>JAVBJF010000106.1:0-600000 GCA_033439095.1 Pseudococcus viburni | reverse complement strand
CAAAAAATGATAAATAACGTGTGACCTGCCGTTTGTAAGGGTTTTGACAGCACTGAGTTCGAATATTTGTTTATTTTTTGGATTTGACCCTTCAGCGCCCTTCTAGTCCTTCGATTTTGAGGAAAAATATGTCAAGAAATGAAAATAGCTTGTGGCATATCGATTCTCACTAATTTGAGGGCGTAGAATTCAAATATAGACTTACTTTTTGTTCCTACCCCCTCCCCCCAAAATTGTATTTTTTCAGTCATTTACTTTGAAATCTCAAATTAGTGATAATCGATATGGCATATGCTATTTTCATTTGAAGAAAGCAAAGACGGATTATTAATCAATACTAAAAAATTTTCCGCTATAAATTTTGATACACCACTCAAAAAATTCAAAAATTTTGAATTTTTTCTTTCCCGTTTTTGTTTTTTGTCAAAATGAGTTCGGAAATGAACTCAGCAGATTGAAAACTGGCGCATTCCATGTCAACTCGACCAGGTTTTGACCTTGGGTCTTCCGATTTCGCTCAAAATATTTTTATGAGTTCTCCTCCATTGTCTAATGGAGGAATCACCGTCATTCCGATCCTAATCCTTCAGGGGCGGGGGGGGGGGCCTTGTAATTTTCGTATAATTGGGATTTTTTGCGAAATGGCTCAACTTTGAGGGCGCATATCTCGAGATCGGTTAGGTCCAAGATGAATCTATTCATGAGGATTTGTAAAGAATGGAAAGGAAATTCAAAATTGATAATCACATTTTGAAAAGTTCAAAGTTGAACTTTTGTGATGAAAGCTCAACTTTCATAATGAGTACAAAACATCAGGGCTCCCATTTAAAAATCTGAAAAAATTACCATGAAGAGAACTTTTTATATATTTTTCAACTAATTACTTTTCAAGATGGGATCTCAATACCCCTGGGGGGGGCACAGGGGTCCTAAATTTTGGTCAAAATTCAAAAAAATGGAAAAAGTGAAGTGATACATCGATTTCTACTAATTCGAAGGCGCTGAGTTCGAATATGTGCTTAGTTTTTTCACTTGACCCCTCTGAACCCCCCTATCAGCCCCCTAATAAGGTCAAAATCCTCATGAATAGATTCATCTTGGACCTAACCGATCTCGAGATATGCGCCCTCAAAGTTGAGCCATTTCGCAAAAAATCCTAATTATACGAAAATTACAAGGCCCACCCCCCGCCCTCTGAAGGATTAGGATCGGAATGACGATGATTCCTCCATTAGACAATGGAGGAGAACTCATAAAAATATTTTGAGCGAAATCGGAAGACCCAAGGTCAAAACCTGGTCGAGTTGACATGGAATGAGCCAACTATAAATTTTGATACTCCACTTACAAAATTCAGGAATTGTGATTTTTCCTCCTCGCCCTTTCGGCCCTTCAAGGTTTTTTTGTCAAATTGAGTTAGAAAACGAACTCAGCAGGTCAAAAATTATAAATTTCCATACCTCACTCTCAAAATTAAAAATTTTTGAGTTTTTCCCCTACCCCCTCCTTGGAACCCCTTTTGGTTTTTTTTGTCAAATTGAGTTCGTAAATGAACTCAGCAGGTCAAAAACAATAGATTTTGATACCTTACTCACAAAACTCAAAATTTTTGAGTTTTGCCCCTCCCCCTGGGGCTTCTTTTTAGGTTTTGGCCAAAATGAGGTGAAAAATGGATTCAGCGGCTAAGAAAATCCTCATACACAAATTTTCAGAATTTTGGCGCGCTAATTTTTTTTTTGGGACCACTGTGTGTCGAGGTGCAAAAATATTTTCAAAAAAAAAAACCAAACAAACAAAACAAAACAGGAGTACCTAAAGTCATGAGGTGCATCGATGGTATATGAGGACTTGAGCGAATTTTTAAACTTTTTCAAGCACTCGAATCGAGAGAAAAAACAATAAAAAATTATCGAACCATAGAATTAAATTGAATTTATACTTATGAATTCGAGTACTGTAATGAATTCCTGGAAGTAGGTGGATAATCGACTCAACTTATCTGAAGAATTCGAACTCGATAAGCCCGTTCGGCGTTATCTCCGAAGCTTAATAATTAAATTCAAGCACCAGTTTGGATTACCGATTCAATTAATTACCTCGGAATAATCGTTTTACTACACCTAACACTCGTAAATAATGTGACAGTCTTAGAATGGCACATATACCGAGGGTACGAATCACCGAGCCAACATTATCGCAGATATTACTTTATCTGGCGAAGAAGCAAAACGCATGCGAGACAATGTTCCTCTTACTCATCCTCATGGGAGACCGTATAGTCGTCGCCTTACGTGTAATAATATAGTACACGAGGCAACATATAAAGCCCGGACCCGAGTGGAGTGTTATAAAGCCTATTTAATAATCGCGGATTTAAACGTACGGTGCAGCGAGGCAGCTTTAATTCGCGAGAATCAGCGTAATGAAATCGATCCGAGTCGAAGTTGTTGATATATCGTTATCAATATTCAATTTCTCGACGTGCACGAGAGATTGCCTAGGTAGGCTAACAACAGCAAAGCGAACGCAGGGGCTGGGTAAAATGTTGCCAAGTTTGGAAGTAATTAAGCATTTAAGATATTCATAACGGGTTTCGTCGTCGGTCGGCTCTCTCGGAACGTACAATCATCGACGTCGTTGTAAGATTACGAGCTACTGGAGTACGACTAGTCGAGAAAAGGTGCAGGCCTAAGGACGAAGGCGAATAAACGAAAATTGCTAGATAGGTTGTAGTGAGACTAGGACGATGGTGAATCGGCCGAGACCGAGGGGGAGGGTTGAACGTCGAAAGATACTGTACTATACCGAAAGCAATAGACCGTTGACTAGAATTAATCTTCACTTCTGCCGCCGTACCGTATAGTTCATCGTATTTTGATTATCTTCTCAACAGGGGATTCCGAAATCCCTGAACAATTTATGCATCTGAAATGAGCTTATATTTGTTTTAAAATGGCGGCAGAGTTGACCGCCGAGTACGGTCGTGTTTTACCCAACGAAATACGTAAAATTTGAATACATTACAATACATAGTATCTCGTACGTATGTATTAATACATATTTGCGCCGAAGTTTTTCTATAACGTTGGTCGATTACGACGACCATTGGGTAAGAAGGGAAGGGACAAGGCGCAAGAAAACGCATTGTTGAAACGCTGATGGGGGTTTACTCTAAATAGATTTCGATAGTTTGGCGCGACGCAACGCTCCGCTCGTCACATCGCATCCGGTAGCCCCTCTTCGGTGTAAATTGTGTATAGAAAGACATGTACATATATTATAAAACGAGGCAGAATCAACAAGCCGGACTATTGTTGACCGAAAATATACCCACAATTCCTAAACTTACGATTACGAATAATACAATAATGCCGAAATAACTGAATAAACACGAAAATCCGAATATCCTGTTCATGCGGTAGCGGTTAACGGCCGCTATTATGTTTAATATTAGTACGCTGGACGCCAGTCCGACGCAGTTGAAGAGAAGGTCACCAGTTGATAACTTCACAGAACCGCCACCGTAAGATTTAGGCAGTGAGGTTTTCACGAACCATGGCATTCCCAGACTGAGCAAGATGTCCAAGGTGTTGGCTCCTAATGTGTTGCTGATGCTCATTGAACCAATATCTGTAGCAGAAGGAAGAGATTTCTAGGATGAATGACCTACGTTTGAGTGGAATTGAAATTGTATTATGAAATAGTCCAGGAATTATAGCAAAATTTTTAAGCGAACCTCGGAATCGTCGGGGGAAAGCTGAATTTTACATTATTTGTACATAATAGCCTACCAAACATACTCCTAAAAGTTGCACCCCCCCCCCACTCGCCGGCTACTCCCGCAAGAGGTCAATAACCTTTGCGAATATACGTTTTTTGACTGTAGCACCGAAAGGAGGGGTCGGAGAGGAAAAGTGGTGAAATAAAAAATTTTCTACGTGAAATTTCCTACAAACTTGACCGGTTCAGTTGTTCTCAAAATTACGACATTCGACTTACAGTGGGGGTTGAACTTTTTCAACTTCGAAATTTTTTTTTTAATGATAATTTTTTTTGTAATTTGAAGTTAGGATGGGCTCAAAAATATGCTGTGAAAAGTTGCATCCGGCAACTTGTGAGCCACCCCCGTATGAGGTCAATAACCCCTGCGGATATACGTTTTTTAACTGTAGCGCCGAAAGAAAGAGTCGGAGAGGGAAAAGTGGTGAAATAAAAAATGTTCTACGTGAAATTTTCTACAAACTTGACCGGTTCAGTTGCTCTCAAAATTGCGACAATGTTCAATTTGCAGTGGGGGTTAAACTTTTCCTAATTTGGAAAAATTTGAAAAAATAGGTAATGGACTCAAAAATATGCTGTCAAAAGTTGCATCCGGCAACATGTGAGCCACCCCGGTATGAACACATAAAATTACCAATTTTTTCACATTTTTTCTAAGTTGAAAAAGTTTAACTCCCACTGTAAGTCGAATTTCGTAATTTCGAGAACAACTGAACCGGTCAAGTTTGTAGGAAATTTCACGTAGAACATTTTTTATTTCACCACTTTTCCCTCTCCGACCCTTCCTTTCGGCGCTATAGTTAAAAAACGTATATCCGCAGGGGTTGTTGACCTCATACGGGGGTGGCTCACAAGTTGCCGGATGCAACTTTTCACAGCATATTTTTTAACCCATCCTAACTTCAAATTACAAAAAAAATTATCATTTATTGAAAAAAAAAATTTCCAAGTTGAAAAAGTTTAACCCCCACTGTAAGTCGAATGTCGTAATTTTGAGAACAACTGAACCGGTCAAGTTTGTAGGAAATTTCACGTAGAACATTTTTTATTTCACCACTTTTCCCTCTCCGACCCTTCCTTTTGGTGCTACAGTCAAAAAACGTATATTCGCAAAGGTTATTGACCTCTTGCGGGGATAGCCGGTGAGTTGGGGGTGCAACTTCTAGGAGTATGTTTGGTAGACTATCATGTACAAATAATGCAAAATTCAGCTTTCCCCCAACGATTCCGAGGTTCGCGTAAAAATTTTGCTATAATTCCTGGACTAAAAGTTGAAGATATCAAAATTTTTGAAAAAAATATTGAGTAGGTTTGTTTGGGCTATTCGAATTCTTGAAAAAAAGTTATGAAATTCCGAAATATCGAGATCATTTTATTGTTGGCAGCTGTGAACAAATGTTCGGCTGTATTTTATAGCTGAGATATTCAACAATATCTAAAAGATTTTTGAAAATGTCTGAACTTCATAACTTTTTTCAAGAATTAGTGCTCGAACGAACCTATTTAAAAGAGAAGTATGATAAGGACGAGCGCAGCGAGGCCAAAGTGGTTGAAAAAATTTATAAACAAACATCGAAAATGAGTTTTAAAAAGAGAAAATATAATAAAATTGATTGAAATAATTTCGAGGAAAAATCCGAAAAAATCACTTTTGTGGGTTTGGATTAGGTATTTTAAAACTATGGGAGGAAAAATATCCATAAGGCCGAGCGCAGCGAGGCCAAAGTTTTTAAAAAATTTTGTTTTTTTGTATAAAAAAAAAAAACAAAAACATAAAACTACAAAACTGTTCAATTTTTCCAATTTGGGAAAATATGGATATAAATGATTCTCCTAAAAAATGATCATTTAATTCTGCTTTCTCATTAAAAAAAACTATGAAAGTACAAATGTTCAACTTACCCAATTTAGAATAATAAGTGTAGGTACTGTAGGTACAAATGGTAAATTTTCCCAACTTGGGAAAACATGAAAATTTATCAACTTGGAAAAACATATTTCGTCTAGTTGGGAAAATTCACCAGTTTGTACTCATATTTCCTCAAGTCAAAAAAATTTGAGTATAAATTGTAAATTTTCTCAACTTGAGGATAAAAATAGTAAATTTTCTCAACTGAATGCTGAAAAATCCGTAGGGGTAACTTACCTCCCAACCCCCTCCCATTGGTACGTCCCTGCTACCAGACCTGGGCAAGATCATTTACAAAATGATCTAAGATCCGATCAGATCAAAAAATAAAATATGATCAAGATCAAGATCATTTTGACACAATGATCTTTGATCTTAAGATCAAATGATCTAGCGCTAAGCAAATGAGCGCCTAATTGTTGTAGCTAAGAAGAAATTTCTGGAAATTTTTTTGGAGGAAACAAGATTTTATTTTTTGTTCTTTGGAGGCCCAAAAAATGTCGTTTCTAGAAGAAACGACAAAAAAAGACTAAAAATGGCGATTTTAGGGAAATTTTGAAATATGTCAATTGTTGATTTCGAAAATTTGTGTACTACCGAGCATTTAAATGGGATGAACCAAAATCTGAATATGAGGAGGGAAGGGAGTGAAAAGTTTTTTCTATCAGAAAAATGAAATAATTTTAGATAATTTGAAAAAAATTTTGAATAAAAAAATAATTTCAGAAGTTTTTTAAAAAATTAATTTCCACAAAATATTGATTTTACAGTTTTTTAAAAAAATAATGGTTTCATTAAAATTTTTCTAAAAAATTTTGAAAGTGTTTTGAAAAATAATGTTCAGACATCTGAAAAATCAACTTTGAAATAATTGGTATTGAAAAAGTTAGTGTTCAACAAATATCCGGATACCTAATCAAAATGAAGAGTTTCAACAGAAAAAAAATGAATTTTCGATTTCGATAATCGATTATTCAATTTCGATTTTTCGATTTCGATAATCAATTCTACAATTTCGATTTTTCGATTTCGATAGTCGATTTTTCAATTTAGATTTTTCGATTTAGATAATCGATCTTTAAATTTTGTGAGGGTTCGTAAAAGAACTCGGGAACTTTCGGAAAAGTTCAACCGTTTTCGGGATGTTTTCGGAGCTGTTCGGCAATTTCCGTGTGATATTCGGATATTTATTGAACACTATAAAAAGTGACCTTATGAAGATTTGTTGAAAAAAATTGAGAAAATTTTTAAAACACCAATTTAAAAATGTTATGAAAAGTTGGTTTTAGAATTTTTTCATGAAATGCATTTTGGAATTTTTTTGGAATGTGAATTTCAACAATTTTACTTTTTTAAAAAATAAATTGTAACTTTTGGGACTAAGTACAGCAAAATTTTCCGACTCAATCAGGGATTTTTCTGATAAAACATAAAAATTTTCAGATATTGTGAAGCAAGTTGCCCCACACCATTACCCCCTTTTGGCCTGGCCTGTCATGCACGTTCACTGCTCTCACATTTCGTGAATTCTGAAGTGTACTGTACTCCCTACAGTATAATATTGACAAATAATCAATCAATAAATTTTTATCTATCATGATCTGTACCTACACGATCATATGATCTCTCTTCAATTCTCATTTTCTCATTAAACTTCATTGGAATTAAAATGTAACTTGTAACTATAAATAGGTTTAGTTATTATTTTGAATGGATATTTTGTTCATATTCTTTCGTATTCAAAAGTAAAAATTGGGGCCCCAACTTATTTAGGGGACCCTGGGGGTGGGGCGGCCGCCACACCTCCACACGTGGGTGGGGGCCTCTGTGTTATACCTACGAAATAATATAATATACCTATATAGGTAATTTTAAACTTATCTACGAATTTAATAATCTAATTAATTGAGAGAAAATGCTGATTTTGAAAAAAAAATCAATTTTTTCTCCACTTTAACATTCTCAACGATTTTTATAAAATTTTCTAGTAATTTTTGTAGTCATGAAATAAGAAAAAAAATCATGCGAGATGATAAAAAACCATCTTGCCAACTTTCTTCTTCCTTCATTACCATCTAAAAATCGTTTTCTCAGAACCACAAATTATTGTCCGTCCAACATAGTATGACACAAATTGTGTCAGTTTCCTGATCAAAAAGCAAACAAAATTTTGATTTTTTCCCATTTAACTACAGCAATTTTATTTTTGGCTTTCGAAATATGAAGCTGACACAATTTGTGTCATGCTATGTTGGACGGACAATATGGTGCTATTGTTGCAACCAATCAAGGATTTTTACTTCATTTTTCATTTTGTGTCATAAACAATATTTTTTTGAAAAAGCTATATCTATTTTAGGTATTTATTTTTTTCTTGATTCCAAAAATCATTTTCATTCAAAAAAATTTAATTAAATTTTCAATTTGATTGATTTTTTTGGCGTAAAAAATAAATTGTAGGGTACAACTATAGGAATAAATGTATACAACTCACCATTTCTGGCATTAATGAATGCTGAGGATGCCTCTGGTATGTTTCCACAAACCGACAGAAATACCATTCCCATTACGATATCTGGTACATTGAATGTTTCTCCTGAAATTATTGCATAATTATAAGTATAAAAGTGTGTATCGTATTTACCATAACATTCAACCATTTTTTTTTCTGATATAGGTTCAAATTACCCAAAATGGTGGTCATCCAACATGCGATGTAAGATGTCACTCCAATCCAAACCATGCTCATGATGAATGTAAGCGGATACAGTCTTGTACGAGATTTGCAATCTGGGATCGTATATGACAGAAGAAATCGTATTGGTGAGTTGAACCATTTCCATATCTTCAGTAGTTTATTTTTATCTCGAGGTTCGTCTAAAAATAATCGAGAAATACTGCGATCATCAAATCAATAGATCAGTTCACTTTTTGAAAATTTTATTGCCCTGTTACACGTACAAAGTTCGATTATATCTTGGATTGGGGTTTTGGTCGGTTCTGGGGTCACGGTCGGCTTGGCTGTATCATTATACTCTATCCTTCCGCAAACGTTGTATATTTCAGATTTTTCAACGTTGTAGACTTGTTTTCGAGTACAAGCTGCAAAATGAGAAATCGAATTTTTGAAAACCCATGTTTTATTTCGAGTATTACAAATGTACGTATACAATTCACCATAGTTTAAGCTGGTTAATAATGTAAACCAAGCGATACGCGTTGGACAGTGACATAATGAAGCAGTAAAATTGGGCTCGACTAATCTCGAATAATTAAGTATTCGATGGCTAGAAAATTTTCGTCGTATTTATGTGCGATTGATTGCGTAGAATGTATAGGTAGATTCGCAACGTGTCACCGAACGTAATGAATCGAAAATATTTAATTTTTCGCTTCGACTGAAACGCCAATATGGAAGATAAATTTTAACTATATGTACTGACGACTGACGTATGCTGCGAATATGTATACGTAGGTTCATATGTACGAGTAATATGTGCGAAATGCGGTGAATAGGAGTATTTATTGACTTATCAATATTAGTGAATGGAAAGCTAATGATGTAGTCTACGCTTTGCGTTTCGACTGCAACGGTACAGACTCGAAAATCGGAAATGTACTATACGTATATTTTATCATCAGTCGCGTATACGTATACTATGAAGGATTCGCACGCTCTAATGTATATTACCTAACTCTCTGGTATTGTTAAACGATTATCTAGTTATGAAGCAGCGGTGCTTATGAAAATACTAGCCAGGGTGATAATTAAACGTCAGAAATGCTGACGTGTTGATGGAAAGCAAGCTTGGAAAGGATCGAATCCATTTTCGGATTCGAAAAAATTGATTCGAATCCACTCGGTGAAACTGGATTAGTATCAATGATTCGAATCTAAAGAAACATTACGGATTCGTGAAATGGATTCGAATTGTTTTAAGGGATTCGTCGTTTCGTCCGGATTTGTTTCGTGTTTGCTTCGGTTATTTCTTTCAATAAAAATTTTGCTTTTGTCATCGTGCGGTTTTGCAGAATACGCTTGATTATCAATTATCATGATCAGGACTTAACGTTACTCGCGTAAGCGTAATCCTCAAAATTTTTTTCCAACTCTGAAATTTTTTGTTAAAAATCTTTCATTTTCAACTCCAACATTCGTTCTCATTTTTTTTTCTAATCCTGAAATTTTTTCTACAATTTTTTTTACTCTTGAATCCTCAATTTTTTCTCTAAAATTTCAAAACGAAGTAAAAAATAACAAATCTCTAGACCTTTTTGCTCAACTCTTAACAATTTTTCTCCAACTTTTTTTTCTCAATTTGATGACAAAAGATTCTGCGTACTATAGAAGAACGGGGAAAATTTTTGAAGCCGAAAACAATTTGAGAAGAATTTACAAATTTTGGGGTAGAAAAAAATAAAGAAAAAATTGTGGAGTTGGAAGAAAATTTTAGAAAAGAAATAAGTCGTTTAAAAAATTTCAAATTGGATAACATTTTGAGAAAAAATTTCAAAGTTGATGAAATTTATGGTTAAAAGAGAACAAAAAACTGAGAAAATTTTTTTAAAAATTAGTTTAGATAAAATCGTGAGAAAAAATTTCAAAAAGTTGAAAAAATTGGGAAATGGTGAGTTGATTCCCATCTTTGAAAAAGGTTCTAATTGATTCCCATTTTTTTTTTTGAAATGTCCGAATTGATTCCAACTTTTTTTCAATGGTATGTACGAATTGATTCCCAGCCTCTTTCAACAAAGGAATTTTTAAGGAGAGCGGATTAATATGCAGAAAACGTTTCTACGACTTAAAATTAGGTTCAGCAAATGTTGGTTTGTTTCAAAATGTGGATTTGAGGCCTACAGAGCAGGTTTCACTGCAGTTCTCAAGAATTGAAATGAAACATTTTCCCGTATGTTTCTAAATCAAAGATCTTCGAAGTTTTCGAGCTTTTTATTTAAAAAACACAAAAAAGGTGTTGAAATAATTTTTTCATTGTAGAGGGAGTAAAAGTCTACTTTTACTCCCTCTCGCGAATCGCTCGAGTGCTCAGACTCGACTTTTACTCCCTCTACAATGAAAAATATCGTATGCAACTCGGGAGATAAATGATTTTCGACGATTTTGAGTTATTTCCCTCGCTTCGCTCGGGCAATAAACCTCAAAATTCATCGAAAATCACTTTATCTCCCTTGTTGCATAATATACTATTTAAATCCAAAATAAATAACACCATTGTTTTTTTCGTAAAATTTTATTTCCGAAACTGCGATTAAAAAATTCCCAAGCATAAGCGCACCCAGATGGGAAAATTTTTCATTTCAATTCTTGAGAACTGGAGTGAAAGCTGCTCTGTAGGCCCCAAATCCACATTTTGAAACAAACCAACATTTGCTGAACTTAATTTTAAGTCATAGAAAAGTTTTGTGCATATTAATTCGCTCTCCTGAAAAATTCCTTTTTTGGAAAATAAAGTGGAAATTAATTCATACATACCCTGCCAAAGAAATGGGAATCAATTCGCACATTCGCTCTTGAAAAAGGGGGAATCAATTCATACATCTCCAAAAGAAAAATGGGAATCAATTCCCCTGTGTTTTTACACAAATATTTCTTTGGCAATCAACTCACCTATGGCCAAAAAATTTACGGTGGAGGAGAACAATTTTTTTTCAACTTCAGAATTTGAAATAATTCTGGGAAAACCATCAAAATTGAAAAAAATTTATAAGGTATTTCGAACGTGATGAAAATTTCTGAAAATTTGATTTAAAAAAAACAATTAGTGAGGAACTGAGACTGACGATGCGATCATCGGATCTCCGCGAACGGCGATTCTGATTGATAGATTACTGTGAAGTGGCGCGAATTTTAAATACTCGGGAGTTGTTATTTTCCATGACTGAGAAGAGTCGGTCGTTTCAAATGATTATTTTTCGTTCTTTCGATTTCTGGACGTAGAAAATTCTATTTCTGCGCCATTCTTCTGACTTTTTAACTTCAAAATTTCCAATTTTTTTACACTCTTAATTCTTCTTGCATCAAACGGGATTTCAACGATCCAAGTACAATTTTTTTAATCTAATTTTCAAGTTCAAACTTTTTCAACTCGAAATTTTTTATATTTGTTTAATTCTAAATTTGTATCAAACTTTGAAGATTTTTCTTGTATGTATTCAATACGTATTATTTACTTATATGTGTCATATAACACCCAACAGTCATAAATTGATTTCGAGCGAGCATAATTTTGTCATAAATTTTGAACTTGAAATACCAAGAGAAAAAATGACGAATTCGTGGATTCGAATCCACAAATCCATTACTTATCAATTCGAATTACGAAAATGCAATATAAATATATTCGAATCCAAAGAAAACTAATGATTTGTGAATTCGGATTCGAATCTAATTTCAGGTGGTTTCGTTTCAATCTTTATGGAAAGTCAGCCTATTTGCCGAATTAAGGCGAACCTGTGCACAAAAATGGAAGGAAAAAATATCTTTTTCGGTCCGATGATCGCTAACGAACGGGGGAGTGATTTTTTCCGGGTTTCGGTATCATTATTAGTCATCACGTATGTAGTATAGAAGAGCCGACGATGAAATCTCAAACACGAGTGGAAAATGTGCGCGAATGGTAAAAAGGGCAAATTAGGAGAAAACCGACACGATGTTCGGTACCTATTTTTAGTGTGACGTGAAAATACTGGAAGTATGTACGAGAGATGACGACGTTGAAGACTCCGTGCTGGGCTTTTATTCATTTTATAAACCTTTAATTTAGCATTTATGGAGTTGTATTCGCGTAGCTTGGAATTTGAAATTAAATTAGAAAGTCTATTCTTTCGTTATAATTATCTCGAATAAAACAAACGAGAGAGTTGGTTCGGCGAAAAGTGGCGCTTTTTCATTTTACGAAATTACATTTTATTTGGCGGTTGTACGATGCGATGCTACGTATACGATACCTAGTTACGAAGTAGGTTAGGTATGGTACGATCGCTTCGACGATTTCAGAATTTTGTGAGAGAATGTAAAGAAGAATTTGGGTAACCTGTTGCGCAGCGTGTTTTTACTACTTTTTTCTCTCTTTTTTCCAAGTTTAATTATATGGATAGTTCTGTTTTGAAATACTAGCTGGCGTATAACTATGTAGGTTTCCTGTACCTAATTCGTCTTTTAGAGGCGAATACATGTTTTGTGTTTCACTAGGTACATAATGAAGTGAGGATATAAAATTACTCGCGATGTTTTTAAGGATATACGAGTGTATTTGTGCATTTCCTGGGGACAAATGAAACTCACGTGAGAGGATGAGCTATGGTGAAATGTGACTCGGTATACGACGGTAAAGATAGGTAGTTTTGTTTCATTTCGAAAAAAACATGGTATTTGAGACGGTTCGTTAAAAAGTAGCTGGTCGAGCAAAAAGAAAGTAAATTCAAGGAAGGAAGAATATATTCATTAGTTAAAATCGTTGTATGGTAGAAGATGTAACTAGAATCTGAACCCTCAAATTTTGAAATGGGAGAGCATTCGGTATTGGAATATAAAAAATGTTGGATGAGAATTCGAATCCCATCAATTTTCAATTCTTTTAGTCTGCTTCAATTTTTAATGTAGGTAGTAGGTACTTAGTTAAGTATTCGTTTAGGTTAAAAAACCATTCATTTATGACGTAAAATTGTACAGTTCTACAGATAATTCGGAGGTTCTTTGATGCCTCCTAAAACATTCATTTTTAAAAACTTCCATTAGTGTTCCTAAAGAAAAAATGTATTTAATCAAAATGGTATAAAATTTAGATCAGAGTGAAATGTGATAATTTTTAATTTAAACTTTTCCAAAATTCGTTACATTTTAATGTTATTTTCTCAATTTTTAAACAAAATTCAAAGGAAAGGGCAGAATTCGGAAAAGTTAGTTAAAATTCCAATCTGTATTCTCATAAACATTACAATACCTATGCCAAATAATATTTTTGTTAATTGGGGAAATTTTTACCACATTCTTTGTACGCTTGAAAGAACGAAAATTGCGAATAAAAAATCTTTGTGCCGATTTTTAGGCAATTACGATATGAACTAAAAATATGGAGAATTCATCTCAGATTGGAGTGGAAATTTGGGAATGACTCAAGCAGCTTCTAATAATTATTTTTTTGATAAAATGGAAAATTTATTACGATTTTTGTTATTTTTGATGTTTTTGATGAAGATTTGCAGAGACTAACTCCATGTTACATTTGTAGATCCCTCCAGATTTTGCACTGATTGAGCCCGAAAAATTCATGTGGTTGAAAAAAGATTGAACTTTGAAAATCCGGTGTCTTTTGTGAGAGCGATGTTAACCTGGCGAATTTATAAATGAGAAATATTATTTCAATGATTGAATTTTAAATGAATGAAAATCAAAATTCATTTAAAAATGTTGAAATGTCGCATTTTAAGAAAAAGGTAAAAAAAATTAAAAGTACAAAACTTAGATAACGTAAAATTTTTAACTGCTGAAATTAATTTTTGTTGTTGGACGATTTTTTGAAATTTTAATTTTTTTGTTTACGGAGGGGTAGCTTCACAGGGCAAAAGTTTTATTGATTGAATTTTGGTCTAACCCTAAGGTATTGGAAAAAATTGTTTTTGCCAAACTTGTTTTTTTGAAAAAAAAAAAGTTTCCCCTTACTTTGCTCAAGCAATTGTTCATACCTTTCACTATGAAATGTGTATTAGGGTGGATCACAATGAAAAATTCCCGGAATGGTTCATTTTGATTTGGACGAAACTCACTCTAAAAAATTGAGCTCTCTAGCTCAGAATGGGGCAGAGTTGGGGTTTCAAAAGTAGGACTGTTTATGAACAAATCGCAGGTTTTCGTGGGTACACCCTCAATCAAAATGAAATATAAAAAGGAAAAGAAGGCTGAAAAGGTGCAGTTTGAGTTTCTAGACTTTCCTGAACCATTTATGACATCATTCAATACTACTTTTATGTAGGTCCGAAATTTTTTATTTTCTGAAAAACGAAATAATTTGAACATACCTAAGGTTTTAGAAAAACTTAATTTGAACTTAATCTCCTCTTCCAAAAAAAAAAAAACATTTAGATAATTTGAGTATAATCCCTAGAAGAAACGCCATCTGGACATGATGTCCTAGGAAAACCGCAATGCCAAAACTCGATCAACATTCAAACAATAATAAAAAAAATACACTATTATGATACGAAAAATCAAAAATTTTACATTTTTGTGACGTCAACTTTGATTTTGGTAAAAATATTTTTCATCGGTCAAATTTTCGAATCTTCTATCATTAAAATTTATTTGTACCAAGGGCAGGATTGGAATGCAAAATAGATATCTACCTATTTTAGAGGAGAAAAGTGTTTCAAATTTTTTCGCAGGGAACGTTAATTTGGAGGAGGAGCCAACTTATCGAACAATGATATAGAAATGTTTTTGAGATATGACTGTGAATAACCTCGATTTTTTAGGGAAAAAGATGTGTCAATTTTTTTGGTGGAAAGTGTCCTGTAACTTGGGGAGGGGGTATTCTTTGATTTGAAGAAAAGTTCATGCAAAACAAGTACCAAGTACTTACGTTTTTTTCCTGTGTGAGTCAATTTATATACCTACCTTTACTCTCTTATTCTGAATCAGTGAAAAGTCACTGATAAATAGTCAGAATTGCAGCACAGGAAAATTCAGAAAAATTCACTGGATTTCAGTGAATTTTTAGTGATTTTTTAGTGATTTTTCTCCCTAGTTCGTTATCAGTAAAAAAAAATTACTAATTTTCTCCTGTGCTGCAATGCTAACTGTTTCTCAGTGATTTTCGATAATTTTCGCTGATTTATAATTGAGCGAGTAGGTATTTTAAGAATCTCAAAATCTATAATAAACAAGTTTGTGAACTGGGGTATTGGCGATTTATTTCACGAAAGGAGAAAAAAAAGAGGATTATTTCGAAATTTTTGTCGAAGAACGTCGTCTAATAAATTTTGAAATAATTGCCTATTCTTAATTGGTAGTAAACATTTCCTCTCTTATTTTTCCAAACTTTTCATTTTGATAAAATATCAGGAACCATTCTCTCTCACATGAAAAACATTGAATAGAACAGGTGAAAAAAATCGCTTTCCGTCTAAACGATTTTCTGTTCGGCTACCATATAATTGGGTATTCAGCCTACACGACTTCCTTTGCTCATATAAAATCGTTTTCATCTGTTTTGGCCTTGGAAAAATCAATCGGCTCTGAATCTGGTGTTCGTGGCCTTCCAATTTAAAACTCCAATTTCCACGTTTTCGATAAACGATTCATTTTTTGAAAAAACAAATTATTTATTTCCAAAGAGTCACACGTATACCTTTTTTTTCCTGCTGAAAATTCATCTTTACCGATTTCAATAACTCGAAAATGTCCAAAAATCCAAGCGTTACGGGTACGATTTCCTCGAGAAAAAAATTGTGAAATCGTTTGAAAAAAAAAAAATCGGTCTCGAGAAAATTTATATTTTATATCATTCGAAAAAATATTGATGTTAAGATGTATTTTTTCGTGCCGTTTTTGCCGAAAGTCTTCGACGAAAAATTACCTCGAAGAAAACGCGCGTTCAAAGAGAGAAATCGGCGGATTTATTTTCCTCGTGCTTTTTTTTCGCCATCTCTTTGGAACTGTGCACCAACGAGCGTATAGTGTTTTCATTGCACCATCGAAAAAGCTTAAGCGAGCAGAGTAGCACACATTTACTGCGAGACGTACACAAAAAAAAGAAAAGCGGGGAAAAAAATTGTTACTTCGATTAAAATCTTTATTCGTCGGTTATAATCAAAAAAAGCATTACCGTTAGCTTAAGGATTATTGTTACGCGCGCGACGCGACGACTATGGTTAAAGGCGAAGCTAGGCGAAGGGGGGAAGGAAAAAAACCACGCAGAAATGAAAGGAGAAAAAAATGAGATAGAATAAAACAGCAGAAAAATAAAAACGTATTAAAACGAAGAGCAGCAGAAGAAAAGAAGATAGAGAGAGCGAAAAAGAAGAGAAAAAAACGAGAATAAAATTTATTACTTACGAAACAGGAAACTCGTAAAGTTGGTAAGTTTACAAATGAAAGAGTGTATACGCTTTTGCGTTAACATAACAAAGAAATAAATGAAGTACAAAACTACTAAAACGAGAGCTTCGGTCCATACTACAATACCATCTGAAAGTATTAACGCCAAAACTGCCAGCACACATATATGGATAAAACTGTCTCTCAATAACGGCCACATTTCCAGCTTAATACACTGTTAAAAACGCAGGATTAGAGTTTAAAATATCCATTTACATTTACTTGATTTCGTTGGGAAAATCGTTTACATTTTTCCGCGACGAGGATTTCAGTGCGAAAAATTTCACCAGCCTTTGCGTATTTGTACAAGTACGAAAAAGCCTCTTTCTAGCCTCTCGAGTTGGTGTTTTAAAAACAAATTAACTTAGGTAGGTATTCGATGCATAAGCTTTTAGCAGCGCGAAAATGCGATGGGAAAATTATACGGGGGGAGGGGGGTAATTGGTTGCCGAAGGTGAATACGAAGTACGCAAACGGTCGGATTTACAGCGATTTGTACGAATGTTTGCGTCGAGTCGCCGCCATCCCCTCGTTGCTTTGAATTTTATGACCGAATCTCGCTGCGAACAGCGTGTAAGATTATGTTTGAAAAATTGTCTCGACTTGGATTTTACCAAGTTCTCGGATGGAGGTCTCTTTAGGTGGTACGAAAGGCTATATTTTTATAATAAAGTCTGGCCTCCCTCCGTCGTCTCCTTCGCGTTCGCCATTTCGACGAGCGAGACGAAGAAAGGGCAGCCAGCGCAGCGTAAATATAAACGCGCTAGTTCGTCTCTTTATTGCATATCCTTTGGAAATTTCTCATTAAAAATTACGCGTTCGCGACGACGCGACGATTGTTGTACGATACGCGGATGTTGGTACGTTGTAAAAACGCCGACGGAATTTAAAATATTATAACTCGTATAATACGATTGTTTTCATTTTAAGAAAAACTTCTGCGAGTATAAAGAGTAAAAGTCGGAGCGTTTGCTAAATTAAATTTTATTCGACTGTATTTTTTTCCGGCGCTCTCTCCGGTATACGTCGTAATATCCACGTAACATATGCTTTACAAGTTTCGCTTTACGCTGCGCTGAGCTGCGTGTAAAACTCGACGACGAATTTTTAATTTAGTTGAAATGTGTATAATGTCGTGTGAGAATGGAGGAGGAAGAGAAGTATATCTAGTCAGATCTCAATAATTGTACAAAAAAAGGCTTCCGCGTAAAATTTTTGTTAAAATTGATTTTATGATTGATTCTTGTTCTGGACACTAAAATAAAGAAGTTAAGCCCGTATGCCCTTTTTTCCCCTCCCCCTTTCCCCAGGGTCCCCCCAACATTTCAAACGTGTGTATCGCCTTATCTATGGGTTGTAATGAAAAAATTTTCAAACAAAAGTCGTTCCTCAGCACCTAATGTACATTTTCATTTCTTATCAAAATCCATTTTGGAGCAATTCCTGCCCCCCCAAATTTGAAAATAAAACAGTTTTCATCAAACTTCGAAATCACGTTTTCTTCATTTTAATGGAAAAGTTTCGGAGATACGACAAACTTTGTAACTACAAAAAGTATTCAGAATTGAATTTCCTTTCCAATAAGTTTTATCGCGACCGTTTTCGTCAACTTTTTTCGACAGGGTGGATCTCTCCCCCTCCCCCTTATCTCAAATGTTGGACCACGAAAAAAAATTGAACGATTTTTGTTTTTCAGGGGGAGAGGTCCACTCTGTCGGGAAAAGTTGATGAAAATGGTCGCGATAGAGCTCATTGGAAAGGAAATTCAATTCTGAATACTTTTTGTGATTACAAATTTTGTCGTATCTCTGAAACTTTTCGTTTAAAATGAGGAAAACGTGATTTTAAGATTTTCGCAAAAACATGTTTTGTTTCTAAATTTGGGGGGCAGGAGTTGCCCCAAAATGGATTTTGATGAGAAATGAAAATGTACATTAGGTGCCGAGGAACAACTTTTGCTCGAAAATTTTTTTTTACAACCCATAGATAAGGCGATATATACATTTGAAATGTTGGGGGTGAACCCTGGGGAAAGGGGGAGGGGAAAAAAAAGCATACGGGCTTAATTTCTTTGTTTTTGTGTCCAGGACAAGAATCAATCATAAAATCAATTTTAACAGGAATAGCGCGCGGATGTACGATTGAAACCTGACTAATAGGAGCGGATGACTTGCGAATTTACGCCAATATTGAACTCGGTGATATTACCTTTCGTACGGCTAGTCCGGCCAAACCTGCTACGGCTAACGTATTGCAAACGGAGCCACCGACGATGGTACCGATTCCGAGATCAGATTTGGTTACAAATGTCGCGATTATATTGACGCACATTTCGGGCACTGAGGTGGCTGATGCCATGAATGTGGCTGCTGCTATATCCGGTGTTATTTGTATCTCTGGAAGGAAATTTCGAGAAATTTTAATGTCTATTTGAAATATTTGAAGATTAATGAAAAATAAAATTGAAATAGATTATTGTATTGCGTGAATTTCTAAATCGCCAAATGCCTAAGGTGAAAAAACATTCCTTCATGAGTCCACGCGAAAGAAGAAAATCTTTTGAAAAGAAATTATAACAACCTAATCATTTTCAGCAATTTGAAAGTTAGGTACATTGTGGTTTACATGAATTATAAAGATCAAAATCAGAGGAAGTAAATTTGAAAGAGTCAAATTTCCTTGCATATGGAATCAAAAATCGACATAGAAATAAAAAATAAAAATGTTGAAAAATTGTTCTAATTTCTCAAGAGTCCTATTGACGAGAAAAAACAGAAAATAGTATGAATTTCACCTCAGTAGCCATAAAACCAAAAAATAGCTAGAATTTTAATGATTTTACTACCAAAAAGCAAACATAAAAACGACCTGAAAAACATTCGAGAAACTGCCACCCTTACTGTCCATGCCAAACGAAGTAACCACTCTTTCAATTTTGAAGACCCCAAAATTTTTGAAATGATCCACATAAACCAAAACAAAACTTATCAATTTTAAACGAGATGTTAAAACCTTGAGTAAAAGGTTTGTTTGGGCGCTTCCAAATATATGAAAAAAGTATATGAAATTCAGGATTTTTAGAAAGTTTCGAGGTGCCTCTCCACTAACAAGAGTCACCCATTCCTATTGACTTCATATTATGTAAAATTACATCAACATTTTTTCGATGATAAGTTCTCATAGAATTTGTTCAATGTCGATTAAACCAATTTTTAAACTTTAACAAATAATACAAGAAACGACACCTTTCAATTTTTATCAATTTTACCCTAAAATATGTGAATTTTTAGAAATAATGATAGGTAACCATTTATCGAGTTTCCTGTTTCGTAAGCAATAAATTTTATTCTCGTTTTTTTCTCTTCTTTTTCGCTCTCTCTGTCTTTTTTTCTTCTGCTGCTCTTCGTTTTAATACGTTTTTATTTTTCTGCTGTTTTATTCTATCTCTTTTTTTCTCCTTTCATTTCTGCGTGGTTTTTTTCCTCCCCCCCCCCCCCTTCACACTATTGGGATTTGGTGAGAATGCACCTTTGCGGTTGAAGTAAACAAAAAAATCCTGATTTTTATATCTTTTTTTCATATCTTTAGAAGCTCCCAAACAAACCTAAAATTTATGGCAATTTAATCGAAAAATAATCCCTAGAAATATCTAAATATTCGGCTATTTTTAAGTTATTGTAATAATTTAACTTTTTACTGCATGACTTTTTTTAAAAAAAATTTTAGCAAATTTCAATTTTTGCGAAATTAATTTTTTTTGAGCGATTATAAGGACCAAAAATGAGGATGAATTGTGAAATAATTATGATGTATTGAGAGGTACATCACATGGCTAAAGTGAAATTTTGTCAATATTTTTATTTATTGCTGATGAATCACAATTTTTCAACTATGGTTACATGTGTGGGAATAAATAACCACTTATGTTTATGTATGTAGTGAAGGGTTATTAAGTCTGTTTACTTCGAAAAATTTTCATCACTCTTTTATTTTCGCTGATGATGAACGATATTCCGTTCGAAACGTTCGTTAAACAATATATTTACAAAAAGTGAAGTGTTAAAAAATTTTTCACAACATTACTAATTTTTATTATTTAATCTTTGATAAAATGGGCCGGTAGACTTTTTATAATATAAACCACGGAGGAGAGTTGGCAGTGGTTCATAAAGATCATAAGTTGGAAAAATTTTTGTTAAAATTTTTAATAATGTAGTTTTTATGAAAAATCTCATTTTTTTGGATTGAGAAGTGGAGAGGTTTCAAATTGGGCTTAAATTTTCAAAAATTTAAAACCCCATTAAAATTTAAAATTTTTGACATTTTGAAATGTCTTACGATTTTAGGTTGTCTTTTTTTATTACTAAAAATTGAGTCTAAAAAAATTTCAGTTGTTTTTTCTTGAAAAACACTTATTTTACACATTATGAAATTTTGACTTTTTTTACATTTAATTCTTATTGGGATCGGGGAGGAGGCATAGACCTGGAAAACAAAATTTTAACCTTCGAATGAAGTGTTCTTACATTTCACTTTGAAAGCCAAAACTTTCTGCGAAATTTTATTTTTTAAGAAACAAAGAAATTGAAAAGTTTGTTTGAAAGTTTGAAATATTATGCTTCCAGTTTTCTGGAAGGCTAACCAAATTTCATGAAATAAAAATTCATTAAAAATTTGCTTTACTTTTTCATATTTTGTCACAAATCTTCATAGCAATGTAAAAAATACATTAAAATTTTTTTTGATATTTTTTATTAGATGCCATTAAACTTTGTTTTAAAAAATTTCCAACTTTTTTCAAGTCTTAACGAAATATTATTAGTCTAGTGGTTTTCAATTTCCTTCAAATTTTTTTAATTTTTTAAAAGTCGGACAAAAGTTTGACAAAATGTCATTATTTTAATTCTTTTTAGATTTCTCCAAGTTTTTGAAAATGAGACGAAATGTCAATATGTCTAGATATTTAAAAGTCTGACAAAATAACAATAAGTGTTTGATGTCTTGCAAAAAAAAAAAAGATTTACTCTAGCCCAAAGATATGAAACATATTAAATTGAAAATTTTCAATTTTTACAGTGTTCGTATTATTTTCGGGCATCTGAGGCTCTTGAACATCACTGATTCAACTTCACTCTGGGAAAACTGAAACACGATATGATTTTTCTCTTTTTAATGAGTCATTTTGAAACCCCTTTCCATTTCGCTTGTAGAAGTTAATTTTTTTTCAACCACATTTCATTTTTAAAAAATTAACTACTTAGTTGAAAATTTTAAATTTTTTCCATTTTTGCATTATTAAGTACATGGGGAGAGGGGTGTATCAGTCGGAGGAATGAATCTTGATATGAATTTCATTCTCTCAAAACAAAATTTTTGAATTGAAAAGAGATGACGAAATTGGAAAAAACAGAGGAAATTTTTTTCAATATGAGGTGCTAGGTATAATTATACTATATTGCATTGTTGATGAAAAGAGTATTTTTTTAAAACAAATTATTCTTGATTGTGCGTTCAACATTTCAAAGGCGTGTTTTTTGGGACATTTATTTTAATCTGGATTTAGGACACAAAATGCCTATGGCTTGGTTTTGATTACTAACGCAAGAAAATTTGAAATATTTGGGCTTTAAATAGAGAGAAAAAAATGTAAGAACAACTATACGTACTCACGAAAGATCTGATAAGGAAAAAGGATCATACCGTACTTGTAGTTATACAACTACGACGATGACGATAATACGAACCTGAACAAATGCAGAAAACGGCTGGTAAAAAATAATCTTGACAAACGAACGCCACGAATAAGAAACAATAGCCCAAGACGAACAGATGAATAAGAAAAGCGCCATGAATCCTTTGTTGTTGCGAAAATACATCCGCTGGAAATTCATCGGCCGATTTCTTTTGCTCGCAGTCATTATCCGACGATGTTCCCAACTGTGATCCGACCGTGTTACGCACGTCGCCGTTTATGACATCTGACAACGAAATATAGACGATTATTTATTTTACGATGCCTACTTTTTTTCTCTCATTTTCGACGTAGGAGTATTTTCAAATATGTTTTGGTATCAAAATGTTGTAAGGAGAAAAAAAAAAGATTCGAGGTGACTGGTTTGGCTCTGATCGAGATGTGAATTGAGAATGTAAAAATGTGTAGCTGGAAAATTCGGATAGAAAAATTGGCTTTGAAAAAAATTATCTCCTTAGATTTGCATAAGTCATGAGCTCAAAGTTTAAAATTGCATAGATAGGTTCAAGTACTTAGGTACATACTATAATAATCATGAAATGAGTTTTGTGTGACCTTACACCCGATCTCATTCTGCCCTCTGCCTCACATTCTGAAAGAATACCTTTTTAAACATCAGAGGACGAAGGTGGGTCAAAAATTATCATTAGGTATCCATAAACGATTGCGACTGTTTCACCTTACACCAGTCGTTAATTTTCGCGTGTCTTGTTACATATGTTTCAAATAATGCGAAAATTTTGAACTTGGAAAACCTTGCGAAAAAACCCTTCAAAATTACAACGCCAAGCACGAATTTATTTCAGTATCACGTTCTAGTTAAATTGATAGAAAAACAAGGGTCTACGTTTGGTCTGGTAATTTGAATGTCCCACCTTTGTGCGTGGTATTTTTCCAATTTGAGAATTCGAGAGAAGGACAGAAGGTCGAGTCAAGTGACCCCTATAATTACTAGAACACGCGGTGATGTCATTTTTGGAAAATTTTCGACGACGACATGTCCACCGGTGTAGACTTTCCAAAAGCGGAGTAAAATGGCGATACACCTCGGTGATGAAAAGGTTCAGCCAGTGGTTAAGAAAATATGTGTGATGGGCTTGGATATCTAAAAGTTGGTGCTTTTGTTTGCTACCTACGAATATATGCTAGGTTCGCGAAAAATAGTTTCATGCAGACTGGCGAAGAAAAAAACCAAACTCGACGTAACTAATTTTATGGCTCTACGTCGAATTAAAATTACCGACTGTAAAGAATCACCGTAAAAATGAATTACGAGGATTACTTGAGTGACATCCGGATAGGTTTTTTAATGTCTTTTAAAATTCGCTTCGAAGTGTTTTTAATTAAAAAGGTATTACCGCGTTTGGTATCGGTGTCAATGGTTTTACGCTGAACTGATCCGTTTATTTATTCTACCTTAATCACCTCGACGCGACGGGCAAATGGTAGATGTTTAATTTACCAGGTCAATTTACCCTCTTCTATCCTCCCCCCCCCCCCACAAAAAATAGTTGGACTTCAATTGATCAAAACTATTGGAAAAATACCAAGATTTATAAAGATTATTAGCCATAAGTTGACGTAGGATATTGGCGTTTTTCTTTTGAAAAAATATACCTGTAGGTGTTTTCATGACGTCTGCGAAGGTTAACATTTAAATATTTATGGAAAAGAGATAAAACGTTGGTAATTTTTTAAATTGAATTGATCATGCAAAGTTTGTGTAAATTTTATTTTCTTTTGCGTCAGAATTTTTAACGTGGGTAATCTTTACATTTTGTATTATTTTTTTAATCATCTCCCACGTCAATTTTTTTGAAAATGGTCGGACAAGCAGGATGATTTTTATTAATTGTATTCGTTTCATCTTTCGTATCTGTCCTTTCTGTGCCTTTTTCTCATCCAAAGCCACGAATGGTTTATTTAAAAAAAGAATTTTAATCGAAATTGAAATTCGAGTCGAAATCATTTTATTCTGAATAGAAATCAATTCTTGAGAAAATACCGCGTAGGAAGCGAGGTAGAATTTACGATTTGAAAATATCTTCATCTCATTATTCTTGTCTGTATTTCGATCTAAAACTCGAAAGGTTTCAGTTTACCTTTTTCCACTGTAATTTTACTCTGGTCGATTCGTCGAGTCACGATTAAGTCGTTTCCTCTATCACATGATTCTTGAGTATAATTTTAACCTTCTCAATTTCACATTTCGAGTCGTTATTGTGATTTTAAATCGTCGTATAAAATTGGAATTTCAACGACTACAGTGCTCGAATATCTCCGAAAGTTTTTCAATTCCGTCATAAAAAATCTTAATCGAGAAAAAGTTGAGAAAAAATTGTCGTCGAAGTCGAAATCCGAGGAGAAGAAATGTTCGTAGAATCGAATACAACCTGCCGGACATTCAAACCGAATGAAAATTCGCGATCCGAAACTAAAGAGCGGAATTTGACCGATTGGAAAATTTCACCTTACGTAACTAATCGATGAACCGAAACCGTCTTGGAAATTTGAAATTTTATGCATGAAAGGACGATAAAACACGTTAAAAGGGAGGAAAATTGGACTATTTTAGCCAGCTACGTAGTTCCGTGTAATGAAGCGGTAAAATTTTATTTTTTTGAGCACGATCCCATCCAAATGAAACGAGAAGAAATTTTCAATTCGGCTGGATGCTCGTGTTTCTGTATGTACTTGTTGAAAAATTCAAACGCGACGAAATCGAGGTGTCGTAAATCATCAAAGGTGCGTGAAAGAGATGAGAGAGGTACCAGAACGAATAAGTATTTTTGCGCGAGTTTCTTTAATCGAGTATTTTTAAAAATCCATTTCTCAACGAATATCTATATATTTTTGGATCAAGCATTTCTTCTCCCTGTTTCTGATGGCGTTTTATTTCTATTTCGCCAAAAGATTCATTTTTTCAAGAGAAAATATCTTTCGGTGATTCTGTGAGAAAAAATTCGTATTCCAGCTGAAATCTGTGTATAACCGGGGTGATCTTGTGTTTTTTTCCCGACAAGTTTCGTTTTTACGTTTTTTTTTTCTTCGGCGAATATTTCGTGAAACTTAATAATTTTTCGGCGGCGGGATAAATTCCATTAAAATATTCAACCGTCGTGTCGGCTTCAGGACCCGATAGTGCGGCGTGCTCGTGAATAGAAGAAGAGAAAAGTGAAAGACTCGACTGGCTCGGAAGCTAAATGATATTTCGATAAATTCGTCACATCAATTTATCCGTTCTTTTAAAATACTGAAAAAACATGAAAGTTTCACTTCGCGGCGTTGCGTATACTTCGGGTACGGGTGTAATTTTTTCCTCTCCTGGTTGCGCGTCGCCATCGACGACGCCGAAAAAGCAAATTGAAAAGTTTTTTCATTAAAACGGATATAAAAAATTCGCTCGTGAGGCACAATATTTAGACGACAGTTTTTGCAAACGAGCGTCCTGTAGCGGGTCTGTTTGTATATGAAGACGATGCGATGGTAAAATCCAAGCTGGAGTATGAGAGGATGAATGCAATTAATGGTTGTTTATGAAGGGAAAGCGGAGGGGGGGGGGTGATTTTTGAGATGATTT
This sequence comes from Pseudococcus viburni, assembly GCA_033439095.1. Lineage (NCBI taxonomy): Eukaryota > Metazoa > Arthropoda > Insecta > Hemiptera > Pseudococcidae > Pseudococcus > Pseudococcus viburni. The sequence continues at coordinate 573,866 of JAVBJF010000106.1, read as the reverse complement.
GAGGGATACTTTGGTAGAAACCTAATACAAACATAACATTCCTTCAAAACAAAAATGAATGAATAAAAATATTCAATGAATAACGTTTTTGAATTGAAACTTAATGATTTTAGTGAAGGTAGAAAGTCAGGACTATTTAAAGGATGAAATAGTTACAAAAACGTAATGAAGTTTGTTCGTGAGGAGGGGGTAAGGGGAGGTTGCGCACATTAGCAAATTCTGAGATAGAAATTCTATTTAAAAATTGGAAAAAGAAAGTGAAATTCTGAAAATTTGGTGGGAATATAAGCAAAATGTTGGGAAACTTTGATGGCAACTAGAAAACATGTAATTTTGATCACTAAAAATAATTTTCCTCCAAAATTTACTCTCGCTTTGCACAAACATGAGATCAGTTTCATTTGAAAAAAAAATCAGATAATAAACAATTTTTTTCGAAAATTTTCAAGAAGAAATAATTTTTGATTACTTTGAAAGACATAGGTACATTTTTTTAGTTACCAAAATTTTTAATTTTCTCAAATTTGTACTCCCACTTGAACCATCTTGAAGAGTTTGAAGGAAAAGGAGTACCTATAAATCCTGTTCTGAATATTTTTTTTACATTGATATATTTATGGTTTCCATTCATTTATAATTTTTGGGGGGAACAAATGGAGAAGGGACATGGACACTTCATACTATCTGATAATATGATCAAATGAAGCATGGAATTTGAAAAAACCCTAATTCCCAAACTCGCTTGACACTTGTGTAAAACGGTATTTTTGACTTGAAGCTCCATTCCTATTAGATGCAAAATGTTTCAACAAAAAATTAGGTGCTTAAGATGACCACTTCTCCCTCAGATAGCTCTTCAAGTCAAAAATACCGTTTTACACAAGTGTCAAGCGAGTTTGGGAGTTAGGCTTTTTTTAAATTCCATGCTTCAAATGTCAAAATGTTAGGTTTGACTTCAAATTAAAATATCTAAATTTTCCACAGAAAAGTTGATGTTGGCTTATTGGGGAAAAAGAAAAAGTTTTGAATAAAATAAACTTTTTCTGATTTTTTTTCTAACTTGAAATTTTTTTCATTTTTTGAACTCAAAACGAAAATTTTTCCACATAATGTCACCCGTAAGTTTCTTATGGAACTTTTCTTAAAAATGAAAAAATGTGTAATGAAAATATTGAAGTTATAAATAATATTTTAACTATAAAATAATTAGTGATGCGGAAACTAAAATTCAATTTAAATTAAGAGTTACCCAGTTACAAATATTTTAATGGCCCTGGTATTCTCCCTTGAGGATTTGATAATATAAGTTCTGGTATATTACATGCTCAACAAAATATTCTTCATCCTATTATTACAACTTTAAAATATCTTATCGAGGAATTAAAAAACTTGGAATCCCCTCAGATCGAGAATTTCCTATTCCAGTAGACTATTTCCAAATCTGCTGGTATATTTCCTCAATTAAAATTGATTCCTTTTTCATAAATAAAAAAATTGATTCTTGCCCTACAAATTCTTTCCTTTATCTGTTCCTTCTAATAATTCCCAGATGTTGTGGTTCATTGAACCTACATTCTCATATTTATTAATAAATAAAGTACTCTTAATGTACCGTATGCCAAAATAGAAAACAAAGATATCTATACTGAAGTTTTAGATTTATATTATATATGAGTGAATCCCATCCTGCACCCAAGCATCTCAAATCTATTATGTGAGGTTTGCTTATTAGTATATCATTTTGATCACATTCCACAATCTTGCAAAATTTTTATTATTCTCACTGATGAAATATAGCATAAATTAAAAGATAATTATTGGATCTTTGAATTGAAATGCCATACCACCCTTTCTCAGTTTTCAATTTTTTTGACTATGGTATACGTCCCCCTTTGGTTCTGAAAAAATATTATGCTATACCTACCTAAGGGTATAACTAATCTTTTAAGAAAAATTGCAGTTATGGGTCTCTCCAATTTTTTTTCTACTCCTTTTTAAAATTTCCAACTCCGCAACCCCCTGCAAAAAATTTGAAAAAATTCTCTTGTATACACCTACTAAAGTATAAAATGATACTAGCATATACTTGGAGATACAAGTATATTGTATCGTGAATTAGAGAATATGAGTACATTATTTTGTATATACTTGTATCATCATTATATTTGTATTATATTGTATCAATGACAAAAACGATTATTACTTTTGTTTTGAATTATGACTTATGTGATTAAATCACCCAGTCAATGATTTTTGCCTACTCCTGTTAGGTACCCCAAAAATCCTTACAATCACCACGACTGAGATAATACTCACGAGTATACTCATTACTCTTACGTTCAAAACCAGTATCTTTCAAATAAAACGAGTACACAAATATATTTGTGTACTTGTATCAATAAGATACAATACCTAGTACTTTTTATCATATTGTTTTATACTCTAATACCTACCCACTGACTATTTTCAGTGAAAATTTCAAAATTTTTGTACTATCTCCTCCAAAGTTATAAAATATTGAATTTTTGGCATATACAGCCATGTTACTGAAGTAGGAGTAGAGGATCAGGCCAAACGGTTTTACATTGTGAATGGCCTTTTGGGCGAGCTTTGTCCCAACTGGTGAGGAGGTACATTTCATAATCTTACCGGGGGGGGGGGAGAGGCTCTTTTGAACTGATGTTCTACATTATTCTTGTGACAAGATCTAGTCATATATTTTCCAGCATAAAATATAATCAATTGGCATATTAAATTTGAGTGTTCTAATGCAAGCAGTGTTCAAATATTGGCTAAATTCTATCAAAACTTATAAATTTCGATTTATTACTCTTTTCAAATTCTCTTGTCTGGAACATAACACATACATTGTTCGAACATTGTCTTTCACTATCATTCTATGCATGTTGACTTAACTGCAGATGACTATAACTACACAAAAGAAGTGAAATATTTTTGTTTTAGAGAAACTCATGCAGAAGAAGACAATTAATTTATTTTTGATTTTTGAAAGTAATTTTCAAACTCTCTTTAAATGTTAAAAATTGGTTAAATTTTTTACCAAAAATGCCAATGCCCAATGTTTTATCCCTATCTAATGTACACCCATATAGAAAATCGATTTAAATTATAAATTTTTTTTGAGAGATATCACATAGAGATATCAGGGTGACATTCTGGCGATATCACCGGTGATATCCCTGTGATTTAAATGTGATAGGTTTGCTGGGAACATTTAATATCACCACAAAGTCACAGCAATATCACCGCCTGATATCACACATCACATGGTGATATCCCTGTGATATCACAGTGATATCATAATGCTTACCAGGTAGTCACAGGGGAAAGGGGTGATCAAGAGAGTTTACCTAGTTTAGCAATTTGTGCCAGTGGTGTGCACATCTGATAACAGCAGAAATCTTAGACCATATAGTATTAACATAGACCGCGCTACGGTCCATAAGACGTATGTTATTATCGTGTTCCAACATATTAAATTGGGTCCTCCGCGGAAAACGCGGAAAATGATCTAAAAACGAACTCGCGTTATTTGATTTCGCTCTAATTGTTTCTATGAGTCTCCATTGATAGTGGAAATTGTTTGACTACCAATTTTCCGAATTTTGTTTGCAGCAATGGTCCCAATTCACGCGAATAAATATTGGGTCCACCGCGGAAAATGCGATCGAAGCACCGAACTCGAACCAAAAATGAAGTCGTATCTTCTGATTTCGCTCCAATTTTTTTTTATGATTGGTGCAAATTGTTTGACTGCTAATGTGGTATAATTTCTCTTGATTTCTCCCGCAGAAATGGGCCCAATTCATGCAAAATAATGTTAGAACTCGCCGCTTATCAGTAGCGCGGTCTATGTTAATTCTCTATGGTCTAAGGCAGAAATTTCATCAATTTTAGACCTTATACAATAACCAAATATTTCTGGGAGGGGGGAGAGGTCCTTGAAATTGGTAGGATATTTAGTAGGAAAAACAGATAGAATTTTTCAATTTTTCCTTCTAAATATCCTACCAAATTTGAGGAGAACTTCCAGAAATATTCGGCCATTTCAATTTCCTGTGGAAATCGCATAAGTAGATCAAGTATGCAGAATGAGAACGTGGGTAAACCAAAATGGGTCTTGCCTTGATAGTTGATAGACCCGCTAAGTATCCATATGTATAAGATATATGCCGATTGTTTTCAACTTGAACTCTCAGTTATTGTTGGCTTCCAATCATGTTCCTTTCAGCGTTGAGTTGACTCATCATGCATGTACTCTTTTCTAAATTCTTATCGTGATTTTTTTCTAAGATTCTAAAAATTTTGTGAAATTTCATAATTTTATTTTCCTCTTGCATAAAATTAAAGTAGCATACGTAGCAGGATTGGTAAGTAACACGATTAACTCTTACGATTTAAGTCACTCGGCTTTACCTCTCTCATTAAATTTTCGCACTCGTTAATGGTTACTTTCCCTCCTGTAGGTATACTATTGCTTGCTTCCAATCAATTCTTTATTTAGTTTATTTTTGTAATCGTGTTCATTGTATCTTCGAGTAGTAATTAGATCTTGTTCCGTTACTCATTTTTTCGAAACTTATTAAATAATTACGTAACAAAAGCGAAATAATTCATTAACATTGTTGCGCAGTTTAGGACAAAGTGAGACTTAAACAAAATTCATTGTCAGTTATTACAATTGCGGTTATGTTGACGTATTATAACGAGCAGGAAACTCGAATTTAAAATCGGATTATGATGCGAATATGTAAATAGTGTTGATTTTTTAATTACGTGAATAGCACAAATGACTCGGATAACGAATTTCAAGAATAGCCGCCCTGTTATGTGATATACTATTACGGCTTGTCCATCTCCCAAATCAACATTTTAAAAATAATTTTAGTTTATTTTTTGTAATCTGTTGTTTCGATGGTGACTCATCTACTCGAGTAGATAATTTAATGATACTTGACAATTCACTTCTTACACTCATTTCTTTGAAACTTCAATAATAGTATATTACGTAACAAAAGCGGAAAGTAATCGATTAACGAGTGCGAAGTTTGAGGAGCGAGGCGAAGCTGAGCTACTTAAATCATACAAGTTACGAGTTGATCGAGTTACTTACCAATTCTGTTATGTATGCTATTTTAATTTTATACGAGAGGAAAATAAATTTAAAAAATTGTGATTCATAAACATTTTTCTAACAACTGATAACAACATTTAACAACAAAACGTTTAGCGGCCATGTATTTGTCATTGCAGGGGGCGGAAAGTAATTGTTTTCTGGTTGTTTACATTTGTTTTCCACCCGTTCACATCGGAGAGTTGAAATCTTATTTTCCGAAACAAAAACATTGTACTCTCTCATTCCGAATCAGTGAAAAATCACTGATAAACAGTCAGAATTGCAGCAAAGGAAAAATCAGTGAAATTCACTGATTTTCAGTGATTTTTCACTGATTATTCAAAGAATTTCACAGATTTTTCAGTGAATTTCATAAATATCACCGAGTTTTCAGTGAATTTTCACTGATTTCCAGTGATTTTCTTTCACTGATTTGTTTTCAGTGAAAAATTTTTCACTGATTTTCTCCTGTGCTGCAATTCTGACTGTTTCTCAATGATTTTCGGTAATTTTCACTGATTTATAATTGAGAGAGTAGGAAACAGGAAAGGCCTCATTTTCCGATCGTATAAAATTAAAAATTGTTATATCCGTGAATTTTAACCTTTCCCTTCTGAGAGGAAATTTTTCTTTTGAAACTTGAAACTTACGAAATTTGAAGAAAAAAAGTGATCGTAAAATTCGAAGCACCCGTACTCCGCTTCAAACATATCTCATCATACGCTTCCCGTTACGCGGAGGATTGACCTAGTGAATCAGATAAATGATCCGATATCGATGATGGAAAGTCTGGTTTTGGGGGTAAATAACGAACCGTACAAAAATGACGTTTCAAGTTGAGATTCAACAGCTTCAAGATGAAATATGACAATAGGAAAGAGCAGGAACTGGCAGACTGGAGGAATCTACGTGGTAAACGTAGTTCTACGTACGTACGCATCATTAATAACGCAACTCTCTTGCTTACATGGCAAGTTTTACTACGTCGTCGAAGACGGTATAAACAAGAGAAAAGTAAAGTTTTTAGTAAGAGATGCGAGAATCGCGCACGTACTCACCAGACGAGTCACATAAGACGGCCGAAGCGATTAATAACACCGAGCATAGGAACATGACCGCGTGTATATGAAATTAGCGCGAGTATTTTAAACGTATGTATCTCTCGGCGGAGAGTTCGTGACGCACCGGTACGTCCTGCGTCGAGGTATACGCGATTACGCGTCGATCATATGGTCGGCGCGAATACGAACTGACTCGAAAATTTGTGCAAAAAGGTGTAAAAAACACACTCCGAAGGATTTGCGACGACCGGCACAGTATAGAGAGATTTCTGAGTAAACAAGATAATCTGTTATCGGTCGGCAATTAATGGTTTTATGATTACAAAATAGTGCATCGTAAATCTCTTTGTCGAACGGTTTCACGTTTTCGAGTACCCCGTATTCTCCTCGATTATCGTTGTATTCGAAACAAAGGTGATTTTAAGAGCGCGTCGGCGAGTTATTTCGGCAGAAATTATATTATTTATCTCCTTAATTAAGCGCTCGGTAAACGTCCGTAGGTATTCCCTTTGTGCGTGAATTGTTCGAGGAGAAAGGATTTTTATACCGGTGCCTCCAAATTTGTTGCGCGATAATTCGAGTGAAATGATTAAAGGTCGATGAAAGACGTACCGCGGGTGTAATCTACGTAGGCCTTTACTTTAGTTATATATTCGCGATTAAAATATACCGCATATTCGACGCGAAGATTCGCTTTGACATTCATCTATACTCGAGGCATTGGTTTATTATTATTCGAATGTCGCCTACGAAAATCAACCCCACAACCGCCCAATTTGGGTTTCTCTTATTCGTTATATTTATTCGCCGGAATGTCGTCGTGTTTCTAACGAAAGTACGCGAATTTCGTTGTACGTACCACTCGAAGTAAAAATAAACGTTGTCATTATAAAAATATTTATATTTTGTTTCAACAACTAGGTATATAGGTAGGTACTCGAGATTACTGTCACGCGGCGCTGCGGGCTTTATTTGCAGACTTTTGCCTTCAAGTAAGACATTTTTTTCGTCGGAATACAAAGAAAAAATGATAATTCGTTGTCGTTCAAAAGAATTTATTGTCAGTTTTTTCTCAGTTCACTTTGGTTTGTGATTAGAGATATATCAAAGAGAAATGTCAAATTATTTTTTCTTGGCGGATTGGAAAATTCGATGGATTTATGAGATGACACGTGACTTTGATGATTCAAATGTCGCGAAGTATTTCTAAATTAAAGTCGGAGGACTGTATTTGGTAGTTATGTACCAATTCTTTTTCATTTCGATATCTACTACCTACTAAGGATTTTCAATTTTTCTACGATTGGAAAATTTTTAGTAATCATTTAGGATGTTTGGAGTATTTAATCAAAAAATCTGTTTTATGCATTCAGATCAGTCCATATCTTACTTGAATTAGAATTTTGAACCGAAACAAAAATAAATCAAAAGCATAATATTATAAAAGAACCCTGTATCCTGAATTTCAGGTGCTCAAGTTCATTTCTCGAGTTTTGACAATTTTTTTAAAGGCATCAGGGAATAGGAGTCGACTCCGGAGTCGAGCCGGAGTCAGGGAGTCAAGCCGAAGTCAGGAGCCAAGGTAACAGGTTGACTCCGGAGTAAAGCAGAAGTTAGGAGTCAAGGTCTGAAATGGACTCCAGAATCAAGGTGGAGTTAGGATCCAGGGTGTGAGTTTGACTCCGAAGTCAAGGTGGAGTCAGGAGTCAACTTTTTGGCTGACTGCATGGTGGTATAAGGGGGTCGAATCTGCCCTGGAAAGTTTTTCGAACGATTCCAATGCCAAAAAATGGACCCTATCGAGAAAAAATTTTGACAAATTTTTTGGACCCTCACCCCACCTACTTTTCAAGATACCTATAGGCAAAAACGTGTTTTTCAGGTTTTATTTTTTTTCTCGCGTTTCTTTCAAGATTAAAAGCTGGAATTTTTTCTGTGGCTTTTTACCAAAAAGGGGTACGAACAGAAATTTTTTCAATTTTTTTCAATCATAATTTTTCGAGTTATGCGGTTTTGAAATTTTCAAATCGCCATATCTCAATATTGGGAAATATCTAAACACGAATTTTTTTGAGAAATGTATTTTTACAGTAGGAATATACCATAAAATTTCAAAATTTTTCAATTGATGGAACGTGGTCAAAAAAATTGAAAACCTCCCTTCTGATGATGTCCCTCGATGTAAAAAAATTTCAGGAAAATTTTTGACTCCACCCCCTCTCACCTGGGGTTATGGCCATTTTATTGCATTATTTTCAAGAATTTTTGATTTCAACGGAAGTGAGTGCTCGAAGTTATTTTCTTGTTGAAATATTTTTCGAGTAAGTACGTTGGCTCTTATGAAGTTTATCTCGAACGAGGGTGGCAAGATTTTTAATAATTTTGTTATAAAAAGCGAGAATTTTATACAATTTTTTCTCAAATTTTTCAATCGAGGATTACCTTTAAATGCGTTTTCAACTTTAACTTTTTATAAAAATTTCTGCTCTCGCTTCGCTCGGGATGGACTTCTGTCTTATTTTTCTTTGAAATGTCATTATTCAACTTTTTCAGTACAAATTCACATTTTTTATTTTATTTTTTGCCTGGAATTATTCCTGTAAATTATCTTCGTGTTTGGCTCCCTTTTTTTAGAAATTCTTGACTACGCCTTTGCCAGCAGATTTCATTTTGTAGATACATATTTAGTCCAGGAATTATAGAAAAATTTTCACTCGAACCTCTCAAAAATTAGGGGAAAGCTGAATTTCACATTATTTGTTCAGAATGGCCTCCCAAACATACTCCCGTCGGTTAGTTTCGAATTTAAGCTCGGGGGCAGATTCGCCTATCTTAACCTCCGATACTCTTTTTTGAAAGTTGAAAAGTTTAACCCCCACTGTAAGTCGAATGGCACCATTTTGGGAACAACTAAACTGGTCAAGTTTGTAGGAAATTTTACGTAGAATATTTTTTATCTCACCACTTATTGCTCTCCGATCCTTCCTTTCGGCGCTACAGTCAAAAAACGTATATCCGCAAAGGTTATTGACCTCTTGCGGGGGTAGCCGGCAAGTTGCGGGGTGCACAAATTAGGAGTATGTTTGGGAGGCCATTCTGAACAAATAATGTGAAATTCAGCTTTCCCCTAATTTTTGAGAGGTTCGAGTGAAAATTTTTCTATAATTCCTGGACTAATTGTAACTACCATTGTTGAGGGATGTCAAACTGTTCAACTTTGTTGAAAATTTATGAATAATTTTGTATTTACCTAAAGCTTTTTCTGATTATCTTTGGTTTATAAAATATTCATGTTCAGGTCTTTTTTGTATGTACCTACATATTTGATATTTCGATTTTTGAACATTTTTGCTTTGATTTGCTCAGGCCAAATTATTTTTCCTTCTAATGTTAGAAATATTGATGAATTTATATTGGTAAAAATGTCATAAAATTCGTCCAAAATATCTGTAACTCTGTAAGTATATATTTTTTAATTTTCATCTTCTCTTCATTCGTGTTGAATTATTTTTTCCCCTAAAATTTGATGAATAATCATTTTTACATTTTAATTTTTTCGCCTTACATATTGGTAAAAAAAATTCACAACATCAGTTCCAACGTTTTTTTTTGGTATTTGAAATTTTTATTTTCTAAAATTTTCGCCCCGGTTCCCCTAGGACCAAATTCATAGATGACTCAAAATACAACCTTTTGAGGAGGAGGCAATGAGAAGGCAATTAAAATTCATCAGTTGAAAATATTATACTGAAGATTAAAGAAGAGGATAATATGTTTTTCCAAAGCACAAGGAAAAGTTCTACAAAATTCTTTTAAAAGTCCCTGCTAAAATCCTGCCTGTTGATTTCGAAAATTTGTTAAGACACCTTGAATGTTTTTATTTCTTATCTTATTCATAAATGCCTAATATCTCATCAGAATGAAATTATCAAAAAAGTGCTTAAAATTCCCTACAAAATAAATATCCGTAAAGGAGAGAATATTTTTCAGTAAGTTTGAAGCAAGAAAAATAGCATAAAAATGGTAAGAAAAATTAAAAAACAGTAAGAATTTTCATTTTTCTGATTCAGTATAATACAGACATACCACGTTCTAATGATAACGTTTTATCGTTTTTTATTCAATAGGTAGAAGTACCTTGCCCATGACCTTGCCCCATCGTCTGTATTCTTCAAAAAAATATATTCACCCAAAAGAAATTTATAAATAACGAGTATACGAATGAATGTATAAATATTTACCCAAATAAGATAACGTTTTATTTAATTTGCATATCAAAAATGATTCATTCGTTCATCTCTCGTTCTCATGATTTCGTCGACTTTATCATCGATCACTCGTTTTGTGAACTTATAAATCAACGTATTTTTACCGGATATCGTTTGCGAACTTGCACGTAGGTAGATATACTTTTTCAAATAAATACGTATAACATTGACCTTATTCCGGCTTTTTAAGGTGGGTAGTTTAGTCGAATGTCCCATTTAATATGATAATTCGTTCGCGTGTTTTTTACTAATTTCCCGACACTCGAATACACAGATACCTGCGTACATGTTTTGTTGTTGTTGGTGGTGTTTTTTTCTTCTAAATTTGAGGTCGAAAATTCACCATGGTGTACTTTTTTGACAAGCGGAGACACAATCGATATAGTGGAGGGAATTTTATTGTTGTGGTTGTTATTTTGAGTAAAACGGGACCGGAAATGTGTGGTTGAGTATTTAATAAGGATATAATAAGTAGGTATGTAGGAACTACAGAAGGAACGCGAGTAAATCTCATTTAATTGGTATGAGGTGAATATTTTAGTTTGAAGGGAGTTTCGAATGAGTGGGTGTAAAGAAGGCGTTTTTCGGGAAAATCGGTACCTAAATGATAGATGGGGTGAAGTGAAGATTATTTTGATTGCTAATGTTTGAGTGTTATGCTAAAAAATCTGCTTTGTGAAATGTTTTCGAAAAGTTTAGGTACCAGGAAATAGTAGCTGCGAATCAAATTGCTTTGAAGAATTTATGTACTTTGGTGAATCATTTTGCAAAAAGTGCTTTGCTAATTTTATTTTTCACGAAGTATCCAAAGCATCTGATGAGTGGGTGTTGAGCTGTTGATATTCATCATTTGGACATTATTTGGTTTCCATAAAAAATTAATTCTTTTTCAGGGGAATGAGGAGGCGGAGGAAAGTCATTTCAAACAATCTAGAATTGAGATCAAAAATATTTTCGATTATGGAAATTAATACCTACAACTTGAAAAATCGATGATAACTTTAATTTGGTGAATTGCCGAGTGAAATATGTAATGTGACCCTAGCAGACAAAATCATCTTTCCGTCCGAAAATAACTTTTCGAAATCCCAAATTTTAAAGTTTGTAATGCGATACTGATTAAAAAAAAAAGAGGTGTTTCCTTGCTTGTACATATGCCATTTTTACCACATATTCTTCAACTAAAATGAGCTACAAGTAAGTGTAACCTTAAGCACCGTTTCTTGGTATCTTTTTGTGAATGGAACTGTGCGTTTATAGTTTATTTACGGCGATTTTTAAAATGTTTTTTGTACATTATACATATGTTTTTTGTATGCTTTTTTCCAAAAAAAAACTTCACATTTTTGCTCATTGCAAATTTAATTTTCAACTTTGGGACTTCGGGTTGGTTTCTACTGAATTGTAAGGATTTTGAGAATAAAATTCCGGAAAAAAGTGAAAATTGAAATTTTGACACCTAATGTTGGTTTTGTCTGCTAGGGTCACATATAATTAAAATGATTGATAATTTTCAAACTTCATGGGTTTTTTCTAATTTGCGAACCCTCTCTTCTCCCCCCACAATGATTGTTTTTTTGATGGAGAGACCGGAAAAATTGCTGGAGCTTGCATGAAAGGACATAACCGGGTACGTATGATGAATCCCCCCTCCCCCGGTTCTTATTCTAACGCTGCCCAGTGAGCCAGGAGACCCTCTAAAACGTTCTTTTTGCTCATAAGCTCTGAGAGGCCGGTAAAAAATTCGTTACTTTATGTTTTCGGAGACGTAGATTACGAATTTAGTACTCAAAAAATGGTAGGAGTGGAGGTGGGGCGTAAAGAGGGAGTTTAAATTGAAATTTCACTATGATATCGTATAATAGTATGTCAAAATATAGGTACATTTCCCAGGCTGTAGATTACGAATTTTGTACTCAAAATATTGTAGGAGTGGAAGTATAGTGAAATTTTAAGTTAAACCTCTCCTGTTGTCCCTCCCCCCTCCACTCTTTCAATTTTTTAAGTACAAAATTCGTAATCGAAGACTTCAAAAATGTAAGTATATTTTGACATACCACACAATATCGTTGTGAAAGTTCTATTTTAAACCTCCTCCCGCTAACCCTCCCCCCACTCCTATCATTTTTTGATCTGTGAAGATTTTTTTCGCTCAAAACGAGCGTTTTTGATGGTTTCCTGGACCACTGTGCGCTGTTTAAGTAACGTGTAAGTACCATCAAGACACTTCTATCTTCCAAGGTTTAGACCTGTGCCTTTCGAGTGGGTCTTGAGTTTTCTCTCCGGATCCGCTCGGCCGATTTTTTTCAAATCAGGACCAACTTGTAGGTATAAGTTCTTTCTCTGAAATAATTGACAGTCCCCACCATCTTATTTTTCCTCTTCCAAAACTTCGATGTGCCCTCCTTACCAATGAAGACTCAGGGTGTCTACCGGTCGCAAAAGTCGCGAAATTGACCCAAAATTCATCAAAAGTCGCGAATTTTTCCGAAATTACTTCCATTTTTTGCCTTTTACAAAACAGAAAAAGTAAAAAAATTTCACCTTTTTGAAAATTTTTTCTAAAAATTTTCGCCCTCGCTTCGCTCGGGCTCATAAATTTTAAAACTCCATTCTTAAATTATATATCTCTTCGTCATCTTCCCTTTTATTTCAGACAATTGAATATTTTGAAGGGGAAAAATATGTTCTTGTGAGAGACTAAGTAGCGATCACGATTGGGAATTTCAAAAGTAATATTGTGTCCATCGTATGGAAAATCTAAAATAATTGGAGAATTATGGAATTTTCTAAGGAATGTTTTAAAGGAGAAAACCATTTGGAAATATGTCTTTTTTTGCTGTTTTTTAAATAAATTCTTCGAAAAAATTTCGCCCTCGCTTCGCTCGGGCCAAATCTGCTAATATTTCAGACTTTCCATGAAATTATTTCTCAATAATCATTTAACAATTTTATCCGTTCTAACATGATTTTTCGTAAAATTTTCACCCTCGCTTCGCTCGGGCAGTAACTACTTTTCTTCTTTACCATAAAATTTTTGTGAAAAATTGTTTTTTTTCAAAATTAAAGGCGTATTTTCTTCCGTGTATAAACTTTTTTCTATAATAAATTTGATTTCGTTGATTTTTTTTTTTTTGAGGGGGGGGGGGTCAAATTGAGAGGTAGATACTAGATGTAGATACCTTGAAAAAGGCCGCGAAAAAGTCGCGAAATTTGATTTTTAAAAATTGGTAGACACTCTGGAAGTCTACCAGGCACAATTTAAAAAAAATTGTTTTTATGTGTATTCACCGGTGCCATGGTCAAAAATGGCCAAAACAAGCTTCAGCTCAAGGTCAATGGAGCAATTTTGAAAACAGCAGATAATCCTAATGTAGAATTCATGTTTTGCATACGAAGTAATTACCCTAATCTCAGAAAAATGATGATCAAAAAATAAAAAATTCATTGAGACTCATTTGAGCTGCAGCAGCACCTCCCTCCTACCTCATTTTTGGAGCTAAAGATAGATAGGCAGTATTAGTATTGTTTTCATATTAATCACATCTTCTGTATATGGCACAGCACGGAGAAAGTTATTTTCAATTGAATTTTAATTGTAAAACGCTAGAAAATTGTCAAAAAATTTTCTCAAAAAAGTATCTTCATAAAAATATTCATGATCAGAAAAAGTTTAAAATTTTCTAAAGGATCCTCTTACTCATTCCAATACCTAATCAAGTAATCAAACATATGTTTTGATACAAAAATGTTTTTGAAAGAGCTACTGATATATTCAATCTTTCGTATCGTATCACAATAAATTTACTTCTTCGTTGATGTTACCTGACAATAGCTTCACCTATTATGGATGAAAAAACTGAATCTGGGACAATTACCCTGCTCTATTTAGCTTTCGTGGTGGATTTTCGTACTCTTTATTTATCAGCTAGCGTCCTTCTCTACCTCGGACTCGAGCAACTAGAACCATTAATTATCATTAAGAAAAATGAGCATTAAGGTAATTACCCGACGGTCGATCCTCGATACAGTATAATACTGTGGCTACATCGCAGCACGAGCACGGTATCGTCGTACTTCGAAAATATCGTGCGGAAAATATGTAGAGTATTTGGAAAGATACATTATCTCGTATCGATTCTCTCTACTTCATCGTCCTGCGTACCCTCGATTCTGGTACAACACTTATACCTGGCCGCATGTCTCTTATTTACGAAAATATTCCATCATCGTCGTATCCCAACTCATCTCAAACGCTACATGTAGATAATTTATCAAACACACCAGCACACGAACCTTTGCAGCGATTGTTTCGTATATCTTTGGTTTCAAAGTGTTGATTCGCGTACATGTACGACGACGACATCGATTGTTCCTTCGACGACGAAAAATATACCAATATTTGCACGTAAATTGAAGCGATTCGAGGCGTTAGAGTTAAAGCTCGCTTATGTATACACGGTTCATTGATAATTGTCTGCGAATCGTCGTCGTCTGCGTCTTGTCTCGAATGTAGAGTAACATTGTGTCAATATGGATTCAGGCACGAGTCTGATGTAACCGCACCATTTACTCTGAAGGAGACGACGCGATAGCGGTTTAGAGGGTACCTCTACCTACGTATGCGATATACAGGTACTCAAAA
Organism: Pseudococcus viburni; assembly: GCA_033439095.1. Lineage (NCBI taxonomy): Eukaryota > Metazoa > Arthropoda > Insecta > Hemiptera > Pseudococcidae > Pseudococcus > Pseudococcus viburni. The sequence continues at coordinate 558,755 of JAVBJF010000106.1, read as the reverse complement.
GATAAGAAGATGATGTCTCATTGACAACTCGTCGGTTAATTGCTGCTTGGTCGCACGTTTCAGCGTCGAGAAATTGATTGTTCTGTGTGTGTGTACCGATCCGGTGTACGTATAGGCTTCGATTTTCTATGGCACCCTACGTAACGTTAATGCAACTTCACGTACCTTAGGATTATCACGAATATTTGGTCGATTCGTCTCCTGCTGCTGTACCTGGGTAATTTTACCAAAACTGTCGAATTTAAATTACTTTTAAATTTCTCAGGTACAAAATGTGCTAGAGTAATTTTTTTTGCATCGTTTTATTGGATTTCACCCCCCCCCCCCTCCTCTCACAATGAAAAAATAAATTTTCCCCCTGGATAAATTTTAATGGTCAAAAGTTCCATAGTCGTGTATGTTACCGCTCATATTTTCCAGCTTTTATTTACCCGTAACACTGAAGATGATTGAAATTTTTGAAAAATTTAAAAAACATGATATTGGTAGAGTGTTTGGGTACACGTTGACTTCTCAGAGGGTCACCAGAAGGGCACCGGGTGACCTCAAGACGAGACCAAAGCTCTGTTACTAGGTTTTTGGTTCATCTTCGTGGAGAAATTTCATCAATTTTTTCTGACTCTGTTGCTTCATATTTTATCTTTTTCAACTGAAGCACTGATTCAGAGGTGTAATGAGAACGTCATTTATCGGCTGAATTTTAAATCCCCGACTACTTGGTCAATCTTAAGGGTATGCTTTACCTTGTAATCAGTGAGAATTGAAAAATTTAGGATTGGGATAATACCTTAAGTATTATTGAATAAAATGGTCTGAAAATTTAATATGTGCTTCGAAACAAAATTATCTTTTGAGGACTTTTGAGATATTTTCAAAAATTTTTTTCAATTTAAAAAAAAAGAATTTTCAAAAATACTTTGGATAAAAAATGTTGTTTGTCCAATTTTTTTCAAACATTTCTTTTTTTTCAAAAATGGAAGAGAAATTTTGAAAATATCTCAAAAGTCCTCAAAAGATAATGTTGTTCCTAAGCATATTATATTAAATTTTCATAACATTTTATTCAATAATGCTTAAGATATCCCGATCCTAAATTTTTCCACTGATAACCAGCTAGAGCATACCCTTGAAATAAAAATTTGTGAACATTTTTGTGTTTACAATTTTTACGTCCCATCGTCGTGGATATCAATTTTTCGAGTCGTATTTATGGAATACTAAATTAAGGAATTGAGCCGGGGAAAAAGTTTTACCTTAAAATTTCATCTTTTTGCTACAAGAAAACAGCTCGTCCATCACTTTATATCTTTTCTATTTTTTTCTGTATTGAAAACAAAAGGTTGAGTTGTATGTCCTTTTTGTTGTGACAAAATTTCATTTCGACTCTTCTACGTTTGATGACGTATAATTTTTCCGGAAGTGAAAATTAAAAAAAAATCTTCATACAAAAGTTGAAGAGAATGAAAAAAGGAACATTTTCGTGAAAAAAATTTCAAATTATCTCTTCAGGGAGCGGATATATCGCACTTTAAAAAATGACAACTTTTTTTTCATTTTCTTGGTTACAAAAAAATGCTAAAAATACATTTTGGGCGAATTTTATTATTTTTTCAAATTTATGACGAAAAATTAACTAAAAAACCCAGTCATTGAAATTTTAAAATTTTACAATCATCTGCACAGTGAAAAAATTAAACATTGCGCTAATTCTCGAAAATCAAACATGTAATGTAGGTACTTACCGAAATTGCGAACTTCGCATTTTAAAAATGCCATAACTCTTTGAGGAAAACATATTGGAAGGTGGGAGGGGGCTCATTGGATAGAGAAAACTTCAGAGAATACGAATCGCTTGTCGCATCAAAAAGGATATATGCTGAGTTATGCCTTTTTTGTTGTGACACATTCAATTGAAAAAATAGGAAATATTCAAGATTTTTCTCACTACTCCAGGAATGCGCAAGTTGCACAAATTTTTTTTTGAAAAAAAAAATATGAAAAATCGAAAGTAGAAATTAAAAGAATATTAAAAAAGAAAAATTTTAAATTGGTCCATTAGAACTCTCACAATGATTTTTTGAAAGTTACGTTTCTGTGTTGCGTTCAAAAACGGAGGCGTGGTCGTTTGACGTCATACCATTCTATTTTCTTTTCTAATTCGTATCGTGGCGCGCAATCGCGCGTAAGGGACTGTTCACAAGCATCGGAAATAAGAAATAAGAAATAAGAACTTTACTCTAAAATTACGTCCAATCAGAATTAACTGTAGCAAACATAGCCAAATATTTTTCACGAAGTCGCTATTCTCATTGGTTAAAAAAATGAGGTAATTACGGTAAAATTCTTATTTCTTATTTCTTAATTCTTATTTCTTATTTTCGATGTTTGTGAATAGACCCTTAGGGACTGTTCACAACCATCGGAAATAAGAAATAAGAATTAAGAAATAAGAAATAAGCCAAATATTTCTCACAAAGTCGCCATTCCTATTGGTTAAAAAATTCTTATTTCTTAATTCTTATTTCTTGTTTCCAAAGCTTGTGAATGCTGCCTAATCTTCTTCTGTAAATGTCTACTTTCGATTTTTCATAACTTTTTTTCAAAAAAATTTTGTGCAACTTTGTTTATTGGAGAAAAATTTTTACGCGAACCTCAAAAAAATTTGGAGAAAGCTAAATTTTACATTATTTGTACCAAATAGCCTACGAAACATACTCCTAATTTGTGCACCCCAAACTTGACCGCTACCCTCGGAAGAAGTCAATAACCTTTGCGAATATACTTATGTTTTTTCACTGTAGCGTAGAAAGGAATTGTCGGAGAGGGAAAAGTGGTGAGATAAAAAATGTTATACGTGAAATTTCCTACAAACTTGACCGTTTCAGTTGTTTTCAAAATTTCGGCATTCGACTTACATGGGGGAGCGGAGGGGAGGGTAAACTTTTCAACTTAGAAAAAATCTGTCATTTTAAATGTAACTTTAAGCTAGTATGGACTCAAAAATATGATGTCAAAAGTTGCACCCCTGAACTCGTTGAGGTTATTGACTTCTTGCAAGGGTGGCATACATGGTTAAAAGTGCAAATTTAGCCAAAATATTTCTCATGGTGTCCATTCTCTGGAAAACCGGGAAAACCGGGAAAAGTCATGGAATTTTGGTGGTCTGGAAAAGTCAGGGAAAAGTCAGGGAATTTTGAAATTTTCTCTGGAATTTTTCGAAAATCCCAAAAAAATGTAAATCTTTAAGAAAAATGTTTATTTCTTTATTTTATTATAAATTTTTCAAAAAATTTCGCCCTCGCTCCGCTCGGGCCAAATTATTACGTCTTTTATCCAATTATTGTCTTATTCATCATTTTTTGTAGTGCTGGGAAATATCGATATTTTTTTCACATCGATATGTTTCGATATCTCAAAAATCATAGATCACCGATTATCGATATTATCGATATTATCGAAAGTGTAAAAATCCAAAATTCCAAGTAGGAGAAGTAGGACATCCTTGCGAATAGCATTAGTTTCGGTTTCAGTTATGTAGGATGAGTAAAAATTTTTCAAAAAAATATGTTCAATCCAAGGTAAATAGATACTACGTATATAGGTAGTCTAGATCGGCGAGTTTCTTTGTGTGCTAGTGTGAATGTTTTGACGTCACTGGTTGAAAAATTTTATCACTACACTATAGACACTGGACCTGGTGCAGTGTCTATAATCACTACATTTGATTTACGTAATGTAAAAACAGTGATATCTCGTTATTTTTCTTGGCTTTTTACTTTGTCGTTTCATACGGAGATTAAAAAAAAATATCGATATTTTCGAAAAATTGTATCGATAATATCGATAACACATTCGCGGGTGAAATATCGATAAATATCGATATCAAAAAATTTGCAATATCGATATATCGATATTGGTATCGATATCGCCCAGCACTAATTTTTTGTCGGTCGTAATGTACAATAAAATTGATATTTAAAATGCATGTCTTTGTCCATTGAATTATGATCATCTTTTGAAGATCTTTTTTCGCAAAAATTTTCGCCCTCGCTTCGCTCGGGCTCAACACATTTATAACACCCTGGCATAATTTTTTTCATTTTTCAAAACTTAATTTTGCACGGGAATACTTGGTTTTTCCTTTTTATTTAAATTTTTTTCTGTAGGTAATAAATTCAAATTTTCAAATTTTTGTGGCGAGGGAGAGTTGGATGGGCGGAAAAATTTTCAGAATTGAATTTGAATATTTTTTTGACCCGAAGAAGGGCATCTAAAGATCTCGTAAAAAGTATCTAGTGATTTTGAAAAAAAAAATCGTAAAACCCTATGCATTTTATATCATTTTTATACAAAATTTCGAGATGTAAGTACATCATGCGAAAAAATTACACCCCCCCCCCTTCCTCCCTGGTTTACGAATATCATATTTATAAGATCAGGAAAAATTCGAAAAATTGGTCTGGAAAACCTGGAAAAGTCAGGGAAAATCATTTCTGAAATATAGTGGACACCATGTTTTTGAATTGGCCCTAGCATGAAGTCTCATACAAGATTACCGATTTTTACAAATATCTCCAAAGTTGAAAAGTTTAATTCTCACTGCAAGGGGAAAAAATCGCAACTTTGAGAACAACTAAACCGGCCTTGTTTATAGGAAATTTAACATAGGACAATTTTTAGTTCACCACTTTTTCCCCTCCAAACCTTTATTTCAGCGCTACAGCTGAAAAACGTACACATTGGCCTCATGCGAGAGGTGGCGTACAAGTTGCAGAAGTGCAACTTTTGGCATCATATTTTTTAGCCTTGTAGCTTAAAGTTACATTTAAAATGACCGATTTTTCCAAAGTTGAAAAATGTAACCCCACTGGACGTCGAATGGCTCAATTTTGAGAACAACTGAACCGGTTCAAGTTTGTAGGAAATTTCACGTAGAATATTTTTTATCTCGCCACTTTTCCCTCTTCGACCCTTCTTTTCGGCGCCACAGTGAAAAACGTATATTCATAAAGGTTATTGACCTCCTGCAATGGTAACGGTCAAATTTGGGGGTGCACAAATTAGGAGTATGTTTGGTAGGCTATTTTCTACAAATAATGTAAAATTTAGCTTTCTCCAAAATTTTTTGAGGTTCTCGTAAAATTTTTTCTGTAATTCCTGAACTTTTCGTCGTGGCTACTTTTTTCATTTCCTTCATCGTGGAGAAGATGATTTTTGTATCCACTACAAAGGAATTTTTATCCACGGCGCAGCGAAGGAATTCTCATCCATTTGCATACAGTGGACTTAATTCCTTCAGTAAATTAGGTGTCACTACGATGGAACTAAAGACCACACAAAGGAAATTCTATGGTCATGGAAGACACGATTATGGAAAATCCATAATCGTGAAGTCCACGACGATAGAAATTTGAATCTCTCCACACCCTCCCCTGGGGGCACAAAAAACGGTGTCTCGAACGTATACATTTTCGATCTCAATCAAAAAAATAGAAGAAATTCAGCTTTTATTTTTCGAATTTCATACACTGGAAATGCGACAGTTTTGGTAGAATTACCCACCTATTTCATTCGAATATTCATCAAGTTAGACGTTTGCGAAGTACTTTATATCGTAACACTTGCTTCTTGTATTATTCTCCTTTTGTCAAAAAATACCCATAAATAAACTTTCAGGAAGTATTTAAGTTACGTATACTGCTGAAATTTCACATCTAGCGAAAAAACGCTTTCTGAAGAGCCAATGCCAAAAGAAAATACTCGTTTGTGGTTTCCAAAAAAACGACATTTTTAAAAAGTGAAACTCGTAATACAAATACCTCTCGCCTTTTTTCCCCTATCGTATCCTCGAAATATATATTTTTTTCACAAGTGAAAATGGGGGTATCAATGGTCTACGTTATGTGTTTTTATGTAAGTTATTGAAGAAAAAAAGCCTCGAACATGAAATATCGTTGAACCGACGATACAACACCGTTGACTCAGGCTTTTATGTATGGAAGCTTTCTTTTGGCGGTTGAATTTCGTACACCAGACGAAAACAGCTGAGGAGAGAAGACGCCATTCCACAGAAAGAGCTAACACAAATCAAACGTTTGAAATTACAGGCTTTTCTTTCTTACAAATTGTAAAATATTTACAAAGCAATCGAAAGCTATAATTCTTGGGTATTGGCAATGGAGTAAAAGAGAGAAGGGCAGATAAGGAGTATGCTATGTAAAAAGAAACGTATTACTTTGTTTCCTCGCCTTGTGCGTTTTTAATGATCGAATCGACGACGTCCATTGTTAATATGGCGATGGCTGCGGGTTTACAATACCTTATAACAAGTTCGACTATATGAATTTGCAACGTCGTTCAAGGGTGCAGGAAAGTACTTTCATAAGTGTTTGAGATTTCGGAGCTCTCTGCTCTGCGTCAGTCTTTCGTTCGCATCGATAAATACGTTAGAAGGCTTTTGTGTGTGGGTACGATAAATTTTCGAAATTTTCGGTATACGAGCTGCCTTTCTGCAGCGTGTAATACGAGTAATTAGCGAAAGTAGGAAATGAGGTCAGTTGAAGCTGTTGATTGATCTGCGAGCTATTCTCAAAATGTTTTAACGGCTGGAAAAGCACCGAGCCGAAGAAGAGTCGAGGAAATGGTACATTGTTGCTATCAGAAGCTTCTAATATAATGGGATTTATTTCGGAATTAACCGCTGTAACAATGATGATGAAAAGGTAATAATCTGTTGAGCCTTGGAATAACTTGGCGCTCAACAGAGCACCGCTAGATAATGTGAAATATTTTTACGTTTTTGCCACCGTCGTTGAAGGTATAAACAACACACGAGTAAAAAACTGCCGAGCGAAAAATATCCCGCTACAAACGCGAGCTAGATATACTAAAATATTCTCAAGTTGGCCATTTATTTCATCGAAGAAAAAAGCATGGGCAATTTTACATTCGCGTATATACCAGCCACACACAATGTAAGTACGTTATTCTCGAATGGGATTACATTACCGAATGCGAGTTCTTTTTTTCAGTAAAATGCAGTGTCAAGGTTCACAGAAGGGAAAGGATAGAAAGAAAAAAAGTCATTCGAGGTATTATGACGAAAATAATAACGCCTAAGTGATCGTCGAATAGACTACCTGTTTGACGTTGGCGTTGTTATATTTGTATGGTGTGAGCACAGAGGGGAAAATTTTCTAGAAAAATTATAGGTAGGAAGAAAATAGGTTCGGTGTAGGTATAAAAAGTCATATACTTACGGTGTGTTTTGAAGGTAATAGTTATGCCTTTGATGGTTTCGTTGGCAATATGTTTTGCTTGCGCGTCGTCGCTGTTCAAATATTTGCTCGAGGTAAGTAACTAAAGAAAGTAAAATCGTTCGCGAGGTAAGGGGAATGTGGAAAAAATTGGATATATTTTTTTTAAACTCACGTTGTGTTATGTTTAGAGTGAGTAATAATATGTGTGGTAGTGAAATAGGCTTCCTGTGTAGCGTTGAAGTACGAATATTTATCTTTTGTAATGGGAAGTTGTTGTTCACAGGAAAATGCCCTTGAACAAAAAAGAAATTTTTCAAAAGAAACCGAAAATTAATTAGGAAAAAAGTAAAAAGTATACGGTGTGTTGTCATGAGTGCTGACGTGACGCTTTTATGGTCTTCGTGGCCTTCATTCGTGGAGTGGATTATTTTGACTTGATTGGATTATTCAGGCATCATAGCAGGTCACTTTTTTAGGGTGTTTGTCACTTTTTTCGACTTTGGTCATTAAAAGTCACTTTTTTCCTCCCGATGTCACTTTTTCGCATTTTCAAGCAAAAATTCAAATTTTCACTTAAAAATTGATTTTTTTTCAAAATTCTCGAAGAAAAAAATTAAAAGTTGATAATTATTTTTCAAAAAAAATTACCCTCGCTTCGTTCGGGCAGTATTTCAATCATTATATTTATAAATTTAAAAAAATTCTGCTTTTTTAAATCAGTAAAGTAATTGATTTTTGAGTCAATTCCCCATTTGACAGAATAAATCAGTAATTTTTACTAAAATAAATCAGTCAAACAATTGAAATATCACAGATTTTCAAATAAAAGCATTTCACTGATTCAAAAAAGCACAGTTTTACGAAAATTGACTGATTTAGATTTAGTTTCAACATTAGAATTCGGTAACACGGTGTGTTACAACCGTAATGAAATTATTATTTGTTTATAGTTTTGACGAAGGAATTTAATGAAATTATTCACGTCGTTTCAGCTTATCTTTAAAATGATTGCAGGACACTTAAAAAAAAATTGCACCCTCCCCATCTAAAAAATTGAATTATTGGTTACATTTTGCTCATTTTTTGATTACTTTTTGGTTTCTTCTTGTTTGAAAGAAAAGTTACTAAAATTTACTTAATTTTGATAGAATTTCGCTATGATACCTGAAATGAAATTATTCACGCCGCGCCGTTTCAGTTGATTTATATTTGAAATGTTCGCAGAAAACTACAAAAAAAATTCCAACAAAAAAAAGCTGTAAAAAAATTCCCTCGGAAAAATCGAATTTTTGGTCACTTTTTGGTCATTTTTTAGTCACTTTTTGGTCACTTTTTGCTCAAAAAAGGTCACTTAAAGTCACTTTCTTTCTTCGAAATTTCGCTATGATGCCTGGATTATTGTTTTTGATGTCGATGAAGGGAAATGAAAAGTTTGAAAAGCAAAAAAAAAAACCAACAAAACAAAAAAGATAAAATTTTTAACTGTATCAGACGAGTTATTGAAATCTATGAATTTTGATCGCCCCGAGTACGTTTGCTGTTCGACTCCATTTTCCACAAAAAAGATGACCCTAACGATATGTGAAACTTGACGAATACTTTGACAAGGTGGTTCTTGAAAATCAAATTTTCTACACCGAATTTTTATGATCGCTGACATTTTTTTTACACTTGAAGTTTGGAAAAATTTCGATGGCGATAAAATCTGACAAAATGTCGGAAAGTTATAGAAATGTCAATTGTGTTTATTTTATTATTGTGATTTGTGACAAGATATCAAAAAACGCTACGAAAATGTCAGATATGCATTGAAATTTTTTATTTTATTTTCTAAAGTCTGACAAAATATAAAAATTATCAACATAATGCCAAAAGTCTAAGGATTTATTGAAAGGTTAGGTAAATTAACTTTTTAAAATATAATTTATGACTTTTTGTCAAAATGTCAGGGTCTGCCAAAGTGTCAAATCTATTCAAATTGACCAAATCGTCTAATCTTTGCAACAAATGAAAGCCCGAATTTTTGTAATTGAACTCGCGCATACGCGACGTTCCCAACAAGACAATAATGCGACAGCGATGTATCAAAAAAAAAAATTTAATAACACAGGTCGACACAATTTTTGTGTCTTGGTTCCGATTGCCAAATTTTGGTTGCTCTTATGTAACTAATGAAAGGGAAAAATCATTTTTTTGGCCAAAGTTGGTTTCGGGGCAGGGAATCAAAAAATAGGTGTTTGCAAGAACAATAAACAGGAGCTTGAGAAAAAAAATGAAAAACATTTTTTGACTCCGTCTTATAGAAAATTTCACGGTGAATCGAATGGAATAAACCACAGGCCTCTATCTCTTACAGGAAACAAGTTACAGCCAAAACTTTTCTAAATTGTACTTGAAAAAACGATTTTTTTTGGTGCCTTGGCTAACAAAAAGTGACATTTCTGAGAAAACTAAGCGTCCTAGGACAAAAATGTAGAGAATTAAATTTCCTGGTAGAAGCGGTTAAATTTTTCTTGGAGGCATAGTTCTGTTTTCAAGGAAAAATTTAACCGCTTCTGCCAGATAGGAAATTTAATTCTCTACATTTTTGGTTCTTATCATTTTTGTCCTAGGACGCTTAGTTTTCTCAGAAATATCACTTTTTTGTAGCCAAGGCACAAAAAAAATTATTTTTTTTTTTTACAGAATTTAGGAAAGTTTTGGCTGTAACCTTTTTTTCTAAAAGAGATAGAGGTTTGTGGTTTGTTCTATTCGATTCACTGTAAAATTTCCTATAAGACTGAGCTAAAAAAAACATCAATTTTTTTTCTCGAGCTCCTGTCTATTGTTCTTGAAAAACTATTTTTCGACCCCTGTCCCCAAGCAAACTTTGGTCAAAAAAATTATTTTTCCCTTTTATTAGTTACATAAAAGCAACCAAAATTTGGCAATCGGAACCCAGACACAGAGCAGAAATTTTTTTTGTCGACTAGTATAATAAATCAACCTTGAAGTCTTGTAAAGTTTTGATCATACTGAAGGTTGCAGATAATGCAGATATACGTATGAAGAATAGAAGTGCAGGCATCGGTGCGAAGTTACCTACTTTTTATTTTGTTACTACTTAGTACTTACATATTTTCATCACAAAATTATTCAAGTAACTTTTTTTCATCTCGAGGTTAATTTTTTTTTTAAATTGAGATTTCAAACGTGTAATTCTCTCTAAAAAATGCTCATTATAATTAACTTTCAAAAATTCAAAAAATTGGCTCGGAGGGGCCGGGGTCGATAAAACAAAAAGAATAGTGTGTAACTGCCTATCTGGTTCTAAATAGTAAAAGTCGCGAATTTGTCGAAAAAAATCATCATAAGTCACAAATTACTCTCTGAAGTAACTGAAATCGTCTCGTTTCGGTTGAGCTGAAATTTTTGAAATATTGAGAAATTTTATAAAAACGTTTATGGAAACGTCGTGCGAAGTGCAGAAATTGGGTCATGATTGTTTCGACGATGATATTATTATTTTTCTTTGAATTTTCATTTCAAAAATCCATCAATAAGTTTTCTAGAATTTCAAGCAATTTTCACAGCCAATTAAAAAATTTCCACGATACTTTCAAAACATATCACGATGAAAAAGATATCGCTTCGAAACATCTTGAAAAAATTGGGCCAATTTCAAGGTGATTTATTTCTATCTTTAATGAGGTAGTGGGTAGAATTTAAGAAAACCACTCGATTCGAAAAAAAAGTAATTATTACATTTGTATCAATGATACCATACCAATAACGCCTCCGCGATCATAGGAATGTGTAGCCTTCAACTCTTCGTGGCATGGATGGTATTTATGTATACTGGAAGTACGATGGGCAAAAGGGCGATTTATCACGTTTAAAAAAAGAGCTGACTGCACGGTCGCGGCGTTCATTCGAGAATGAAATTTGTCACGAAAACTATACACCGTTCAGGGCACCTAGCGAGATCGCTTTAAAAAGCGATAATTTCGCGCTCGTGGTGTCGTTGGAGCGAGAAAAATTATTATTAAATTTCTCCTCGCAGAATACGCGTGTTTCAGTTGTTTAATATATATTTTTCTACCCGGATTTCTATCTTTTTCTTACTCGTCAAGGTTACAAGGTGAATTTTTTTCGCTAAAATCGTCTGAGCGTGTATTTAATATGTCATAGCATTTTGTCAGCAAAGTAGTATAACGCGAATATAACAGGAGATGACGTTAAAGGTGACTTTTACCTCGGAAAAAGAGGAAAAGAACGGCCGGATTGATTTTCGAGCACGTTGTCGGGCCAAAATACATTATTTTGATTTGATATACTTACGGATGAAATTCTCTTCGTCGATTTAAAGAAGAGAATGATACTTTGCGAGGCCGTCTAATTAAAGGAAACTATATATAGGTAGGTAGCCTGAATTTCTGGTATATTGACGTCGCCTCGACGATATTGGAAGATAGAATTTCTTGTAGAGCGAAGCTTTAAGCCGAATATTTTTTCTCCCTTTCGGTCTTGGCAATTTCGTGGCAGCGATTTTGTTTAAGAATAAGGGGAAATCAAGCTATAAAGGTCATAACCCGAAATGTCGCTCGCTCGAAATAAAAAGCTAACGAAATACGATATTTCGTCAATAGCTGCTTGATTCGTGCTATCATTTTTTTCAGGTAGAAATATTCTCAAAACTCGGTTACAAGCTGCGATACGAATAATATATTTTAGTCCTGTTTAATAAAACAGGGAAATGAAACGTTTTTATCGCCAATTTTTTGCATATTTTTTCTTCTTAACCGATAAGTGAGAAATTTCTGCGAAGGCCTGGCGTATAATTGGATTAAGGATGTGTAACCTAATTATAAAGCCGAGCGAAGGCACTCTGGAAATTATGTTTGGACTGTGATTTTGGGAACCCTGTTTATTTGTATTTGTGATTTGTACGTTCGCCCAAGTGAATCTGGTGTAGGTTGATAAAACCGCGCTATATAGTGAATATTTACGATGTCGGAATACCAAATCGGACTTCGATTGACGATTTCTGTATATTTTTCTAGTTTTTCAAGTCGTGCGGTATCTGATTTTGTTCGATTCGAATTGAAAATTTATTCGCTGAAACGCGTTCAATCAAAGATGAAAGTAGGTCTATGTTGCATATGACCTTGAATTGCGAAGGTTTTTCTCGTCCAAGGTGAAATAACTCCATTCTATATGTCTGAGCTGTCTAAAAATATATTCTGGAGTAAGAATTATTTTATTTCAATGTTTCTTTTCCGTTGATAAATAAAAGAGAAACTCGAACTCAATACCTAGTTGATTTGTAATTAGCAAAGTTCGAAATATTTATCGAGGGATGAATTTTTCCGAAAACAATTTTAGATCTTTGCAATGAAAAAAATGGAATTTCAGGGAGGGAGGGATTTGTTCGAATCTGTTCAATATGAAGGTTTGAGTCAAAAATAAATTTCGAAATAGTCAACAGTCAAGAAGTCTACGATCGATTTGAAAAGTACTCTGGAAATCAAGATTATGTAGGTATTTTGCGAGAAAGGAAAAATCAGTTGATGAATTTATCTTATATGCGGGGTCAACATTCAAAGGATTGACCGTTATGAACTTTTTCAGCGGTGGCTTAGTGGTAGGCTGAGCCATAAAAATTAATTTTTCGAAGTTGTTCAAGAATTTTTTTTGTGTTTATTAAGGATTTGTCTTCGGATTCAGGATTTGTTTTTTTTTTCAATTTGGGCAGTGGCAAGATGAATTTTTGTGGTGATTTTAATGATATTTTTCTCTGATTTTGGCAATTTCTCGCTTGGAAATTGTTTTTGGAATGATGTATATGTAACTTCTGGGGTACTGAAAAATGCATATGTGAGCCTGGATATAGAAACCACCCTTAGGTGTAAAAAATTGATTTCTGAATTGACACTAATTTTGGGCGTTTCAGAAGGTATAGAATCAAAAGGAGAACCTCCACTCAAAAACCAATTTTTTACACCTAAGGGTGGTTTCTATATCCAGGCTCACATATTTTAGGTTGATATGTTCATTCGGTATCCAAATATTCTAGCTAAATATGTTTTTAAACAATACTATTGTGCAATTTCCCCAAAATATCCTAAAAATACATATGTATCCTGACTTGGAAGACCTTTTACTACCAAAATAAGATGAAAAATTACAGAAGTTTTGCATTGGAGCAAAAGCTTTTAAATCATTAATATGTTTTAGAAAAAACTTTTTATAATTTTTCCATGTTATCGAAAGTGCAGCAGAAAGTCATTTTTATCAAATCGTCAAAATAAGGTACAAATTTTTTCAAGTCTGATAAAATGTTATTATTTTGAATATTTCAATTTTTTTCCGGTTTTCGAAAGTTCAACAAAAAGTCGTTATATCAATTGATCAAAAGTTTTATAAATTTTCAAATGTCAAAAAGTAACAGAAAACGTCAAAATTTGAGGTCTCAAATCTAATGTAGAAAATTTAGTCTTTTTTTCATGGATTGACGATTAACTCCCCCAACACTATAACATAGTCATGTTGGAAAGTTCCTCGAAGATCTTCAAAAAATAGACGGGTTGTGGGCTCAGTTTTGTAGTTTCATTTGCCATTATCGTACCTCTCGGAAAAATTTAGAATACCTATTTCCTTGAATTTTGACCCTATATAGATCAATTATATAAATTCAAGTCCACGTAACCGGCCATAGATCATATGGAACCGGGATTGGAGACTAGTACCAAGCTACCAACGTATAACCTAGCGCGCGGGTAGTTGCTTGCGTTTGGTCTCAGATCCCTTATATGTTCATCGTATGCAACCACTTGCACATGAAAATAAGACGTAAAATATTTTTGAAAATTTTGAGAAAATTGTTTATTCAAATATCTAGGATGATAGAAAAAAAATTTGCAAAAAATTTGTGGTATACATCTTTTGTCTATCTTCATTTTCGAAGGGGCTACAGTGATTTTAAATTTTCAAAAAATATCATTTTTTAAAAATTTGACTGAAATTGTTAGTTCAAGTACCTAGAATATGGTAATAGAAAAAAAATGCAAAAAAATTGTGGCATACACTTTTTGCCTATCTTCACTTTTGAAGGACCTGCAGTGATCAACAATTTCAGTCAAACTTGGAAAAAATGAATTTTTGGGGAATTTTTGGGGAATTTTAAAATCACTTCTGCCGCTTCAAAAGTGAAGATAGGCAAAAATTGTATATCACAAATTTTATTTCAATTTTTTTCTATTATCCTTGGTACTTAAACTAACGATTTCAGTCAAATTTAGAAAAAAATAAAATTTTGGGAAAATTAAAAATCACTGTAGCTCCTTCAAAAATGAAGATAGGTAAAAGTGTATACTACGATTTTTTTGCAATTTTTTTTTCTACCATGCTTGATACTTGAATTTACGGTTTTATTTAATTTTTTAAAAAAATGTGCACGTGGTTGCATACCATGAACACAAAGGGGTCTGAGATCAGGTACAAGAAACTCCCCGCGTGCTAGGCTATACGTTGGTACTTGCCTCCAAGCCCTGTCCCATACTACCTATGGCCGGGTAACACACAATGAAGGTGTCACAAGGTAAAGTATCCATCTACTGAAAAAAAACAACAAAAAATTGATTTTTTTGGCGGATAGGTTCTTTTACTTGTGATGCTTTCGATGTGAATTACGTGATCCTGTATTGAAGCAGTCGATTTGATGAACTTAAAATCATTTTTCTTTTCCTTTAATTCATGAACGTTTTTTTGTACCCAATTTGGATTGTAAACAACAGAAGCAATTTGTCTAAAAAAATTTTGGCCCAAAAATTGAACGTGTCACAGCAAAAAGGACATAGGTATAGAAAAAATGGCGTTTTCGGGAAATCGCGATTGAAGTTTGAGTATACTTTTTTTAATACTAAATTAAGGAATTGATCTGGGGAAAAATTTTACCTTAAAATTTCATCTTTTTGCTACAAGAAAACAGCTCGCCCATCTCTTGATATATTTTCTATTTTTTTTCTACATTGAAAACAAAAGGTTGAGTTATATGTCCTTTTTGTTATGACAAAATTTCATTTCGACCCTTCTACGTTTGATGACGTATAATTTTTCCGGAAGTGAAAATTAAAAAAAAATCTCCGTACAAAAGTTGAAGAGAATGAAAAAAGGAACATTTTCGTGAAAAAAAAATTCAAATTATCTCTTCAGGGAGCGGATATACCGCACTTTAAAAAATGACAACTTTTTTTTCATTTTCTTGGTTACAAAAAAAATGCTAAAAATACATTTTGGACGAATTTTATTACTTTTTCAAATTTATGAAAAAATTAACTAAAAAAACACTTCATTAAAATTTTAAAATTTTACAATCATCTGCACAGTGAAAAAATTAAACATTACGCAAATTCTCGAAAATCAAACATGTAATGTAGGTACCTACCGAAATTGTGAACTTTGCATTTTAAAAACGCCATAACTCTTCGAGGAAAACATATTGGAAGGTGGGAGGGGACTCATTGGATGGAGAAAACTTCGGAGAATACGAATCGCTTGTCGCATCAAAAAGGGCATATGCTGAGTTATGCCCTTTTTGTTATGACACATTCAATTGTGAACAAAAAAACATTGCAATCGACCAAATTTTGATTTTTTTTTTTCTAAAAACTGTCATGCATTAGTGTTAATTAAATTTTTAACCACATATTCCGGCCCAGAGATTTTTCTATATTCCACTGTTGCCTAAGGTTTTGAAATAAAATTTATTTTAAAGCAGGTTCAAAATTTTTAAGATTGATCAATTGCTCAAAAAAAAATCTGGAAAAATGTAAAATTATTCACCAGAATACATATTTGAGAGAAAGAAGGATTAATGTACTGATCTTGATTCCGAAAATGCTGAAATTTTCATATCACATACTTACATGTATTAAATCTCATATAGGTATATGAGATAAAAATTCTGAAAAATGTGATGCAAATGGATCCATATTTACTAGATCAATCCCTATTTATGTTTAGTAAAAATTTGTCTCTCAATTTTCCGATTCTATAACTTTTAAGTTTTTTTGGTCTGTGACAGACTAATTCAATTTTTAGCCCCTTGAGTGAAATATGCAATTAAAATCTAGAATATGCCAAATGCTCAAAGTTTGAAAAAAAAGGCAAATTCATTGAAAATTTTGGTTTTATTTAATCAATCAATTACGCCGAAAATTTATTGAAAAAAGTCAATAATTCGTTTTGAATAGATACCTACTAATTTATTTTGAAATATTATGAAAAATTTCAAAAAATGTTGAAAAGTTTTCAATTCGTGAAATGAAATTTTATAATGCTATGTAATTTCTAGCCAACTTCAACCCAACTTCCTCATTAGCTTTTTATCAGCATTTTCTGTCAACAGAGACTTTAAATTGAGATATTCGACCGATAAAAATTTAAAATTAAAATTTTAAAAATGTTTGATAAAAATTTGTATTTTTTCATAATTTGAATAATGAGGGATATTGAGGGGCTTACAGGCACGTGTAAATACAAAAAAAATGAAAAATAAAAAAATAGGGAATTATTTTCTCATTAAAAGGAACGACTTTGGGGGGGGGAGAGGTCGCAAAATTTCTCAAACTTTAAAATAAGGACCACCCTAATGGTAACTTTCCAATTCAAATGACAGGGGTATTTGCCCTTCTTAACCGGAATACTCTTTGTTTTGTGGTAATTGTTTCGTAATTTTTTGTGCTAGTTTCATCGTCTTTATCAATTGTACAATGCTGAATTTTTTTTTAAATTGGTCTCGACTACTGGCAAGGCCATAGACGGTCAAACTATAAGAAAGATTCGGTTACGGTGGTTGAGAAAATTTATGCTCCATAACTTCGAAGTCCTACGGATTTTGAAATTTTCCAGTAAATTCATTTCAATCTTCAAGGCACGTCGATACGTAGATTACGTACGTGAAAAAAAAAATGTCTGAAAAAATTTCGGATCACCCAGTGTTCGTATAATAGACAACGTTGTGCACCCGTTGCCGCGTATATTGTCGACGAAATAAATAGAAAACGACGAAAAGACTTTCTATCGAATTGTTTTTCATCGTATCGTTTTATTTTGAAGGGTGCACTCGTATATACGTATACGTGGCTGCGCGTGTGTTAGGGTAGTCTGCTGTGGAAAGAAAGGAGAAAATTCGGACTTAGAATGTCACAAGTTTAACTACTTTAAAGTATACCATATTAGGAAAGCTTTTCGGTTGATAGAAAGCAAAATTCATTCCGATTCGAATTTCTACACCAGTGCCCAAGTGTATCAAATTTTTAGCCGAGCGTAAAATCATTTTTTTTTCATCCGATATAGTAGGTACACATTCTATATGTAGGAGTTTGTCGAGGAAAATCGTGGCCGAATTATTGTGAAAAAAGGAGTAAAATTTACAGGAAATGGCGAGCAAAACTGTGCCACAAACAGGTTTAAATAAATACGATAAATGGTCTTCTTCTTTTATCATATCACGCAAGAAAATATCTACTTTTCAGGTTCGATTATTATGGCGGATACCTTGACTTATTTTTACGAATATTGGTTACAAAATACGTGTTAGATGTAGTTTGTTTATTTATAGCAGTAACGTAAGTGTTGAAAAGTGAAAGGAAAGTTTCGGCGTTGAAATTTCATTATTGTTCGAAGGGGATGTGGCGTTTTAAGAGAGTATCGATGGGTAGATATGGGAAAAGAGACGAGTGTAGAACGCATTACGTAGGTATCGAATAAAGATATACCTTATAGGTATCGGAGAATTGGAAAATTATTAAGCGCGTGTTTCAACTTATAGATACATGCGAGATACTGTGTATGCCTATACGTTTATAGTTGAGTGCAAATAATATAGACACGCGACGACGACAACGATGGGTCGGACGGTGGGTGGCGGGGAAATAAGGCAATCGTGTCGAAGGTATATTTTATCAGGGGTATGCGTGGCTCCCAAATGCGTGATAAAACATGACTAAAATTACACCGGCCGACAATTAGTAAAAAGCGGCTCGGTGTTGCGATAAAGAAAATGTATTGTGATATTGTACTCTATGGGTATACGGTGATATTTTCCCTGGTGTATGAAAGCGAGAGGAGAAAAAAGTCTACTCAAGATTTATTGTATTCTAAGTATACAGCGTTTGTAAAGTATGAGAGGGAGAGATAACTGCGATATAGCTAAATTGGTAGGTAGAATTTTGTTCGAATGACTTTTTGAAATTTAGTGGCGACGTGAAACGAAGAGAGGGTGCGGAGGATGCGAAGAATATGGCAGCATAGGCGACTTCAGGAGCTAGCAATTTATTTCTTATTAAGTTTGAAATCAAAGAATAAGAAAGCTGGCTTTTTAAAATTCGAAAATTTTTATGAAAAGATTTATGCGCGTCGGTGGCACGATGCCGAAGACCGAGTGGAGGGTAGATGTTCGTTGAAAAGCCTTCTTTGGGTGGGCTGTACTTTTTTTTATCGACGGTGTTCTCTCGAAATGTAATTCTACGGTAAATGAGCCAATTAACGAAAGGTTCGGATCAGCGGTGCATTAAGGATTGGGGTGTCATTGGTGCTTTGCCAATTTGTTTTTTCGGGATTAATCTTTTTTGAAAATGTTTGTTGAATTTACATTTTTTGTAAAACAGTTATTCTGTTGTCTTGCTTTGTTTATCAATCTGGCAGATAACACAGGGCGACAAAAAAAATTTTTTGCTCTGTTTCTGGGTTCTCATGCCGAAATTCTGTTTCTAGACATCAAAATACATCACCTTGCTCAATCCTGGCTTCTAAAGTTTGCTTTGGGGGGGGGGGGGGGGCAAAAAACTGATTTTTCGGGGTCAATAAGCCTGAGCATTACAAAAAAAAATTGAAAATTTTTTTTGGACTAATCTTGTAGGAAATTTCACGGCGAATCCAATGCCACAAACCGCAGACCCCCGTCTCTTTTTTAAAAAAAGTTACAGCTCATTCTTTCCAAAATTTTGTGAAAAAATCGCATTTTTTTTGTTTTTTTTCGCAAAGAAGTGAAATTTGAGAGAAAAGTAAGGGTTTTAAGGTCATAATGGCCATGGCGAGAGTTGTAGGAAATTTCACGGCGAATCGAATGCCGCAAACCGCGGACCTCTATCTCTTGTTGAAAAAAAGTTACAGCTCATTCTTTACAAAATTCTGTGGAAAAAATCACATTTTTTGTGCCTTTTTCGCGAAAAAGTGAAATTTGAGAGAAAACTAAGGGTTTTAAGAATGAGCTGTAACTTTTTTTAAAAAAGAAATAGAGGTCCGCGGTTTGCGGCATTCGATTTGTCGTGAAATTTCCTACAACTCTCACCATGGTCATTATGGCCTTAAAATCCTAACTTTTCTCTCAAATTTCACTTCTTTGCGAAAAAAAAACAAAAAAATGCGATTTTTTTCACAAAATTTTGGAAAGAATGAGCTGTAACTTTTTTTAAAAAAGAGACGGAGGTCTGCGGTTTGCGGCATTGGATTCGCCGTAAAATTTCCTACAAGATTAGTCCAAAAAAATTTTTTTTCAATTTTTTTTGTAATGCTCAGGCTTATTGACCTCGAAAAATCAGTTTTTTGCCCCCCCCCCACCCCCAAAGCAAACTTTGGTCAAAAATTAACGCACTTTTTCCTTTAGGGTAAAAACCTTAGAACATGGATATGTCCAAATAAAAGGTTCAAATAGACCTAAATTCATGACCTTTTTTTAAAATATCAATGCTCTTAAATTTCAAGTCTAAGATAATGTCACTATGTCTTGATCTAAGTTTAGCATCATTCTTGGGATATTACTATATTCGATTATACATGATCCTAAAATAACAAGACCCACACCCACTCAAGATAGAGATTCCAGTTTCCATCAACACTAACATAATATCATCATGTCTTCATCTGAAATACATTTTCTAAATTTTTTCAAGTCCAACATAATGTCATTATGTCTTGATCTACCGTAACGTAACGTAACGTAACGTAACGTAACGCTTTTCAAATTTTTGACCCCCACCCCTAAGTCATATCCATGTCAAAAAATATTTTTTCCTTTATTAGTTACATAAAAGCAACCCAAATTTGGCAATGAGAACCCAAAAACAAAATTCGTGTCGCCCTGTGTAATTGTCCAAAGCGAGGTTCAGATGGACACTGGTGTTTATGATAAATGCAGTTATTCATAAAATTTTGAGAAAATAGTGAGTTTTTTTAATAATAAAAAAACATATTTGACTCATGAATGCTGAAAAACTTATGGTTTGGAGAAAAACGTGGACGACTGAAGAGAAAATACATTTTTTTGAAAAGTAAGTACAGTAATTTTTCTGTCAGAAATAATATTTTATCTTGAAACATTTTTTCAACATTTTTTGTTGTTGGGAGGGGTGGGGTGGGTTAAAATATTTTCCCAAAAATTAATGAGCTCTGAAATAAGTTTGGAGAAGTTTAGTAACTAGAGAGATGTAAACAGGGGCCACATTTATTTTGAGTGGTATCATTCTGCCGTTTTGAATCATTTTTTAAATTTCCGATAGTTTTCCAGTGTGAAACCGAATCGAGTCCCGTTCCCAGGAAGCCTCATTAAAAAGGCACAAATTGAGTCCCATGAAAAAATCAATTAGGCGCAGGCAATACTCGAATTGATTCCCATGGCTTTATGAAGAAAAATGCACGAATTGAGTCCACGCCTAAGTCAAACAGGTTGTACAATAAGAGAGGAAAAATTCGTGTGCACTGATATACTTACACTGAAAAAAATGAGAAGTGAAAAATAAAAGGTGTAAAAAAAATGAAAAATTTTATCTAAGAATGAAAAATTTTATCCAAAAAGAGATAAATTTTATCAAGCCTGGATAGCTCAGTTGGTAGAGCATCGGAAAAACAAAATAAATTAATTTTATCCAAAAAAGTAATAACGGGACACCCTTCACAAAATTGGCAAGGGTACCGGCGCACCGGCGAATAAGATAGGCAAATCTGCCCCCGAGATAAAATTCGAAACTAACCGATGGAATTTAGTTCTTAGGGTCTGAAAACCACGTGGTGAAAATTTTGGCCCCCTACCCCTCTCCTAGCATTAGTTATGGGGCAAAACGTTACTTTTTTCAGCCTTTCCATTAAAAATTTTTATTTCCACGAGTTTCAACCAAATTTTTTCAAATTTGCATGAGTTGTACACTATACTAAGGGGCATTAGTGGGTGGTTGGAAAAAAAATTTAATGAATTTTTCCTTGTCAAAAATCGCGTTTGAAAACTTTAAATTGAGTTTTCCGAATGATGTTTCAGAGGTGCAATTCTGAAAAAAAATATTTTATGTACCTAGTCCCTATGTATAACGTGATATTTTTTTCAAAATTTTTTAGGTGGTGGAACATCTTAAAAAATTCGAAAAACCATTTTTTCGCAACGTTTTTCACTCATAAAAACGGTCACTTTTAGCTGAAAAAATTTTTCTCGTAATTATATACCAAAATACGTATTTATACACCACTTAACCAATTTTCACTTTATTTTATATCTTTTTCGTGATTTTTGTAATTTCAAGTTCAAATAAGTACAGCACGCGGCTCAAAATTGAATAGGTACCGCACTTTCTTTGCATACGAAATTCTCATACGAAAAAGTTTGCAACGGATTCATGTTCAGCAGCTTAAACTAGGTACACTCCATTTGTACGATCAAAACACTCACATTTTGAAAATTCAGTTATTTTTCTGCAATAAATTTTACCAAATTTCGCGATAAATATTACTTACTTTTTTAGAATAAATTTTGCCAATTTTGTGAATGGTGTTGAATTTTGGAAAATTTTCTCTTGAAATATCGTACAAAAAACTTCATGTATATTTCGGAGTTGGTACAGATCGGCTGTATGAAATGTCATGTGTCTAACATGTAAGTAGCTAAGTACATATGTACGTATACAAAAAATTCATTTTTTTATATTTTTGAAAATTTTGAAATTTTTAACTTCATTTGAGAAAAGAAAGGTTCAAGTTTAGGAACCGAAATTTTTACTCCTTTTTTCACGTCACCTTGCAACTTTTTTTTCAATGTCTCTCGAACTTTACCCAGAATAGTTGAAGATGACCCTTTCTAATACCTATGACTCCTTCGAATTTAATTCGAATTCTTATACGGTTTCTTAAATTTTTTTCATCTCCTCCCCCTTCTGAATAAATTGAAAATTATGTCTAGTAAGTACATTTATGGAATCGTTCCAAAAACTCGTACTTCTTGTTTTCGGTAATTTTACAACGTGGCAAAACACAAAACATCGACCACGACAAAAAAGATTCATTGATTTTGAAAAGTAACAAAACATTTTCAGCAAAGACTCCAATTAAAAGTTTTTACTGCATCTGTGTAGAAAAAAAACGGTACCAATGAAAAAAAATGTAGGCAAAAAAAAGTACTTTATAGAGAACAGGGAAGCAGCGAGTTGTCAAATTTAACTGAAAAGAGCAACTTTTCGCCGGTAAACGATATACTCTGTCGGATCCCTGTGGACGTCGAGTGCGCGTATTTTTTGCCTGGAAAACTTTGCTACCGAGAGAAAAGTCAATTTTTAAACTAAGTTCGAGGCGTCGTCGACGTCGTAGTCGCGGTAAAAGTAACGAAGGTTTAATATAAGAGTGTAAAATATATGTATATATGTGACGACGAAAAAGTATAGAAGAAGGAATACTATATACTAGTGCGAGTACACAATGTTGGAAGTTTTTTTTTCAAAAATAGCGTAATATCAGACGATATAAGGTGATGGTGTGTGTATTCGCGCACAAAAGCAACACCTTGAAAGCAGATATTGGCACCTTAAAGTTTTGTAAATAAGTAAAGTTGTCGGTAAACAGCGCGAATTATGAAAGATACTTTTTGGCGCCTTTTCGTTTCCCTCTACTCTTCTCTGCTGCAAATGCAGGTGTATTCGAATTACCTTATCCATCTGTTTATCTAAGGAGGTACTCGCAAGCATTTGGAATATCTTACTTAATGCGATATTTTCGTAAAGAGATGTTTTTTCATAAAGTCTACTTTGAGCCTTTGCTTTGTGGATTGCGCTGAAGACTTTTCTTATCGCTGAGAACTTTTTCTTGTAAAATGTTACTAGGTGTATCTCATCAAAATGTGCCTACCTTATTTATATACAAAGGTGAGTTAATGTTTAAGTTTCGCATCGTCATAAAAATTTTATTTGTCAATATATTACAATAATAATCACACCGCGTGAAAGAGCACCAAAAAATCAACTTTCTACATAATCACCATCACGATTGATGCATTCCTGCTAACGTACGGGCAAATTATAAATAGCATTTTTCCAAACGTTGGGTCCGAGTTGTAATAGCCACTTCTTCACCCAGTTTTGTACTTCTTCATCAGACTCGAATTGCAGCCCCGATAAGGCTTTTTTTAAGCAAACCAAAAAGTTTAAAGTTGGAGGGGGCCAAATCAGGCTAGTAGGGTGGTTGATCAAGCAATTCCCACTTCATGGTTTCCAACATTCCTGCCAATATGTTTGCGGTGTGTAGTCTTGCATTGTCCTGATGAAAAAGGAATTTTTTTTGTCAGTAAACCAGGTTGCTTTCGTTTTATTCGTTTATGTAAAAGCATCAGGGTGTCAACATAACATGCTGCATTTACTATATCACCAAGTTTCCTGAATTTGATGAGTAACAGCCCATGAATATCCAAAAAAAAAAGGGTTAGCATTACCTTCCCAGCTGATAAGGAGCGATTAACCTTGGTGGAGCGAGGCAAGTCAAAGTGCTTCCATGTTGATGATGCCAGCTTAGAACGAGGTGTATAATGATGCACCCAGCTTTCATCTCCAGTGACCAACTTACTGAGAAACATATTTTTCTCCCTTTTACATAGACAAAGATTTTTTTGCCTACAGCAACCCGGTCCACAGTGGTCCCAAAAAAAATTTAGCGCGCCAAAATTCTGAAAATTGGTGTATGGGGGGTTTCAAAGCCACTGAATTCATTTTTGAACTTATTTTGACGAAAAAACCAAAAGGGGCCCCAAGGGGGAGGAGCAAAACTCAAAATTTTGGTATTTTGTGAGTGGGGTATCAAAATCTATATTTTTGACCTGGTGAGTTCATTCCCGAACTCATTTTGACGAAAAACCAAAAGTAGCCCCAAGGGGGGAGGGGCAAAAATCAAAATTTTGGAATTTTTTGAGTGGGGTATCAAAATCTATAGTTTTTGACCTGGTGAATTCGTTCCCGAACTCATTTTGACGAAAAAACCAAAAGCGGTCCCAAGGGAGGAGGGACAAAAGTCAAAATTTTTGAATTTTGTGAATGGTATCAAAATCTATAATTTCAAAAAATTTTAAACAAACATCGTCTATGTCTATGTATGCAATGTTAAATTAAAAGCCCAGATTCTGATGACAAAATATTATTTAATAAAAAAAAAAAGAAATACGACCTATTTTCATTACTTGCATGGATCAGTATTTCGAAGTAAATGAGTGAAAAAATACAATTTTTGGGGGAGGGGTAGGATTAAAAAGTAAATCAATATTCAAATTCTACGCCCTCAAATTAATAAGAATCTATATGCCACACACTATTTTTATTTTTTGTCATATTTTTCTCCAAAATTGGAGGACTAGAAGGGCACTGAAGGATCAAATCCAAAAAATAAACACATATTCGAACTCAGCGCCCTCAAAAACCTAGCAAATGACATATCACACGTTATTTTACATTTTTTTGAATTTTGACCTTATCAGGGGGCTAATATGGGGGTTCAAAAGGGTCGGATGAAAAAACTAAGTACAAATTCGAACTCAGTGTCGTCGAATTAGTAGAAACTTAAATTATTTTACTTTTTCGATTTACTTGAATTTTGTTCTAAATTGTGGACCCCTGTACCCCCTCTCGGGGGTGTGGAAATACCATCTTAAAAATTTGTGGATTGAATAGACCATCTAGGTGAACTTGTAAAAAAAAATTGAGAGAAATCGGAGGAGACCACTTCATTTTTGGTTCGAGTTAGTATGGAATAGCCTATATTTGAGTATTCAAAGAGCAATTTTAAGAAAAAATGCAACTCGATGCAAAAAACACCGATGGTAGGTGAAAATACTTGCTTTAAGGAACAACTTTTATTTGAAAATTTTTTCCGGCAAATGCCGGCAAATTTTTGTAGAGCTACATATTGTAAATTCAAAATGACAAAATTATACCTACTTTGAATACAATTTTCTCCATCAACAACATAACAAAATTCAAAACTGAATGCAAATTCGTGTTCAGCGTAAAAAATACATTATTATACCTTATTGACCAAGAAAATTCACTCAGATATGTAATCACAACACAGGTGTGAACACAATGTGACATCAAGTATGTCGCTGCTAGAGACAATACCACATCCTTATCTCATCTCCATATCAAACAGAAACATCTCAAACCCGATATTTTTTTCAAAAAAATATAGTTCCAACATTATACTACTACGGACAATCGGTATTTTTTCAATTCAGCCAACTTCATTTTTACCTATTTTGGCGCGCTAAATTTTTTTTGGGACCACTGTGCGGTCGGCATGTTGATTGGCAGAGAGTGTGTATGGTATCCAGTGCGCACAAATCTTACGGTACTTCAAATCCTTCTTAACGAGGTTGTATATGGTTCCATGAGATGCATTACACTCATATAACTGATATTGTCAATGCTAATATTTTGATTATCACAGATTATTTCCCCGATTTCTGCCTTTAAATTGTCTGTTGACACACGTTTTGGGCCGCCTGGTCTGGGAAGGTCTGTAATGCTGCAGCATCCACCATCAAATTTTGCAGTACCATTTGCGTACGGATTGAATACTGAAGCTTTTTTCTTTATAACACATCAGCAGACACCTATGTATCTCTTCTGGCTTATTTTTTTTTCTCATTCCGAATCAGTGAAAAGTCACATATCAACAGTCAGAATTACAGCACAGGAAAAATCAGTGAATATTCACTGATTTTCACTGATTTTTCACTGATTATTCAAAGAATTTCACAAATTTTTCAGTGAATTTCATAAATATTACCGAGTTTTCAGTGAATTTTCACTGATTTCCAGCGATTTTCTTTTACCGACTTACTTCTAGTGAAAATTTTCATTGATTTATTGCTGTGCTGCAATTATGACCGTTTTAAGTGTTTCTTAAAAATTTTTTAATTGAAATGAAGCGGTGAGAATTATTCCTCCCAGCTTCGCACCAAACGGTGAATGATTCGCCTACTTGATTCATCTGCCTACCTCTCTGGTACACCAATTATTGAAGTACCAATAACTCTCAAAAAATTTCTTAAAATTGTTTCTAAGAATTTAAAAAATATTAATTTTATGTTTCTCGGAATTCTTTTCAATTCCAATAAGTTATTATCTTATTACTTAGAAGAAATTTTGAAAAATGTATCGAAAAATTAATCAATCTAAAATAAATAATTATGCCCAATTTGAGAAATTTGTTCAAAAAAATTAAATTAAATTACTCCTTTTGTTGGTGAAGTTTTATTAAATTGAATTCAGGGAAATTTTATTATTAAGAGGGCGCTCTACGCTTTGCGGAAATTAATTCTGGCCTATCTGAAACTTACAAGGCGCAAACTCGAATTTTCATTTTTTTGGATTATAAAGTGATAAAATGATGAAACAACAAACGAATATGATTTTAGACCGTAGAAAAAAGAAAATAAAAGCATTTGGAAGTTTCAATTGTCATTATAATTATTTTTATTGAACTTAGAAAAAATTTAAGATTTGATGACGGTTTTTACAAGAATTCTCTGGGACTAAGGGTAAGGTGCCCCATTATCGCCTAGTGCCCAATGTCGACCACCTCGTCTATCTCCGGCGCTATGGGCGACAGCGAGCCAAAAAAATTTTTTTCATATTCTTCATCGAAAATCCGGAAAAATATGACCACTCCGACATCCTGAAAGCCAAAACTCGCGGAGAAAAATAGAAAAGAAGAAGTTGGAAGGCCAAAAACTTTTTTTAGCAATTGCTTGCACGCCTTGGAATTTTTTCTTAAAATTATCGAATTAAATGTTTCTAGTGTTTTTGTGATTGAGAAAGTTCAAAGTTTTTGATGTAATCATCGCATTTTAATAATTACAACTTTAAGTAAAAAAGAAATTCACTCAAAGTTCATTTTTATGGTGTGTCCCTTTATCGACCACCTATAATCTAATGTAATTTGTTGTTTTTAAGCGATTTCGTTTTTTTCAATTTTCTCGAATTTTGGTTGTAGGGTTGTCATTTTGGTCTCAAATTGTTCATCTGTGAAAGAGAAAC
Source organism: Pseudococcus viburni (assembly GCA_033439095.1). Lineage (NCBI taxonomy): Eukaryota > Metazoa > Arthropoda > Insecta > Hemiptera > Pseudococcidae > Pseudococcus > Pseudococcus viburni. Next base: position 531,178 of record JAVBJF010000106.1, on the reverse strand, counting down.
ACAAAAAAAATATTTTCCGGTAGATTCCGTTCATAGCGGACAAAATCAGTCGGTGGTCGATATTGGGAACCCAAAATTTCGACCTTGCGTTTTGACATGTTTCAGAAAAAAATTCCTAAAAAATACTAAATTTTAACGGATGGCCCCGGGGCTTTCCACAATTGTGGGGGAAGGATGTAGGTATCCATTAAGCCATCAATGACATTTCCAGCCCTTAAACTTTTGAAATGGTGAGACTTCAAAAAAAAGTGGGCGATAATGGGGCACCTTACCCTTACTGAATCAAATTTGTTGAAATTTTAATATGTTATATAAAAAAGCATTCCTGACAGGCTGAAAGAGCCCTTTTTTTGATTTTGATTAAAAAAAAAATTAAAATTGAAATATTTTTCGAAATTTTGAGAAAAATGGAAAAAGGGCTCTTTCAGCTTATCAGAAATGTTATTTTACACCCCATATCCAAATTTCATCAAATTTGATTCAATAGTCCCTGAAATATCTTGCAAAAACCGTCATCAAATCTTGCGTTTCTTTCAAGTTCAATAAAAATAATTATAATGACAATTGAAACTTTCAAATGCTCTTATTTTCTTCTTTCTACGTTCTAAAATCATATTCGTTCGTTGTTTCATCATTTTATCACTTTTATAATCCAAAAAAACGAAAATTCGAGTTTGCGCCTTGTAAGTTGCAGATAGGCCAGAATTGATTCCCGCAAAGCGTAGAGCACCCTCTTAATATTCTTCTTATTAATCGATTTATCGTAATTCATTTTTTGACGCGAATAATTATAATTTTAACTTATTAATCTTTATTCACTTAAATATTTTACATTTAAAAAAAAAAATGAAAATCCTTTAGGTAGATATCAAAATATAAAATGTCTTATTAAAGGAATCAAAGTTGAAAAATTTTGAGAAAATTTAAATTTAAAAAAATTTACAGCTCGAAAAATCCAATTTTAAATAAAATTTAGAATTGAAAAAATTTGATCTTGGAATAAATTTGTACTTAAATCGTCGAAATTTCATTTTTAGTAAAACAATTAAGTAGAAGCTTGTATGTATAAAACTTTTTTTTCGAAAATTTTGGTAATTTAGCTGTCAATACTTGAATAAATTCATGTAACGCAACGTGATTTTGAAAAGTGCTAATTATCAATTCATCATTGCATAAAATGAAACAGTCATTGATGTACCTAATTTTCTAGTCTGTTTAGCCATTGACATTTGACAACTTTGCCTAGACAATGATATCAATGACTGAATGTCAACAAACGCTAATTGAGATATATTTCATGTGCGCAGGTTATTTTTGACTTTCGAAATTCGTCAATTAAAGGAATTAAAATCGATTCCTTACTTTTTCCTTTGTTGTTTGCACAAACGGAATTGAAAACGCGTACTTTTGAAAAAAAAAGAAGAGAGAAAGTGAATAAAAAACGGAAAACTGCGAGGAAACGCGGAGTAGCAGGGACGAACAGCCAACTGGTGAAAATTCTCTGCGAATTTATTACTCCCGGCCTTATGATTCGAATACGACTATTTTTACCGTCGCGTGAGAAACGAGCTAGCCGTCAGGAAAAGACAAAAATTTATTTTAATAAAGATAAAAGAACAACAAAAACGTCGAGCCTGGCGAAGACGAAGACGTATAAACAGCAGAGACGAAGAGAGGGGAATCGAGAAGAGATCGTGCTCGCGTCGTCGTCACCTTTATATATTTTGGGGAAAAAGCTCGAAAAGCGGTTGAATTTGAATTTAAAAATAGCATAAATGAGAAAATGTAATTTCTTTAAAGTACCTGCATCGCGAGAAGAGGGAGTGCAGGTTGACTACGAGTGGTTTTTACGCGGTTGCTGCGAAAAATACAGGGTTAAGAAAGGGCTAGAACGAACCGAACCATAAATCAACGTTTTAATCATAAGATAAAAAGCGTATTAATAGTTAATACTCATATCTTGCGGCGAATAAATTAGGATTACGATGTGCAAGTGGATATCCGCGTTGCTGTTGAAAGAAGCAAACCCGCGAATGTGGATTTGCATTTCCAAAGCGAACGATATGATGAGACGGGAAGGGCTCGCGAGCCGACGATAATTAAATTCTCGTAAAAGATTTCGATGACTTTGAAGGCGTCGTGGCGTGAAAAAAATTATTTTGAAACGATGCCGATATGTTTCGCGAGGGTTTCTTATTGTTATTTAAATGACGGAATTTTTTTTTCTTAGGGGAAAAATACGCGAAATGAGGTTCTCTCCTGGCGCGAATTTATAACAAAGTTTAAGTAGTGTTTTCCCCGATTTTTTTTTTGTTTTTTGTTTTCGTGAAATCGAATAATACCCTCGTGCCCCCTTTGTAATTGCTGTCACGTAAAATGCCTCCTCCTAAATGTATTAGCGTCTAATTAGAAAAAGTTTTGGAATTTCTGGTAAAAAGTTTTTTCCTCCGAGATGGGTAAAATGTAAGATTTATTGGATGGATTTTCGTATCGAATGGAAATTTTTACCGCGGTATGTTTTTCGTTTGTGTGCAGGTTTTTTTTCCTGCGAGCCAATCTTAATTCGAGATATCGTTAAGAAGTTTCTCGGTGAGAAGAATGGAAATTTCCAGATTGGAATCGAAGCCAGTGGTCCTGCCCGTGTCATCGATTTGAAGTACAGGTAAAATTTTCAATCGTTTTTACTAATCAATCACAAATGACGAAGCCATACAACGCTTAATTTTTGAAAAAGCAGTGTCGAGGAATTATGTCAAAGAAACGAGCGCGATGTGTTTTAAAAATTCATTAGACATCGCGATGACATTGAAAAGGAATTGTGAAGAAAAGACATCGAATGATGGTCACCTTGAAAATAATCCGAGATTTTAAGGCAGACTTCGAACTTCTCAAAGAGTAGTTAAACTTCCATTGCGTTGGTGTTTTCTCCTACTTCGACGAAGGAAAATGTTCGGGTGGAGCAGCTCGAAAAGTGCGTGTCTTTTGTGGGATAAAGATGTCAGCTTGGTTTTTACTCGACGAATCGAAAGTTTGAAGTGGTTCGACAGTCAGTTACAACGGATGTAGTTTTGGTGTGAAAAATACCTTGGCGTGTGTTTCTTCCTCGATCATTGCGAGAAAATAAGAGGGAAAATGGTAAATTCGACTGAAGAATAAAAATTGAGTATGAATTTTTAATATTGGAGAAAAATAACTTGAAACTTATAAATACTTTCTGGGTTCAGTTCAGCTTTTTTAATTTAAAATCGTGAAGCTTGGAGAAATTCTGGGATCTGACTAATTTTAATTGGTGAAAAGCAATTTCACTGGAAATCAACGAATCTAACGGATTCTTTGGTCAGTTTTATTGGTTCGTCGTAAGCTTACTTTTGTTTTCGATTTCGGTGCATACATGTATGAAATTGAGAGAGCGAGAATGAATATCTGGAAATAGGTACATATTAATCATACTTCATGAACATTTGCCCGATTCGTGGAATTTTTTCTACATGAATATGTTTCAAATGAGGAAGAAGGTCTCCATAATCCAAAATTAGAGTTTTCTCACAAAAAAAAATCCCTTTCAATAATCTGATCTCTTACGTTAGTAATGGCATGTTCTTGTTTTATAAATTAGATTTTTTAGTGGGTCTCAAATGAATTTCCGCGACGAATAATGTTAAACTTCAATTTCATGAATATTTATTTTGAAGCTTATTTTAAAAAACATTTTTGTATATTATTTTCACTGAACTTCGACAAAGAGCCTCTCCGCATAAGATGGTGAATTCCGCACTCTCACCGATTGAGCTGAAACGATATGAAAATGAGAAATCCCATTATTTTGAAGTAATTTATACAAATTTGAAGTCTGTTTTTTCAACTGTGACACTCTTGAAGGGGTGAAAGATGAGTGGGTGGGAAACTTTATATGATGTGTAATATGAGTACATCAACATTTTCAAGGTCGTAGAACACAAATTAACATTATTTTTTGGTTGAAGAGCATCGGGGTGGAGTTATGAAGATGACACATAACGAATTATTTAAGTAGAAAAAGTTCAGAAAACTCACCATTAAAAGAAAGCAGTTCAAATTTTAGCCATAAATAAAGAAAACAGCAAGCATTCTGCCCACCACAACGACCCTTTAATCCTTTATATTACGTACAGATATCCAAATATTCGAAAAAACTGTAAAAATAATCAAAATTGGGAATACCGCGGCTCATCCTACTCCTCCCCATGAAGACGTGTGAAGCTCGTAGGTATATGAGTCTATAGATCGGGTTTGAGGTATATTTTTCGAATATCGTATTGAAAATTCGTTTCTGATCGATGTGTGAGGTGTAGGGGCCAAAAACCACGATTTTCGGGTATTTTTCATGAATATTGGTAATTAGGGGTATTTTAAATTTGAAATTTGGGGCACTTATAATTATCCGATTTTGAAAGTAATAGCATATTCGTGTTCGGGGAGGTTGAAATATATGAAAATCGAGTTCAAAAACGCCGACTTTGCTCAACCCCGCCACATAGGGGGGCTGGGACCTCAAAATACCACCCCCTGCACCCCCCTATGGTAGATACAAAGTGGGTCCCGTTCTCTAAAATTTTGTTTTGGTCTTATTGTTCATCATACCAACGTTCATGCTTCTTTCATAAAAAGCCACGTTTCTTGAATATTTCACAGTTTGCGACTGTACCGGTACTACACGGGCAGCAGCGATGCTATCATTATCGGTTTGTAGCCCAATGATCAAAAAGTGTAATTCTGGTTCATTTCAAATGTATTCCACAAAAATTAATTTTTTTTTCAAAATATTTGTCTTAAAGGGAGTAAATATTTCAAAAAAAACCGTCAAAAACGTGTTTTTTTGTTGTTTTTATTTTTTTTGACCATGTTGCACCCCTCCTCGGGGGTCTGAAAAAAATATATGTTATACCTGAGGGTAGGACCAACTTTTTAAAAAAAATTCAGCCGGGGGTCCCCACCGATTTTTTTTTCTACGAATTTTTGAAATTTTCAAACCCCTCAAAACCCCCCCAAATACGCGAAAAAAATTTTGAAAAAATTCTCACGTATACATCTACCCACTAACTATTTTCTGTGAAAATTTTGAAATTTTTGAATCACCCTCTTTGGAGATACGAATTTTTGAATTTTGGACATTTACGGCCATTTTATTCGGACTGGGGTGGGGGGATCGAGCCAAAAATTTTTTTGGGGTGAATTTACATCAATACTAACATTTTGGGTGAGTTTCAGCTCAATCGGTGAGAGTGCGGAATTCACCATCTTATGCGGAGAGGCTCTTTCTTCATAAATAATTGAGAGTGGAAATTAAAATTTTATCAATTTTTTTTTGTTAAAAAAAATGAAGATCCTCTACTTTTCGATAATGCCTTTCCATTCAATTTATTAAGATACAAAGCAACGGTTTCAAATCTATACAATTTTTCGTTTTCACTTCTGTATAATTTGAGAATGGCGGAAAGGGTGTCGGAGGAGGAAAGTACCTAATTCACGTTTTTGAAAATGCAAAATCTGTATAGAAGGGTTCATCGTCGTACATCCTCAATCTGTATCATAGGTCGATTTTCAAATTAGTCATCCCCACAATAACACTTTGATTTGTGCAAAAAGAAAGAAAGTCACGATTCTCGACGACAAAGTAACACTAGATTTTACGTAAGAATACGACTAGGGGAAATACCAGTATCATCGCAGTAAGAGCATCCATCATCGATAAAATTTTTGCGCCGTGATGCTTTATAGCAATTGAGAAAAGAGGGAAAGAAACACCGTGAGAGCGTACGTGCTCATTGAAAAAATAAGAGGACACTGGTACAGCGAACGCGCGGTGAAAAATATCTCACATTCGTGTACGAAAAAAGAAAAGAAACAGAAAAAGGAGAGAGATTTTGGTATGTGGAAAACGTTTGTACAAGGTAGTCTCGGCGTGCCTAACTCTTGGCGGCCTTGTCCCTCTTCTGTACACTCTTATGTGTGCTGTGTAGTGGAAGTAGAAGGAATATGCCGGTTCTGGCTCGTAAATGTGTGAAGTATAAGGATCTATTAGATTAGTTGATATATTCTGGATTTGTTTTAATTATTTGGACTGGAAAAATTTCCATTTTTATTCGTGAATTGTTTGGATGATAAAAAATTATTCATTTTTTTGTAAAATTCGAAGACAGTTTTAATTATGAGCTGAAATATGATTATACCTAGAAGTCGAAACAGACTAATCTTCTTTACCTCGATTTATTCTCACAATTTTTTCGTTCCAGTTTTTTTTTCCTATGCAAATGCATTACAAGAAATTTCAGCGAATGTGAGTGTGAGGATCTGGATACAAACTTTTGCCATCCCTCTATTTTTCTTTCTGAAATAATGAAAATGAAATTATCAAAACGCTCTTCTTCCTCCTTCCGTTATTTTCAAAACATCACGTCAAATTTCAATTTCATTGATAGGTATAGAGCAAAAATTTTGAAAATTTTGAACTTTTGGAAAAAAAACGTGATTTTTTACAATTACATATAATAGGTAAATTTAAATTTCATTGCTATCAAGTCTTACAACTTTTTGAAATTTCTAAAACATTCTTAATAATTATTTCGAAAATTTGGAAAAATTTCAAACACGTTTTTCCAGTTTACATTTTTTTTCGAAAATTTGTCGATTTTAAAATGAATTTTTCAATTTTTGAAAAATATTTTATGGATTTTTGGACACCGTTTCTGGGTATATTTGAAATGAGCCCAATATTTTGTGAACTCATAGCCTAAATCTTCGAAATAAATGAGAGTCCTGGACAAATGAACGTTTTGCACTCTCCTTCGCTACCTCTGATTGCATAAATACTGGAAAATATAACGTATCTGTATTATTAAGATGATAATGAGAGGTTTTGAAATTTACTCCAGCTAATCCAAGTAGGCAATCATAATAAATTGTAGAAATCAATCACGTGTGAAACTGAATAATTCGTTTTGTTAGTTTAATCGTCACCGAGTCTGAAACCGTCTATCAATTTGAAATGCGACTGGACTGGACATTAACTCCTGAGATTCATTTTTGAATTTTTGGAAAATTTTTGAAATAATTTGTTCAATCACCAAAAGCGAAATTTTGAAAATTGAACAACTTAGTGTGTATTTGCTTACCCAATGAGCTTCATTAGCGGATTTTTTTTTCATGCCTTACAGGTATAAATGGTCTCAAATCATGCAATAATTTGTTGGTATCATTCTCGAGCTCCGAGGGTTCAGTCAAGAAAAATAATATTTTCCTGTAGTTATGCTACGTATGATTGAAAAAATTATTTTTTCAATTGCCCTTGCGAATTGAGTATTCTCTTATTCTGAATCAGTCAGAATTGCAGCACAGGAAAAATCAGCGAATTTTCGCAAATTTTGACGTGGATATGTCTTAGGGCTGGGGGTTAAAATTTTTGAAAAGCGTTACGGTTACGTATAACGGTTACGTAACGTAACGGTTACGGTAGATCAAGACATAATGACATTATGTTGGACTTTAAAAAACTTGGAAATCAAATTGAATTCTAGATCCAGACATAATAATATTATGTTAGACATTATGTTTGTTATGTTTAGGTACCTATGTAATGGTGAATGTAACTGTAACGGTTATGGTAGATCAAGACATAAAGACATTATGTTGGACTTCGAAAAACTTGGAAATGAAATTGAATTGTAGATCCAGACATAATAATATTATGTTAGACATTATGTTTGTTATGGTTATGTAACAGTTGTGGTAGATCAGAACATAACGACGTAATGTTAGAATTGAAAAAACTTGAAAATAATATGGTAGATTGAGACATAGCAATATTATGTTAGAAGGTTGTATAAGAGGAAGCAGAAGATCTTCAACTAGGTGGATGGATGTAATATGAGACAACAAATATTATATGTCCTGAAAGGTATATAGATAAGAGGAAGAGGAATATATTTAACTGGGTAGATGGATGTTATATCTGTTCATAGTTCTCATCAAAAAGTCAGTCAAAAAGTCAGTCGAAAAGACAGTCGAAAAGTTGGTCAAAAAGTTGATCAAAAATTCAATCTGAAAGTAGGTCAAAAAATCAGGAAGATAGTTGGAAATTCGATCGGAAATTCGTTCGGAAAGTCGTTCGGAAAGTCGTTCGGAAAGTCGTTCGGAAAGTCGTTCGGAAATTCGATCGATCAGAATTTGATCGGAAATTTGGTCGCAGATTACACGGATTATTAGACGGAAAGTTAGATAGAAAGTTAGACGGAGTGTTATATGAAGTTTTAGACAGTTACGTTTTTAGATTATGACTTAATGACATTATGTTAGACTGGAAGAAGTTAGACGGAATGTTAGATGGAAAGTTAGATGGAATATTAGATGGGGCGTTAGGCAGTAACATTTTTAAATTAAGACATAATGACATTATGTTAGACTCAAAGAAGTTAGATGGAGCATTAGATGGAATGTTAGGTGGAAAGTTAGACAGAATGTCAGAGAGAAAGTTGGGAAAGATTTCCGAAAAATGATTGTCTGAGAGATAGTAGTTGGAAAGATATGCGCTAGTTTGGTAGAGGCACAGCACTAGAAGTAGAGTGTATGGTGCATCCCTCTCCTTGATGGTAATCAAAAGTGTCTTCAGACCTGTGTAATAGCGGTAACACAGTAACTAAATGAAGCTGCCATACCTTAAGGGTATTGAAAGGAGTACATCCCATGTTGAATATAAGTTGATGAACATCCTGAAGAAATATATTAAATTTGTGAGTATGGTATATCTTATTGACATATCCATGTTCTAAGATTTTTGCTTTAAAGCAAAAAACGCGTTCATTTTTTTCAAAAATTTTCACCAATTTTTCGGAAAATTTCATAACTTTTACCGACTTTTCAGTAAATTTTCACTGAATTTCCAGTGATTTTTCTCACTGATTTGTTTTCAGCAAAAAATTTCACTGATTGTCTCCTGTGCTGCAATTCTGACTGTTTCTCAGTGATTTTCGATCATTTTCACTGATTTATATTGAGAGAGTAACGATCCCCTAGAGCACTCTCAGTATGAAAGAAACAAAAGTTTAATCAAAAAATGTCGAGAGTAAAAATGTTTCTACGTTAAATTTGCTATATAGGAATGCTGCACAGTGGGCCAGTTTGAAAAAATAAGTGGTAAAAAAAACCATTCTGACTGGAGTTTGAAAGGTAAAATTCCAAAACTTTCGGTATAAGAGAATTTGAGGTCGCTGATTCCGTTTTTGAAATTTATTTTCGGTTCTGACCGCATCTGAACTCCAAAAATGGAGGGGGGGGGGGGGGGTCAAAGCAACGAATTTTGAAAAATGTTGATATGGGTGTCGAAATGTAGGTATTCGGGGTTGCTGATTCCAATTCCGACATTTATTTTTTGCTATGACCAAATTTGAGCCCCAAGGGAGAGGATAAAAACTCAAAATTTTAAAATAATTCAATATGGGTGTCAAAATGTAGGTATTCGAGGTCGTTGATTCCGATTCTGACATTTATTTTTTGTCCTGACCAAATTAAAGCCCCTTCCAAATTATAGCCCCAAGGCGGAGGGGTAAACTCAAAATTTGTAAATATTTCAATATGGGTGTTGAATTGTGTGTATTATTAAAGTGAAACCCACAAAGAAGCAGAAATAAAAATTCAAGCGCACAAAAATTTTTTTTCACATAAATCGTTACTTAGCTCATTAATTGTTATCAATAGATAATAAATAAAAAAATGTTAAGAAGATTTCTGTATAAAATTGTAACAAACATTGAAATCGTATTATAATGCGATAAGGCTCAATTCAAACTTTTTTTTTTTGATTTTTTTACCACTTATTTTTTCAAACTGGCCCGCTGTGTGCTGTATGTATTTTTTTGAAATTCTCATTTTTAAGCAATTTTGGAAGGATTAAAATAACGATTTCTTAAAATCCACAATTTCTTGCATTTTACGTGGTTATTCGATCTGTTTAGGAGAAGAATCGTGAAAAACAAAATTATTTTCATATCGAATTTCCAGAACAAGACATTCCTTAGTTTTCTCTAGCGGATAAGAGTGATACGTGGAACAGGGTGGAGGAAGAAATAGGTTCTTTTTATGGAATTAACTGTGATGGTAAGACATTCAGTAGGGTGGAGCGAAAAAATAACATACCTACCGTGATTTTGACCAAATTCTCATAATTAGCTCATTTTGAGTTGAAAACTCACCACAAAAAATTTCAGTCTTCTAGCTCAAAACGGCGCGAAGCTAGGAGTTCTCAAATTAGGGTATTTTTTGAAAAAATTAGATTTTCGTGGATAAATACTAACCAAAATGGTGTAGAAAAGAGGGTGGTGTGGTGAAGCTAAAAAGGTGCAATTTGAGTTACTACACTATACACTTCCCTGAACCATCCAGCTCGATTCGATGCCACTTACTTACAGGATGCTCACTGCTGGTTCAAAAGTTACAGATCGTTAAAAAATCAAGATTTTTTTATTTTCGTGAAAACTAAATGAAGTTTTCTTTAACAACAAAGCGCAACCGACATTCAAGCACTATCGTAAAAAAAAAACTATTCTGATATAAAAAATTGAAAATTTAGCGTTTTTGTGATGCCAACTTCCGATTTTGAAAGAAATATTTTTTGCCCAATTTTTTAAATTTTTCATCGCGAAAATTTATTTCTTCCAAGAGAATCACTGAAATGCAAAATTTTCAATTTTTTATATCAGAATAATTTTTTTTCACAATGGTGCTTGAATGTCTGACGTAGAAAAAACTTGCGAGTTTTAGTAGGTATGTTTTGTTTATAAGGTCATTTTACACAAATGTTGTAAAATTTAGTTTTCCAAAATTTTTTTTAGAAGTTTGGATCTAAAATGACTGAGCTATTGCTGACAAAAATTTCAGTTGCTGGAACTAAGGGTGGAAAGATTTTTCGATTTTTTCAATTTTACAGTGGTGTTTAAAAAAGAAATTGAAAAAATTTGTTTTTTAATCAGACTCTCGGATCCGAACCATGCAATACTAACAATAGATTTTAAACCTGTTTTTATGTATCTGACCAAAATTTCAGCTTCTAAAATTCATCATGGGTATGCGAATATACCAGGTTTTTTAAACTTTTAATTTTTAAAATTTCACTGAAATTTTAAAAACTTACCAAAAATAAACTTAAACTGCTGAAAATTGAAAGATAGAAGGTTTATGACTTGCTCTTTCACATGACTCAATTTTGGTCTAAATCAGGGGGTTTGAAATCGATGAGTTTCTCTATTACTGCGATACCTATTGAATCAGCATGAACTATTGTTTTACGAGCCAGAACCGGAAAATTCGTTCTACTGTACTGCACTTGTAGTTGTACCATTCGTATACGTGGTGTGCTACTTCTGGACGACAACGGCACATAAGTACCATAAATCTGAGACAAAGAAAATACTGCACACGTATGTACATACGTACTTTGAAAAATAGGTACCTTCTTTGCTACTCGCGCTAGTGAATTCAACGTGTCGAAATCAGCGAAACTTAGTCGTTTTTTTTCACTTCGGTTTTTATTTCGTTCGTGAGACATTGGAACGTTTCAATGGGGAACAAGGACGATCGAGGAAACGACGACGTGATAAAGCAAATCTGTACCTAGTATAAAAAGCCCAGAGATGTTTCGGCGTGACGGTTTCAAACAAAAATAATAATAAAAAAGGAATTCATTTACGTACCCGTGTAATATTTACGTATGAGGTTAGATTTTATTTCGTCTGAAAATTTTTTTCGGGGTACACACATGTGTAAAATAAAGTGAAATACAACCGGGATGCGGTATCTATTCTGGAATCACTTCAAGCTTGCGCGCTAGTCTGCATTTTCCATACCTACGAAGCGCTCACGGAAAAACCCTACGAAACGAGTGGTCGTTTAAATAGTCAGTCTTGATTTGGGTCTTTTACGAGCCAGAAGGGGTGTTACCGAGAGTTATTTTCTCAGCGTACGAAATATTTTTTCGACTGGTATTTTTTTGCTTTCGCGGAATAATTTTTATTTAGAATTTCGACCTATGGCAAATAAAGCCATGATACGATCGCTTGTTAATTTTTATCGGCGGTTTTTTCAATGCCGGCGTGTCACTTCGGTATCGTGAATTTTTCGCGCGCTATGCTATTAAACGTTTAACATTGTGGTGGTGGTGTGATTAACAGAGTTGATTTTTTTCACTTTGGTATCCCAAAGGAGGATCCGGCTAATTCAATATGATTACCAGGAATCGAATCGTTGCGATTGTTTTATTCATGGCGCAGATTAATTTAGGTGAGTTATTATTCGATTGTCGAGTTTGCCAAAGGTCCTCTTCCCGGGATTAGAAAAAATTGAAGACTAAATTTTGCTCGAATATGGATGATGAATTGAAGTCTAACGTTAATGTTTTTTGGTATAATTTTTCCCACGATGGCAATACGGTGGTTTATGATTATGAATTTTCGTACATATGTGTAAAGGACTAGCTGTAAAAATACGTACCACTACCGAGGTTGAAAATGGTCACCGTTTGTTGTAGAAATATAATTCGCGTATGAATATGTATAAAGGTTTGGAAATTTCAAAGACCTTTTGTACTCGTAATTTCGGTGGAAAATTTCATAGCCAGCGGACATCGTGGCCAAAAATAATTAAATTTGGTATGAATTTTCACCGGTTTTGGGTTTTTGGTGGTATTATATTGTATGTACTTACCAGTATGTACAAAAAATAGAAAATTAGGTGAAGTTAAGCGAGCACTGGGTTTTCGGTGTTGTTGACTGTAGTGTATTAGTTCGGTTCAAGTTGTGAGCAGGTGGATGTTTTCGTTTGGAATTATTTTTAATTTTTTTTTTCTGTGAATAATCAAAATGCCCTAATGGTGGTTAGAGGATTTTTGTTAGGGGCGATAAAATTATATTTTATTGGTCAAAAGTTAAATTTAAAAATTACGTATTTTTGGAAATTTTTTCTTTCTTGCTAATTACGTATTTTTTGGAAAAAATTTTATTTGCTATTTTTGGCCAGTCGGAGGATTTTCCTTCCTTCTATATTGTTGGAATTTTCATTTTTTAGCTTGGGGTCAGTGGCATGGCCAAAATTTTTTCCAGGTAGGGGCAAAATATGAGGGTAACTGCCGAGGCAATAATAAAAAATCAAAATTTTGAACCTTTGACCGCGAAAAAATCGACACGAGTTTTAATAGAATTTTTCTAAACACAGAAATACTGTGAACAGAGAAGGATAATGCTTCTTATGCGAAACAAAAGCGAAAATTTAAAAAACAAAAAATAGTCGTTTTTATTGAATGTTTATCAGTCATTTTCAACCATAAGGGAGTGAGATTTTCCCCCTTTGTTTCTCCATTGATTACGCCACTATTTAGGATGATCTCGGGAGGGGGTGATTATACCCAGAAACATTCCTTTCCTTGAAACCGTCTTTGAAATAGAAAATTTCATGAGATTGAAAAATACAAAAAAAACATCATGTTGATTTTATTCTATTAAAGTTCTGGCCCGAGAAAGGTGTGAAATTGGCCCCAACTCTGATTTTCATTCTAACAACCTCAAATGGTGTCCTTTGATGTAAAATAATCTTGAAAAAAATTTTGACTCCCACCGCCCTCGATTTCGAAATTATAATCATTTTATAGCATTATTTTCAAGATTTCAATGGAAAGGAATGAATTTTTTTGTTCTCCAGCACAAAGTTATATCTCGTAGAAATGTATTTGTGATAATTTTTCATCAATTTTAGTGCATTCCTTCTCGTTTTTTCGACCATTTAAAGTTTTTAAAGGTGAAAAACGCTATATAAGCGAAAAGTGACTATCCTAAAAAATTACTTAGGTACTAAAAAAATCGGTTTTTATTTAAAATTTTTCTGTGTGTTTGATTCTGGCCGGTTTTTTTGAAATATGGGACGAAAATCGCGAAAAACCGTACAGAAAAATGTTATTTTAGCACAGGGTGTCTAACGGTCCTGATAAGTCAAACTGGTCCTGATACAAACTTTTTTCAAAAAGGTCGTGCGGGTCCTGAAAAGTCAAGTTTTTTGACTAATTTATTCAAAAGGTCAAGCTTTTTTTCAAAAATAAAAAAAAACTTCCATTTAGGTATCCTTAATAAATAATTTTTTTTAAAAAGTGAAAAAAAAACAAATTTTTCAGTTAATATTGGTTTTGGGGCTCTATTTTATTTTATTTTTTTTTGAAAATCACCAATAGAAATAGAGGTTGAAAATTTCACCTCCCTTTTAATACTAAAACATTGATTAAACAATGAAGGAATTTAAGTTTTTGGAATGCTTTTTTCTCCAAAAATTTTCGCTCGAGCTCAGTAAATCTACACTATTTTTATTTTCAAAATGATGGTATGAAACCTTCTTCCTTTCTAGCCTAGACATTTTAATATTTTCAGGTGAAAAAAATTGTCCTTTTCAATTATCAAAGGACTTGGTAACAATCTCGATTGGAATTTTCAAAAATCTTTCAATTTTTTTGGAAGGAGATCAGGAGATGAGTCCATAGATATCGTTTTTTTGGAAGTCAAAACATAACACAAAAAAGCACGAATTTTACCTAACGATGAAATTTCAGATTCTGGGTGCCCTTTTTTCAAAAATGTTTGCCCTCGGCTTCGCTTGAGCTCAGTAAATTTACATAATTCCTCTTCAAAATTATGGTATCAGGGGCGCACCCGGGGGCTTGGGGGGCTCGAGCCCCCCAGCTCGGCAAGGAGATCTATGTCAAAGAGGAGTATGATTTTTTTTCAATTTCACCCTCGCTTCGCTCGGACAATATTTTAGTACCTATTTTCTAAATAAATATACCACTCTTTATATTTGAATAAATTGAATTTGCAAAAATTCTGTCTTCTTTAATTAGTAAAATAATTTTCATTGAAAATTAGTAATTTTTAACATTTCGGTCAAAAATTACTAATTTCTCAATCAATGTCCCATCTATCAGAAAAAATCAGTAATTTTGACTAAAATAATCCTTAAATCTCTTCATTTTTCAATTT
Organism: Pseudococcus viburni; assembly: GCA_033439095.1. Classification (NCBI taxonomy): domain Eukaryota; kingdom Metazoa; phylum Arthropoda; class Insecta; order Hemiptera; family Pseudococcidae; genus Pseudococcus; species Pseudococcus viburni. The sequence continues at coordinate 516,137 of JAVBJF010000106.1, read as the reverse complement.
TTTTTTCGTTCAAATCTCTAGGTATACCTACATATATTATTTTTCTACTGAAAATATCCCAACTACTCCAGTCCCACTGAAATAACAGGTCGCCTCATTTTTTCATTGAATTTTGACCCTCCCCATTTTTTTTCAAAATCTGAGACACTCCCTTACACAATTTCTGGGTGCGCCTATGTATGGTATGAACTCTTCTCTTCCATTTCAGACAATTAAATATTTTGAAACGGAAAAATTTTGCCCTTCTAATTTATTAGAGGACTTGGAGGCGATCTCGAATAAAATTCTCTTTTTTTACAGGGGAGGAGGTTATTAAGGAATTTAATATCGTTTTTTTCCAAAGTCATGAAAGTAGCACAAAAAAACAAGAATTTTTGTTTTCTGGTTTCAATACAACTTGTCGGCAAATTTCCCTTGGATTTTTTTTGTTGAGGCCCTCCAAAAAGGTCATTCAAAAAGTCATTCCAGAAGGTCAAGCGAAGTCAAGCTTTTTACTCAACAAATTTTGTTAGACACCCTGTAGCAGATTTTTCAAATTTTGAGTATTTTATACGGAAAGAAATGACCAAATTAAGAAACTAACATCGGATTTGTGATCAGCGAGTCAAAATACCTCGATAAACACTTTTTTCGATCGTCTTATTCAAATTTCACTTTTTTCACTGTTTTTTCATGAGAAAAGAAGTGAATTTAGAGACTCCAGGTAAAACAATGAAAATGTTTCCAGAATTTTTGCACATCAAGGGACATCATCTGAAAGAATTGGAATGAAAATCGGAGCTGGGACCAATTTCACCTCTTATCCAACCAGACCCTTCATTCGCGAAAGGAATTCGAACATCCATTATCGAAGTTTTGTTTCAAATTCGATTTATTTTTCGATATTATGAACAATTAAACAATTCTCATGCGTTATGCAATCAAGTGGAAAATTCTAAAGGTACCTGGTCAAATACTTGGCGAATGAGATTTCACACACCCTCGAATAGGTACTACAACTAAGGACAATGTCTTTGTTAAAGAACACGCTGGCGATATTAAGGATGAAAAGCTCTATACGGCGTGTACTTGATGACACAGTCCATTAAAAAGTACCATACTATCGTGTACAGTCAAGAGGGTATTAAGAAAAATACCCGCTCGGTTGTGATCTTATTCAGCAGTCGAATGTAAAGAAAAAGAGGGAAGGAAATAGCACCGTATTAGAGGAGTGTTAATGATAATAGCTCGATAAGCTTTCAACGTATACTGAGACAATACGTTCGTACCGAAGTGTTGGTGTAAGTGAACCGTAGAGAACTTTGAAGAAACATGTGATTACCCGGTGATAGCTGTGCACACACGTATCCTAGCTAATATATAGGTACGACGAACAGGATAGGTAACTAGGTACCTATATCGTTAAAAAGCTCTGGATTTTGATACGTATTACCTTAGCTTCCCGTATTACCTTTTTACGTAGGTCTAGGTATAACCAAGTAATAAAAAATTTAAATCTCGAATAACCAACGTATGCCTTAACCTTTTGAATACCAATGGTTGCAGTGGACTTGGTTACATCACATTCCACCCACGAACCCTAGCCTGGTTTGTAAATGAACCCCGTACATGTAAATATTTACTAAACGTGAACTAAATATGGGGTCCCAGATGACTGCTGGTTTGGTCGAGAGATGGAATCGTGTCCTTAGAAAATAATGTGTCCAGCCGAAATGGTATTTTGTACAGGTCGAATGAAGATAATTTAACTTCTCGTTGATAAAACGAGTCCTTTTTTTTTTACACATATGCTCCTACGAGTATGTACATACTCGTTCAACGTGTTTCTTGGAAAAATGTAGCGTTGTGCTCAGCGCCGTATTCGTGAAACGAAATATTTCTCGCTTGTTTAATGCAGAGCACGAAATTATCGCAATGAATTCGTAAAACGTCCCATGAAATAATAGTTTATTAAACGAATCGTGTGTATAGATGTTATTTATCAAGTAACAGCTGTTGCAATGTCGTGTTCTTTAGTATTGCTAGGTACCAGAGGCGTTTTTTCCCTTTTTCCAGGAACAGTGCGAGTGGATAGTTTGATGAGATGGAGTTGTAAGCAAAAGCGTGTACAGGATTTGGGGTAAAACCAGTATCTAAGTGAATAATTACACTAAAAAAAATGAGAAATAAAAAATAAATAAAAAGTATTTGAAAAATTACAAATTTTATCTAAAAAGAGATAAATTTTATCCAAAAAAATGAATTTTATTTTAAAAAAACAAATTTTATCCAAAAAAATAATACCGCAACATCATTTACAAAATTGGTAAAATTTATTCTAAAAAAATAATAATATTTATAAATTTTACCAAATTTCACGATAAATATTATTTTTTTAGAATAAATTTTACCAATTTTGTAAATGATGTTGCGGTATTATTTTTTGGATAAAATTTATTAATTTGTTTTTTCAGTGTATGATCTCTCATTCTGAATCAGTGAAAAGTCACTGATAGTCAGAATTTCAGCACACAGGCATTAATCAGAGTTACCTTTTTTAGTGACTTGTCCCCTATTTTCAAGGTTGGTCACTAAAAGTCCCCTTTTTTGCCAAAAGGTCACTATTGGTCATTTTTTTCATTCTGAAGTCACTTTTTTCGTTCGAACGGTCTACCGCTCTTGCATAAAATTTAAAAAATACTAATATTTAAAAAAAAAAAGTCCTATCAAATCTTTTTTTACCTAAGTACTTTTCAGTTCACCAGCCTTGTTGATTGATACATTGACAAAGATTTATTAATAAAAAGTTTTTTCAGCACTATCGTAGATTGACATATATTTTGAGTTATGAAAAGAAATAGGAGGGGGGAGATGTAGTTATTTATGAGAAAAAAAATAGAAAAATTGTTCACTTTTTTTCGAAAAATAGGTTACTTTTTGCCTCATATAAAAAATCACTAAAGTCACTATTTCCCCCCAAAATCTGTGTTTGATGCCTGAGCACAGGAAAAATCAGCAAAATTCTTTGATTTTCAGCGGATTTTTGCTGATTTTTCAGCAAATTTCAATGATTTTTCAGCGAATTTCACCGATTTTAGCGAATTTCAGAAACTTTACTAACTTCTTAGGGAATTTTCACTGATTTTCCAGCAATTTTTTCACTGTTTGCGTTCAGTGAATTTCTTTCACCGATTTATTACTATGCTGCAATTCTGACTGTTTTCCAGTGATTTTTGATAATTTTCACCGTTTTATAATTTAGAGAGAAGGGGAGATCGAGGTTTAACTGAAAGGAAATCGAAATTTTCAAAGTATACAGGTATTTTACAAAAATAAAATTATAATTTGTGCCCATGTGAAGCGAAGGCAAAAATTCTTACGAAAAATAATTTACGTATCAACGCTTTCGTGACCAGGAAATCTGACTAATGAAATATAAAATTTTTCCCAGCACTATGTAGATTTGCTTCAGAATAATGACCAAAATTATTCTCTCCCACCCCCTCCTCTCAAATTGGAAATTATTTTAAAGTAGAGTAAAATCAAAAATTACCTACGTCTAATTTCTGGTACATACATATAAATTTTCTCATTTCTCCCACATTCAAATTCTTTCTTGAAAAAGAAACACGTGTGGTGGAAAACTTTCAATTTTCTATCTCTCAAGTTTTTTTAAAATTGATTTTTTTTTTGTTTCCCCTTGCTTTGTTGCTGTGGATAAGCCTAAGGCAAAGCATCAACAATTCAAGGTTTCTGTAAATAAATATAAGTAAATTTCCCCCACCTTGTGGAATGGGGACCAGAAAAAAAAAAAAATTACCATCATGTATTCATATATACTTACTTTTAATGTATCACTTTCTTAAAAGGCTCAAAATTATTAGTTTTTTTATTTCCACCTATTTAAATAAAAATAATATTTTAGCATTTATAATCGCTCACTTCCAATCGATTCAAGAGGTCGAAAATAGAGCATCTACCAATTTTCATACATAGATGAGCACTCTCTCCTAATTATAAACCAGTGAAAATTATCGAAAATCCCTGAGAAACAGTCAGAATTGCAGCACAGGAGAAAATCAGTAAAAAAATTTTACTGTAAACAAATCAGTGAGAAAAATCACTGAAAAATCAATGATAATTTTTGAAAAATCACCAAAAATTCGCTGAAATTCAGTGAAATTTGCTGATTTTTCCTGTGCTGCAATTCTGACCACCTATTTATCAGTGACTTGTCACTGATTCAGAATGAGAGAGTACGTTATAGGCGTATTTTTAAATTTTTTCCAAGAAAATTTGCTGCCAAAGAGTATGGATTTGAACTGGGAGTTACGAATTTTGAAAAATTGTACCTACTTTAATCAATCAAATTGGTCACCAATTTGGGTAAAACGTGAGTATAGGTGCTAAAGTTCATATAAACCATTTTTATGGGTTTTTATCCAGTGCTGGAAAATTCCAGAATCCTCATGGAGGTTCCAAAACATCTCGAAACCGCTTCCAATTTATTCGAGAGGTTGAAAATAGGGTATACACCAAATTTCAGCTTTTCTCGATTGATTTGATCAAATTTTCATATTTTTCAAGGCGATGAGTTAATTTCAAAATTTCAAAAATTCAAAAATTCACCAAAATTCGAGAAATGAGTTTCAGCCTCTGAAATTTTTTATATGAGCTTGTTTTACGATGTATCTTCGATTTATTTTTGTTTCGACTCAAAATTTTACTTCCAATTGGAATACCTCCCTAGTTAGTACATCAGTTAAGCCACAAACGTGAATTGAATGAGAAAGTTTTCTTAAGAGGGTGCTCTACGCTTTGCAGGAATTAATTCTGGCCTATCTGCAACTTACAAGGCGCAACCCCGAATTTTCGTTTTTTTGGATTATTAAGTGATAAAATGATGAAACAACGAACGAATATGATTTTAGAACGTAGAAAGAAGAAAATAAAAGCATTTGGAAGTTACAATTGTCATTATAATTATTTTTATTGAACTTGAAAGAAACGCAAGATTTGATGACTGTTTTTTCAAGATTTTTCGGGGACTATTGAATCAAATTTGATGAAATTTGGATATGTGGTATAAAATAACATTTCTGATAGACTGAAAGAGCCTTTTTTCCACTTTTCTCAAAATTTCGAAAAATATTTCTATTTTAATTTTTTTTTTAGAAAAAGTTCAATAAAAATTATTATAATGACAATTAAAACTTCCACATGCTTTTATTTTCTTCTTTCTACATAATGTTCTAAAATCATATTCGTTCGTTGTTTCATCATTTTATCACTTTATACTCCAAAAAAAACGAAAATTCGGGTTTGCGCCTTGTAAGTTGCAGGCAGGCCAGAATTAATTCCCGCAAAGCGTAGAGCATCCTCTTAAATATAAATTCGATTTCAAAAGAGAAAATTCATTCACCATATGCCAATTACCAAAAAGAGTAAATACTCTGAGCATGAAGAAATATTAGAGTAGAAAATTCCCAATATAGTCAGATGTCTCGTTTGGATTATCAAAAGATCATTCCAAAAGTTGCCTGCTTCAATATTTCAAAATCCTGCAAAAAGTTACATGTTTAGTGCCAAATAAACTCGAGTTATGCGATCTATATTTTTTTGGCGAATTCTAGGCTGCATATCACGATTTTCAGGGGCCGAAGTCACCGTATAGTTGCAATCGGCGCCTTACAAACCAAATTTATGCAACTTATTTGGCACGAATATTTTGATGTTGCATTTTATCATTTCGAGGCATTGTAAAACTGCTTATAAATTATAATTGTTAAGTATCACCTCATTTTGTGAAAAGCTTGATGAATGCATCGAGCTCTGGTGTTATTAGAGGTGTTTTTAAAGAATCATGGAGGCATACTAGGTGACTTTCATTTTAGAACTATTTACGGACGACTGAGCATTTCATTCAAACCGCCATTTTCAGTAACATTGTGTAAATTGTACACAAATCAGAAAATTTCTAGTTTCAAGGCGAATACGAGACAGTGGCATTTGAATAAAAGTCAGACGATTTGATTTACAATGTATGGTATGAATTCACAACGGGCTGTATTTGAAAATTTCAAGGCGTACTAAAATTTCTCGCCTCGCTCTGAAGGCTGTGTTGTGTTTATTTCGTGCTCTGAAATCTGATTTCTAGTCAACGTCTTTGAAATTCGTGTTGAAATGACTCGGATTATTTTACGTGATTGGATCTATGAAATAAACATAGGGGTATAATGACTCATGATCATTTTCGACAACTATGTGAACTCCCGACCGACATACTCCCTGGGAGACCTATTCTCGCAATTTCCATTCATAAATCCGTCTTTCTTTGATGCAAATCCGGGTACCCGGATTGGAACCACGTTACGTGTATGTGTTTCGAGTTGCGAGTGGTTGTGATTTCAAGGCGCACGACATCTATGCATTAACAGACCGATAACGACGACAACAACGAAGTTATCAACGTAAAGTCACGCTTTTCAGACCGTGATCCGCGAGGTAAAACTCGCTAAGAATAAATACGACGCTGGGTCGCGGTATTATAAATTTTATGTAAACCACGAACTTTGCTGTAGCTTTTGTTCGTTATAAAATCGGTGGCAAGAGAGTACAAATGTATTATTTTTTTTAACCTTTTAGAGAGTATTTTGCATCGCTGAGTTACCCAAGTCGAGCAATACGCTGAGAATGAATTCAATGAAGATGGCGGGTAATTTCGCACGAATCGAGGTTTTGTTAAAAAAATAGAGGGGAAAATCATTTCGTTTTATCGCGTTTCGAGATTGCTAATTGAGTTACCGGTAGAGGTAGAATCCTCCTTCACCTTTTTTTTAATTTCAATGACCGAAATAGGTGAAAGATGTGACGAGAGAGATGTGTATCGAACGTATCTCTGCAATTATTTCTATATTTAGCAAAGGCGGATCTAGTCAATCTTTTTGAAATGTAAACTATTCATTCACTTAAACGTTTGTTGGTCATCGAATTTCTTAAATAATTTGAAAAAAATTCAGAAAAATAGGAGGTGGAAAATTCGTTTAAGAATTCAAGGATGATAAAAAATTTGAAGAAAAATTTCTAACTTATTGGGGAAAAAATGTCGAGTTGGAAAAAATTTTTAAAAATGCAAAGTTTAAAAAAAATTGGTACCTATTGAAAAAATTTTTGGCTTCAACTTGTTCAATTTTTTTCAACTTTATGATTTTAAAACTCTCTTTCAACTAGACAATTTTTAAAATTTTCTTCAATTTTTTTCAACTTTGAATTTTTTAAAATAAAATTCCAAACTTAATATATATATTTTAAAATTTATTCCAACTCTGTAAATAATTGGAAGAAATTTTTTAAAATTCCTTGATAAAAATATGAAATCAAAAAAATTTTGAAAATCAAAGTTCAAAAAATTTTGAGAAAACTTGAATTGGAAAAATTTTACTGTTGGAGAAATTTTAAAATTGGATAAAGTTTTAAAACAAATTAGAATTAAAAAAATGTGACCTGTCATAAGAAAAAGTGGCTTATTACATCCAAAAAATGAAAATCGAGATTTTGATAGTTCTTGACGTGTAGAATCCGGTGCTGATGTCGAAAACGTTCGCGATGTATTCATTTCGTTGTTAATGGAGGGTCAATTTTCAGGGGAAGTAAGGAAAATGACCAAAAATTTTGATTTTTATAGTATGTTAGATGGTATGTCACGTAGTGTCTGTGTACCAATTTTCAGCTCAATTCGGTCACTTCTGTATGAGTTCTTGCAGTTTTCACGATTTTGCAGATGGAAAAATCAACTCGTTTTTTAGAAATGGGTGTTTTTTCTCAGAAAAATACAGAGTTTTGGAGGGAATGGGGTGGGGGAAGGAATGAAAACCTGAATCACAGACCGAAAGAATAGTGGAAAATTCCATTCTTAAACTACTCTCTAAAATTTCAGAGATGGACAAGTCAACTCATTTTTCTGTAATATTTTCCTGATTTTCCCATTTTTTTACTTAAAAAAATTGCACTTGGACGCTCATAAAGAAGGTATAAAAAAACAATACAGACTGGAAACCTATCATACGTCATCCTACTCCATTTTACAGTGTTCCCGCCAAAAAAATTTAAAATTGAAAAAAAATTGATTTACCAAAATTTTTCTGCGTTTTTACAGCGTTTTCCCGCCAAAAAATCAGAATTGAAAAAATCTATTTTTAAATAAATTTTCGTTTTTTTTGGTGGGTAACTCTGATTTGAGAGAAAATATGAAAAAATCTGATGATTGAATTCCCTTTTCTACCTATTAAAAAAGTCTCAAAAATCACTCACTCTCGCATCATTGGCTGGTCAACACTTCAGTTTGAAGCTTGAAACTGCTCTCCTTTAAAAACCATCTTTTGGATCTAAGCCACTTTTTCTTATGGCAGGTCACAAATTAAAAAAATTCAGGTTTGAAAAAATTTTAACATAGAATAAATTTAAAGCAAAATATAAAAGTTTCATTTCAAAATCATCTTTTAACTCTACTCTCTCATTTCTGAATCAGTGAAATTGATCAAAAATCACTGAAAAACAGTCAGAATTGCAGCACAGTAATGAATCAGTAAAATTTTTTTCACTGAAAGCAAGTCAGTGAAAGAAAATTACTGGAAATTAGTGAAAATTCACTGAAAAATCTGTGAAATTCTTTTAATATTAATCAGTGAAAAATCACTGAAAATTAGCGAATTTCACTGATTTTTCCTGTGCTGCAATTCTGATTGTTTATCAGTGATTTTTCACTGATCCGAAATGAGAGAGTACTACATCAGATTCTAAATAACAAAATCTTCAGTTTTTTCGGAATTTTTGGAACACGTTTTTCAGCTTCTTCAATTTCGATATCATTTTCGATTCACATGTTAACAGCTTCGTTATACAGCTCATTAGAAAAATTGTCATTTTTCCTGTACCTAATCTTTCATATTTTGCATAAAAGATTAAACGAGAATTAAACGTTAGCTTATTATACCTAAAGTAGGTATATTGATTTTTTTTTTAGAAAAAATCAAAAATATTGTTTAAAAATAACGTGGTCGGCCAAGTTTTTTTCAAAATGGGCTGACCCACTCTAGCCCACCCTGTCTTTTCTCTCATTCTGAATCAGTGACATTTACTTACTGAGTTTTTGGTGAATTTTCACTGATTTCTAGTGGTTTTCTTTCACTAGCTTTCTTTCAGTGAAATTTTTTCACTGATTTATTATCGTCCTGCGATTCTGACTGGTTTTCAGTGATTTTTTGATAAATTTCACTTTTTCAGAAATAAGAGAGTTTACCGCTGATATTTAGTGAAACACTTCCACTTATTCGTATTTTAGACACATAATTTGCGACTCGAAGGCAGACTCTAGTATCTATCTGTTTATTTGGAAACATTATCGGCGTAGCGAAGTTTTCTCGCCTTTAAAAGCTCCCGAGAAGAATGCTCCTTCGTATTCAACAATGTGTAAAACTTTTTCTTCGTATGTCGTGCTGGAAATTATTATGTATAGGCTGAAGTTCAATGCTTTTATCGTCGGTACTGCGGGTCGATCATGCTAGAAAGAGGTATACCACGAATATAAAGGAAGCGAAGGCGAGAAGCAGCACTTTATCGGCGGATATATCGTTTAATAGTGTACACACAGCGACGGCTTCGAATTTTAATTAATATCAAGTACCTAACTAACGGATCAACTTTATGGTATTAAATATGGAGAAGGATTTGGAAGACGGTAGAAAAATTTGCCTCTTGACTGAGCCATATTTATAAGCAAAAGGGGGAGTTTTCGTATCTGCGACGCGGGCGAATACGTGAGAAGGCGAATTATAATTTCCTCGATGTTAAATAGGCAGCCAGATGTGTTCGCAGAAATCGATAATTACCTAAATTTTATGCGTTTATTATACGAGTACGTAGGTAAGAAAATCGCAGTTGTAGCTTCGTAGGAACGAAGTTTTCGAGAGGAAGGAGTCGAGCGTCGAGCCTGCTGCGAAGTTATCTTACGACATTGGTGCTACGATCATTCGATAATCCTCGGAAAATCGTTTTAATACTCGATGAATTTATGTACAACTTGGTGCAGGAATGGTTTTCCATGATGGAGCTCGCATTGGTCGGCAGTTCTAGAGGAAGAGATAGAGAGTTGATAGTTTAGTGAGATTATATAGTTTCGTCGAGGGCTTAAGTTGCACGAGATTTTGGCCATTCTGGGCTATATTTGTAGTACGTAGAGATACGCTTTCTGTAATGTTTCCAAGGTATCGGAATATTCCAAGGAGTCGAGTAACGTTGCATATTATAACTAAGAGACAAGGTTTTGGAGGGTTGCTTTATAGATGAAGCGAGGGGTAAAAGTGCGAATGAGTTGAACTTCCGGGTAGAGAGAACTGGCTTTTGAATATTTTTGTCTTTATATTTCTCGAAATCTTTTTCGTACCTGTTTCTCGAAGTCGAAAATTTGCCTTTTTTGATTCAGACGAGAGAGTTTAAATTAGATATGGGATATTTTTTTCCAGAGCGCCGATGTTTTCAAGCTACGTTTTCCTTAATTAAATGGAAAACGCTTTCGGATTTTTTTTTTCCATTGGAGAATTCTACAGTGGCATAGCGAAACTCGGCGTGCAAAGTAATTCGATAATGGCCTTTCGGGTTATAATGTGAATATTTATTTAAGCAAATTCAAACAAATAATTAAAAATTGTGCAAACAACGTATGGGTTGGGTAGAAGTACGAATAGAAACGTGGAAAAAATATGTACGTGTATCGCATTGGTATGGTGTTCTGTTTTCGATTCATAAGGTTGAAATAACATCTACCTACATATACCTTTATTAATTAACGTCATTAATTCGAGTACGTTGGTGTATGATTTTCAAGCGTTAATAATATTGTTACATTATGTAGACTAGCCGTATCATCGTTTCCATCTGGTTTGATTTTTTTTCGAATTTAAATAATTAATTTTGACGCAGTGATACACCACAAAATATCAATAGTTTCCAATTCTATTGACGACATGACGAGTTGTGGGCTTGAAGTAGCGGAGATCAGATTAATCCAAAGCGTTTTTTTTTTTTTTAAATGACGGGGCTTTTATTTATTTAACTGGATGTAATTTATTTAGTTTATTGAATAATTTTCAATTTTTTTTTCTCTTGGGTAAACTAGACTCATCAGCAGTGGTGTCCATTCAAGGTTTCTCAATTCCTAAAAATTAAAAAAAAGTAATGAAAAATTTTCTAGAAAATGTTTTTTATCTTCAATTTTTTACTTTTACTACCCCATCCCAAAGTGATGCAATTTTTGTGAAAAATTGATTCATAAGAAGTTCAATCTTCTCGCTCTCACTTTTTATAACGAAGAATTTTTTTCGTGGATGATTTTTTGTTACAATATCATCTATGGAAATACAATGTAAGAATCATCCAGGTCATAGAAAATAATAAATCCCATCAAATTTGAAAGTTTTGTAATATTTTGACAATTTTGTCAGACTTTGGAAAATTAAAAATTTGGTTTGAGATTACTTTTTATTGAAATACTATTATTTAGCACTTTTTGATCTACTTACTCATAATTTTAAAGATTTTTCCAAGTTTTCGAAAGTCTGACAAAATGTTATCAAGTACATCTATTGGTCGAACTGGTCTAAAAGTAGGTTTTATTATAATTTTTCATTAAATCGAAATCGCTTGGCAATTTTGGAAATTGTAAAAAGAAAAAAAAATGGCTTCGATAAGTATCCGATATTTTAATAAAAAGTCATGACCTGAAAAACATTTTATTATCTGACCCTATAATAAGAATTGTCATTCATTGAAAAATACTTAAATATCTGATATTTTGATAAAAACTTAACGATAATACATATCCATGATTTAAAACCGTTTGCTCTGAAGCAAAACTTGCTCAATTTTCTTCAGTTTTTTGGAAATCTGAATCAATTTGATACCTTTTCCTCTTCTCATCTGGAAGGTCAAAGATTTTCTGATAGCATTTCTTGACAAGTGAATCGAAGAAGTTACTGTTTTCAATCTTTTGATATATTTTTTGGACTACAAGTTCATCTTAGCCCAGTGCAATTAGACAAAAAAAATGCCAAAGTACGGGAATAATTCCGATCCAAGGTTTTTTTGGGTTAATTGATTCAGGACACTGTACCAAACAATATGGTAAGACTTCCTGGTCCCCAAGGGGTGCCCGAAACCCCTGAGGGAGGTTGAACCTCCCCAAAATGGGTTTTTTCTTATAACTCGGAAAAAACGCCACTTTTCAAAAAATTAGTTATGTACAATATTAATCTACGTTAAATTTGCTACAAAATTGCTCTCTTCACTTTTTTGTGTAAAACACTAACTAGGCCCACAAACGTCCCTGCAAAAAAGACCCCCAGTACAAGAAAACATTCGTAGTGACATGGCGATTTTAAAATAGCGTTAAAGCCATAAAAACAAAGAATAGGACTTTTTGGTTTGCGGAATTTAATTTCAGAGGCGTCTGAATCCATTTTTGGGATCATTTTGACCTCAAACTTGAACCAGAACCCACAGCGGCGAGAGGAAGGGCCGAGGTGAAAAAATTTCTTGAAAATATCGAGTGTGGTATCAAAATCCACGTTTTTTACTCGCGGAGTCCGTTTCTGGTGTCATTTCATCAAAAAAACCTAAAGCCAAAAAAACCTTGGATTGGAATTATTCCTGTACCTCTGTCTAATAGCACTGCGCTGTCTAGAAAAATTAGAATAAAACAGTTGGAAATTTTGAATTTTTACTTTTTCTTTTTGGAATAAGGAGTTTTCAGTTATAACTCATAAAGGGGTGAAAGTTGCTTGAAATTATTTTTTCATGAGAATTTGTAGCTTCTGAAATTAAGGGAGGAGATGCTGAATTTTTTACCAATTCATTTTCCGTAATATTGGACTAAATTTTGTTGGTAATGAAATAATGATATTAAACAATCTTTTTTATTTCTATTTTTGCAATTTTTAGCTATTTGAGTCAACTCAACTTTCTCCTCCTTTCATTCTTTTTTGATAAGTTCACAATTTTTTATGGGATTTTCTATGTGAGGATACAAGACAAGACAGTCAAACCTGGAACTCGAATACCTTCATGACGTCACTAATCATACCGCTGAATGTCGTTGAATATTTTACGTCAGTTTTAAACAGTTTAGAATTTTTTGAAGAAGTTTTCCAGCTCCAAATTTTTTCCTCGTAATTTTTTTCACAGAATTTTCTCAACTGAAATATTTCTGATGTATGTAATTTTCTCCACTGAAATTTTTTTCTGAAGAATTTTTACATCGTTGAACTTACATCTTTTTTGAAAAGAATGATTTCTGTTTGATTGACGCCATAAAAATTTTGAGGAAAAAAATCCGAGTTGAAAAAATTATGATTGGACGTGGAAAAATTCCAGATGTGAAAATTGCGAGAAAATAAAATTTTTACGACGTCAATCAAACAGAAGTCATTCTTTTCAAAAAAGATGTAAGTTCAATAATGGAAAAATTCTTCAGAAAAACTTTGGTCGTGGAAAAATAACATCAGAGAAAAATTTCAGTTGAGAAAATTCTGAGAAAAAAATTAGGAGTTGAAAAAATTACGAGGAAAAAATTTGCATTTGGAAAACTTTTTCAGAAAATTCTAAACTATTTAAAATTACGTAAAATAATCTGGACTTTGAAAAAAAAAAGTCGAAACGACATTCAGCGGTATGAGTAATGACGTCATGAAGGTATTCGAGTTCCAGGTTTGACTGTCTTGTTAAGAGGAAATGATTGAATTTTTGACAATTTTTGACAATTTTTTATTTTTGTTTTGAAAGATGACAAAGGGATATGAAACATGCTAGAAATTATTTTCTCATAAAAATATGAAGCTTTGATGTGAAGAGATGAAAAAAAACTGTAAGGTTATTTTTCTTTCAAATTTATTTTTTATATACAAACATTATAGTACCTATGAATCGAAATACCGGATTGTAAAATTAAAAAAAAAAAACAGCTCAAAATAAAAAAATTGAGCAGTTTTTTCGAATTTTATTTTTCAGTTTTTTGGAAATTTGAATCAACTTATTCTTTTTCTTTTTCGCCTTCTCATTTGATCTGGAAAATTTACAATTTTTTCCTATGAAGTAACTATAGATTGGTTTCCCTCCTACAATTTATGCAAAGAAGTTGTTAGTTCGGTACATTTTCCGTCTGGAGTTGAATTTTTTCCACTCAAGAGTGAAATTTTGTTGCATTTTGTCCTCTCTTTCGGGTTGACTCGGTCTAGCATTCATTTTTGAAATCATTTTTCTGATATTTGACATCCTCCTCGTTGCTTCAATTTTTTTAGTGTTTTGTTTTCAAAAGTGAAATGTGTTCTTATTTAATGAAAAATTTCATTTTTAGGTTTTATTTAAAAACCATCAGATACTTACAATTTGAGTAGAGTTGTGACCGATGATTCGATTTATTTAAAATTTTAAACCCAGGAAAAAAAAAATAAAGATGAAAAAATTTTCTTCAAAGAAAACACATTTCATTACTTTCTTCGCAAACTTCAAATTATACTCCTCAATTCGCCCTCAATCGCCTTCTATTTTCTGTGAGAAAAAGTACCCGCAGTTCTGAACGTTTCACATGTTGATTAGGGTGGATTTACCCTCCCCCTTTCCACTCCTCCGCGGTTTTTCTGTACCACCGAGAAACGATACCTTAAGTAAAGAGGAGAAACTATTAACAAACATTTATTACTATACGATTAACGCGTTAAATCATAAACATAAGGCAGTACTCGTGTAATGAACATTTCCTGTGTGTACATTACATACGTATACAGGTGAATGAAACTCGAACGAAAACGTCTCCGAGTCACGCTACTGTGCGGTCGCAATTTACTACGGTAAAAATCGAGCTACCGTGGTACCCTGGTTTTCATTACCTCCGGGCGAGGTTTTTATTTATTGAAACGCACACGCCAAATAACATGTTAGGTATTCTATTTTACTCCGGGTTCGCTTTTCTTCTTCACTTTCGCCTTATATACCTGCAGCACCAAAAAAGTGATAAATTAATTTGAAAATATACTCGCGAAAAATAATACTGCCCGGGTACCTAATTCCCCGTGAAATTTCTTCATCGTACTAAGTGAAAGATATGGCAGTGAAATTCGCTCTGCGAGGTGTTTGAGATTTTGAAAAAGATCATCTTTGCAGCGCGGATTTCGCGATTTCGTCAGCACTTTTCAACCGTTGATATGGGAAAAAATTAATTTTCAAAAGCTACAGCCACCTGGAGCTGGGCTGAAGTGTGCGATGCTACTTTATAAGTATAAATTTCGAATAGAGAAGTGCCTTCGCCAAGATTATGGAGAAAGTTTTCAATTTAACTAAAATCGCTGCTCGTCGCGTCGTCGTTTTAAAATTTACACTCAGTCATAATCGACGAGATAACTTTTAATAAGCGAATAAGTTTTCGAGTATACGTTGACAACGTGTGATAAACTACACGTCGACGAGTATATAGAGATAGGCGACGACGAATACCGAAACATGGTCTCGAAAAAGGCGTCGGATAAATGATACCGCACACACGCTGGCAAATTGTTTGATTTCTTTGAACACGTTCTCGCTCGCGCGCGAAACTACGTCAGCGGCATATTCTTTTCGCGTGTATAACTTATTCATTCACTATGCACAAAAAAAAAGGACGCGACAAGCCTGGCGTGCTATTACGATTAGTACTGCTTTTCTTCCGATGTTTTTTTTACTCTTTTTCGTTTATCTATATTTGCGAAAAATTTTCCACAGAGAGCCTCTTTGTGTCGAGGTGTTGAAGTATTTTTTTTTACTCTTTTTCGTGGAATTTTTTTACTCGCTGTATCCCCGATGATAAGTTGCCTAACGAGTTTCCAGTGCAGTTGTTCACGCTTTATTTGCCAACGTTTCGAAATTCACCGCAAATTACGACTTCGATATGCCTTTGTACCGTAAAGTATGCGCGATTTTACGTATACGTGGTGTAAAGCTATGTACGTTCGCGTTTTGATAAATTGCATACCGCATTCGTATATTTGTACCTACATCATTGTTGTGCTTTGCCAATGATTGTAAATAATCGAGAATGCGTTTTTCGCGGTCAGTTGGCATTTCATCGTTGGATATTTCGATGGTTTGATATTTGCAAGTAAAGTAATCGGTGATGTATAATTTTTGTGGCTAGGGAGGGAGTTATGGATGAATCAAAGAGTGGTTTTTGGTGGAATACAAGTAAAAAGCAGGCTTGTAATGAGCAGATTGATGTACAAAGAGGGACAGATTTTATGGAAATATTTTAATGAAATGATAACGATTAGGATATTGATTTTGTGGTAGGTATTTGAATAATTGTCAAAAATGGGAGAGAAAAGGTAGAAGTTGACTTAATCAAGCGATATAATTAAACGTAAACATTTTGAAAATTCTCAATTTCAGCTGATGAATGAGTAGGTATTCAATTTCATACTATTTTTTTAAATGGGGGGAGGGGGGGTCAAACCGCCATTTACCTCAATTTCGGTCAACCTATCGTCCAATAAAATGGGGAATTCCAGAAAACAAATTATTTTTCGAGGAAAATACGTCCTGAAAAACTTACAACTGAAGTGAAATTGAATTTTTTTCAATACTGCTTTATTACCTTTGGCTCATAATTTTACACAAATCTGAGTATTTATTTTTTAGTTTTGGTTACGATGGAAAAAGTTCGAACTTTGACTCCATTGAGTACAGCATAATCAATTAATCAGAAACTGCCAAAAATGAAGTTTCAAAGTTCTCCTATCATTTGTACATAAGAAAAGGAAGCATGGTAAAATTTGGAAAAAGTGATGAAGGGGTGTTTTTTAGGCTTGAGAAGCTCAACTTTTTTGGAAATTGAAATCTCTTTTTTTAAAACATTCTTCCTGAAAAGGTTTTTTTTCATGGTTTTGCTCCATTTTTTCAGAACTACCTGACCGATTTTCTTTTTCTTTTTTAGGTTAATTATTCAGATTTTTTTTTTTTTGTAATTCGACAGGAGGATTTTTTGGATATGTTAAATTATTGTGTTTTTGCGTTGAACTGATTTACATAATACTACGTACTATACTGATTTGGAATGGATTAATGAAATTTTTGGGATAAAGTTGGAATTTCCCTAAGCTCCTCTGTTGAAACATGGTTAGGATATTTCTAAATAGAACTTATTAAAAATTGAACTTTGTAGATCATGTGAATACTCTTTTTCGAATTTCTAAGAAAATATATCTTACATTTGATACGTCCGTTTAAAAAACAACCATATTCCAAAAATGGAATTTTGCAGGAGAGTAAAATAATATATTCGTGGAACGTTTTCAAGACGAAAAATTAGGTTCGGCGGCGTATGTTAGTTGATCTCGAAATGTGAACTGAGAGCCAACAGAGCAAATTTCACCTTTAAATACTCCTCTCAATTCTTAAAAATTGAAATAGAAAATTTTCGACTCTGGACTATGGCTGCTTTTTAAACACAATTCAGCAAGAGCATTGGATTATTGATTCAGGAAAACACGAGAACATTTTTCATTTCAATTTTTGAGAATTATTAAAGGGTTAAATCTGTTCTCTAGGCCCTCAGTCTACATTTTGAAACTAACTAATATTCGATCAAACGAAATTTTAGTTGTAGAAATATTATCAAAAAACTTCAAAGTTTTCAAGCGTTTTGTTTAAAAAACAACTGTAGTCCAACAAGTTGATTCTGATTGGTTATGAATGACCAATCACAGTTCACCTGGTGGACTATGGTTGTTTTTTAAACAAAAAGCTCGAAAACCTTTAATTTAACAACACAAAAAAAGTGTTAAAATCTTTTTTTTAAATCCAAAATAAATAACACCATTATGTTTTTCATAAAATTTCATTTCTGAAACTGCAATAAAAAATTCCTCAATTTGGACTATGGTTGTTTTTTAAACGGACGCTTCATTTCTAAAACGTTACTAAAAAAATTGAGTGTTATATGTTTTTTGTTTTTCGTGAACTACCTTATGCATCTTTTATCCCAAAATATCAAGTGACTTACTTTTTAGAAATGAAAGTGAATTTAATCCAATTTCTTAATTTATCCAAAAATTCTTTCAAATCCAATTTTTTATTTTCGCATTACTTGGAAATGACTTTTCTCCTACGCATACAATTTACATGCAACCAAATAATTTTGAAACCTACCCCCTCCATCCATCATTAAAATTTTCAACATAGGATTTTTACATGTTATAAATAAACTAGGAAAACATGAAAATTGACGAGAGATCGCAAAACCGTCAAGTATCGTATAGTATAAGATCTGATCATAAAAATGGTACTCTCTCATTCCGAATCAATGAAAAGTCACTGATAAACAGTCAGAATTGCAGCACAGGAAAAATTGGTGAAATTCACTGATTTTCAGCGATTTTTCACTGATTATTCAAAGAATTTCACAGATTTTTCAGTGAATTTCATAAATATCAATGAGTTTTCAGTGAATTTTCACTGATTTCCAGTGATTTTCTTTCACTGACTTGCTTTCAGTGAGAAATTTTTCACTGATTTATTACTGTGCTGCAATTCTGACTGTTCAGTGATTTTTGATAAATTTCACTGATTCAAGAATGAGAGAGTACGATAAAAGCCCTTTCAATAATATTTTAAAATCGACGTTTGAAAACTGTGACATTCTACCATTAATTATATCTCTTCTAACCCTCTATAAAATTTGAAAAATCAGTGTATGAAAATCACTTTTGGTTTCCTATTGACGAATTTTCTGTAATGCTATGCAATAGGAAATAAGATGATCGAAAAAAAACTTTTCCTAGATTTTGACAAAAAATTGGCGAGGCAGTTTACTTTGAGTGGGAGACCTCCTAAAAAATTTTTAAGCCTTCCAGCCTGAAGAGATACGGAGCTAGGAGACCTCAAAGTGGAGTCATTTTTGAAAATGACGCGATTTTTCGCCACTTTTGGTACTGTCGCCTACTGGGAACCTTGATCATCTCTAAAAAGGTGAGATTTGAGTATCTACACCACCCTGAACCATTGTCCTCGAAATTGAATGCCTTTTTTTTTACCCTCTACAGAGAGATTGAAAAAGTTGCAAATCGCGAATTTTACGATTTTTTGATTTTTACCAAATCGAAATCAATCGAGACTTGAAAATTGAGCTAGAAATTTTTTCAAGTCACCTAGAATAATTTTTGATGAAATTTTTCAAAAAAATTCGGTAGTGCAGCCAACTGCATTTTGACTCACATAATTTTCATAAAATTTCAGTTGGCAATTTCTACGAAAATTTTTCAAAAAATTAATTCAAGTTTATTTTAGGTAATGACCAAAAAAATTTTGGCCTACTGAACCCACAAAAAAAATTTGTAACTCTACAATTTTTATAACTTTTTCGTCGAGTTATCTTCATTTGTTAACTTTTTTAAAACAGGTCTAAAGGGCAAACTGACCCAATTTTAAAAAATTAAAAATATTACCAACATTGCGAACAACAAAGGAAAATATGATACCCGCAGGATTACCAAATGTAATTCAACGATCTTTATGTAATAACCACTTGCTCGAGTTTGAGGTCAGGTCAGCTTTGAAATTATAATGTGCGAATTTCCACCAGCGACGGGTAAAATTCCTTCTCAGGTGAAATTTCGTTAACAGTTTTAATCTTCGGAATTTTCACGAAAAACAGGTATTTCATTTTCACTTAATTATATTAAAATGACTATCTCGTTGGAAAGAATTCAACGTAAACCATACCGGGCGGATTTTAATAATTTTTGATACTCTAAATGAAGATTTTACGTATCGCCCACGTCGTAAATACCTGACATTTTACGACCCAACGTTATACTTCATTGTTAGTAGATTCGCAAAGCAAAGGTACGGTATTTGTCGTCGAATATCTGTTAAAAATAATTTAGTTTCGCAAGCATCGTCGAAAAAAGGATGGCGAAAAAAAATACATAGAAAAATTGAAAAAATGCACAAATGTATAAATCAATCGAAACTTGATTTATTCCGAGACTGTAAATTGTTCGAAAGTGATATAAAAATTTCGCCTAAAATGCGTCATCGGAAATTTGAAAAAATGCTATCCCTTCAAAATATGTATTATCTATTTGGCGCGTATTCGAGAAAACAATTTTCATAATTTTTGTAAAAAAATTTCATATCGGAGCTCGTTGACGTGAAAAAATTTCTTGATACGTGTATCCTCTCGTATCGTTCTTGCAATTCTAGACAATCCGACTACATTCTTCAATTATCGAACGATTTTTTTTTTTTTTTAAAAAAAGGCCTTGGAGGAGATGAAAATATCGCATAAGTGATTTTCTCTGGTGCCTGGTAGACACACAATCGAGCTTTGGAGTAAATACCCTGAATATATATACACAAGGTCTGAAAAACAGAGCAACCTGGTTGGCTAACAAGGGGTATAGTATACGTACACCGCATACCACGGCAGCTCCCTCGTTTAATGTTTTAATTACGGAGCGAAGGCGAGAGAGTGAAAAGGGGAGAGCGCGCACGCCGTAAAAAGGAATTAATAAAGGCAGCTGGACTTTTTACATCCGTTTCGTTATTCATAAAAGGCCCCGTTATAGTGATACTGTGTATACGTTCGGTAACCCCCTTCTGGCCACCAATCGTACTGGCCAGCCGGGCTCCTCGTTCTAATAAATAGCGAAACTTTTCACAAAAGATAGCACTTTTAAAAGTTTCGCGAAATTTTTTAAATATTAATACAATTTTTTTACAGCAGCTTTTAAACGGTAAAGATGACCGGCGATAAATTCGCGAGCATTCTTGAATCAGCCGCATGGTCGCCTCGTGTGATGAGTGAAAAAACCTTTGGCACGGAGTACTCGATCAAAAATATAAAAATTATTACTCCGATAGCACGTTAACCCGCGTCGATAATTTAATTTTGTATCGGTCATCGCGCGTATCACGTTTGATGATTTTAAAACGCACGATGTAAATGTAGTTTACTTTGGAAGTGTGGATGAGGTGGATGAAGTGGTTAGTACAGAGATGAGGGGGAGCAATGAAACGAACTCGTTAATATTACTTTTGCGAAAATGATGTTCGGCGAAGAGTGTAATACGCTGTTTGCCTTTGAACTTTTTATTCTCCGACGGTGGAATATCGATGGCGTGAAATTTTTACATTTTTGATGTTACGTTTTTAATTATTTTAACCTGCTTTTTTCCATCTCGCTGGAAGACAATTTCCCGTTCACTTCGCGGAACAAATTTTAAACCAATTAAAATTGATAATAAGGAGTCGGGAAATTGTCAGCTGCTAGTTGAATGCGCAGACTTTAATGAGAGGAAAGAGTCTGTCAATGAAATTCAAATTCTATGTCAAATCTTTGGTTCTGAGTTTCTATGGTTCTTGAAAATTTCTGAATTGTACATATTACAAGGTAAAGGTTTGCCAGGTTCGGTGCAGTAAAAATTTCATCACCTCATTTTTTTTCTCCCATGAGAAATCCTCTCCTATTCTGGAGGGTTGAAAACCCACAAATTTTTATTAAACAATACAAAATAACGAAAAAAATTACAAGAAAATATCGAAAAACATGAAATTTTAAACAAAAATTGAGCAAAGAAAGTAAATTTATTAATGTATTTCGTTTGTTTTTGAATTTTCACTCCAAAAGATCTGAAATTGTTTGCAACCAAACTATTGAAAAATAACATATTATTGTGTTTCTAAACATCGCAAATTTTTCAAAACTTGACACTCTTTTTGCTCAAACATAGCATACTTACATAAAACTTGAGTTAAAATCATATGAGAGCCTGGATGCTGAAACCACTTTTTAGGGGTGAGAAATAAATTTTTTGAGTTGATACTGATTTTTAGCATTTCAGAGAGAGCAGAATCAAGGGGAAACTTCAAAAAACCAATTTTTGACCCCTAAGGGTGGTTTCAGCGTTCAAGCTCACATATGAGGAGGTAGGAATTGAGAATCTCGCATCTTTTTCAATACTTACCTACTGAAATTTTGAAAAAATGATAAATTTCAGCTTTCTTTGAACCTTTGAAAAAAATTTTCGTCCTCGCCCTCTCCGACTCGATGAATTTACAAATTATTTATCTGAAAAATGCGAAACGAAAAATTCGATCTCATTTCACCTCTTCTTCGTCTTAGAAAAGTTGAATTTTGAAGCAGAAAAAGAAAAAAAATGCGTCCTCCGTAGGTATCATTTTTCAAGGGTTTAATTCCGGTCAGAAAGTGCACTTTTGTCTCTGCAAGAGTACTTTACGTAAAGAGATCTGGGAAACGCGTAAAAATCTGTCCAGAAAACCTGGAAAAGTAAGGCGAAGTCATTTTTGAAAATGTTTAGCGAACCTGAAGATGGAAAAAAATACGAAAAAGCAAGTTTTTGTTTTTTGATTTCAATGCGAACCCTGATTCTATGGCTGCGATTCAAACAAAACTTCGATTTAAAAAAAAATAATGTTTTGAAACCTCTGTTGATCTTTTTTTAGCTTTTGAAAAAATTCTCAATTGAAAAATGCAAAATTTCAAAAATCTTTGAACCAAAAAGAAAATGAATGTTTTAAAATGAATGGAAAATCTTAGTAAGTGTCCATGAATTCAGGAGAGAATATGTAGTTCTTTGATTTGACATTCTTTTTCATAACATAAAAAGCACAGGTAGGTAGCTGGAAATTTGGCTATATTTGATAAACTTCAGGGGTGCGTTGAACTTGGGTCGGTATACTTAAATTTACGAAAATCAGTGATCACTGATTTTCAGCGATTTTTCACTGGTTATTCAAAGAATTTCACAGATTTTCCAGTAAATTTCATAAATATCACTGAGTTTTCAGTGAATTTTCACTGATTTCCAGTAATTTTCTTTCACTGACTTGCTTTCAGTTTTATTACCGTGCTGCAATGCTGACTGTTTTTCAGTGAATTTTGATAAATTTCACTGATTCAGAAATGAGAGAATACAATTTGCAGTAAAAAAATCATTCACGAGCCTTCAAACTGGAATTTTTTGGATTCGTGAATCATTCAACGGCTCATTTTGAAAGTACCACATTGATGGGAGCAAAAATGTTAGGTTGTCCAGTTGATTTCCACTTGTTCTGAAAGTATTTAAACAAATTGTGAAAGAACAAATTGTGAAAGAAATGAGAAAACTGGAGATATACATTTTTTTCTTGGTGTTTCAAATTCTGTTTTTAGTTCGTATTTTTGCCATCTCGCGTTTGTTGAATATCCAAAAAAATGCCAGTTCGAAAACTTAATTTGGGTAGCTATAAAATTGTTCAAGTATGGGATTTTTTCAAAATTTCTATTATGAATAAGGCATGATTTTAAATGAAAAATTTGCAGAATTTTCAGTAACTTTCTTCTTTATTTGAGCCCTGAGCCCAAATTCTAATTTACTGTTTATTGAATACATGCACTAAATTTTCTGAGTAAGTTGCTACCTCGAACACATTTCAATTTATTCAATTCTGGCTCCTGGCTGCGATTATTTTTTCAGAAAAATTAAAAAACTCAAGTCATGAAAAAACAAAAAAGTTGTGAAAATTGAAAAAAAAAGCAATCTAGTGAACACCTAGTTTTTATTCCTTTTTCCAAAAATCAAAGATTTTCTGGAATCAGAGCGATGGGATAGCTGGACAGCTTACTCTCTCATTTATAAATCAGTAAAAATGATCGAAAATCACTGGGAAACAGTCATGAATTGCAGCACCGGAGAAAATCAGTGAAACATTTTTCAATGAAAACAAATCTGTGAGAAAAATCACTGGAAAATCAGTGAAAATCCACTGAAAAGTCAGTGAAATTTGAGAAATTAGCAGAAAATTCAGGGAAAATATTTGGAATAATCGGCGAAAATTCGCTGAAAATCAGTGAATTTTGCTGATTTTTTCCTGTGCTGCAATTCTGACTGTTTATCAGTGACTGCTCACTGATTCAGAATGAGATAGTAGAGATGCAACTTTATGTAAGTTTGTTTAGAAAATCAGGCTTATGAATAAACGTTGCAACGTTTTTTGTAACTACTCTCTCAATTATAAATCAGTGAAAATTACCGAAAATCACTGAGAAACAGTCAGAATTGCAGCACAAGAAAAAAATCAGTGAAAATTTTTTCACTGAAGACAAATCAGTGAAAGAAAATTACTGGAAATCAGTGAAAATTCACTGAAAACTCAGTGATGTCACGGTGGGAATGCCCAGGCCTCTCAGGTGGTAACACTGAGCCGGCCGCTGAGAGTTCGATCCTACTTGGTAGCTAGAACCTACCAAGTAACTTTGTAGTATCTTAGACCGCGTAGTGTTAAGTTCATACCATGAAATCAGTGTAGTGCATGTTTAGTATTTAAATATACAATGAAAGCCTGGGTTTGTGTTTAGTGTTTAACGTAAACGTAAATTGCCGGGCTATCACGACCGATGTGATTGACTGAGTGCTTGCGCTGAGCTGGCCAGGGACCGGGACCCTTAAGCCCGAGAAACTGTATAGGTAGAACCTGTGATTTATGAAGTGTAGAGGTAAGGGCAGCTAGTTCCCACTACGTGGGTCCTTAGTTTATCTCACCCTTCTCATTGGCGCCCACTTAGGTGGAGAATTTGTGTGGAACTCGGAAGAAAGGCCGACGACTCCAGGAAAGGTAAGTGGACTCCGTCCAAGCCCCTTTCAAAAGATCATTTTTCTAACTTTTTTTTCGTGTTTTTAACCTGTTTTCCGTCTTCGGACATTTTTTTCGTGCATTCTATTATATTTCTTGTATGTTTTTTTTCACCCAAAAAGTCGGTAAAACGTCTTTTTGGGTACATTTCTGTGTAATCCTAACTCGAAAAACATCGCTAAAACCGATTTTCGAGTGCGTTTCTGTTTTTTGTACTCAGAAAATACGCTAAAAACGTATTTTTTAGGTAGGAAAATACGCTAAAAACGTATTTCCAAGTGCAAAAAACGTGTTCGGAACGAATACGTGAGCCAAATTTGACAACTTTCAGCACAGAAATTGTGTTGAAATTGGCCGGCGCTTAGCTATTGTTTAAAAGATAGCCAACGCCCAATTCCGAACACTAGGTCAACGTACGGTACCTAAAACGTATACGTACGTAACGCTGGTTGTTATCTCAACGCAGCGTGACTCCTTTCAAAAGAATTCGAATTTGTTGGAATCACAATACCTACCCATTAGTGTAGGTTACCTATTTCACTGGTAATCGAATAAAATTGAGATAACAGCGAAAGATAGGAAAGAATTATCTACCTACCTAACGGTAATAATTCACCTAACTCCGAAATTCAAGTTAACCTTGAACGAAGTGGTAACGTACGTACGGCTTGTATTCCATACAAAATAAATTCGATATGGCTGAAGCCAACGTCTCCCCCACCCCCTCAGTAAAGACTGAGAAACAAAGGATGGCTAGGGAGACTAGAGAAGCTATTGCAAAAGCGGAACAAAAGATCCAAATTTTGTTGGCAACTCAAAAGAAAATTGAGGAGGATAAAAAACTCCTCCGTAAACAAGGTCTCGTATCACTAGAAAGACAAAAGGCAGTGATTCGAAGACACGCTGAAGAAATCAAAGAGCTTGAAGAACAATTGAGAATTCAAAAAGCTTCTTTAGATGAAGAATTGAAGAAAAGGAAGGAATTGAGGAAACGACTCTTCCCTCCCCCCACACCCGAACCTGGATTATATACCAAGGAGCCTTTTGCTGCACTCAGGGTACCCATCATCATAAATAAGGTACCTGCGGATCTCACAAGAGATTTAGCTACGCCATCTGGAACAGAAAAGAACATAGCATTAACATCCAGATCCAACATTTCGAAGACATCGGAAATTTACCAACCTGGATCTAAACTGCTACTTACGCAGCTGGCCATGAAGATGCCTTCTAATATGACGCTGCCGACGATTACGTTTCCTCCAGACTGCTCAGGACCCCCTCCAGGAGTTCATCGCGTTGATCCTTCAATTGTGGATGATCAGCCTACCCAAAAGATTCTTCAGCGCAAACCTCCCCTCAAAAGAACCATAGGTATCCCAATGCCAAAATATACAAGTAAACTAGAGGCTAAGAAGGTACCCGTGGTGAACCAAATTTCTACTGAGGAAGTGGCTGAACTAAAAAGCATTCCAGACGTAGATAACCCGTCCCCCTTCCCTAACTCCACGGTTACAATCAAAGGTGTAATTAAGCCGTTGGAAAACTAAATCATGACAAATGCGATCCAGATTACGAAAATTTTGATCTGTACGCAGGCTACCCTAACCCGGATACGATTGACACGGCTTTTCTCAACAATTATGAATTGATAGGTGATTCTTTAGCCCACATTTGCCAACAATATAGGAAGCGCGGTGACAAAAATTACCGCTTCCCTAGATACCTGCGTGAGCAACAGTCCGCAGATGATTTACTCATATTCCTCAAAATGTTTAAAATTGACAAAAAAAAGGCTATCCTAAATACTTGCCAATATGAGTTGAATTATGGCTCACTACCAACTGAGACCATTCAAAAGAAAATCGCTAGTATTTTGTCGTACCTACTCAATGACTTAGGAATGGAACAAGTGATTCTTCTATTTCCAATTGTTCGTCAACCGTCAATAGGAGATCGAGGAGTCGACGCGAACCGTTATTACGTGATGCGGAGGATGTTCAGCCAATTTGCTCAAGACGATCGGGTCCATGTATCATTCAAACCAGCGCAATTATTACTGAAGTGTAATTCTCTCGACCTGTTTAGGACCAAGTTGAATAAGCCAGTCCAATTGCGTGGAAAAATGGTACCAGACACGGAGAAGTTTATCTATTCGAAACACACCGGAAAACATTACATCAACTACAATGTTTTTAAGCCCATTATTCAATGCATCTTAGACGAAACGAGAGGATGGAATATACAAAAAATCATTCATCCATCCAAGTGCACTGGGAATGTTCAGATTAGAAATACTTCAGTCAAGAGGAGATTGGATAATTTTCTAAGAGAGCAAGAAGCTCTGGAGCGATCAATGAGCCTCCCAAAAACTAGCGAAGGCGTAATAATACACGCAGATGTTCCAAAAGATTTTTCGGCGAATGGGGCAAATAAACCAGAACCAAAAGATTCTGAAGAAACACCCTCTCTTTTCAGAAAGCGAGATTTCCCATCTATAAAGAAACCTTGTACCGAAAATGTCAAGACACATACCAAACGTTATGTGTCCCTTCTCAAACTAGACCTTATCACCCTACCTCTAAATATGTTAGAGAACTCAGTTTCAAATATTAAAAATGACGTTTCATATGCCAACGTAACGAAGAAACCTTCAACTACGTCAGCAGCAAAACGTATGTGCGTCACAAATGAGACTGAAACTGGGGCAAAAAGACGCCCAAAATTAGTAACACACCCTCAGAAGGATCCAGTCCCATCCAACACTGTACAATTTGGAGATTTGGACGAGAGCATTCGAGCGCAGTTCGTATCCGAACACTCAGAAGCTACAACTAAGGTTGCACCAATGAGCATCGGCGATCAGCTGATGAATACTCCACGTGACACAGGGGCATACCCCACTGTCATGCCCCACCAAATGTCCAAACAGAAACGAGATGGAGAATTGGACGCAATCCAAACGATTGTGTCGGCATTTACGCCAGAGTCTCCTGAAAATACCACCAGTGGTACAGCTGTGGAAAACCTGTCAATTGAAGCGAGTAATCAAATCATTGCAGGCAGTGGGTTCGATAAAAATTTGATACCCGAATCAATTCCGAGCTTAGAAGACTTTAAAACCCAAAAACGAGAACGAGAAACGAGATGGAGAATTGGACGCAATCCAAACGATTGTGTCGGCATTTACGCCAGAGTCTCCTGAAAATACCACCAGTGGTACAGCTGTGGAAAACCTGTCAATTGAAGCGAGTAATCAAATCATTGCAGGCAGTGGGTTCGATAAAAATTTGATACCCGAATCAATTCCGAGCTTAGAAGACTTTAAAACCCTAAAACGAGAACGAGAATGTTCAAGGACACACTCTGAGAACATATCGAACCCCAAGACATCGAAACGGTTGTGTGGTAAGCCTAAAAAATGGAAACCCTCCAAACTACAAAAGATCGAACTAAACATTCGAGGAAAAATTGGAGTTAGGTTCCCACACTTTACAATTCGCACAAAAGATTCCTCCCTAAAGCGAGGAAAGCGAATTAAGTTGCTTGAATATAAAAAAGTAATTGGATTTGAGTATCCAATTACAAGAATCTATTCAAACAAAAAGAAGAAAATGTTGGAATTTATTCATAACTTTTCTCCTTCAAAAGAATCAATTGGCAAAAGATACCACCTTCCTATTCATCCTTCCCAATTTAGACAAAGTAGGCCGATACCTACCAAGTCTGAAATATTAGATGCGTATAAAAACGCTATCAAGTCCAACTCAGTAGGTATGTCAAATGATACCTACTCTGGTACAAACTATCAGGAGTTGGGTAAAATGGCTGAAAATATATGCAAACGATTTTGCAAACGCCAAATATTCCTCAATGGATAGGTATCCGAAAAAGATAACCTACCAGACAAGAGAGATAATAGGTGATGCAATTTGTTAGGTAGGTATCCCTATACAAAGGAACAGCCAGGTAAAATCTGGACATATAATATACGACTAGAATGGATAAATCCTTCGGTAAGTATAATTCTTCGTCTAGGAAGCCTGCGAAATAAAAAAGGTAGGTATTAATCATGGTGATATCGAAATAAAAACAAGTAAGTACCTATACGTACTAATTTTTTCGACAGCTGTAATAGATGGACAGATTCGTTTCAAAAGATGTCGACGAATCTAACAATCGAAATTTTTCTCCATGGAGCCGGTCCAGTTTTCTGGATACGTTGAGCCTGGAAAAATTCGATAACGATTAAATTCGTCCATCTCAGGAATTATTTTTGAAAATCTAATTACGCAAACGTACCAAAAGAAGCGTAAGACGGTTCGTCTGATTCGATAAAAGTCGCTAATTATGGCCACCGAGAATCATATCGGGCTCGCTTGTCGTCCTGTTTGATCGAGTGATTGACATAAACCGCGAATAACTTTTAAGAATCAAAAGATGATGTAGTCTGAAACTCAAGGTACAAGAAAAAATCCAAAAATCGTCGATAAGACAGGTCAAAAGATAACATCGATCGAATTTGGAACCAGAGCAGTTTTATACTTACTCTTTTTCAACTTGATATGAACGCTGTATAATGCTGGAACGAGAATTTGCGACTGTAGTTCCCGGTTTGCGCCGACCAGACCAAATTTGAAGACAACCGGCGGCATATGGATTCATCTGGAAGGAAATTGGTACGTACGCTGCCAAATGGTTTGGTAATCTGCTGTAAAAAGCAAACATTCGAGTATTGTAACATAGCATAGTCCGTGTGGAAGCTACCTATTCAATTTTGAATTTCGAATACGACCTGGATTTACCTTATCGACTTCAACACGTCTTTCGAATGAAATATTTTCCAACATATCACCAGAAAATCTCGTTCAAAGGATTTGAAACAAAAGAAGATACGATTTGATTAATTACCTATTCGCAAGCTAAAAATTCAAACGATTTCCGACGATGACATATTTACCTGAAGAACTTGAGATTCGGTTCTAAAACAGCCAATCTTGATCCAGCCCAGAATCCTGAAATCAAGAGCATGGAATCAGGAACAAGTCGTATATTTTTTATTTGTTATCTAATTTATAAGTACGATAATCGTCAGCACCTGACAATGCAATGCACTAAAGTCTTTTCTTTTGAGCACAGCAAAGAAGATCATCGATTTTGGAAGCCGAGGTGAGGCTGGGCCCCTCGAGGTATTGCATCAATCCACAGTTATTTTTGAGACGGTGTCTCCATGCCACGGTTGGAACTGCGGATGTCCGGATCGCTTTCGTTTTATCTTTTGTTTTTGTTATTTATTTTCTAATTTTTTGCCCTGCACTTTTTTATCTTTTGTAAAGTTTTTTGTGCAGGTGCGTAAATTCTTTTGTGTTTTTCTGTTCTTTTCAGCTAACTTTAAGACAGTTTTTTGTACAAAAGATACTGATCGAAAGCTCTCGTTCGTTGGCTTGGATTACCTATACCCACTCAAAAGTGTGGGGGCATAGGGTACACTCCTGAGTGACCTGAACATTCCAACTGTGAGCTGGTACGTTCCTTCACACTTTTCAGTGAGTAGGTTTTTGCCTAACTCCCTGATAAGGTGTGGGGGCATATGTCACGGTGGGAATGCCCAGGCCTCTCAGGTGGTAACACTGAGCCGGCCGCTGAGAGTTCGATCCTACTTGGTAGCTAGAACCTACCAAGTAACTTTGTAGTATCTTAGACCGCGTAGTGTTAAGTTCATACCATGAAATCAGTGTAGTGCATGTTTAGTATTTAAATATACAATGAAAGCCTGGGTTTGTGTTTAGTGTTTAACGTAAACGTAAATTGCCGGGCTATCACGACCGATGTGATTGACTGAGTGCTTGCGCTGAGCTGGCCAGGGACTGGGACCCTTAAGCCCGAGAAACTGTATAGGTAGAACCTGTGATTTGTGAAGTGTAGAGGTAAGGGCAGCTAGTTCCCACTACGTGGGTCCTTAGTTTATCTCACCCTTCTCAGTGATATTTATGAAATTCACTGAAAAATCTGTGAAATTCTTTGAATAATCAGTGAAAAATCACTGAAAATCAGTGAATTTCACTGATTTTTCCTGTGCTGCAGTTCTGACTGTTTATCAGTGATTTTTCACTGATTCGAAATGAGAGAGTACACAATTCTTTTATGATTTTTTTAATTGGTGGTCATTTTTTATATTTAGGTGCCTTCAGTTTCAAAACTTTTTTTTTTCTGAAACACTAAAAAATATACTAAGAACGATTGAAAATATCACCCACCTATTCAATCCCTCTTCACTATAACAAAACGCAACCCTTCTCAAGTCTTCATTACAAACCGCCCTTCAGCATTCTTCAAATCTCATTACAACACAATTTGATCGTTGAACAAAGCAAAACACATTCGAAAACACGGAAACGCCTCGTTCATGCGGACAAGTTCTCTGCAAATACCCGTCAATAAAACGGCGCTTTAATTTATACTTCTTTGACAACATCGACGTATATGGGCGTGCAAACGTATACGAAATAACATCGCGTTATTTAGACGTGTAATTAAAAAATCGAATAATACTTTATTATTATTTAATATCGTAATTCTTTTTCGGTGTTTTGTGCTGTATTGAAAAGTACGGCGGTATACTAAAAGCACCATTGGCTTTTCCCTTTCTCACGCGAGCGACTTATAAATAAACTCGTATAAGCTGCGTCGAAAAGGCAATTAATTAACTGTCGATTAAAGACGTAAAGTGGAATACTTATTAGCGTTAGAAGATGTTGTATTTTCATTTTATTTGTATCTCTAGTTTCTCTCGCCTTTTTATCCCTTTCTCAACTTGGATACTTCTTCGGCGTCGTGTTGAATTTGAAACAAAATAAAATTTTCAACTTTGACATATCGTTCAGTTCCGAGATAAATAGGAAATCCAATTAGATGTTATTTCTTTTCTTTCTCCGCTACACGTCTAGAGCCATTTTTATCGATGCTCGAGGTTGAAAAGAAAACCTAAAAGGAACACGATGTGGGAATAAAGATTTTAA
Organism: Pseudococcus viburni; assembly: GCA_033439095.1. NCBI lineage: Eukaryota > Metazoa > Arthropoda > Insecta > Hemiptera > Pseudococcidae > Pseudococcus > Pseudococcus viburni. The sequence goes on along the minus strand of JAVBJF010000106.1, from coordinate 484,428 downwards.
AATATCGAAACATCGCGATTCACGAATTAAAAATTGTTTTTCAACGTAATTAAATTATTTTCGTTTGATCGAATTTTGGCGTCATTTTGAGTACAATTTTTACGCCAATTTTACGATTCATCGCGTTTTTAAATCGGAGGGAAAAAATCCGGCGAATATTCTCGAATTAAGCCAATTCACGAATCGCGTGAAAGCTGAAAATGATACACACATTTTCCATAATTAAATCAGACTTTCGTCGTCGTCTGCGGGTAAAAGTTGATAAATATCGAGTTCATTAGTACTTCGTCGGTTCACCTGGTGGTTTTTTTCAACGCCCAGCTTCTTCGATCAAACCCTGGGAAGCTCATTTCGTCGAGTCGCGGTATACTTACTGTACGCTTTTCAAACACATCATAATGTCACTTTATCAAACTGACATTTCAAATAAAATTACTTTTAAAAGCCTCGACGAAATAGAAGCTTTCGCTTCGAAAACGTCGCGTCGCGTCACCTCGTTCGAAATCTCGACTGTGTCGTCGTCGGATCGCGGGGCATAGTCCTTGTGCCGTTCATTAAAAACTATAACCTGTATACAATGAGATTTATCCTACCAATGATATCGTGCTCGGCATAAAATATACGTATACGAATTCAATCTACTCGCTGCGAAAACCGAAACCCTTTTTCGCGAGAAGCTAATGCCCGGCGTCATTACTGTGCACACGAGATACGTAAGTATATATTAGAAAATATTGGCACTGGGTCAAAAATGCACGACTGGCAGCCGAGGGGGGGAAAGAAACACCCTATATCGAAAAAGCCACGAATAAAAAAATTCCCAGTTTCGAAAAAGGTCAAGTTTTAACGCGATGTTCAATAATTCTGAAATCAATATAGTAAATTGCTTTTTTTTTCGTCCTCTGTAATGCTCGGCTCCGCGTATACCATTCTCGGCCGAAAGTGCAAGGGATAGCGGAAAGGAGATCGGAAGAATTTATTCTAACGTTGGTTCACTCACTGGAGCAGCTTATTTCTCGATTTTATCGCGATCCGGCGGTTTATTGACCTTAAATTGTTGGAAATTGACGCCGGTGGTATTCTCGAAACCGAGGGAGTTGGAAAAAAAAGGCACTGTCAAGGTAACGTGTGTCACAGCCTCGTTCGCAAAACTACCCCGCGTAGAGTTGTCAGAATACACTCGGTTGAATAAAAAAAAAAAGGTTCGGAGGCCGGAGCGTACACATCCGCGTAACACGCAGCCTAATTAAATGCGCGGCCGCGTCGTGCGCCACGCTACGCAAAACCAAAGGTAAAACCGTGCTCATTATTAGATAAGAAACAAAGTTAATTCAAAAAGTTAGCTCCAAAGGTGACCACACACACAGTTAAATTAATTACGTCGTCTGCACACGCTATGCTACTCAATTTAGGCCGCCGATGCCGCTTTCTCTACCTTGGCTGAAACGTAATTATACCATCGGATACCGTACCTATACGTTGCATATTATCGTGTGAGCCTTTGCCGCCGCAAACAAGGCCTTATACTCGCAAGAAGCTATATCCCTCAGCTCTAGTTTTATCTATGAAAGTCGAGGTTCCGCATCCTGCCAAATAATACAGCGTTTGCGAATAAACCGCACCTTTTGGAATAAAAACAGGCGTAGTTTCGATTGCCATCGATGTAGGTATTTGAAGGGTAACGCGTACATGATCAATTTTCGTGTTTGAGGATTGACCTTTGTGGGCGAAATTTAAACTTACCGTTGATTTTACGAAATTTGTCTGTTTTACTTTTTTATATTAAAATGTACCAACCCTTATTTTCATGAGAGAGAAATTATTTCTTTACTATGCACAGAAATTATGAGATGTGGCTTAAATTTCTTCCAAGGCAACTGAGTTACGAAATATTCGACCCGATTTTTAAAAATCATCATAATGAAAGCCTGGACATAGAAACCACCCTATATGGGCCAAAAATCAGTTTTTGAGTTGATACTGATTTTGGGCTTTTCAGATGGAATAGAATCAAGGAGGAAACTTATCTCAAAAATCAATGTTTGACCTTAAAGGTAGTTTCTATATCCAGGCTTATATATGTGCATGTTTTTTGACTTGTGGAAACTATTTACGAGACAACGTTGAGAAAAACCACGAAAGCAATCCGTCAGAGAGGAGATGAAGTGTTCTAAAAAATCGAATATTTCAATTTTTGACCTTGACTTATTCTACACGGTGACTTGAAAATACCAGAATTCAAAAATCGTTTCGAAAAAAATAATAAGGGTAAGGTCGCCTAATATCGACCCCCATCTTTGTTTTTCGAATTACTCGACCTGGAAATGTCCACAATGGCTTAAAATGTCGGGTATATGGTCTAGTTTTATATCCCAAAGCCCCAGCCCCCAATTTTTCCCCCGATTTTTGACGAAGTTTTTTTCCAAAAAATGCGAAAATAAAAAATTGAAAAAATTGGGTTCCTAATATCGTCCCCCTCTGAAAATTCACAAATATGACCAAATAATCGTTAGAAAATGAATATATTCGATATTAACAACAAAATTAACTGTTCAGACAGTACGAACAGATGTATTTCTTCTTGTTGGCGCATTCATCCACTGCAGCATCACACACCTCGTGTCCCCAAGGGAAGCATTTTAAGCATTTTATCCAAATCTTCCCATGTTGATCGGCAGCATACACCAAACATTTTTGCTGCTTTTCTGTAACCTCAATCTTGAAGCCTGACAACCCTAACAGCTTTTGCCATCAATTTGTGAGACCATGTCTGTCTGTTCTTCTTCTCTTTTGGCATTTCTGAAAAGAAAAACGTATTATGTAAGAGAGGGCCGATATTAGGGCATCCTATACTTTTTTTTTCAAAAAAATATTAAAAATACTTACTTCTATCAAACTTTAGAAACAATTATCACGTTTGATTCTTTGCTTTCTTCACTATCGATAGCAATTTTCAAAATTACAATACGATTAAACACATTTTTGGTACAACAATTTGAAACCAGAGATAAATTTTATTTTGGCCGTATCAAAATCGTTTTTTCTCATTATCTCCGCGAGTTTTGGGTTTAGAGTTACGATTTTGGTCTCATTCGTTTTTTCGGTGAAAAATACTTTAAAAAAATGTTTTCCAGCTCGATCGAGGGATTAGGAGGCGAAATAGGCCGGGGGTCGATATTATAGGCATGGGCCGATATTATAGGCATTAGGGTGCGCCAAGTTTATATGAGAAAAAAAAAATTTTGAAACTTCAAGGTCTTACCCCTTAATTTTTTTCCTTTTACTATAAAAATGAACTCCAGAAAGTTTAGTCAAAAAATATTATGATTTAAAGGTGGCTCAAGTCGATCAAAATATTCACCCACAGTATAACCCATGCAAACAATTCGCGCCACGTGTTTCTGTGGAACAGCTCGTAGGGACGGGAGAATTAGGGATGAGCACTGAGCAGTCGTTCTTCGTCATGGTGGGCTAACGTAAGTAGGATATGAATAAAATCAGGTGTATAGGTAAAGTACCGTTATTTTTCAGTACCATATTTCTGGCAACGTCACTTGTATTTTAAAACATTCTATTACTTATCACAAATTATCATAAAATTTTCATTTGAAAATCCCACCACAATGCGGAGTATAGTTACAAATTACTTCCTTTAAATTTTGAATTTATTTGTTTTCTCATCGGTTTGCCACCAAACACCCGAATACACGGGATAAAAATGTGGAATATCAAAATGGAAAATCTATATTGAATCAACTAAATGTAGTGAATGATTTAGCAGAGACAAGCGTAGCATTGATTACCAAATTTAATAATAAAATCCAGGCCAGTAGTCAGGATGGTTTGGAAAAAATTGTTGAAAAAATTTCATCAAAAATTATATTACCCGACCGAAAAAACTTTTGATTTGCAATTTTTCAACCAGCTTGTAGGTAAAGGGTAAAAAATGTATCCTATTTCGAAGTCACTTGTGCGTGGAGTGTATGGAAACTCAAATCGCATATTCTAAAGGATGACCAATGTTTCCAGCAGGTGGTACTATCCAAAAATTTATAAAAGTGTGAATGTTTTTTTTAAATGACAAAACTTTGAGGTCTCCTAACTACTAGTTTTGTTTTTCTCGGAGTAAGAAGAAGAGAGGGGTCGAAATTTTTGAGAAAGTCTCATAAGGTACTCAAAGTAAACTATCTTATTAATTTTCGTCAAAATTCAAGATCTTTTTTTTCATCCACTCTAGGTAATTCATATTCCTTACATTCAAAGAACCAAACAGCATTTTTGATCAATAATTTTCCAATTTTTAAATTTTTTTACAAAGATGAAGTGTATAAGGTCATGGTAGGCATAGTATTGCTGGTTGCTGCCCAAAATCACGCTATGCTGGTTCAGAATTTGATAAATTTTTCAGCCTTATTCATTTCTTTTATTTTTTAAATGTGAATTTAAAAAGAACTATTGAAATATTGGCCAACCTGGATCAAAATTGTAAAAATTCATCTCAAAAGTTAATAAAGTGCCACAACATTGTAAAAAAACATTTGTTTACAATAATTTATGAGAATTATTGAGTATTTGTCAGGATTTTTAAAAATTCAGACGTTTGAAATGAGATTCTCACAAACTTGATATTTTAATGAGAAATTTATTAGAATTAAAGAATTTAAAGTAGTAGAATTTTCAACATTTTCAACATTTTGAATGGAAATTGATTCTGATCGAAATTTTGAGTGTATGGAATCAGATGACCAAATGGAAGGATGCTATAGAGGCAGCATTTCCATATTTTGGGGTTTTACAAGGGGTTTTTAACAAATTTCTCCAGGAGGGCAAAAGACTGCTCCAGCCCCCTCCCCCTCCGTAGCTAAGAGTTTGATAAAATCGTTAATGATGAGGAACAAAAGCAATTCCTACTACAAGTGGTAGAAAATCATCGGCGACATTTAAAGAAATGCAAAAAAAAGAATTTGTTGAATATTTTGGGTGAAAATAAATGTTTGTATCCTTCATTGTGTTAATCTGTTTGTTAGTTCTACTAACACAGCAAGCTGTTCCACAGAAACTCGTGGCTCAAGGAGTTCTCTGTTCTCCGAATACCATGAGTCGTTCCACGGAAACTAGTGGCGCGAATTGTATGTACGGGCCATACACAAAGTTGAAACTTTAATCGAGTTGAGCCACCCCTAAATCTCAATATTTTTTGATGAAACTTTGTAGGGTTCATTTTTTTAGTAAAAGGAAAAAAATGAAGAGGTAAGACCTCAAGGTTTCAAAAATAATTTTTTTTGGCGCACCCTAATAGGCATGGGCCGATATTATAGGCATGGGCCGATATTAGGCGACCTTACCCTTAACGCTCAACAAATAATGAAATTCCATTTATGGCATAGTTGACGCTCTTTTCTCTTAAAAAATTTCAACTTATTCGTCATTGGTTACAAATCATTAAAGATTTTTAGATTTTTTTTTAGATTTTCGATTTTTATACTTCTCGAAAAAAATTCAATAGTTGCATACGATATGAGTTTTGAATAAGGATCAAAAATCATTGAATGTAGATTTTACCCAACCAAAAATTTAAAAGGGTAAACATTTACGAAAAAAAATCAAGTTTTTGTGAAGCTGATAACGCTGCATCCCTCGTTCAACCCCTTTTAGATGTTTTGAGTGCTGCGTTGGTGTCGTCCCTTGTCGGCAACCCTTCGTTCAGATCAGCGCAGGGTAAAGTGGAACGATTCCTCTCAAAATTGAAAAAAAAGGTTGAGTTCCGGAACTTTCGGGTCACCCTGTAGAATAATATTCTTTTTGTGATGGTTTTACTTGAAGTCTTAAACATTCACTTTTTTTATCATGAAAAATTGGCAAAAAAAGTGAATTTTGAGACTTTAAGTAAAACGATTGCAAAAAGGGTGTTTTGCAAAGTATTTTGACCGATTGAACAAAAATCGGACGTTGGTTTCTTCATTTAGTCATTTCTTGTTCAAAATTTGAAAAATTTGCTGAAATAGCCACATTTCTGTACGGATTTTCGTTAATTTCGGCCTTCAATTCATAGAAACGGCCAAAACCAAGAAGGAAAATATTCTACATTAAAAAAAAAATTATAATAATTTTTTGAGGATGGTCGCTCCTTGCTTAAATAACGTTTTTCAAGTTTAAAAACTTCAAATGGCTGAAAAAATGTGAAGGAGTGCACCAAAATTGGTGGAAAGTCACTTTGAGGTAAAGAATATAAAGTTTCCTTCACTTCCGTTGAAATTAAGAATTCTTGAAAATAATGCAATGAAGTAGCCATAATTCCAAAAAGGAAAAGAGGGGAATTTTCCGGATTTTTTTACTTCCAAGGACACCATTTGAGGGGGTTAGAATGAAAATCAGATCCGAGGCCGATTTCAACTATCTTATCTGGCTACACGTGGGCTAGACCATTTCCCAAATGAGTGAAGTCCCTTTTTCCCTTGGTCTTTGGTGAATTAGCATTAAAAAGTAAAAACTCAGATGATCGAAACAGGTACCTACGTACTTCCATCTTCATGCTTCGTTTTACGATGTAACATAGTATCAGTTTTGGTTCCACGCCACTCCACTCCACCACCTATCCTGTCTGAGGTCATCATAACCAAGGCTCAGGGCCTTGAAATCAATTCAATATTTTTGTATCAGTTTTATGATTTTGGTTTTTTGGAATTCAAATTTCAAATTTTTGGTAAGTACTTTGTGGTGTTGGTATTTGTTCGGAATTTATTTTATATAATTATTTGCTTTATTTTTTATTCTGTATGAAATGATTTAAAACTTTCAAAACCTACGCTGAAAAAAATGAGAAATGAAAAATAAATAAAGTATTGAAAAAATGATAAATTTTATCCAAAAAGAGATAAATTTAATCCAAAAAAATAATAACGGGGCATCATTCATAAAGTTGGCAAAATTTATTCTGAAAAAATAATATTTATCGCAAAATTTGGTAAAATTTATTGCAATAAATTTTACCAAATTTTGCAATAAATATTGTTTTTTTAGAATAAATTTTGCCAATTTTATGAATAGTGTAGGCAAATTAAACAAAAAACAACATTTCTGGCCAGCAAAGCTTGTATTGTGGAAAACTGTCGAGAGAGGTCCCCTGAGTAATCCCTAAGAGTTACCACCCCCAGACCCCCTTGCTAATTTTTTTTATGGGGGATCCACCCCTAAAAAAACTGTTTTTCGTTGCTATCTCATTTGGATTTGATTTTGCGGTAAAAATAGTTCAGTGCTTTTTTGTTCTACAGTCAATTTACAATATTTTTTGTATGATTTTTTTTTTGTGAAACCATTAGCAGAGGAAATAGGGAGTCCTGAAAGAAGGAGGTTATGAGGAAAATACTATCATTTGAAAACGTGATAATAGGTATCAAATCGTTCTAAACTGTGTGTTTCGCCAATAAATATGTAAATTGGGGTATTAACACTCACTTGACCCCCTCCCCTTCCTATGTGCCCACCCCACTTTACTCATTTGTTTTCATTTAGCAGTGGGAATATGATGGAGGGGTGAGGAGGAGTGGACACATAGGAGGGGGAATAGGTTCAAAAATGTATCTTGACCCTCTCTCCCCTCCTACATGTCCTCCCCACCTTATCCCGCTATCATATTCCCACTGCGCTAAATAAAATTACTTCATGAGGTTCAAGTTGTTTTTTTTTGGAAAATGGCCCCAGAAATGAATTTTTAAAGGTCAAAAAACATGGATTTCGTTTCCATATTCGATAATACCTGTAATTTTTTATCTTATCCTCTTCCCCTCGCCCCCGTGGGCCCGGATTTGAGTTTATGGTCAAAATAACTCCAGAATTGAATTCAGGTGCTTCGAATTCCTCACGAAAGTCCACGTTTTAATTTTTTCCTCGAAAATAATCTGTTTGGAATTTTTTATAAATTCTTCCTTGTTTTTTTTGTCTTGATTTTGCTATTTGATTTGGCTCAATCTGCCTGGGCCTGGAGACGATAAAAATTTGAGAAATTTTAGTACATGGAGAACATCAACTACTCAACTTAAGAACGAACAGAGCAAGGTAAATGTGACCTTGATCGAGCGCACAATGAAGTAACAATAGGCGATTTATGGTAAAACATGACTTCCCCTACTTGAAAATGGGCGGAGCAATGTAACCATGACCTTAATCATTTCCTCTACAGGTCTACAACTGAAGGGGTAATAAATGGTAAAATAAAATGCCCTACTTGAAAGCAGGAGGCGCAACGTAAATATGACCTTGATCAAGCGCACGACGAAATATCAAAAGGAGCAGTATACATTTACATTAAACATTTCGTTCGAAAATGTTTATAGTTTATTTGTAATATCTTGGGACAAAGATCTCAGTTCGGTTTCACGGTAAATTTACTATGCGATATTTTCGTTACTGAAAATAGGATGTGTTTTAGTTCGCTCTCGACGAAAATAATTTATAAATTCTCGGTTTGAAAAGCATCGGATTATACTCTCTCATTGGAAAAAATTTCAATTTATAACTCGTTGTAGATATTCATTTACACAACCGCGGTAAGGGTATAAAAGGTACTCGGAACTTTTTCTTTCGACATTTTACGTAAGCGCGGTTAGGTATCATGGGAGGTATCCGAAAGATGAACGAGAAAAGCTCTGGTTAAACAATGCAACGAAGATTTGCTGAGAGGATGGAAAATAGAAACCGCGAGCTTGCATATCGAGGTTGAAAAAACTATTAAGTGGATGTTGCATGGTAGAATGAAAAGTTTTTAATGAAATTAAAATTTCATTACCCGAAGACGAGCTATTATGTCGACATCCGAAACCGCTATACGGGAGTTTTTTTTGGTATTTTTTTTCCTACCCTTGCTACGTAATACCGAAGCGCGGAGTGCTAACAATTTAACGCGGATTTAGAATAAAAAATTAACCGAGGCGATTCTTTAACGCGAAACAAATTACCGTAATATTTTCGTACGTCGGGGATAAATTTCTGGGGCGAGATTTTCAAGATTTACGCAGCTCGCAAGGCGCGCTACACCGTCGACAATTAACACCTTAATACTTTTTTTATGTACTCGAAATACTCCGCCGGAAAAATTCTCCGAACAAACGAACCAATTTGGAAACCTAAAATGGTACAAATTACGTCGACGGTTTTTCAAATTTTCCTATAGATTTTCCAAGTGGAAAATTTCTGGGTTAAGGGGGATCATCTATGGCATTATTTACGATTCGACGTGTCTCGAACAGCGAAAAAGTTCCGGCTGAAGTGCTAAAATGTGGCGAGTTTTTTCGCCGGGAATTTTTTTCACCGCCTGGATCAACGATGTTGATACGAGTTGAGTTATTCTTGGAGGAAAATTTTAATTAAAATGAAAAAAAAAAAGGCTTTTTTCTTTTAAGGGGGGTTTTTTTGGTTTTTTTTGGGGGAAACTTATGGGTGAAAATTTTCCCCACCATTGGGGGAAAAAATTTTCCCCTAAGAAAAAACCGAAAAATTTTCCAAATTTTTCCCCCAATAAAAGATTTTTCGGGAGGGGCGCGGAATTTTTTAAAAGGCGCCTTTCAATTAAATTTTGGTAAAAAAAAAAAGGCTGACCAAGCCCATCCCTGTATTTTGGCTTAATTTTGCCCCCGGGGGCAAATCATGCAATTTTTTTTTCCCCTAAAAATAAAAAAAGGGGGGGAAAAAAAAGGGGGAAAAAAAAAAGGGGAAAAAAAAAAGGGGCCCCCCCGGGATTTTTAAAATTTTTTATTCTCAAAATGGAACCCAAATGGAAAATTTTTTTCCCCTTTTTTCTTTAAAATTTTTTTTTTTTAAATTTTTTTTCCAGGGTTCGCTAAGGGTTTTTTCGTGGTGGGGGTTTTTTTTTGTCGGGTTTTTTTTTTTTTGTAATTTCGCTTTTAAAAAATTAAAAATTTTGGTAAAAAACCCCCCAAAAAATTTTTTATTGTTTTTTTTAAATAAAAAAAACTTTGGGTTTTTTTAATTGTTTGGTTGGGTTTTTTTTTTTTTTTTGTGGCTGGGGGTTGGGTTGTTTGATTTTGTTTTTTGTGTTGTTTTTGGGTGGTTTTTGGGGGGGGGGGGTGTTTTTGTTGGTTTTTGGGGGGGGGTAAAAAGGGGATGGGGGTTTTTTTTGTTGGGGTGGGGTGTTTTTTTTTTTTTTTGGGGATGGGGTTTTTTTTTTTGGGGAGGGTTATTTTTGGGGGGTTTTTGCTGGGGTTTTTTTTTTAAAAAAGGGGTTTTTGGGTTTTTTTGTGTTTAAGTTGTTTTGTTTTTGGTGTGAAAAGTTTATTGTGGTATTTCTGTGTTTGAAATTTTTTTTGGGGTTTGGGGGGGATTTTGGGAATGGGTTTTTCCCCCCGCGGGAAAAAAAAAGGTTTTTTTTTTTTTGCGGGGTAAAAGTTTTTGGTTTTTTTTCCCAAAATTTTTGGTTTGGGAAAAAAAAAATTTTTTTTGGGTTTGGGGGTTTGTGATGTAAAATTTTCCCCGTTGTTTTGTTTTTTTTTTTTTGGGAATTTTTGGTTTTTTTGTTTTTTTTTATTTTTAAAAATTTTTTCCCTTTTGGTTTTTTTTTGGTGTTTTGAAAAAATTTTTGAAAAAAAAAGGGGGCTTTGGAAAAAAAAATTTGGGCCCCCCTTGTTTTGGTTTTTGGTTGGTTTTTTTTTTGGGGTTTTTTTTTTAAATTTTTTGTCCTTTTTTTGGTATTTGGGTTTTTGGGGGGTCTGGTCTTTGTTTTTGGGTGGTGTTTTTTTTGGGTTTTTTTGGGGTGTTTTGTTTTGTTTTAAAAATTTTTTTTGGTTTTTTGTTTTTTCCTTTTTTTTGTTTTTTCGTTTTTTTTTTTTGTGTGTGGGGGGGGTTTGGGTTTGTTTGTTGTTTTGTGTTTTTTTTGGGGGGTTTTATGTTGTGTGTGTTTTGAAAAAAAAATTGTTAGTGGGGTTTTTTTTTGTTTTTTTTGGGTTGTTTTTTGAGGGTTTTTTTTGGGGTTTTTTTTTGGGGTTTCTTTTTTTGGTGGGTGGGGTTGTTGGTTGTGGTGTGTTTAAAAGAAAATTTTTTTTTTTTGGTTTTTGGTTGCTGGGGTGTTTGGTTTTTTTTGGTTTTTTTTGTGGGGGTAAAAAATTTTTTGGTCCCATTTTTTTGGTTTTTTTTGTTTTTACTGTTAATTTAAAAAATTTAAAGATTGTTTTTCCAAAGGAAATTTTAAAGGGAAAAAGAGGTTTTTTTTTACGCTAAAAGGCCCCCTGGGGGATTTAAAAAAATGAAATTTTCCTGCTTCAAATTAAAAAATTTTTAATGGTAAGTTTTAAAAGGGGAGGTTTCTTTTTTAAAAATTCTGTGGGAATTTTAAAAGGGGGGCCCCAAAGGGGTTTGTTAATCCTAAAAGTTAAATTTAAAAGGGATACCCCCAATAGATACAAAAAAAATATGGGTGTAAAGGGGGGGGAAGGCCCCCCGAAATTTTTAAAAACTAGGGGTAAATTTTTCACGGGGTTCCAGCGTTTTTTTACACCCCCTTAATTGGCTTCAACAAAGGGGAAACCAACGGGTGAGGGGAAAAAAAGGGGGGAAAAAATTTCAAACAAAAAACCCCCAAAATTGTTTTAAACCCCCCCCCCAAATTTAAATCAATGGAATTTTTTTTGGGGTTTTGGGGGGGAAAAAACCTTTCCCAAATTTTAAAAAAATGGAAAAGTTTCTTATTTTTTTTTTTTAAAAGGAAATGGAAAGGGGGTTTTGTTTTTGCCGTTCTCGTAAAAAAAAAAAAATTTTTTAATTACCTTCCTTTCTCCTTAAGACGTTGAATGGAGTCCCCCTGTTTTGCTTTTTTTTCCCCATTCTTGTTTGACATATTCGAAAAGTTGGCGCTTTTTAAATAACGTTAAGTAATTTCCAATTGGAAATAACGACCTGGTTTCAAATTACCATTATTAAAAAATACAGCAGTGACGGGACACGACGTTTGGTCAGGGGGAAACTTTGCTGGCAGACTTGTTGAATATCGTCGCATGCGAGTTTAAATTTTAATTTAAAAGTATTTGTTTTCCAATATCCGAAATGTTTAGCCGTCTTTAAAAACCGAACCTGGCGTCGTACGAAAAGTAAAAGTAAATTTTACCCTTGACATTACGTATTCCGTTAGAATTTCTAACGAGATGGTAAATTTTTAACTTACCGGTACGTTTACTTTTTCTCCTCAAGCTGGTGTTTGTGGTTTTGATAAAATAAACGAAAAAGTTAAATACACAACGTTTTCGAAGTAATTTATCATTGATTTTATTTCAAAACGGTGGGAGTTTTCTAGGGAATCGAGAATCGGCGTTTTTGAACTTTGAGAATGGAAATTTACCAGTACTTGTGGAATTTTTTCTCGCCGAAGTAATCTTTTTTTTAGAAGGTCAACTTCGAATCATGGTGTCTACTGACAAAAAAAAGAAGAAAAATCATAAGAGCAATTTTTTCTTAATTTTCATTATGAAAAGCAATAACAATTTTCACTTGAATTTTTTGATCGAAAGATTGCCTTTAAATATCATTATTCGACTTTTTCATCCAAAACCTAAAAATAAAAGTGTTTCCAGTTGTGGTAAAACCATGGATAAAATTTATCCACATATTTCACCACATGGAAAAGTGTTTCCAGTGGTGGTAAAAACGTGGATAAGAATTATCCACATATTTCACCACATAAAAAAAATCATTTCTGAGAAGGGTGAAAACGAGGATAAAATTTATCCACATGTTTCACCACAAGGAAAAAGTGTTTCCAGTGGTGGTAAAAACGTAGATAAAATTTATCCACATCTTTCACCACATAGAAAGTGCGTTTCCAGTTATGGTAAAACGGTGGATAAAATTTATCTTCATATTTCACCATATGGAAAAAGTGTTTCCAGTGGTGGTAAAACCGCAGATAAAATTTATCCCCATATTTCACCTCAGGAAAAAAGTGTTTTCAGTTGTGGTAAAACCGTGGATAAAATTTATCCACATATTTCACCTCAAGGGAAAAGTGTTACCAGTTGTGGTAAAACCGTGGATAAAATTTATCCACATCTCTCACCACAAGAAAAAAGTGTTTCCAGTGGTGGTAAAAACGTGGATAAAATTTATCCACATATTTCACCACAAGGGAAAAGTGTTACCAGTTGTGGTACAACCGTGGATAAAATTTATCCACATCTCTCACCACAAGAAAAAAGTGTTTCCAGTGGTGGTAAAAACGTGGGTAAAATTTTTCCACATCTTTCACCACATAGAAAATGTGTTTCCAGTTGTGGTAAAAACGTGGATAAAATTTATCTTCATATTTCACCACATGGAAAAAGTTTTTCCAGTTGTGGGAAAAACGTGAATAAGAATTATTCACACATTTCGCCACAAGGAAATAGTGTTTCCAGTGGTGGTAAAAACGTGGATAAGGATTATCCACATATTTCACCACATAAACAAATCATTTCTGAGAAGGGAGAAAACGAGGATAAAATTTATCCACATGTTTCACCACAAGGAAAAGGTGTTTCCAGTGGTGGTAAAACCGCGGGCAAAATTTATCCACATATTTCACCACAAGAAAAAAGTGTTTCCAGTGGCGGTAAAAACGTTTGTAAAATTTATCCACGTATTTCACCACATGGGAAAAGGTTTTCCAGTTGTGGTAAAACGTGGGTAAAATTTGTCCACATCTTTCACCACTTATAAAATGTGTTTCCAGTTGTGGTAAAGCCGTTTATAAAATTTATCCACATCTCTCACCACAAGAAAAAAGTGTTTCCAGTGGTGGTAAAAACGTGGGTAAAATTTATCCACATAGTTCACCACAAGGGAAAAGTGTTACCATTTGTGGTAAAACCGTGGATAAAATTTATCCACATCTCTCACCACAAGAAAAAAGTGTTTCCAGTGGTGGTAAAAACGTGGGTAAAATTTATCCACATCTTTCACCACATATAAAATGTGTCTCCAGTTGTGGTAAAACCGTGGATAAAATTTATCCACATCTCTCACCACAAGAAAAAAGTGTTTCCAGTGGTGGTAAAAACGTGGATAAAATTTATCCACATATTTCACCACAAGGGAAAAGTGTTACCAGTTGTGGTACAACCGTGGATAAAATTTATCCACATCTCTCACCACAAGAAAAAAGTGTTTCCAGTGGTGGTAAAAACGTGGGTAAAATTTTTCCACATCTTTCACCACATAGAAAATGTGTTTCCAGTTGTGGTAAAAACGTGGATAAAATTTATCTTCATATTTCACCACATGGAAAAAGTTTTTCCAGTTGTGGGAAAAACGTGAATAAGAATTATTCACACATTTCGCCACAAGGAAATAGTGTTTCCAGTGGTGGTAAAAACGTGGATAAGGATTATCCACATATTTCACCACATAAACAAATCATTTCTGAGAAGGGAGAAAACGTGGATAAAATTTATCCGCATATTTCACCACAAGGAAAAATCGTTTGCAGTGGCAGTAAAACCGTGGATAAAATTTATCCACATATTTCACCACAAGAAAAAAGTGTTTCCAGTGGTGGTAAAAAACGTGGATAAAATTTATCCTCATATTTCACCACATGGGAAAAGGTTTTCCAGTTGTGGTAAAACGTGGGTAAAATTTGTCCACATCTTTCACCACTTATAAAATGTGTTTCCAGTTGTGGTAAAGCCGTTTATAAAATTTATCCACATCTCTCACCACAAGAAAAAAGTGTTTCCAGTGGTGGTAAAAACGTGGGTAAAATTTATCCACATAGTTCACCACAAGGGAAAAGTGTTACCATTTGTGGTAAAACCGTGGATAAAATTTATCCACATATCTCACCACAAGAAAAAAGTGTTTCCAGTGGTGGTAAAAACGTGGGTAAAATTTATCCACATCTTTCACCACATATAAAATGTGTCTCCAGTTGTGGTAAAACCGTGGATAAAATTTATCCACATATTTCACCACAAGAAAAAAGTGTTTCCAGTGGTGGTAAAAACGTGGATAAAATTTATCCACATATTTCACCACAAGGGAAAAGTGTTACCAGTTGTGGTACAACCGTGGATAAAATTTATCCACATCTCTCACCACAAGAAAAAAGTGTTTCCAGTGGTGGTAAAAACGTGGGTAAAATTTATCCACATCTTTCACCACTTATAAAATGTGTTTCCAGTTGTCGTAAAGCCGTTTATAAAATTTATCCACATCTCTCACCACAAGAAAAAAGTGTTTCCAGTGGTGGTAAAAACGTGGGTAAAATTTATCCACATAGTTCACCACAAGGGAAAAGTGTTACCATTTGTGGTAAAACCGTGGATAAAATTTATCCACATCTCTCACCACAAGAAAAAAGTGTTTCCAGTGGTGGTAAAAACGTGGGTAAAATTTATCCACACCTTTCACCACATATAAAATGTGTCTCCAGTTGTGGTAAAACCGTGGATAAAATTTATCCACATCTCTCACCACAAGAAAAAAGTGTTTCCAGCGGTGGTAAAAACGTGGATAAGAATTATCCACATATTTCAACACATTGAAATCATTTCAGAGAATTGTAAAACGTGGATATAAGAGATCAGTCTTCTATACTTCTAGATTGCTCCGCGATCTTCAACTTACCATGGGCCCAGCGATGTTAACTCGTCCTGTTTGTGAGTTGACAGTTCACCCGAGTTTCGTGTAAAAGTGCAATTTCTGCCTGAATGTATGTTTAAAAATAATATTTATTGACAAATAAATATGATTTCAAGAGTGTTGAGTTCTTATTTAAAGACTCTACCTCATTATCATTAGATAACAAGGAGAAGGCCAGAAGTTCTCCCTGATGAAGTACATCTCTACACTACAAAACAATTCTATAACCCTGTCTGACTGCATGCCCAATATGGATTGGAGCTTCAAAAACTTCACTGAAGAAAATTCAAATTTTCCAAAACAACTTCACACATATAGCTACCAGAGCTCAATGGTTCATTAAAAAAACAGCAAATTCATCGAGAAATGAACTTATAAAGCTGATTACTGATTATGTCCTACAGCAAACAAGTAAATATTTGTACAATGTTAAATAGAAAGGGTTTGACTTTGGAGCACAAACAATAAACACCCGACTAAAACATTTTTTACCCAAAGACTTCATCGTCATAGTTTTTTATGTTTTTCCGCTTAATATCAATACCTAATAATAAGATAGCTCAAAATACATAGTGTAGCCTTCCAGGCTAGTACATGTATTTGCAACAACTAATAACAATAAACCATCATCATCATCTTCGTCATCATCATCATCACCACCATCATCATCATCATCATCACATCAACCTATCATCCCTAATATCTAACAAAATTTATCCGAAATTACTATATTTTGTGTTTAAAATTATTATGTTTTGAAAATTTCACCCTCTCTTCATTCTTGTTAAACAATTTTTTCCTTTTAAATATTTTAATATTTCAATTTTTTGCCTCAAATATTGGCTGAAGAATCCATAAAATCCAATCAACGAGTATTTTTTTGGTAGGTAGTTATTTGAAATTTTTATTTTCTAAAATTATTGTTCTGGTTTTGCTAGGGCTAAATTCATGGATGAATCGGAATATAATCTTTAGAGAAGATGAGTAAAAGTAGGAGGAGGAGGAAGAAGCAATTAGAAAACAATTAAAATTGATCAGTTGAAAAATATTTGAGGGTAGGGAGGAGGATATATGTTTTTTCAATGGTCAGGGGGAAAGTTCTACAAAATTCATTTGAAAGGTCCTGCTAAAATCCTACCTGTTGAAGTTAACTTTATAATATACCTAAACCACCACTCAACCAGTGGCGAAGCTAGCATGTAAGCTTGTAAGCTTGGCTTACATCAGAATTTTGAAAAAAATAAAGAAAAAAATACATTTTCATTAAAAGTGAAATTCAAAATTCCAAACCATTCACTAAAATCCGAAAACCATTGATTTAAACTGTAATTTTTTCCTATTCCTAGTTGCGATGAAGCTCTCCAGAATCAGTTTCAACCATTGGTTGGACTGTGATTGCGCATGAGCAGATAGAGCTACACAGGGGAAGGTCACGTTCATAGCCGGGCATTGTAAGCCAGCTTCAGGAACGTTTTGTTTTTAAATTCAGGCCATGCTTTGTACTTAACTCCTTCAATTCTGATTCAAATCATAATATGAACATAACCCATTTTATTTGAAATTTCATGATCTACAAAATAAGTTTTAATTTTTTAATAAAATTGAAAATTGTAAGAGTTACGAAGGATTAAAGTTTAGAAAAAGCGAAGCATTTCTGATGTCACAAAAAATGAAGTGAATGAAGTTGTAATTTTATGAATTATGATTTTGTAGCAACGCAACGTTTACCAAAAATCGAATTTACTACCTACTCAAAAAAAAAAATTCTCTTTGAAATATTGAATATAAACCACCTATCTATAAGTACAACACAATTTGGAATTTTTTCGGGATGATTTTATGTATCTTTCTAAGCAAAAAAGTATTCCTAATGAAATGAGAAATCGTTGCTCCCCTTCACCTCTTAATTTTTTTGGATGTAGGTTCATCAACTCTTAGTTTACATCATATTTTTCCCTAGCTTCGGCTCTGCACTCAACTAACAATGAGCTGACAGACCTCGAAACCCAAACTCAGAGGGGATTAAAAAAAAAATTGTTAGATACCTTGACATTTTTTATTTTTCTTGTATATTTTTATAAATTTTTACATAATAAGTATTATTTCATTGGAATGAAATTACCAAAAAAATGCTTGAGATTCTCAGTAAAAGAGTATACGTAAAAGAGGGGATCTTTTTTGAATAAATTTGAAGCAAGAAAAATGGTATGAAAATGGCAAGAAAGGTTCAGAAAATAGCTAGAATTTACATTTTTTAGATCCAGTCGACACCATGTCGAAGTAACCATAAAGTAAATACATATGTAGAACAAAATAAATGATAACTTATGTATTTCTCATATTTTCAATTATTCGAGATATTCAAATTTTCTATGAGGTTTTTTAATGTTGGTTGAAAAAATTTCATACTTCGAGAAATCAATTTTTGTTGAATGATTTTGTAGAAATGATCTTCAAATATGGTCAATTGTAAAAAAAACTTGGTAATTAGTCTTCAAATCTGCTAATTTCCTAATAAAAAGAACTTCAAAACTCATCCAATTCATGGTTATTATCGACGTTGGTTATTACGCTCAACGCAAAAAAAAAAAGTAAAGTGGAAATTGGAAAAGAAACGTAACTAAGGGAAATTATCAAACAGTATTTCTAAGACGTTTCCAATTTGTTGAGATTTTTTTTCGTAATACCCTTTTCTCGCGCAACGAATTACTTAATAATGAAAGAGCATCAGCAATATTGCGGGTTAAGGTTTTTTGAGCACGTCAGAAAACACACCGCGAGAGAGCTCATCAATACAAACCGATGATTTCCATTCACGAAGTATTGTTGAAAAGAAAAATATACTATAAATAGAATATTTGAACGTATGGTGCGGTGGTGCTGAGTTCCTTTTTTTTGTGTGTGTAATAAGTTACTCGTATTGTATGCGGTGAAAAAAAGGTAACGAATATCTTTTCTCTGTGCTCGTATACGATTCTGTAGAGATTTGTAATAAATACACACTGTAACATCGCATATACCATGATTACCATTAGAAAAAGGTACGAGGCAGGGTGTTGGGAAACAGGAAATAGAAAAGAAAACGCGAAATGCTTTTGATGTTCGGTGTGCTTTTTTTAAGCTACAAAAAAATATTTTTAATAAAAAAGAAGTACGAGTACGGTTATACCGACTCGAGTCGAGATTGGTGTACGAATTTGATATTAAGGCAGGTACGTGTGTTTGGTACTTTTTTGTGTGTGAGAAAAAAATTAAATTCCAGTCGACAAAAGGTTTCGTATGGTGCATTGTGTTTAGGTCTTAGATACGTGATGAGGTACTTTATTATTTGACTTTGCTTTATGATTTTTCTGGCGCACCTTTCAGGTTCGTAGATTGAATGTTTCTTATTTTTTCTAAAGAATTAATTCGCCAGAAGAAAGTTCATCGTGAGAAGTAATCGTGAACTGGGAACTTGAAAAAGTCAACATGTATGAAAATATTATTGAGGTAAATATATTAAAAAGTCTTGAATTATCGTGTTTTTTTTTTCATTTTAAACGAAATTTAATAAAAATGAAATTCGAAATGTTAAATCAAAGACGTTTTGAGCGAATTTTTTGATAGTGGTGGTTGTGGGTGTTAGGGTGGAATAGCATTTATGAAAAATGTCAAATGTAAAAAATTCAAATAATTTCAAATAATTCTTTCATAAACTGCCCCTGCAGTAGTTAAGGACGAAGCCACACAGGCATTCAAAGAGGTGATATTCACTAAATAAAGAATTAATTTTTTGTAAAATTTTGAGCAAAATGTAAGTTCTTGTTATTTTCTTGTTTATTGAGCTCAGCTTAAATTTTTGGAGAAAAAAGCAGAAGATGAAACTTCATTATTTTTTCCAAAATTTCAATCATTATTATGTAACAAGGGCGAAGAATCGAAAGCAAAAAAAAATTCTCAATCACAAAATCGTCATCGTCCTAAGCAAATTAATTTTTATTTATTTTCATTTTCCCTTCATAAGTAAATCTTGATATGTAGTTCGCGGAAAATTTCATCAGTATAAAAATCATTATTCGATCTCTCGAATTTCAAAATTTTACGCGATAAGGGTAAAGAGCCCTAACTTCGACCGCTTCCTAATTTCGACCACCGGCCAATTTTGGCCGCTATGGACGCAATCTACACGAAATTTTTTTTTTCATGTTCCTTTTTCATAGATGAACAATTTGAGACCAAAATCACAACCCTACAGGCAAAATTAGCGGAGAAAATTGAAAAAAACAAAATCGCATAGGTGAAAAAATTATTTTACGTATTATTTGATTTCAAATTATGAATAAATTTTTTAATAAATTCTACCAAATAATTGTGAATTGTGATGGGGCATGGTGTCAGATTTCGATAAAATCATCGTTTTTGAAAACAACTGGAGGTACGCAACAAAAATTTTCACCAAAGTTCAAATTGTTTGGGGTGCCCTAATCTCGACCGGCTATACTATCTTATGTAATCTGTTTTTTGAATGCGATTTTGTTTTTTCTGATTTTCTCCACGAGTTTTGGCTGTAGGGTTGTCGTTTTGGTTTCATTTTGTTCATCTGTGAAAGAAGAATATGAAAAAATTCTTTTCGGGTAGATTCCGCTCTATGCGGGCGAAATCAGCTGGTGGTCGAAATTAGGAACCCAAAATTTCAAAATCGATTTTTGAGTTCCCTCAGAAAAAAAATCGCAAAAAATACAAAAAATAATTGTATTGGCTCAAAATTTTAGGGAGTGGTAGAGGAAAGATCAAGATATTTTTTAAGCCATTTTCGACGTTTCTACCTCAAAAAGTCTTCGATTGGTGGAAGTTTGAAAAAAAGTGGTCGAAATATGGCAACCTTACCCTTATAGTATAAAAAAATGTTCTGAATTTTTCGATAATTTTTTGAATTTATCCCAAATTTTTCAAAATGGTGGAAGGAGAAATCCTGAAGAGGAGATGACTCTCCCTTTTGAGCGTATTTTAAACGATTTATTCAGAAATATTCAGTCATCGATGGCCTGCACAATTTTGATTTAGGCTTGTGTTCGCGAACGGATAACAAAAATTTGAAAGTATTTCCTTATTGATTGAACTACTCAGTAAGGTGTTCATCATGGAGTATTAGAAATAATTATTTTTATTAAAATTTTTTATTTTTCTGTTCACAGGTAAGTTGCTGCAAACTGATTTATCTTCGAACGTTCATTTTCCTTGATACGTAAGTAAATAACAATTTACAGTATTTTTACCTGTCGTTGGCGTTTAAATTAGCCAGCGTCTAGGGCGTTTAATACGTACTTGTGTACAATTTTATGACTAGAAATTTTTTCAAGTGTCAAATTTGACAATTTTTTGGAAGGGATAAATTTTATATGAGAGAACTAATCTTTCATACTTAGTAATTTTTAAACCACGCTTCCAATTTGAGGAGATGGAGAGGCTAAATTTTCTACAATTCGATACTTGACAATTTTTGTAATTTTTGGCCAATTCGAGTGGAAAAAATAAAGGTTAAAAAATTGAAAAAAATCGCCCTCTATTCCCCTTGAAAACATCTAAAATCCATCTTAAGATCTAGTTACCGATATCACATCACTTATGCTTTTTTCCTCTTGCACAAAAACAACGAGATGAAAAACGTATAAGTAACCTGTACAAAAAGAAGAAAAATTCAAATAAGTTTCCGTACGTATTTAGCTTTTTAAATCTCGTTCAAAGGCGTCCAAGATTGGGAAAAAGGTCGCGGGGTAAAGATAGCGCAGACGGAATAAGATTTGTGAGTAAAAGGCTACGCGAGTTGCAAAAAGCCTTCTAAAAATAGTACACGAATATCTGGTCGGCCTAAATCCAACGAATAAAAGAGAAAAAAAAGAAAAAAATAGAGCCGAGCGAGGAATAAAAAATCTGATATACACTTCGATAGGTGTACTCGTCGGTACGAGACACGAGCGAGTAAGAACTGAGCGAGGTAGAGGGGAGAAAAACTCGTAAAGGTACTTGGTTCACGAATGTGCTCAGATAACCCTTTTCCTCCACTCTTTTCTTCGCCACCTTGAAAGATGCGTTATGGAAAAGCCAAATTTTTCACCTTTTTTGGTCTTTTTTGAATTTTTGTCGGTATAGGAAAAAAAGGCTATTGACACCTTCGGATGACCTTGGGAAATAATTTTTTTCGAGTTTGGGTTTTTAGAGAGAGAAAAAAAAGGTCTGTAATGAGTTTTTCACTTTCCAAAAAAATTGTAATTTTCAAAAGTGACCTGTTCGGATTTGAGATTGAGAGGTATAGAAACTGAAATTTTTTCATATTTTTATGGGTCCAATAACCGGACAGAAGCCGGAGGCGATGAACTTTCGGATATTACATACAGTCCCTTAGGAAATTATGAAATTCTCGCTTAGTAGGTAAATTTGAATACACTTCATGTGGTCAGAAAAACAGTTTCAGTAGCATCACGCGATATTACACGGGGCAAAAAAAAATAAAGTGTTCTTTTCAAAGAACGTTGATTGGTCTCATTTACGTTATAATGAGTACATAGCTTCGTACTGAATCTACACGTGAGTAATCAAGCACGTGTTCGAGTAATTTACTGGATAACGATGCGCTTACATTTGTATGTGTCTATGTCATCGTTAAACGACCATTTTGAATGAACCGTTTGCATATTTTATGAAAATGAGACCCGCATAAGTGAACGAGAATGGTATTTGGTAATTTGTACAAGGTTGGATCGGAAAAAAATCTAGATTTTGACGAAAATTGGTGAGTTTGGGTGGGAGGCCTCCCAAAATAATTTCAAGCCCCCCAGTCCAAAGGAGGACGAAGTTAGGAGACCTGAAAGTGGGGTTATTTTGGGAAAAAACACGGTTTTTCGCCACTTTTGATTGGTGCCACCTTCGTTGAACCTTAGTCACTCCTTTAAAGAAGTCAATTTGAATTTGTACACCATCCTGGATCACTGACCTCAAACTTGGATACCACTTTTTACTCTCTTCAAGTTGGTTAGAAATTTTCAGATTGTGAAGTTGGCGAATTTTGATTTTTACTAAACTCAAATCGTTCACTCAAACTTCTTAAAATTATTTTTGGGCCCTTCTGGATTAATTTTTAATGAAATTTTTCGAAAAATTTTCATGAAAGTGCTGCCAACTGAATTTTGATTGCCTATAAAATTTTCATAAAAGGGTGTGGCCGGATAAGGGGTGAATTTGGCCCCCGGCGCTTTTGGGCTCCTAAACACCTCAAGTCGTGTATATTGAATAGAAATGATTTTTCACAAAATTTTGGACCTCTACTCCCCTCTCTTTCGGAGCTATGGCCATTTTATTGCATCATTTTCAAGAATTTTTAATTTCAACGGAAGTGAAGGAAATTTTCTGTTCTTTGGCACAAAGTTACATCTGATAGAGGTGTATTCATGATAATTTTTTCAACAATTTTGGTGCACTCCTTCATGTTTTTTCGGCTATTTGAAGTTTTCAATCGTAAAAAATACCATATAAGCGAACAGCGACCACCCTGGAAAAATTTCTAAAAAATACGTTTTTTTATGTAGAATATTGCTGTGTATTTAGTTTTGGCGATTTCTTTGAACTAAAGGCCGAAAATCGCGAAAAACTGCACAGAAATGTTGTTATTTTAGCGGATTTTTCAAATTTTGAGCGTTTTATACAGAAAGAAATGACCAAATAAGGAAACCAATTCCATATTCGTCTTCAGCAGGTCAAAATACCCCGATAAACACCCTTTTCGCAAAAGTTTTGATTAAAATTTCAAAATTCACCTTTTTCACTGATTTTTCATGAACAAAAAGTAAATTTCGAGACTTCAAGTAAAACGATCGCGAAAAAAGTGTTTATCGGGATATTTTGACCTGCTGAATATGAATATTTTTTTCATTTTGTCATTTTCTCATATGTACTACCTCTTCCTTCACCCCCAAGTCCCCCCTCCCTATTCCACCCTTTTCCTCTAATTTATAATATATTCTTGATTTTGAGAACTTTGAGTGATCGATTTGAGTTTGGAGACGATGGTTCAGGGAGATGAAGAAACTCAAATCGCACCTCTTCAGGGGATGTACGAGATTCCTATCAGGTGGCACTACCAAGAGTGGTAAAAAACCATGTTTTTTTTCCAAACATGATCCATCTTCGAAGTTCCTTACCTTCGTCCTCCTTTGAGCTGGAGGACTCAAAACTTTTTTACGAGGTCTTCTATTCAAATTAAACTACCTCACCAATTTTCGTCAAAATCCAAGATTTTCTTTTCTTTTTCGATCCAATTTAATACGTTTTTCTCTAAAGAATTTTTCGAATGATTCTTCTTATTGTTTAAAGTCATAACTTGAAATTGGTTCAACAAATCATCAGGTACGTGGGTATTAAATTTCGAGAAATTATAAGAAAAAAATACGGTGTACGAAAAAAAAGAAGAAAAAAAAAGGAATGCGACGTAGAGTAAACTTTACTACATCACTCGACTCTCGCACAGCAATGTTCACGGCTGAAATGATGACTAGTGGTATTTGAAATACTTTTTGAAAAAAATTAAAAAGGTGAAGAAAGTCTCGTAAAATTACGGTAATAAACGGTAAGCAGTACGTCGGCGGTGGCGAATTTACAGAGTAATAAAAATAAAGGAGGAAAACCAAAGAGGCGATGTGAAAAGGCCGAAGAAGGGAAAAAAGTTTTAAAAGCAATTTTCCAAAGTTAAGGAAATGTTTACGATCTAGCTTCTTTTAAAATTAACGTATCCGTTATTATATTCGTAGTAGATATGTGCGCTATGAAGTCGAAGGCGTGATTTTTTAAGAGCCGAAGTCTTGCCCCCGCGGTGCCCTCGCCTTTTCCACGTGCAAGCCGAGGTAAAATATTATTATCGGCGCGATGCTTGCGTAAAAGATTAAACGAAGGTTTATTTCTTGCTAATACGATTGTAAAACGAACGAAAAATTTATACTTTGGAAATGAGCGACGCGGCGCGGAGCGGATTGGTTGAGAGCGCGAGCTAATATTAGGTATCTCGAGGCGGCTTGGCGGAAAGGCGGCCTGGGATAAAAATATCCTCCGGAGGGTTAAATTAAACGAAAATCATGTTGGAAAGTTTAATTAAAACGAAATAAAAATTTATTATGGGTTTTAAAACGAAAAAGAGTGGGAGATATCTGAATTATTCCGACGAGATGTTTCATTTTGGCTTCTCGTGTTTCTCGAAGAGCCGAGATTTTAGCTTATTTTGAGAAAGAACCGGGTCCGGGGGGAAGGGGAGAACCAATATCGTACATGTAAAATCGATATCTACGACCACTTTGTATGCAGATTCGCGTTAATAGACGAACTAAAAGCTTAATTTATATTACGCTAATGAAGTGGGGATTATTTTAAATCTAAATACAGCGTCTATATACGAGTTCGTTTTAGGTGTACCGAAAAAGGAAGAGAAAGGTACGAGGGTGTATAAATCATATACCGTGTAATTATTTCAATTTTGCTCGGGCCGATGAAAATTACTGAACAAGGCGCATAAATTCACTTTGATGTTGGTACACATATGGAAAATTCAGCCGATAGCCAAGTGTCAGGAATTTCCAGCTGCATTAGACGTGTTTGCTAGTCTTTTTGTGTTTGAAACCTGCGTTCCTCGTTCAATCTCCTACGTATTTTGAAAGGCATACTTGTGCGGGCGGTATTTACTAAAAGGTGTATGGTAAAGCAAAGAACAAGCTGATAAGTGAGAGTCTTTAAATTGGTAGATTGGTCGGATTTTGAAAATTAAGTGAGAGTTTTTTTGAAAAAAATGTTTGCAAAGGTCAACCCGTCTCGATTTTTTTCAGAGATCGGCTGAAATGAATAATGTGGGATAAGGTAGTATTTGGTCGTTGAACCGACTCGTGTATTTGCAAAAATTCAGCATAAATGTATACTTGAAAAACTTTTCCACGCTGAGAAATTCCAAATCTGTTGAAAAATTTTGAAACATCAAAAAGCTTTGTACTTTGAGAGATTCCAGTCAAAAGTTCATCAATCGTTGAATAAAAAGTTTAGCTCATTGAAAAATATTTGTTTGATTGAAGAAGACCTGAAATCGACCGGAACATTCTTTACCAAGATCCCCTGCTTTCTAACAGGTTTTCATTTAAAATTGAAGTATAAATCTGACTATAAAAGTTGAAACGTTTATAATTAGCTTTTAAGGAATCTCAATTTGAAAATTCGAAAGCTGTAGTTATGTACCGACAAAGTATTTTTTTTTTATGGTTTGAAAAAAAATCTATTCTTTTTTTCGTGGTACTTATTTCATTCAAAAATTAATGAGCCCTTCTTCAAATTAAGATAAATTAAATTTAAAAAGGAAGAAAACGTTGCAAATTTTCAAAAAAGATGTAATTTTTATGCTTAGTCATTTGGATTTCAAATTTTAAAACATTAACGTATATGATGACAGAGTGTGATTTTCTGACTTAATTTCCAGAAAATGAAATACGTACCCACACATTTATGAGCTGGTTTCAAGAAAAGGGTTTGTGTTACCCAGAATCCCTTGAGAGCAATGCGAATTTTTTTCAACAATTAATTATTTTATTAAACGCAGTTGTGTAAGAATTTCAAGGCATTATACAATCTTCAAATCAACCTTTCCAAATTCAAGTTTGAATTTCTAGTGTGTAATCAATTAGAAACCCTATTTTTTCAAAGAATTCCATTTTTTGTTTGGAACTGGGAATTAGGTTCGTTTGGGCACTCCAAGTTTCTGAAAAAAAGAGGTATGTAATTGAGAAAATTTTTGTTTGAGAGAAGGTAGGGTAGGATGCACCTGGGGGCAAGATGTAAATTAGCTTATTGTCGTCAGTGATGTGATTGAAAATTTTTTTGGGGCAATTGGTGCGGATGGGTATCCATTCGACACAAAACAGAAAAAATTGCCGACCTGACGGATTGCTTGTCTATAAGTTATTATCAATAATGTGATTTTACGTGATTTTCGTAAAATGATTGAAATTTGATTTTTGTGAAATATCATGTTTTCAAGTTTTGAAAAAAAATTCTGGTGATTTTTTTGTAATCTACATTCAATTACCTATCAAATAATGTACTTGGTTGGCATTTTCCCCTAAATTTACTTCCCAGTACATTGCGTTAAAGAAAAATAGTGCCAGTGCATGGGGCAAGATGCTAATTGAATATGGGGCAGAATGTAAACATCGTTTTTAAATACGAAATTGTCGAAAAAGTCACATATGGTACTAAAGATGGTCCAATTGATATTTTTGTGATTTTTTTCCCCCGAATATCACATTTTTGCTTTAGTTTTTAGATAGAATACATATCAAAAATATCAAAAGTTTGCCTAAAAAATCAGGAAATCAATTAAGGCAGCATAAATTATAAATACCGTGGTTTTAGAACTCCTCTTTTCAAAAATTATGCTTCCATTTAAATCTTTAGTAGGTATTCACCTCAAATGTATGTACTTGAGTAAATTTTACAAAAAAATTCGCGATTTTTCATCATGTCTTCACTGTTTTTATCTTGCCCCAAGGTATTTTGTATCTTGCCCCATGGGTGAGACAAGATGCAAAAAAAGTGAAAAAAATTTCAAAAAATTATGTAGAGTTGAGGTGTTCTTCAAAATTGATTTTTTTTCTCAGCGAAATGAAAGGTAAATGTTTGAACTTTAATTTGTTGCAAAAATCAGACAATTTGGCCAATTTGAATAGATTTGGCAGAACATTTGGCCTAGGTTGGTGCATCCTGCCACACCTTCCCTTACTTCAAGTAAAGGTGTATTCTCACTAAATGTCAATTGTGTGAAATATTATTTTTTTCATTTAAAAATTAATTTAGTCGATGTTGAAAAAATTCTATAAGAACTTATCATCAAAGAAATGATAATAGACTTTTACATACATAAAGTCAATTGTAATATATGCCCCTCATCAGTTGAGAAGCACCTTGACGACTTTCTGAAAATTCCAATTTTCATATTTTTGTTTTCAGAACTTTGGAGCACCCAAACAAACCTATCCATAACATATGTGATATGTAGCGGAGTGTGGTTCTATGCCCAAAGCGAGGTTTTTTTCGAAAAAAAAATTGTTTTGGATAGTATCATCTTCTAAGAATCTCGGTAACCCCTTAAAAAGTTGCGATTTGAGTTTCCAAATTTCCCTGAATCAGTGACTTTGGAATTGGATAACACCTATTACCAATTTTCAAAAATTAATTTGAATTTATTTTCATAACGAATTTTTTTTTTTTCAAGCCTACAAATGAACAACTTGAATTGAATGAAAGTTGCGTGAATTAAAGTACAGTTTGCAGCATGTTTTGCTAGATTTTTAGGAATTTAGACGAGCAATTTGAATATGGTAAAGATAAGAAAAAGCTTCTAATTCTTGATCTTCTACTTTTAAACTTCCTTAGAGAAAGCAAAAAGTGGTATCCAATTTCGAGGTCATGGTTCAGAGAAATATAGAAACTCAAATACTTGACACTTTTTTAGAGAGATCGAGGTTTTCAGAAGGTGTCATTTTTCCAAAGTGCAGGCATATTCCTTTGGTCACTTTTTGTAACTTTCCCCGACCAAAAATTGAAAAAATTGAAAAAATAGTTTAAAAAATGAAAAAACGTTTTTTTTTTTCCTTGAAAAAAGTTGGAATATTCAGGGTGTCTACCGGTCGCGAAAGTCGCGAATTTGGATTTAGGTCGCTGAAGTCGCGAAAAAGTCGCGAAATTGACCATAAACTCATCAAAAGTTGCGAATTTTTCCAAAATTACTTGAATTTTTTTCGCCTTTGATTTTTCATAAAAAATTTCTCCCTCGCTTCGCTCGGGCAGTAACTATTCATGTTCTTTAACATAAAATAACTCATTTTTAGACATTTTTGTGGAAAATTGTTTTTTTAGACGTATTTCCTACCGAGTATGACATTTTTTCTGTAATACCTAAATTTGAGCTCGTTGATTTTTTTTTGATTTTTTTTTTGGGTGGGGGGCAGTGTTAAATTGAGAGGTAGATATGTACTATATATGTACCTTGAAAATAAGTCGCAAAAAAGTCGCGAAATTTGATTTTGAAAAATCGGTAGACACCCTGATATTACAATACATTTTTGTGGTATTATAATATTGCGACCAAAAAGATATAGGAATTCTTTTGACAAGTCTCGAACATTTTTTGGCCAGAAGCTTGGAAAAATTGGTAAAAATTGAGAATGTTTGAGAATTTTTTTTCTTTCGATCCATGAAGCATCAAAATTCAAGAAAAAATGGTCATTTTTCGGTCACTTTTTCATTCATGAAGTCACTTTTGTGGTCACTTTTTCATTTCCAAAAGGTCAATAAAGTCACTTTTTTTTAGAAATTTTGGAGAAATATGCCTGAAAGTGGCATAAGCTCTCTTCTTTCAAGAAATGACCTCACTTTGAAGTCTCTTAGCTCTGCCTCTCTTTGGGCTGAGAGAGGACTCAATTATTTTGGAAGATCTTTCACTTTTGTGAGTAAACTACCTATCTCGCTAATTTTAGTTAAAATCCAGGATTTTTAAACTTGGCTTGGTAGTGGAAATTTTTTGGGTTATGGTCCTAGAACCAAGAATTATAAATAATTGGTAGGCACCTAAAAAAATTAAAATATTTTTGTGAATCTTATAAAAATAAAATAGCTAGGGAATAGGAGTCAGCCAAAAAGTTGACTCCTGACTCCCGCTTGACTCCGGAGTTAATCTTTGACCTTGACTTCCTGACTCCGGTTCGACTCTGGAGTCAATTTGGAGTTTGGAGTCAGTTTGACTCCGACTCCGAACGTCCGAAGTCGACTCCCATTCCTTGAAAATGACACCATATTATCTGCTCACTTGATATGAATTTGAAATAATCTTTCACGAATCGAAAAATGTTCTTCAACTTCACCCATAAAAAACTATTCATTCTATCGCCTGTATCGAACACTCGATGTACATCCTTTCAAGATCAATTTACGTTCTTAGAAACGATAACAAATTAACCAGCTGTGAGAGGGAACCCTTTTCACCCACATAAGTTTAACGATTCATTTAATCAAAGCAGCCCACTTTTATCATCGAAACGACGCGACGAAACCCATTCAAGCATTGGAAACGGTCGATGGTGGAAGAATTACACCATTATTCAGTCATTATTGAAGTGTCAGTGGCTGGAAAATCGTTATGATTGATAACGCAAATGCGGTATTCACTACATACGCCATAGTAATGGTAATAGTAATAGTCCTCCTTGGAGAATGAACCGACGCTACGAGTACGCTGTCGGAAGTTATTCGCCTTTTATGGCACCTTAAAATTAAATACTGAAGATAGGATCGTCTAATAAGTAGGACTACTTACAAATACATAACGTTTTATGTTCGTATTCGCGTACGCATGTGTACTGTATAATTAAACATTTTAACGTTAATTTCACGTTAACGAAGCACGAATAAGCGCGATTTCTTCATCTGTTACTTTATTACTGTGTTCATCACGCTATGCCACCCTTGCAGCGTGCCCTTATTAGCTGGTAATTCTGCTGCTCTAAGCAAGATGAGTATTGTAAAATACCTCGGCGAGATTGTTTGCAAATCATTAAATTTATTTTCATTTAGCCTGTTGCCCGGGCTGGTTTTGGGGTTTTGTTTGTTGTTGTCGTCTCGATTGTATAAGTTATCTAATTATTCGAGCTTTTAACATTATACCGCAGTTTTTGTTGATTCATCGTGTAAGCCTTGTGAACTGTTTAATTAGAAGATATAAGAGAGATTTTTGAAGCAACATGTATTTCTTTCGTGGGATGGTGGGAACTAATACTGAGGTTTGTAAGTATTGTAAAATGATATTTTTCGCCAAGGTTTATACGAGGACGGTTTGTTTATTAGATACCTTGGACCATTTATTTGATGTTGTCAGGTTCGCCATTATAGCTTTGAAATTTAGACATTTCTGGTTATCTGATTAAAACAAAGGTTTGCAAGTGGTGGTGTAAATCCCACTTTTGAGTGGAAGTTTCCTTGAATATGAGACTAATTGGCGGAAATCCTTAATAGGATAAACATTGCTGATTATTATACTTACAATGGGGTACATTGAAAAAAAATATCCTGGAGTTTTTTTCGAGTCCAAATCCTTCCTGAAAAAATTCAACTCTCCATCAAAAAGGGTTGGAACTAAACACCCCAAAGTTGACCATTTTTCGATTTTTTTTTTTAGTTTTTTTCTTAAAATCCTCGGAGAAAAATTTGTAATATTTTATTACCAGGACATTGATGCGTTTTGATTTTCTGCGTCTTCTGAGACAATTGGCACTTTGATTCAATACCTTTTTTTAGACCTCTACATTTCATTTTATAGTTAGAAGATCGTGACAATTCAAAAATTGAGGGAAGTGCAGGGGTGCGGGGACTCAGGGGCCTGGAGCCCCCCTCCCGCTTAAGCTCGATAAGGAGATTTTTTACCATAAAAATGTCAACGAAGAGTATGATTTTTAAAATTTTGGTAACTATTTCTTAAATATACATTCCACGTTTTAAATTTAAATCAGTTGAATTTCCAAAAATCCTGTCTTTTTCAACCAGTAAGTGATTTTTCAGTAATTTTTCGGTCAAAAATTACTAATTTCTCAGTCAAATGTCCCATTTATCAGAAAAAATCAGTAATTTTGACTATAAAAAATCATTAAATCTCGTCATTTTTCAATTTTTCTTCGCTCAAATCTGTAGGTATATATTATTTGCCTACTGAAAATACCCCAACTATTCCAGCCCCACTGAAATAACAAGTTACTTCATTTTTTCATTGAATTTTGAGCACCCCCCCATTTTTATCAAAATCTGAGCCCCTCCCTTACACAATTACTGGGTGCGCCTTGGGTGAGTGAAGGGGAAGGGGTGAAAATCAAGATAGGGATTAAAAAATTTATTTTTTGTTTTTAGGTCTGGACACAATCCAGTGGTGGCTTCCTAAATTTTTTCCATGTGTAGCAAAACTAAGATTTTTGGAGGAAAACCCTGAAATCTTTCCGGGTGTAACAAAAATTTTCAAGATTTGGTAACCCTGTCAAGAAAGGTCGAGAATGTAAAAAAAACGTTGAAGTTCAGGGTGTCTAACAAGTCCTTTCGGTCCTTCCGGTCCTTCCGAAGTCCTTATATTGAGTAAAAAGTCCTTCCTATTTCAAATTTTGAGGCTCACCCGCCAATAGCTAAAATAAATCACTAATATTTGAAATGTCGCTAGTGGCAACATCGTGTGAGATGATGAAAGATGATATGGGTGCCTGAAAAAAGTTCAGCTTTTGAATGCTCTTTTCTCCAAAAAATTTCGCCCTCGCATCGCTAGGGCTCAGAAAATTTACACAATTTTATTTTCAAAATAATGGTATGAAACTTTTTCCTTTTCCAGTCTAGGAAATTAATATTTTCAAGTGAAAAAATTGTCTTTCTCACTTATCAAAGGAGGTAACGATCTCGGTTGCTATTTTCAAAAATGTTTTGATTTTTGGAAGTAAATCAGGAACGGGTCCATAGATATTGTTTTTTTTGAAAGTCTAAACAAAGCACGGGAAAAAGTACAAATACCTAATGAAGAAATTTTTAGATTCTGGATGCCCTTTTTTTCAAAAAATTTTGCCTTCACTTCGCTTAGGCTCAGTGAATTTACTTTTTTTTCGAAATCATGGTAAAAAACTCTTCTCTTCCATCTTAAACAATGGAATATTTTGAAACAGAAAAAATTTGTCCTCCTAAAATGAGTTTGAATTTTTTTGGTGGTGGGGGGGATGTACAATATTAATTATGAAAAGGTTATGCTGAAAGTCCTTCCAAGGTCCTTCTAAAGTCCTTCTTTTGGGGTTTGAGATTTTGTTAAACACTCTGAAGTTTTGCCTATCTTTTTCCCTGCTTAAAAATAAAAAAAAATCGATTTTATTCACCTTGGCGGCCTTCTAGCAAGATCACAGTTAAAGAAGAAGGAAAAAAGACGCATATTTTATTCATTTTAACCAAAAAAATGTACTTAAGATAAGTACTTACTTTGCGTATAAAAATGTTTTTATAGTATTATGATTGTATTTAAAAAAAATTGTATGAAATTTGTAAGAAATTGAAAATTTTCCGGGTGTAGCTACTAGCGAGCTATTTCTGGGTATAGCATTGTGCTACACACGCTATACAAAGGTTGCCATTCCTAATAAAATTGTCAGGTCGCCTCCCGCTTCCCAATTTATTCAGAAATACAAACGACACGTTATCATTCATTCATGGAGGAGAGTGTGTCCTTTTATGATGGTTTTTGGGAAACTATTTACGGAGAAGGGAGCTGTTGGAATGAGAGTTGGTGAGTTGATTTTCTAAATTCAGAAATGTGTGAATTGATTCCCATTTTTTTCATGGTGTGTTAGAGTTGATTTCGAATCGCTTTCAGCCTATTAGCGTTACCCAGAAGATATCACTAGGAGGTATTTTCAATATTTTTTTTTTCAGGCTCAAATTTTTTTCAATCCCAAGATTTTTTATCAAATTTCTTTCAACTCTGAATTTTTTGTTCAAAAGTTGACTCCAAATTTTTCCACTTTTCTCAATCCCTTACAGATATATTTTGTTCAAAATTTCTGTTTTTTAACCTAAAATTTTCTCATAATTGTTTTACCTTTAGATTTTTTCAAAATTATTTGTTTCGAGTTCAATTTTTTTCTGGAAACATTTTGTAATTTCGACACCAAAATTTTTTCCAACCGCAATATTCTTAAATTTTTTTCAATTCAATATTTTTATCCACTTTTACACTTTTTAAAAATCTTTTGATACCAACTTTAAATTCTAAAAAGCAGCTTTTAAATTCCATTAAAATTATTTTATAGTCGAAAAAAATTTGGAAAATTTCGCTCATATGTGATTTTCAAACCTCGAAAAAAAATGGAGTGTAGGTATTCTTTAAAATCTGCACGTCTGCACTGGAGATTTTTTGTCAATTTCAAATTTCTCTTGTACTTCCGTTTAGACCGAATTTTAGTCATTTCAGATTCCTCCAGTACTTATCCAAATTTCAGATTAAATTTTGGTATTTTTGAATTTCTGTTGTACCCTCCATCTGAATTTTGGTAATTTTTAAATTTTTTCTGCACCCTGCACCCTTCCAGACTGAATTTTGGTAGGTTCAAATTTTCTTGTTCTTCCCTCTTTGGTGAATTTTAGTAACTAAAGGTTAGTTGGTCTCGAAATTTTTTGAAATGTGCCAGGTTTAGAAGAAGATTCTTTAAGATTGATATACTCATAATTTATGATTAGTGTGGGAGTCAGATGAATTAAAAAAATATCTACTTACAAAACATTTACTTATTAAGAGTTTACAAAATCGACAATTTCAAAATTGAAAAATGTTCAAAATTAAAGATTTTGAGGAAGAAAATTAAAGAATAGAAGTTTATAAAATCAAACAGTTCAATGAGTTTAATGACAGTAGGCACAAAAATCAAAGAACTCACAAAAACTGAAAATCTTATCGAATTCAACAAATTTAAAATTGAACACGGTGCCCATACAAGGAACATAATAAACTGAAGCCCTCTTTTATGAACGAAAAATTGAATTATACCACATCCACGCGAAGGAAAAAGACAACGAAAAGATGGTTAGGACTCCTCGACATAACGATAGCGCAAACTACATACATCGTCGACGAGAAACGAGCAAGATGACAACAGTGGCACAACATGCATGTATATGTGGATCTGTATATGGCGCGTTGTAAATTTCATTATGATTATTAAACGAGGCGAAATTGAATTTTAAACGGTACGAGAGGAGAAAAAAATAGGAAAAAGTTTCATTTTTAACAATTCGTCGTCGTATTCTTTCCGTTTATTACATCCGGTACATTACTTTTTAGTCTAAGGCCGACGCACGCGGATACAAAACTGGGTAGAAAAAAAATACGAAAAAAAAACGCAGAACGCAGAAATCCGACCTATAAAATATTTCTTTACGTATAGGTATAACACAAATTCTATGAGTGAACTCATCTTTAGCTGTGTGGAAATTTGCGAGGATTACATTTTGTTATAAAAGGAATATTTGCCGCTATGAGGAAGGAAAAAAACCAGTAAAATCCTATTACGCGAGGTAATCATTGGATTTTTTCAAAAGCTACATATTTCAAATTGTAAGACGGAGAGGTTTTTTGCACTATGCTGAGGTACCTGTCTCCTAATCCCCCTTCTCGAGCGATACGGTGGTTATTCTTTTTACAGCAGTCAGCATGAAAGGAAATCTAACCAAGGTAGCGGTAAAATTCGCTGGAAATTTTCCGCCACTTGGCTTCTTGCGTTGCGGTATTTTATAAGATTTTTCGTAATACTTTTTCATAACAAGTTGAGATGGCCAAACAGCCGTGTACTGATGCTCATTATTTTTTTATTGTACCGGATTAAGCACCTTCGAGATGTTCTCCTCCTATCTTCAGATCGCTGTCGAGCGTATTTAAGGGGTTTACGCGCGTTATTTTGTTTAGAAATCTACTAGTTGATTTTTTTTTCACCCGATGATTTCAGATGCGATTGTTTTTCATTCCGAAGGTAATCCTCGAACGCGAACGGGGTTCGGGAGGATTTAACACGCGCTGAAATCCAAATAGATGGTGCGAAGATTTTTTCATTTTGAAACGTTTTCAGGGGTGTTAAATGATAAATTGCGATTTTTTTTTACAGCTATTTAAATCAATTCGCTTTTATACGTATTAGCATACCATATTTTGGTGCTTTTAGCTTTTAACTTTTTTCACAGGATTTTGAAAATAATTTATTTACGTAGAATTGTCGGCATTTTTCGACTTTTGTTCTCGTCAAATGTCCTTAAAGAGGAATGAAAATGTTGTATTTTGGGAGATTTGAAATGGAGTTTTCGTACGTAAACGAGATTACTATAATTGTTTCGTTGAAAAAATTTCCATAATAAATATCTACCTTGCTGCTTTGCGAAACAGATTTTAATATGAGATTTTCAATTTAATATCAAACAATATGGATATAAAAAAAAAATATTAGGTAAAATGATTTTTCTGGAAGGATTTCAATGATTTGTTTTGATCGGAGTAATATTGAAATTTTTATTATATGAGAGCAATTCAGTCAGCGTGCCTACTGAAATCTCATTAATAAAAGAAATCGTGTAGTTTTTTATTGTGTTATACCACTTCTGGAGGCAAGAGAAACCTGGAAAATGAATTTTGAAAAATTTTGTAGCAAGAAATTGATTTCTTGAATTTGAGAATGGAACTAGAATCAAAGCTTTACTTGGGATTTGAGTAAATTTTTCCAAACGAATTTCAGAAATCATTTATTTTCAAAATGAATATTTTTGAAAGCATGGTCTCCAAAGTAAACACAAACATGACTAAAAATTATTTCCTGAAATGAAAATTTCTGGGAACCATTATTTTTTAAATAGATGTTCTTAGAAATCAAATTTTCATGAAAAGTTTGGTATGATTTCTGAAAAAGGAATTCTTATTGGAACCATCAATTTTTGAAGAGATTGGTTTTGACAAAATGACTCATAAATTTTTTGGAAAATCACATTTCACAATACTTACATTTTTTTGAAAGGTAGATAATGATTTCAAAAATGAGAATTTTAAAACCAATTCCTGAAAAAATCGAATTTGAAACATGAAAATTCCATTCTCAAAATTAACAGTGTTAGGGTAAAAAATATATATATTTCCGGAATGAACATTCCAAAGAATCAATTCTCGTAAAATAAACAATTCTGAGAACCAGCTTTTCCAAAACGAAGGTTTCTGAGAATCAATTTTCTCAGAATGAAAATCCCATGCCAAGGAACCAATTTTGTCAAAATTAAAATTCCAGGAAACCCATCAATTTTCCCAAAATGAAAATTCTTGTGAATGAATTTACCCAAAATTAATATTTCTACTGAAACAATCTTCTCAAAATGAGCATTTCGTGGAATCTGAATCACTTTTCTCAAAATAAAGAATTTATGAAATCAATTTCTTTTAATTGAAGATTTCTTGGGAATCAGTTTTTGTAAAAGAATATTCGTGGAAATTGGTTTTCTCCAAAGTGAACGTTCCAGGAATCAATTTTCCGAAAATGAACATTTCTGGGAATAAATTTTCTCAAAATGAATAAGTATTTAAGTATTTCTCTGGATAAATTTTCTAAAATAAATATTCTTCATTCTTCGGAATAAATTTTTCCAAAATTAATCATATTCAAAATATTGTTCCTGAAATCATGTTTCTGGAAATTAATTTTCCCTAGTTTTTGAATATAACAATTTTTCAGATGAATATTTTTAGACTCATGAAATTAACACTTTCAAAAAATATTCTCTAAAATAAACATTTTTTAAAAGCGAGGTCAATTCCTAAAATCAACTTTTTGAAAATGGTTCCTAAAATACCTACACGCTTTTTGAATATGATTTCTGAAATGTTCATTTTTTGAAACGTATAGGACCTCTAAAATGAAATTTTTAAAAACATGCATAAAATTTGTACAGCTAAGTATTTTGCTTTACTTAGTATCTTTCTTATTTGTTATCCTATGGATCAAAAAAGCAAAACTCAAGATTGAAATAATTTCACGATTATTGAATATTTTTTTCATATTTTGATACTTCAATGAAAAGCCCTTCATGACAGGATGTCACATTTTTAAGACTTTCACTTCAAGAAATCGATACCCGAAATTAATTTTAATCCTAAACTGAGTTAAATTTTGTGAACAATTTACAAAAACTACTGATAAGATACCGATTTTACCCTTAAATTTGAAAATATAATTCCCAGGCGAACGGATTTAAAAATGGAAATGATAAGATTGCGAAATTCACGTCAATGATTTTCAAACAATAAATCAAAATTATGTAGAGAAAATGAATCTATTTTTAAAAAATCTTGGTTTTTTCACAAAAATCGAATTTTTAATGAAATGCTAATTTGCGAAAATTATGCGAGTATGTAGTTCTTTCAGGTATAAAACTGAAAACAGGGAGTAGATAATTCTAAAACATTGAGGAACTGAAATTTGAATTTTATTAATTGTGTTGGGTGAAGGAAGAAGGTATGTAGCTATGTACTTACCTAAAGTCGGAAAACATAATTTTGCGTTAGAGCCAAAAATATGAAAAATGGGTGATTTTTTTCAATTTTTTTTTTTACATTTTCAAGTAGTTCAGACTTTTACGCAGCTGCTACCAAAGTTTTATTTTGAATAACCCACCAGAACATGTCTAAATGACGAAATGGCGTTCAAACCGACTGACGAAAATGTACCTGAAGTCGGAACGGGATGTGAATTATAAATTTGATTTTTGCACCCCCCCCCCATTTTGGGGTTTTTTGAAAAACATGATAGCTTTATCAGATGTAGAATTGGACGAGGAACACTTTTAGTTCCCACCAACTTTCCCCTAAAATACGTTTTAAACACGTAATGAGTGTATTTTCAGGCTGAAATTGAAAAAAATGTGAAAAGGGGTCAACTTTAAGCATCCCTAACTGAGGTTAGGATCGCGTTATCTCGAAAAGTGAAAAGTCCATATGATAGGAAATTTGTTTTAGAATTTATTTATACTTGTTATTTTTTGATTTGAGCCTTCCCTGAGGCGGTAGAGACGAAACCCCACTTTTTGGGAGGCTTCCTCCCCTTCTGGGGCTAACTCCACACTTGGGGAGCGGACATTTTTTTATGTTGTAACTGACACCATACATCGTATAAACCAAAATTCAGCTTATTGGGAATTTCTTCTAGGTTTGAGCTAATTTGACTGCACTAATACATGAAAAACAGATATTTAAAAACTTTAAAAATGCGTTTTTCTCGGAATTTTGTTTTTCTGCAACTCATGATTTTCTAAATTTCAAATGTCTCTATGTCAGTGAAAAATTGACCTAGGATGCTTATCAAGGTCTCAAAATGTTTCTCTTGGTCTCCTCTACCAACTAAGTCAAAAAAACTCATTTGTGAAAAATCTGACTTTCGGTACCTTTTCCCTTCAACGTACATAATTTTATAAGAAGAAAGGGTATAGCCGGTTAAGTATGGTGATTTGGCCTTGGAAACCGATCTGGATCGCTCCTACCACAAAAGGTCACCCCTGATGAGAAACTATCGTGACAGAAATTTTGGACCCCTGGAGCAATTATTTTGGGGGGGAGGGGCCAAAACGTGTTTTTTTTTCGTCATTTTTTCAATTTTTCGTCATTTTCCGCCAAATTTAGATAGAAATTTCGCGTTTTTTCAGATGGATTCTAGAGAGTCTGAAGAACAAAACCAAAATAGGAAATTTTTTTGGGGCAATTTTTCGCCGAGTTATGGCGTTTTGAAAATTTTGAGCCGCCATTTTGAAAAAATGGTCAAACCTACAATGGAATTTTTTTCTCAAAAAAAGTGTTATTTATCCATAAATATACCATATAAATTTCAAAAATTTTGGAGTGGTGGAACATTGTGAAAAAAAATTAAAACTGGCCCCTCGCGTTGTAAAATACTCGAAATTCGCATATCTACGTACCTTACAAGTCATGGGAAATTTTGCAAAAACGATTATTTTTATAAAATTATTTCATCCCAAGGTCAACAGTAAATTGTATCGAAGAACCCCTAATTCCTCGGCCCCCTTCCCTCCCCCCCCTGCGGTCATTTTTGTAAAAAATTCGAATAACCGATATTGGTATCGATTTCATATGAATCAAACCTCCTGAAAACGAATCTGCAGTCGAATTTCCATTTGAGCCATTTCCCCGCTCCCTTCCGTCGTCAAATCAATAATTACATTAAAAAATAATTTTCAGAAATTTTTAAATTGATATCTCTTTTAGATTTCATTGTTCTTTTGCGGATAGATGTGCCTTGAAAAGTACTTTTCACTCACGAAAAAGTCTTGTGACGTATCGATTTACTACATCGAATTTTTTCTGCTGATGATAATGATATACTTCACAACACGGTTATTTCAGCTTATTTCCAAGATCTAAGATTTGAAGACTTATTTTGTATAGGTATAAGTCAGAAACACTAAATAATAGGTACTAATATCATTAATCCAAATAATGTATGAGAGAAAGGACTTAGGTGTAACGAAAAAAAATTACACTTAGGTCCCTTTTCTCATGTTTAGTTTTTGCTGCAGTACAAATGATTTTTCGCATAAAAAAATATAAATCGGAAGTTGGTTGTCGAAACAGATCATGTTGATTTAAAAAAAAAAATTATATTTCAGTTTCAGTGCAGTAATTCAGTTCAATTTTGATTCTCCACGATACTCTCGTGGGAAGTCAGAAGTTCACGGGCTAAAGTACTTTTCAACACTTTTCAAGGCACACTTCTATCCGCAAAAGAACAATAATTAAAAAATTTCTGAAAATTATTTTTTAATGTAATTATTGATTTGACGACGGAAGGGAGCGGGGAAATGGCTCAAATGGAAATTCGACTGCAGATTCGTTTTCAGGAGGTTTGATTCATATGAAATCGATACCAATATCGGTTATTCGAATTTTTTACAAAAATGACCGCAGGGGGGGGAGGGAAGGGGGCCGAGGAATTAGGGGTTCTTCGATACAATTTACTGTTGACCTTGGGATGAAATAATTTTATAAAAATAATCGTTTTTGCAAAATTTCCCATGACTTGTAAGGTACGTAGATATGCGAATTTCGAGTATTTTACAACGCGAGGGGCCAGTTTTAATTTTTTTTCACAATGTTCCACCACTCCAAAATTTTTGAAATTTATATGGTATATTTATGGATAAATAACACTTTTTTTGAGAAAAAAATTCCATTGTAGGTTTGACCATTTTTTCAAAATGGCGGCTCAAAATTTTCAAAACGCCATAACTCGGCGAAAAATTGCCCCAAAAAAATTTCCTATTTTGGTTTTGTTCTTCAGACTCTCTAAAATCGATCTGAAAAAACGCGAAATTTCTATCTAAATTTGGCGGAAAATGACGAAAAATTGAAAAAATGACGAAAAAAAACACGTTTTGGCCCCTCCCCCCAAAATAATTGCTCCAGGGTCCAAAATTTCTGTCACGATAGTTTCTCATCAGGGGTGACCTTTTGGGGTAGGAGCGATCCAGATCGGTTTCCAAGGCCAAATCACCATACTTAACCGGCTATACCCTTTTGTTCGAGGTATTAAAACCTTCATCAATTAAAAAATATGATACTTCAAAATCTGAGCATAAATAATAATCAGACATATTTCATACATTTACAGGATAATTTCAAAACATTCATATTCACTCCTCTTCACAGTAGTAAATACATGGGTAATTTACCGCACTTCCGGATGTAAAACCACGTTCCAATACAATTGAAAAAGCTAAATCTGTGAAAATCTCTCTGAAAATTGCCGTATGACTTCTTCGGGCGTAACGAACGAGCAATAAACTATAACATAATGAATCACAGGTTAGCTAAATCCTCTTTGAAGACACCATACACTAGTATTTCACAGCCCCACCTATATATCGGACTGCGACCAGAGCCGGATTTAACCTCACGGCGCTCAGAGGCAGAATAGAAATTGCCGCCCCTTTGAAAACGTAATCTGTACCCCCCCCCCCCCCCCCCCCCCCAATAAAAAATAATATTTTTCGTCTTTTTTGTTTGATTAGTTATATAAAAAAAAGAAACAAATAAACAAAAATAAAATTACCGCCGCCCCTCCATGGTTGCTCACTTTCTTGTATTCCTACTTGCACCAGATTTTTGTGATGCAAAATGGCAAATGAGAAAAATTACAAAAAAAAATCGCTTTTCAAAATCTTCCGCCCATGATATCTGCCGCCCCTGAAAATCTGCCGCCCGAGGCTCGCGCCTATGTCGCCTGTGCCTAAATACGG
This sequence comes from Pseudococcus viburni, assembly GCA_033439095.1. NCBI lineage: Eukaryota > Metazoa > Arthropoda > Insecta > Hemiptera > Pseudococcidae > Pseudococcus > Pseudococcus viburni. The sequence continues at coordinate 442,920 of JAVBJF010000106.1, read as the reverse complement.
CCCTGACTGCGACTACGAACTTGTTAACAAGGGAATCATGTTGTAGTGGGTAATCCAACCATACTCAAGTTTCTTTGAACGTACAATAGCGAAATTTCCAACAATACCCACAATTTAGGTCAATTAGCATCATTTTATTTGGAACATAGCGAAAAGCAACCTTATACAACCCAAACACCAGCATCATGAACGAGGAAAAACTCGATAATTTAATTTCTGCCAGACACGTTAGCTCGGCCGAGGAAGACTTTAAATCTCAGCGCGGCATTTTAATAATTTACGCAATTAAACAAACAACACACTGGTAACTTAACAACGATAACAAAGCGTTTAAATAATTTGTATTTCGAGTCGCCTATAAATATAACGAGAGTCGCATGGATATAGTCTGGAAAATCCATAGGATTACATAAGTGATGCCATAAATCAAACGCGCAACCGGCGAAAGAAAATACGCGATTCGTATTAGTACGTAACAGAGATAGAAAATCCGTTCGAGTCGACCTGACCAAAAGTTGGAAAAAGATAGCTACAAATTATTCGACCTATACCGAGAATATCATCCAAACACGTGCACTGCTCCATATATGTAGCTTACCCCGTTCAACGTAATTTTAAAAATCATAAAACTCGCAGCTAAACAATCCACAAATTTTCTCCAACTTTATAGCTTTTATTTCTCTTTATTCGGAAACGTTATTTTCCCTTGTTAAGACGTTAAGATCCAAAGAAAATGCAGCTCAGCGTACGGAATTCTGCATCATAAACATCGAGGAGAATGTGCGACTTATATCTTACGTGTTAAAACTTACATCATAATTTTTTCCACCTCCCCGCCGCCTCTTTCGCACCGTACTGAAGCGTTGATGGTATTAACCCCGGGTTTTGTCATCTTTCGAATTACAATTTTCTCCCAAACGCGGCAATTTTATTTCTTTTTTATGACGGCAACTAATCGATGAATTGGAAATACGCCTCGGGGAGTCGTTAGATGAACTTGGGTAGATTGACGACAAAATCCGAACAACCGATCACATTATTAAGTCACGTGTGGTTCAACGTTGCTGGCGTTTTTTCGTACGCTACTACTTACCGGGTTACTTTTTCAAACACTCTGGAGGATGCACAGTAAAGAAATAACAAGCAACGAGAAACTTTCGCAGGTATCGCGGAGCAGTGCAGAAGATTGATTCGAGAGGGCGGCGAGGAAAGAAGCTACAAGATTTACAATCTGCATTTAATGCAACCGCTCGCGTTCGAAAGCTTTATGGTGAGGGACTTGGCGAAGTAAGTCAGCGTAGTTTTATCGAAACGACTATTCCGACATATTCCACATTAACAATCTCGTTTGCGATATTACAACTTGTGGGAGAGAAAACTACCGTGAAATCTTTTTCCATCTCGTTTCGACGAATAACCCACTTCGAATATCAACACGGTGCCTGAGGGGAGCACAACAAACCAATCGACGACCAGATAATTAATTCTGAGCTGCGTACCAGAGCAATAGCACGTCCTCCTGGCGCAGAACCCGCCGTACGAAAAAATGAAAATAACTTGATACTACGATCAAGTACATTGTGTAGGTCATAAATCAAACAGTTTGATGTATGTATTTCGACCCAAGAAAGAAATACACAAAGTTGGCGAATGCGAAAAAAGTATTTCGTATTATTTCGCATGCCTCGCCGCCGGAATCATATTACATTTTTGTGTGCCGGACTACGCAGAGTGGACGCGTCGTGTCGGCAAAACTGACCTATAAAACGAATAATATTTTACAAGTTTTATTATTATTCCTCGAAGGTTTCCGATTTCGTGGCTCGTGTGTGTATATATTACGGTATGTGGCGTATGCTGCGTCCGACGCGACGTCTGCTCTCACCGTACCGCCGGCCAGCGTCGTAAGGGTACGTCGAAACGGCAAGAATATTTAAGTATATACCTTTGTACGTAGATGGGATGTTTTCATGCCTGTTTTTTGTGCCAGCCAGAGAAGAATTCGTTTTTCCGTGTTTTTTCTTCAATGTTGCCGATATTCATTACCGTACATGACCAATTCATATTCAACTTCTACTTTTGCGATGGTTTTATACATGGTGATTTGTATGCCAAAAGTGAAACTAGAATGTTTTTTTCGTACGATTTTGGAAATTGATGTTTTTCGGTTGTTTTATTAAAAAAAGAACAGAATTGAAAATAAAATGAAAGTTATGATGGCTATGTGAACAGAATGTGTAAATTTTGCACACATCAGCCTTTTTAGAAAATTTATCCAGCAGTATGAATGTATATTTTTCCAAATGTCCACGACTAGGACTGGGTAAAGTTGAATAATTATAATTACATTCTATAAAATCTTCAATATGTGCAAAATCTTTAAATTTGGGTTGTTTTTCGAAATTAAAATTTTACCAATTCTTCAATTTTTGTAAATTTTTAAGTGTTTTAATCAGTGTAAGTATTTTATAAAATTTTTGAGTTTGATGGAAGAACAATAGCTGGTTGAATTTGATAAATTTTTCACTTTAAGTATGTGAAATTCTTAAAAAGTCGCCTAATTTACCTAATCCCAAAATTTGAATGTTGTCGAATTCTTCTATTTCTGCAAAATACATATGAGACGTTTCATATTAAAAGGGGCAACTTCGTTAGAAAGGTGATTTTGAGATAATCGCGTTTTAAGATGTTCGGGTCAAATATATCATTTTTCGGTTTTTGGTCGATTCGGATAGAGAATTTCATCCTCTTTCTCGTGGCATATTCAGAAAGTTTCTAGAGAGGTAGCAAGTAGCAGAAAAACACGATTTTCTGTGACGCGGCGTGTTCTGATAAGTTTTTATCTGAGAAAAATTACAACACAACTTTTTCAAAGCTGAATAACTTTTGTAGTTGGCTTCCTAGAAAAAAACGAACCGCTCTAAGCAGAAAGCAAATTTTATGCTCTGCAATTTTGATTCCATTCATTTTTTCGCTAGGATGCTTCCTTTTTTCGCAAAATTGAGTTTTATGTTGAAAAACGTGAAATTTTCAAAATTTGATGAATTTCAGTTTTTTAACAATAACATGCAAACGAAGCATTTTTGATGAAAATTAATACCATATGGCGAGGGAATTTTGAGATCTACAATTTGGTTCTATACATTTTTTCGCTAGGATGCTTCCTTTTCTCACAATTTCGGTTTTATTTCGGGTTTTACGCTTAGAAAAGAGAGAAAAAAAAAGGTAGTCAAAAGTCAGAACTTAAAGCTGGTTTTTCTCGAAATGTACTTTTTTTAACTTTCATTTTTGAAAATTCATTGCTCGGAGGGATATGAACGAAAACTTTTCGTTTGGTCTCATTTTGTGCAGAATTTCATCTACTATCGTGTGGTATGAATAACTCGATTTTTTCAAATCTCACTAATTTGTCCCTTTTAATATGGAACGTCTCATATTTGAATAAAAATCATTCAATTAAGTATGCACCTAAAATTTTTTATTTTTGTGAAATTTTTTAATTTTTTTGTAGTCACTTCTTTACATCTTGGAATTTTTTGCAGTGGAGGCTCAGAGGGCTAGAGTCCCCCTTCCACCCTTAAACTTTTTTATTACAAAAATGTGAAAAAATAATTTTTTTCGCTCTTGAAACATGATTTTTCAAAAAAAAATCACCTAAGCGAATTCTAGTTTGAAAATTGATGATTTTTCACTGATCTTTCGGTCAAAAATCACTGATTTCTCAATCAATTCCCAGTTTGTCAGAAAAACCAATAATTTTGACTAAAAAATCAGTGAAAAATAACTGAAATTCTGTAATCTTTTAATTTTACTTGAGCCAATCAACCTACTGAAAATACCCTAACTACGCCAGCGCCACTGAAATAACAAGTTACTGAATTTTTTCATCGAAATTTCACCCCCCCCCCCATATTTTTTCCGACTTCTGAGTCCCTCCCTTAAATAATTTCTGGGCGCACTTATGATGAAATCGTTGAATTTTATAATTCTTCAATGTTTATGCAAATCTGTAAGTTTTATGAAAATAAAGCAATTTGTTTTTATAAATTATCTAAATTTGTGTAAAATTCTCAAAGGGTCCGGCTATGGCCCCTACTACGATTTTTGATCTAATCCCCTCTGATGGTGTCCCTTAATGTAGAAAAATTCCAGAAAAATTTTTGATTTCACTCCCTCCCCCCTCTCTATTCGGAGTTATGGCCGTTTTATTGCATTATTTTTAATTTTGACGGAAGTAAAGGAAATTTTCTGTTATTCTTTGGTATAAAGTTACATCGCTCGTAAAGGTGCATTTATGGCAATTTTTTCATCAATTTTGGTGCATTCCGTCTTGAGGTTTGGGTCATTTCAAATTTTCAAATTGTAAAAAGAGCCTTGATAGCAAAGTTTGAATATCCAAATGCCAAAACTAGGTTTAGATTCGTGATCAGCGGGTCAAAATATCTCAATACACACCCTTTTTACGATCGTTTTACGTAAAGCTTAGAAATTCACGTTTTTTTCCCGTGAAAGATCGAACTCCAAAAGAGAGAGGAGGGGGCGGGGGTGGTGTGTCAAAATTTTTTCTGGAATTTCTTTACATCAATAGATACCATCTGAGAGGGTTGAATCGAAAATCGGAACGGGGGCCGAACTTAACTGGTATCCAGCCAGACCCTTTAGCTGATTTTTCTAAATTTCAATTTTACAAATCTTTCAATTTTTGAAAAAAATTATTTTTGTGAAATCGTTGATTTTTATGAAACTCGAAGGCTTCATACTTCTTTGATTTTGTCAAAACTTTCGACATTTGTAAATTCATCAGCTTCTGTGGAAGCAATCGTTTAAAATTAAAAATTTGTTAATTTGCCAATTTTTGTTAAATCTTTATCTGAATTTTATAGATAATTAATTATGTGGAAATCTTCTAAGTTTGTTGCTTGATTCTTTAATTTTCTTAAAATCGTAACTTGCGACTTCGTTCATTTTTTTGAAATTTTTAATCTTGGCAGAAAATCTTTAATTTTTGTATAAATTCTTTTATTCATGTAAAATGTTGGAGTTGATTGATTTTTCAAAATTTTAATTTCATCAGTTTTGAAACGTTCTTAAAAATTTGAATTTTTTGGACAATTTTTCAAATTATTTAATTCATGTGAAATATCATTAATTTTTTTGTAAAATAAATAGGAACACTTTCGATTTTTTTGAATAAATGTTCAATTTTTTGGTCGCGTTTGTAGTAGACAAGGTTTTTATAAATTCTTCAATTTTTGCAAGATTTTTAAGATTTTTGTGAAGTTTTTAAATTATTAGGTACCTACGACTATAATGAAGTTTGAGAATTTAAAATTTTTTCATTTTTGGAATTTTGTCAAATCTATGATTAATTGAATTTCTCTAATACCTTTGAATTCCTCAAATATTGCCAAATTTTTCAAATTCTTCAATATGTGAATCAAAAAAAAATTCGAATACCTAATTTTTGGAATTTTTTCAAATTTTGGCATTTTCTCAGGTTTTGAGTTTTTGTAATTGTGTACTTACATTTCTTAATATGTGTATCAATACTTTTGACCCTACATTTTTTTAGCTCTGTAAATGATTTGATTTGTTCAATTCTTTGAATTCTTTACTCCTCGAATCGTGTCAGATCCCCGATTTTTTATTTTTTGGGTGGGGGGGGCTCAAAGAAATATTCAAGTCTCCGACCAAACAATCACCTTTAATGTAAAGATGAACGAAGCAACGCTGTTGAAAATTCAACTCGACCACTTTCGTTCTACGTAGTGAGAAAAAAAAAATCAAACAAAAAAATCGGCTATCGAGATATCCACGGACTCGTAACGAGAAACCGAAGAAAAAAAAATAGAAAAACTCACACACATACGATCCAACCAGTCCTGCGAAACTTCGCCTTTCGTTCGCAACTTGATAAATGGCCTTTTCCATTTCAAATGTATCAGCTTAAAAACTCCTATATGCTAGACGCGGAAAATAAAATTCAAAAGATTGCGACTGACTGTTTAAAGGTACGAAGAATTTTATATTTTGTAGCCGCTTCAGCTGATTTAGTACTTTTTATGTAAGCTGCTGTCCGTGTTTTTACTGCCAGCCATAAATATTTAGTTGTTAAAAGACATATTTCTTTTCCGTATTTTATGGTTGATTATAGGATTGAATCTTATATTACATTTTATGGGATGGAAAAAATCTCAACCGTTTAATGTTTTTTTATATCAGTTGCACGCTATCTTAATGCAATGTAAAAAAAATTCTTGCTACCTAAATTTTACTGACTCTGGAGAAAATTTCTGCCCTCTTGTGAATAAGCTGTTATGGGGTTAAGTAGAAATTTTCTCCCTAAAGGTTTTGAAGATTTTAAATTGAATTTTCTACTCGTTCGTCTGATCCTATAAAATACCTACTAAAGAAAGAACACGGGTACTTCGTTGTTAGTTTTAAATCGGTGCAAAGAAAATGTAAAATTTGTAACAGGTTTTAAATCGCAGCTTTAAAAAGAGTGGAATTTTTGTAATTCCTATACAGTATGACACAGAAGTCTTGGTCACTTGAAACACTTCTCAATATCTCAGAACTGAAAATGGATACCAAGACAGTTCAAACGGCAATGTGTTCCTGGCGTCGAGAAGAGTGAAAATCGATAATCAAACTTTCAGTCCTGTCTACAGGGTGTTCACAAATTGAGAAACCAGTTTGGATCAAAAAATTGGGGTCTGGTATTTTTATTGAAATGAAGTCTACACACTGACGCGATTAAAATGTGATATGTTTTTTTGAAACCGGTTCAGCAGTTTCCAACCAGTTGAAAAAAATATCCAAAAAAATGAAGATATAAAAAAAGTTTGAAACAAAAGTTGTAGAAAATAAAAAAAACTATCATTTTTTGTTTCATAACTTTTCTTTCATTTTTGCAATGGAAAGAAGTTGTTGTACAAAAGGTTTGAAGTAATTCATTCTTATTCAAGCCATAACTCTTTTCCATTGCTGAATGAAGAAAAAATTACAGAACGTAAAATGTTCAATTTTTGATTCTCTACAACTTTTATTTCAAACTTCTTTTGTTATCTCCACTTTTTGATAACTGGTTATCGACTTGGAATGAAAAACCACCTAAAAAACTTGAAAAAATAGGATAAATTTTGTACCAGTTTCAAAAAAGTGAAGATATCAAAAAAAGTTTGAAATAAAAGTTGTTTCCATTTCAAATGTATCAGCTTAAAAACTCCTATATGCTAGACGCGGAAAATAAAATTCAAAAGATTGCGACTGACTGTTTAAAGGTACGAAGAATTTTATATTTTGTAGCCGCTTCAGCTGATTTAGTACTTTTTATGTAAGCTGCTGTCCGTGTTTTTACTGCCAGCCATAAATATTTAGTTGTTAAAAGACATATTTCTTTTCCGTATTTTATGGTTGATTATAGGATTGAATCTTATATTACATTTTATGGGATGGAAAAAATCTCAACCGTTTAATGTTTTTTTATATCAGTTGCACGCTATCTTAATGCAATGTAAAAAAAATTCTTGCTACCTAAATTTTATCGACTCTGGAAAAAATTTCTGCCCTCTTGTGAATAAGCTGTTATGGGGTTAAGTAGAAAATTTCTCCCTAAAGGTTTTGAAGATTTTAAATTGAATTTTCTACTCGTTCGTCTGATCCTATAAAATACCTACTAAAGAAAGAACACGGGTACTTCGTTGTTAGTTTTAAATCGGTGCAAAGAAAATGTAAAATTTGTAACAGGTTTTAAATCGCAGCTTTAAAAAGAGTGGAATTTTTGTAATTCCTATATACGCTTTCGCTCCGGTAAAGAAATTTATAAGTAAATGATTTAATTAAAAAAAGGAGACCATAGTGGAGAATGAAGAGAGAGGAAAAAACATAGAGGAAAAAGCTTTTCTACGTATGGTGTCATGTCTGTCGCAGTCATTCATTGCCAGAGAAAGAGAGAAGTTAATTTTACGGGCAATTTAATTTATCGGTTTTATTGCTTTTTCTTACTTGTTATTGATTACTTTATATTTATGGTTTTTAAACTTTCAAATCCGAACATTCTCCAATATACAGTTTTACATCTCGACGTTGTAAATTTGATCTAATTACTAAGAAAACGAAAACTAATCTAACGACGAGAGAATTTATTAGTTTGGTCGAGTGTTTCAGATGTAAACTAATTAAAAATCTGATTTTTTTAGCGTCGAGTCGACGTCTCCTAATGGAATTGAATTTTTTATACTTTTTTTTTTCAACGTGTGTCGAATGAGAGAGAAAAAAAAACCTAGAAAATCTTTGTACAATTAACATCGTTTTTGTCGTAGTTTAGCAATGACAGATGGAGAAATTTTTCCGTACAGCAATCTTGCGCATACACCTTTTTATAAAAAAAGAAAGTTTTGCAGAGTCGGTTGCTTTTTTTGCCGGGATGGGACAATGGCAAGAAGAGATTCTACACGGTATTTTATACTTTTATCAACTACCATAACTAATAAGTTTATGAAGTTTGTTGATTGTTGGTAGGGAAAAAAAATCGCCTTGTTGATAAAACTCGGGCGTAATGTTGGTAGTTTTTACTCGTATAACGAGCTAGGCAATGGAGAAGGATGCGCGACGGTAATTATAAAAAGTAATATAAAAGATACTGTGTCGTAGAAGGTGAAGTATTCGCGCGCGAGTTTTCTTGACAGTTGAAATTAATGCGTAAACAGAGAGTTTTCTTTATTGTTTGGCTCGATTGCAATTTTGCACTAGTCATTTTCGCAAAATTTATAGTAATCGGTTTGAAAATGTAACGTAGCGTTGTTGCGAAACGAGAAAGAAAACGGGTATTGTATTGGCGTTTGTGAAATAGTTCGTTGCGGAATTGTTGGAAAAAATTAATTCTCGGTACATAATGCGTGCATAAAATTGCATTTTGAGTACGATTAACGAACAAATTCTGTGTTTTATTGAGTTAAATTTGAACAAGAGTGTAATGCTGAATAGAGGGAAAATCGTCTTATTATGAAAATGATTGGATTATCTTGGTTTTATCCTGATGTTTTGGTTTTTTTTTGGTTTTCTTTTCAAAATTATTTGAAATCTTTGTATTTTTCTGCGAAATGATTTATTATTATACATTTCCTAATTCCCAACGGCAATAAAATTCTTATGCTGTTAAATATTTCAAAATTTGAAACAAAATACTCAAATAAAATTAATCTTAAATGTGTTCAAAAAGAACTCCTACTTTTTATCATTCGATTACGAAAATTCAAGGAAGAGCAAAATGTTGAAAATTCGTGTTTTTCACAGAAAATTTTTTTAAATTCTTGATATTTTTTGGTTTCCTCGTTGCCAAGGTAAAATTCTAGTTGATTTGTTGATTTCTGGGGTTTCTTGTTTTTCTTACCAGTCGATTTCAATAGCTTGCTGAATAAATCGAAAAAATACCTATTTAATTTTGATTCCTCTCCCCTCCCTCTCTTTTAAGGCAAACATATTTCAATACTTTTCTCGTTCTCTCTTCAGGAGGTCGTTATTTGGGCTAAAAGTGATCAAAATCGAAATGAGCTCAAAAACATTCTAGAAGACGAAAATCATTAATTTTAATAAATGTACCTCGTTCGATAGTTTAGAATATTTTTGATTATAACTCCTTCGCTACCTCTTTGAAGCCACTTTGTATTTGTTATTTTTTTTTTTTTTTGGTAAGATTACAAGATTACTTTAGAGATGGGCTTGGAAAGTCGAAAACCATGGACTTCAATACAACGATCAATAGTGTTAAAAAATTGTTTACTACGGCCTCTTCCCCCTCACACAATAGATCATGGTTGGGGTTGTGATCAAAATGTCCCCAGAAATGGATTCAAGGACTTCGGATAGGTATCTCTTGGAGCGATATTTAATTTTTTCTTAGAGGAATCGATTTGAAATAAGTAAGTATACTCTCTTAATTTTAATCAGTCAAAAACTGAAAATTGACTGATTGAAATCGACAAAATTGAGTCACTGGATTGGCAGTGAAATTCCACTGATTCCACTGTTAATCCGTGAAATTTGACTGCCGATCAGTGAAAAATTACTGATTCAATTAGTGAATTTTCATTTTTGAATCAGTAATTTTTCACTGATTTCATCGATGACTCAATTCTGCCTTTTTTAATCAGTCAATTCAACTGATTCAAATTAAGAGAGTACCTATATTTTCGCAAAATTTTCTTTGACTTTTTGGGAGGGAGGGAGGGAGGGAGGGAGGGAGGGAGGGAGGGGGTGGAATCGCATTGTAATTAATTCTGTCTTACTAACTCTGCTCATGAGAAGTGAAAAATCAAAGAAGTTTTGTTTTAGAGCAAAAGGTTATAAATCATGGATATATGTCATGATTTTTTATTGAAATGTCAATTTTTTTCGGTGAATGACTTTTTGTTAAAATATCAGGTATTTGTGCTTTTAGAGGTCTACGCGTTCGCTATATTGCAATCGCAGAGTTCATTTGATTGTTTTTTCTTCTCTCCAGACAGATTTTGTTAACGCTATATCTCAAGTAAAAATCGGTACCCAGAGCTGAGATTTTTATCACCCATTTTCTGGGTTCTAAAAATGAGCGGATTAGTTTTTGATCCAATTTAGTCCATTTAGACCTAAGTTATTGAGGTTTTAAGTTGAAAAATCACGTTTTTTATTTCAAAATTCTCAGTGATACTCAACCAATTAAATTGATATTTTTGCAGCACGTTTGTAAGTTCACGCATGTTTGACCAAAATTTTAAAATTTACTTGGAAATACAATTTAAAGTTTTAAAACACATACGTTCTGTAAGTTTTTTTTTCAAACCTAGGTGGACATTTTCAATCAGGAAAAATCTTTTTTAGTATGTAGCTCTTCAAATATCATCAAAAAATCAAAAAATTGTTTTTTTAATTTAAAATTTTTGAAACGTAGATGAGGTGGAGGGATGGAGGGTGGAATACCATTCAGAAAATCAAAAATTTTCCACACTTTGGCATCTTTCAAAAAAAAAAATCAATGCTTTTTTCGATTGGAAATTATACAATTCTCATGCAAAAAAATGGGGTTCATTTCTGTAATTTAAAAGACAGACAAAACATAGGTACACAACAGGGGCGTAGCTAAGGAGGGGGTGTCTCGACCGACCCCCCCCTGGCGTCAGGAACTTACGTGAAAAAGTGCCTATTTAGAGCATTAAAAATCACATTTCCTCAAAGCTTCGCCCTTGCTTCGTTCGGGCATAAAAGAAATCACCATTCTATAAACTATTTGAATCAACTATATAAAAAACAGTTTCCTTTTGATATTCCAAGTCTCCATACCCACTTTGCACCCTCCCAAAGAAGCTTCGGACGCCAATTCTTGGATTTGTTAGGTACCTATTTTTATTGATTTTCAAGGCTAAAATAATTAGTACCTATGCAAGTTGTTTGTTCCAAAATTACATTTGCATAAGTTTTTTTCCTTAAACGTGCTATGCAAATCGCATGAAAACTTTATAAAGTTTGAATTTTGTGTTTTTATAGTAAAAGAAATTTGATTGGGGGGGAGGGGTGAACTTGGAATTCCTCAAAAAAATTATGAAATTTCGGACCCCTCCCTTGAGAAATTTCTGGCTACGTCACTGGTACACAACTAATTGTAGTGTTGGTTGCGGTTCTCCACCTCCACCGCACATTTAGTTGTAGAAGATATCTGGATTTTGAAATACGCTGTATTGAACCAAACTGAAATTTGACTCCATCACCCTCATGCTTTCAATATGGGTCAGCTTTTTAAAAATTACTCTATATTTATTAATTCGCAAACACACATTAATTCATTAAATCAAGTTTCGATAATTTTTCACATGAAAATATATCAAAGAAAGATTTAAAAATCATTTTCTTTGGTCGAATAAATCTAAAAATTGACGTCTATAACCTGAGATCACTTTATTTTTGATGTTCGAAGATTTTTCACTCGAGAAAACGGAAAATTCGATACAAAATAAAACGACTTTTTTTGATCATAAGGTGTCTTATCTCATTCGCTGTCACCTATATGTACAATATGTGTAGCACAAATTGAATAAACAAACAGAATTTCGACGTGAATAAGGATAAATTGGATGGTTTTTAGCCAGAATTTTATGATTTTCAACTCGATTCCGCGATACTTTTCACACCCATGAGTTCGAGGTGCGGGGAGAGATTTTTCACGGGTATCGTACAAAATGCAAGCTACTGCGCTACATTCATACAAATGAGACGAGAAAAAAGTACCGGAATTTTGTGATACTCGCGAAAGTCCGTCGTTGAAAATGTTAAACATATCGAGAAAAATTGAATTTGGTACCTTTCCCGTTTTTTTTTTCGTACTTTTTCCTTCTTTTTTTCGCGGATCGTGCACTCTTATCTTGGGGTTATTTTATTTTTTTGTTCCCGTTTACGTTTATCGAATATTAATAAATGAATTCTACACGTTTTTTATTTTTTTTTTATCCAAAAAAACAACAACCGTAAGATTAAGGTGGAGTCTTGTATTTTTTCTCTTTCAAGTATTTCCTCAAAATATTGACAGATTTCGTCGCCTTTAGATTATTGTCTGAACGTACTTTAATATAAAATTACAATTTTTACCTTTTTGGTTTATTTTATTTTTTTTGCTTACCAAAAAATTACCCTTCTGACTCAATATCAATTTCTTACTTCCTTTACACGATACCATCAACTTTAATAGTGCACTATTTCCCCGTATTTACCGAGCATAAACGAAACTATCCCATTACCGCGTTAAAACCTTGGTATAAAAATATTTCAAGTATAATGGGTATTTTGACGTACAACAAAAAAGAAAAAAGTAGTTCATAACAAAACACGAAACAAGATACAACCGTAAGTTACTCTTTCATCGTATAAAAATAATTACATCCATCGAATTGAGCAAGTTTATTATTCAAATTCAACTTAGTGTTGTTTTTGATGAGATTACAATAAGGCTGTGATGCGCTATTAAAACGGGGCGAATATCCTTGGTCGTAAATCAGGAGAAGAAAAAAAAATACCATCAGCGACGCAGCGTATAGCGCGCGAAAGCGTCTAATTCTTTGCTTTTTAAAGCTCGAACGAGCGCTTCACGATGTGTAAGATGAACGATAAAGATAACAAAATTACTTTTTCCGATCAGCATCCAACAACGCAACGCGTTTTTCTCATGAAGAGCATTACAAGCGCGCCCAACGAGAGAGCAAATATTTCAAAACAAGATAATCACTTCACCAGGTGCAGCATTCGTTCCATGATTGTGAACCTTTTAACCTTATCATCGTCGAATGGCTGGTGCAAATCAATATAAATACGAATTGGTGAGCAATGAACTCGCCATTTAATTCAAAGCGATACGCGGATATACGAATTCAACAGTGCGAAAAATCGCACCGTGAAAATTATTTTTGCCTTTTTTTTTCGCTCGGAGTCTCTTATGGTTCTTTGAACGTGTAGTTTAATAACGACACGATTATTTCGAATGATAATTTTCCTCTATTATCTATGCAATTCTTGTTTGTCGCGTCTTTTTTTGTGTTGTAGTGTTTTGCTCTTTTTTTTTTTATTCGCTTTGATATGCACGGTATTGTGACGATGGCGATGTAATCGTTGCATCTCTTTTTGTTCCAATGCTGTCTGCGTTTCGAGTGGAGTATTTGGATTTTTTCCGAGTCCAAAAAGGGCATAGGTGCCTGAGCTGGGCGAAATTGGTTTTTCGAGGTTGAGGGTCCAAAGTTCGGTGGTAAGTAGGTACCGGCAAGATACTTCGATCCTCAAAGTTTCAGATCCCTAACTCAAGTGGTTTTTGAATGGGATCACTTTCCTTGAAAACAGAGGTGGTGGCCCGAATCCATGTTTTGGGTTCAGGGTTTGCGGTTCGAGGATCATAATAATCGGGTTCGGGTTCGGGTTCGGGTTCTGGATCGGGTTCGGGCCAGGAATCTGGATTTTTAGGGTTCGGTTGGGGTTCGGGTTCATTTTTTTATAATTTGAAATGAAAAAAAATTAATTTTTGAACCAAAATTTCTGATTTGGAATCAATAAAGATTTACTACTGTGTTCTCTTTTTTCATTAATTTTTTTTCTTTTTACTAGTTTTAAGGTTTTGAATTTTTAAATTTGAATTAAATTTATAATTTAGATAGATAGGAATTTCATTATCTTTTTTTGTTTATGTTTTCCAGTTTTTCGAGTTCGGGTTCGGTTTCGGTTTCGGTTTCGGTTTCGGTTTCGGTGCAATTGAGTTTTACTAAAAGTATCAGGTTCTTTAAGGATCCGCTTTCTGGTTTTTATTCAGGGCTGTCTAGTAGGGTGGAGTGAAAAAAAAAACATATCTTGGATTTCGACCAAATTTGGTGAGATGGTTTACTTTGAGTGGGAGACCTCCCAAAAAAATGTTGAGCCCCCAGGGGGCAAGTGGAGGGGAGCTGGGGGGGCTCAAAGTGCACCTCCTTTTGAAAAAAACGCTGTTTTTTGTGTTTTTTTAGTAGAAAAAAATTGTGCGAGAAGCTGTCGTAGCACTTAAAAGTTGCAATTTGAGTTTCTACGTCTCCCAAAACCATCGCCATCCTTCTCCGATCAAAACTCAGAGCGCTACCAGGGGGTTGATAAGTTGCAGATTGCAAAATTCAAGTAACATTTCGAGCAAAAAATGGCGCATTTTCAGGGAAGAAATGGCCAAATGAGAAAAACAATTCGAAATTCGTGTTCAGCAGGTCAAAATACCCCGATAAACACACTTTTCGCGATAATTTTACTTCAAGTCTGAAAATTCATTTTTTCATAATGAAAAAGCAGTAAAAAAAAGTGAATTTTATCATGAAAAAATGAATTTTCAGACTTGAAGTAAAATTATCGCGAAAAGTGTGTTTATCGAGGTATTTTGACCTGCTGAACACGAATTTCGAATTGTTTTTTTCATTTGGCAATTTCTTCCCTGAAAATGCGCCATTTTTTGCTCGAAATGTTACTTGAATTTTGCAATCTGCAACTTATCAACCCCCTGGTAGCTCTCTGAGTTTTGATCGGAGAAGGATGGCGATGGTTTAGGGAGACGTAGAAACTCAAATTGCACCTTTAAGTGCTACGACAGCTTCTCGCACAATTTTTTTCTACTAAAAAAACACAAAAAACAGTGTTTTTTTCAAAAGGAGGTGCACTTTGAGCCCTCCCAGCTCCCCTCCACTTGCCCCCTGGGGGCTCAAAATTTTTTTGGGAGGTCTCCCACTCAAAGTAAACCACCTCACTAAATTTGGTCGAAATCCAAGATATGTTTTTTTTTTTTTCACTCCACCCTACTGTCTAGCTAGCCCATAGCCAATAGCCATTAGCCAATAGCCAAAGGATTTTCACTCCTTTTAGCTTTAGCTTTTAGCTAGCCAATCAACTTCACTAGCCATTAGCCATTAGCTGTAGCCAATTAAATCGAATGGCTATTGGTTTGCCTTTTTTGAACAAAATTATTTTTAAAAAACTAATAAGATTTGAAATTTCTTACAGAATTTCATAATTTTTTTTAAATTCTTGGTTATTTTGGTTTTTATGCTCTTTTTCTTCAAATGAAAAAATACCTATGAGATTCGAACACTTTTTCTTTGCATTTTTGCAAAGAGGAAAAAATAACGTGTATTTTGAGGTACCACACGATTTTTTTAATAATTAGCTATTAGCTAGCCAATCAACTCACACTAGCTGTTAGCTGTTAGCTCTAGCCAATGAAATTATTTTTTAGCTTTAAGCCATTAGCTCTTAGACACCCATGTATTTGGGCTGTGAAGGGTAATATGGCCCATTCTCCCTTCCTCGTTTGGTATGGTAACCCTGCCAGCCAGGCATAGAATCAGTTCTAAAACTGATTCGCGTGAACGTTTTATTGTTCACCCTTTAGTAGATTCTCAGCTCTGCCTTCGGCGATGTGATCATCTCCCAATAGATCACCCGAGTCTTGTAATGTGTGTGTTATTGCATAATGTGTGTGTCCAATTTAAAGTAATGCGTCAAATAAATCGCTTGATTGCTTCAGTACAGAGTTTTATTTCACTCAAGGTAGGTATCTGTTGTAGGAGGAAACATTCTACGAATCGGTACATGAAAAGGTACACTAAACGATTATATCTCACAAATCGGTACACGAGAAGGTACACGAAACGAGTAACTCACGAATCGGTACACAACTCGGTTCATTATCTAATACTCGATTGTGAGAGAACTTATTTAATTTAATTCATGTCTCGACAAAATTTTACGTTAACCTCCTAGTTTTTCTTAAAAACCCTGAAAACCTCATTTCTCCCATATATGCAATACATTTCAATACCATAATGGGCGTGGCTTTACCATTCCTCTTACTGCACCTTAAGCCACATTTCCCAGTCCACCGACTACCTGAAGTGAAGAGTTCAGATTAATATTGTGCTCGGGTTGTGCTCTTTTGTGCTGTCTTCAATTTTGTTGGTGCTCCCTCCTTTCTATGGGCGGGGCATCTGAAATGCTATCTGGAAGTGAAACCCCTAGAAAATAAATCTTGATAAAGTAAATCAAAAATATTCAGCCATTAAACAGAAATTTTTTGTTTTGTGCGCTCTCCTCTTTTAGTTGGCTCAACAAGACCAAGCGACATCAAAAATTTCACCAAAAAACAAACTTGAAAGTACGATAACTTCTGAAAAAGTTGAAGAAGGGATAATAAGTATGAGAAATATGAAATCTGATAACATTAATCTATCAGTAATTCATGTGTTCAGAAGCTTATTTTGTGTTCCTAGTGAGAAGCACTCTCAAATTTGTCGCTTGGTCGCTTTTGACTTAACACAGTTCAACTATACATACTTACATATCCCCCCCCCCAGAAAAAATGTTACCAGTATCTGAAACATATGGTGTACCAGCTGCAAAATCCTAATAAATCTCATATTTTTTTGTAATTATGTGAGGGGTATGAGTAAAGCGCAGGGAGTGATCAGTTTGAAAAATTGAGTCTATATTTGAGGTCATCGAACTCGATGACCTCAAATCAGTAAGAATCTATGTGCCAACGAAATTGTTTTACTGTGGTCTAGGGGGGCACTGAAGGGTCAAATCTAAAAAAAGCAAATATTCAAACTCAGTGCCCTTAAAAATCGGACAAACGACACGTCACGCGTTATTTTTCATTTCTTTGAATTTTGGCTTCTTCAAGGGGCTGGCGGGGGAGGGGGGTCAGAGGGGTGGGATGAAAAAACTGAAGACATATTCGAACTCAGCGTCTTCGAATCAGTAGAAATCAATTTGTTATACCTATTTCACTTTTTATATTTTTTTGAATTTTGGTCAAAATTGAGAACCCCTGTGCTTCCTAGGAGTGTCAAGATCCCATTTTTATTTTAGAATATGTTGGGTGGAAAAATTGCAAAAAGAGCCCTCCAGTGTAATTTTTACGTTTTTTAAATAGTAGCCTTCATCTATTATATGTATCATGAAAGTTGAGCTTTCACTACAAAAGTTCAACTCTGAGATTTT
Source organism: Pseudococcus viburni (assembly GCA_033439095.1). Lineage (NCBI taxonomy): Eukaryota > Metazoa > Arthropoda > Insecta > Hemiptera > Pseudococcidae > Pseudococcus > Pseudococcus viburni. The sequence goes on along the minus strand of JAVBJF010000106.1, from coordinate 425,400 downwards.
AAAAATGTGATTAGGTATCGTTTTTGTATCTCCCATCAAAATAGTTTTTTTCCCAAATATGCCCGATTTCAAGGTATAAGCCTTCAAAGTAGGGTAGTTCGGCAAAAAATCGTAATCCCCAAAAATTACGAGGTCCACCTCTCAACCCTCTCGAGGATTTGGATGGAAATAATGGTTATTTCATTGGACGATCAAGGGGAACTCGTAAAGCAGTTTGAGAGAAATCGAAAGACCCGGCTTCATTTTTGATTCGAGTTGATGTAGAATAGGTTTGGGCAGAACTTTTTTTACTTTGGCTTTTTTCTCCCTCGCCCTGCGTAGATCGTGATTTAAATTTGAGGTCAAAATGAACGCAATAGTCGATTTAGGGGGCTTCAGTACACTCTGAATTCAAATAAACTGATTTGATAAATTTTTCCATACCATACACAGAAACATTTACAACCGATCTCCGCCAATCGAGTCGAAATTTGATTTGAAATTTGACTCACGGAAATAGCATGTCAACTGTACCCTAGAATTACATTTTGAGCTGCTGAAGTTGATTTCGCGATTTTTGGTGAATTTTCAAAAATGGCTGAAATAGCTTATTGATGAGCGTCAATTTTTCATAAAATGGTAATCACAAAGTAAAAATGTGAAAATTGGTTTGTACGCGAAAATCGATCACCCCGAGTTGATTACGACCATTTTTGAGTCGAACTGGAAACTCCGGTATTAAAACTATACTTTTACCCGGCGAGATGGAATTTTTCTGGAAGATGCTGCAATCAACTTCGGCAGCTGGAAATTTGGTCACGTTGTAAGTTCGATGACCTGAATTGAACAGTGTACCTGGGTAAAACGCGAGTCCGAGAGGACAAATTGAAAAATAATTTTTTTTACAAGTTGGATATCCCACGTACGAAAAATTCTAAAATTGCGTATTTCCGCAGTAACGAACTCGAAACTTTGCCTATTCCATAAAATTGGCTTCCGAGTCTATGCAACCATTTTCGAGTTGATTTGAACTTTGAAGCCTCCAGCGAAAGTTTTTGAAATGAAAACTCCAATGAAATTAAATTCCGGAAACATGAAAGCTCGATTCCGATTGCCTTTGGTAGAACTTTGAAGGCCAATGACCGTATAAATGGTTGAATTATCTTCACTTCGAAAAAATTACTACTACCTACCCGCTCATTTTATTTTCCAAAGGAATAATATGAGTAGAGGAAAGAGTGAGCTAAAATAAATCACACAAAAAATGTTTTCACGTGTGTCAAACTCAAGACCAGCCAATAAGACTAATAACGTACCCATCGCAAACGCCGATAAAATAATCTTCATCAAGTACAACCTTCTAACCAACCCCCAAACCTAAAAATACGAGTTTCTCCGGGCTTCGGGCTGAAAAGCATGTTAAAACATCAATTCACCGCAAAGTAATTCATCTCACGCGAGAACATAATAAACTTTACACTTTCTACACGCGTGTTTACATAAAAATCCGCCAAAAAGAGGGAGTTGGAAAAAAAAAGAAGGAACCGTACGAAGCAGAAAGAACCCCGTACACGAATGAGAGTAGCTCCCCTTTCTCTACATTCTTCACATGCTCGTTCGAAATTGGCGTAATTTTTTCTTCGCTGCCGCCATCGCCATACGTGGGTACATTCGCGTTATACCGCACACAAAGAAGTTTTGCACGTTTGAAAAAAGTTTTTTCATGTTTTGCCACCATCGTGTGTATACATTTATAGCGCCTTAACATCGAAATCAAAAGGAATTTCGTATTCGACGTAAAAATAACGTTTTTTCGGGTGATAATGTGAAAAGAATATTTGAAATTCATTTAAAACTTGGCTGTGGAATGATTTAGTCGTTGAGGAGAGGGGGACTGACGAGACAGCGATACGAGTAAGGGAGAAAGTATGTAAAAAGGGTTTAGAGTGTCGACGTCGAATGACAGCAGCACGGCGGCGTATGTACAACATAATCGCAATCTTCTCCTTTCTCTTTCAGTCTGTAACCTTCAAGCTTGCGAACTCTCGTCTCTCTTAATGTACCTACTCGTAATTCACGAGCTTTTCAAAACCACCCTATGTAAAGATTTTTTTTTCTTAACTAACTTTTCGCTATTTTTAAATCGTCGTTCATTAAAGGTTTCCGAAATGATGTATCATTTGAACACGTTCGGCTAGATCTTATCGTACATGTACGAAGTATTACGTACTAAGCAACACTCGACTATATACTTGAGAGAAACGTTCCTTCTACTTGCCTCCGGCGTGGCCTGTCTACATGGTCTACATGTTTCTCATCACGATATAGAACCCTACACATAAAACTCTTACGCTACACATTCGAAACACACCCCCATATACGGACACGACAATCTACGTAAAACCAGCCCGTTGAAATAACACTTTCGCTTTTCATCCGCCTTGAAAATAGATTAAAGCTTTTAATTTCATCGTTGAACCATAAGGTCAGCGGTGTTATTAATCATCGCTTAACACTCTTTCGAAGGATCGTATAAGGTCAAAGCCATTAGTTTTAACACTGGTACAGTTTTTTTTTCTCTCTTCCATTCGCGCTAACCGTAGCAGTACAATCCTTCCACCCGAAACTACTTCATCGAGCGCGTCTTGCGCCCAGTTTTCCTTGAGTCGGCAATTTACGACCTATCCTCAGAAACCGCGCTGCATTAAACCTGGTAAATATGAATTTAAACGCCTGCCTGCTGAAAACTCTTTCTTTCCTTTTTCCTTGTTTATTTTTGGAAGATGTTCAAGAGCGTCTCTTCCTAGATGCTGGAAAAAGAGATGTATTGGAATTTATATTTTCTATTTTTGATTCTTCTTCCGAAGATACATTCAAAACAATGTTTACATCTCAGAAAACGATCGTATATTTTCTTTCAATCTTGACCAAGAAATTTACCCCTTACACTGAGAAAAATGGAGAATGAAAAATGAATAGAAAGTGTTGCAAAAAATTATAAATTTTATCCAAAAATAATAAATTTTATCAAAAAAAATAAAGTTTATCCAAAAAAAATTATAACGGGGCACCATTCGCAAAATCAGCAATTTTTATCAAAAATAATAATAAAATTTATCACGAAATTTGGTAAAGTTTATTGCATAGAAAATAAAGTTTGTCAATTTTGCGATAAATATTATTATTTTTTGAATAAATTTTACTAGTTTTGTGAATGGTGCCTTTTTATTATTACGTTTAATAAAATTTATTTTTTATTTTTTTGAGTGTATGGGTTTGAATCTCTCAAAAAATTCTCGCTGATTGGTTTCGATGGATCATCTGAATATATAATCTGCGATAGATAACTTAATTGAATTTTGAATTTTTTGAAAAAAATAAATCGAAAAATGGTTGAAAATTGACCAAAATACGTTATTTTGAAGTTCAGATTCAGAAAAACAAAATCTTGAGGCAATCACGTAATAACGCGTTTTCAACCGTCCCTGACTGCATTGGTATTAAAATTATTATTTTTTGAAAACTGGTAATTGTCCAGTGAATTGGAAAAAAATGGGGTGTCATTTAACTGCACGACAAAATAGAGGGTTTGCACGACTAAAAGTAGGAAACTAACGACGAAATAATGGAACAAACGACGAAAGAAAATTATCACAATGAAAGAAATGATTGACCGACAGAAAATAAGATCGCACGTCAAAATAATATATTCCAGCGACGAAACAAAGAAATCACGGCAAAAAAAAATCAATGAACAGTAAAAATAATTTTCTAACGACTAATTTTGTAACGACAGATAAAATGAAATCCACGACGAAATTAAAATTAAATTCACGACAACATTGTACTCACTTAAAAAAAACATTGAACACCATGTTTATGTCAAAATTAGTTTCAGGATACCATGCCCAGTTGAGTTTTTTGAGGTAGTATTTACGTCTAAATTGAGGTATTTGGAACATCCAGATGGAAAGTTTTTGGACATTGCATCCAGATTGAGCGTTTCGAGACTCTATGTCTATCGTCCATTCCCAAAATTAGTTTTAGAACACTATGTCCCAATTCGGTTTTTTGGGATAATAAGTACTTCTAAATGGGTGCCATTTAACTGCACGGCAGAAATAATGGTTTGCACGACAGAAAAAATGGAAATAACGACGGCATTATATAACAAGCGACAAAACAAATTAATCCACAGGAAAAAAAAAGAATAAACGACAGTAAATAAAACGCACGTCAAAAAAATGTATTTGGGCGACAAAACAAAATAATCACCGGGAAAATAATTGAAAACACAGAAAAAAAAATTAAACAACAACTTGTGAACGACAATTAAAATCAAAGGAACAACAAAGTACGATTTAAAAAAAGTAAAAGTTTGAGCGACAAATGAAAATAAAAAATTAAAATTAAGCGAAAATTACAATAAAACGTATGACAATTACGACATATACTCCAACCTACTGCACCAACAAAGCCTCCCTGGCTTTTGATGGGCGTCCGCGCTTGCTTTTATATAAAGAAATCTCTCCTGAACATAATAATAAAAAAAAAACAGATAGAAAATTGGTCGAATAGTTTTGAAGAAAATGGGACAAAAACATGAAAAACCAACTTAACAAGAAAGAGCTTTTAAAAGAAAAAATTTCAATTTCCAAAAAAAGTTGAAATTTTTAAGCCTGAAAAACACCTTTTCATAATTTTTTCAAAATTTTTCATAAGTTCATAGATTTAGAAAACATGGAAACTTCATTTTTGGGCAATCTCCAATTTTTCTGTACTGAAGTGAGTAAAAATTTGAAATTTAAATATCGTTACTAAAAATTAAAAAATGAATGCTCAGAGTTGTATAGAATTGTGAGCCAAAATTAAGGCAGTATTTAATAAAATTCAATTTCATACTGTCGTTCAATGATTTATTTCTTATCTTAAAAATTGTCGTTCATTCATATTATTTCGTCGTTCATACTTTATCGTGCAAATCTTACTTTCTGTGTCGTGCATTCCCATTACCTACTCTGTCGTGATTCGATTTTCCCATTTTCGTCGTACAAACCCTTTCTTTTGTCGTGCAGTTTTATATTCCCCCTTCTAAATTGAGGAATTTGAGACGTCTAAATTTGAAGTTTTGAGACAATACATCCATGTAAAAATTAGTTTTAGGACACTATGTCCCAGTCAAGTTTTTTGGAATATTATTTCTAAATTGAGGTATTTAGGATTCCCAAATTAAAAGTTTTTGAGGGTGTTATGTCCAGATTGAGGGGTTTGGGACACTGTGTCCATGTCAAAATTAGTTTCAAGACACTACATAGTATATCCCAGTTATTCAGATTGAGATTTTTGGAACACCATACCCATGTCCAAATTAGTTTTAGGACTTTTAAGTACATATGTATCTCGTCGTGCAAACCTTTATTTTGTCGTGATAACATTATTTCGTCGTGGAATAAATTATTTTTATCTCTTAATTGTCGTTCATTCACATTAATTCGTCGTTCATAGTTCGTCGTGTAATTCTTATTTTTTGTGTCGTGAATTCCCATTATTTGGTCGTGATTCAGTTGCGCCAATCTCATCGTGCAAACCGTTTTTTTTGTCGTGCAGTTTTATATTCCCCGAAAAAATGTACCAAAACTCGAAAAAATTCTTGGCTGATTTTTTTTCCTGTTTTCTGTTCATAATGGTCTACAATGTCCACCTCGGAGCGCCCGGAACCCCCGGGAGAGGGGTAAATGCTTGCTGAAAACCGGGTTTTCGTGAATATCTTCTCGAATAATCTTCAGAATTGGAAAATGGTTGAATAATCATGTTCTTTGTGTAATTTCCTATCAAAAAGGTTCATTTTTTTCAAAAATTCTCTCTTCTTGATTACTGCACATTTTTTCTGAATTCGTTTTCCCGAAGGATATTTTTTGGAATAAAAAAATCCCGAAATTTTTTATCCGAATCCAATCACCCGAATGCTTTCAACTTGAATTGTTACCTCGAATCCACTCAGCAACTTTTTTTTTCAAGACCAATTTTTTTCGTCTTTTATATAATGTTCAAATTTACTCAATTTTTTTCTAATTCTATAATTTTTTCAAACTCTGAATTTTTGTTAAACTCTAAAAAATTTTCAAATGAAATTTTTTCTAGTTCCAACACTTTTCTCTGTTTTTTACCCCTAATATTTTTTCGAACTCTGAAATTTTTTCTTGAAAATTTTCCAAACTGAAATTCCCTTTCAATTTACTTATTTTACGTCTCAAGATATTTCACCGAAATTCTTCCAAACTAAAATTTTCTTTCAAATTTCTTTATTCTTCCGCACTACGAGATATTTCACCAATTTTTTTCGAATTCTGAAAGTTTATCAAAATAATAATCCAACCCCAAAATTTTCCCAACGCAACGCACTCTCATCCCAACTTGAAATGACGTCAGAAAATGTATATTTTATTCAATTTTCTTTGACGTCTTTTCAAATTGGAATGAGAGTGATCGTTGAGTTGGAAAAAAATTCGGAGTTGCAAGAATTTGGAAAAATACATTTTTGTTAGAAAAATTTGAATTTATTAAATGTTTGCTAAAAATTAATCTCGAAAAAAATTGAGAAAATTTAAAATTATTACTTTTTGACAATTTTGTAATAAAATTAATTTTTTAGATTTTCGTGTGTTTGTACTTTGGGAAAAAATCATTCGTGTTATTGGATTCGCGTAAAAAATTTCCGAGAGTTTTTCATTGGGGAAAATTTCTTTTGGGGAAGTGGATTTGGGAAAATGAACGGATACCTCTCTTCTTTCGCCAAAAATAAAGTGAAAATACAATGTATCTTTTGAAATAATCGAAACTACGAAGCTGAAAGTACCTAAAAATTTACCAATGTAGTATTATTTTTTATACACACTAGTAGGGAATTCAACAAAAAATTCACAGCAAAAATCGGGTAATTATAAGGGAGATTATTGAACATTACATTTAAAAAAAAAAAACACGATTCGGCTTCATTGAAGTAACGCAGCCCGAATAATTCAATACCAAATAGATAGAGTGATTTTTTTTTTACAGTGGACATATTTCGCTATCAGCTGCGATATGATAGTCGCTAGGATCCTCAATTAGTCATTCAGGAGGGGGGAGGGGAATTTACACTGAAAAATTTGTAAGTAATCGAGCTTGTGGAAAGAAAAGGTAATTGAAACGAGATGCTAATAGGTACGTAGTTATTGGTGATACGAAACATTTATTTTTTCCAATTTTTCGTATCATATGGATTCAAAACCGAATGGTCTGCCAGTTGTAGAGGAGGGGGAAGAGAGTAAAATTCAAAATTTTGAAAATTTTCATACTCAGTGCCTTCAAAAACCTAACCAACGACACGTCACACTTTATTTTTCATTTTTTTGAATTTTAAATTTTTTCGGGAATCACTTTTGCATAAAAAAATTTATTTCTACCGGCCCCATATTTCTTGAATTCAAATTTCAGCTATGATTCTTTTGGAGGGGGCAGTGTGAAAAAGACAAAAACCCAAACTCGAACTTGAATGAAACTTTTTCATTTGATGCTTTGCTGTGATTTTATAACCGAAAATACATTGAGCCGAAATTTCCTGTTATTTGAATGAAATTATACGATTTTCACTTTAATCATGTATTATCCCAAACTGATGATGCTCATTTTCAAAGAAATCTCGTATTTAGATATGCAGAGTGACGTATACAGCGACCTGCGTACATCTATTATTCACTTCTCTACGTCTCAGAAAAACCTTAACCTTAAACCTTCACCAACCAGCTGTGCAGATGTGAAGAACTTTGCAACTTGTGCATCTTCTCCGTACCAGGCTTGCCATTTATTCATGATGTGCAAAAATCAACGCCATTAGAAGCATTTTAAATAATCGAGTAAAACGTCAACGTTCTTTTACTTCGCTTATTTCGAATGAAAACCTCGAAACGACGCTTCGGTTATAGATATATATTTAACGAAGCTACCGCATTAAGTTCCAACATCTATATTCAAAAATTAACTACCGTCAAGATGGAAATATCCGTGTTAAATTAATCGCGAGACAGTTCGCGCTTCTTTTGCCAATTTTAATTTAGAGACGTAAAACGCAAACGAATTAACATAATTTGATGTACATTAATTTGAATATCAAAAATCGTCTCTTATTTGACTTGGACGCTTTTTGGGAACTTTTTTGGTGAGGGAAACATCTTTTCCAGGGATTTCACTCGGACCCATGGGTATGTTTTCAGCTTGGTCACGTCACACATTATCTACATACGAATGAAAATCATTACTGCAGGCCAACCCACTCTTTCCAACCTTCTATTCAACTTTCACCTTCCGACCAGCAGCACTCAATGTAGCTAAACCATTCATAAGAGTAATATTTCTATACGATGATTTATGGTACGAAAACTTTTCTTCAACATTTTCACAGCTTTATTTGACGCACTTTATTATTTCCCTCGTAACATTATGGTATGTATATCTATGCACATAAATATACACACACCGCGTACACGCTGTCGATGTTGTTGTGAATAAAGGGAAAACCCTCGCCAGTAATTTCGCGCGTCATCGCGAAACGTATTCAGTTTTTTTCTCAATTCTGCTTCCTTCTGGCTTCTCTTTAGGTATCTTCATCATTGTAGGCCTATTCTAGGCGAAGAAAAAAACTGGGCCCCGCTACCCTTCTTTTATTTCCTTATAATATTTATATGTTTACCCCTGCGAGATATTAAACCTGTCATAATGTGCATTTATGCGCTATATGTGTTTATACTCAGAGAAACATGGCAAAAATGTGGATGACAACGATATACTAACCATATAATATACGAAATAATACAATATATTATTTTTCTGCGGGTTTTTTATGTTAACCAACTACTTAAACGATGAAAATATTCGAAACAGTTAACTTTTTTGCTATATGAAATTACTAAACAGGAAAAAAATTCCCCCTGACCTGAAAAAGTGGAGCGAAAAAACTAGGGCAATTCTTAAATACTGCATTATACAGAAGTAACAATTAAAGCGCCATTTCTTAGCTCGTTATTTGAATTTAAAAAGATCATTAAGATAATTTTTTAATTTATTGCCTTTACGGTTTAAATTCAACTCGCTCGGGTACGTTTTGTTCAGCACCAACACTTATCGTAGGTATTCTAACTTGCAATCTAGTTAGTTCTATTGAAGTAGATTTTGGTACGCGTGTATGGACAATTAGACAGACTCAGTGGCGCCCAGGGATTTCAGGACTGGTGATGCGGAACTTATGTGAAGGGGCCCCCAATTTTTTCAAAGGGCCCCCCCCCCAAAAAAGATCAAAAATTTTCAAAGAGTATAATAATTTTTTCAAGAACCCATTTTTTGTCATTTTATTTGAAAAAATGAAATAACACAATATTAAGTAGGTAAGCAGTATTTTGTTCTACGTAATATTTATATTTCTCCAAAAGCGGGATTTTTCTGGTGAAATTATTTACAACTTCTTCATAATCCAACTGAGTGTACCTAATAAATTTTTTAAGACCCCGTTTTTTCTACATTATTCTGTCAATTTTTGATCTCATTAAAATTTGTCCTCGCGCTGACCATACCACACTTTTTGTGATTTGAAATTTAATTTTATTTAAAAAATAAAATAAGCAAGGGAGAAAATTTTCACGAAAGATCATATTAGAACTGCAAAAAACTGATATTTGATACTTAGGTACCTGAACATTATTTTTAATTTTATGGGAAGATGACATGACGTGGGCTGATGGTCGTTGTAGTCTGAATCCAAAATTAAGAAAAATACTTCATAAGGAGGTCTCTGAAGCATTACTAAATTAACGATTGGTAACATTGATTTGAAAATTTTTCCCGAGCGAAGCTAGGGCGAAATTTTTTGAAGAATTTATTATAAAAACAGCAAAGACGCACTTTTCAGATAATTTCTTGAATTTTTAGAAAATCCCTGTAAAAATTCCAAAACTTCCTGACCTTTCCAGGTTTTCTAGAATGGGCACCTTGACTCCTTTTCCAAAGAATTTGAAAATTTTTTGAAAATTACGATTGCATTCGTCACCAAGTTCTTTGATGAATGAGAAGGACAAATTTTTCGGCTTTGAAATAATCAATTAACTGAGATGAAAGGAGAGAGGGTTTATACCACTATTTTGAGAATGAATTGTAGCTATTTATTGAGCCCGAGCGAAGCGAGGGCAAAATTTTAAAAAAAACAGCTAAAAGCTGAAATTTTTTCAATTCTTATCAATATTTTGATCTTGAAAGGAAGGCGAAATTTCCAACTCCTATCTTTTATATACCTATGTACTGTAAGTTTCATCTGCCCTAGCGTAGCGAGGGCCAAGATTTAAAAAATTGATAATTTTTAGAAAATAATTCGTTTTTTAATAGTTTGTTGTTTGAAAAAATTCCATTACATTGAAATAAAAATTGTCTGCTTTTAGAAGTTTTTTTTTTTTTACAAAATTTCATGTTTTTTTTCTTATTTTATGCTTTTCTATGCCCGTTTGCTACAAACTTTACTGACTTTTGGAAAAATTACGAGTGGGGATGAACCATCCCCACACCCCTATTATTTCGTCTCTGGTTGTGTAAGTTAATAATCTTCGAGTTCTTTCACTATACCTATAGTGATACGAGTTTACAAGGTGATTTATACGTGATGTGATGAAAGATCAAATTGTTAACTTCTCTTATTTTTTCATCAAACTATTCAAACTCTCATGGGAATTAAATTATACATATTTATTGATTTAAAAATGTATGCAGGGGGCCTCAAATAGTATAGAGGGGCCCCATATGCCCCCAGCTTAGTATAGAGGGCTTCACATAGGGCCTCACATGGGGTCCCCAGCTAGTATAGAGGGGCCCTACGAGAGGCCCCCAGCTGGTATGAAGGGGCCCCATGTATGCAAGGTTCGAGGGGCCCCGTATGCGGCCGCATACGCGCAACACGTACGTGGGTGCCCCTGGAGACTGAGGATCAGGTTATATGCTAACTACATTGCAAATAGAGGAGAAATATAAAATTTAAAGTGTTACCAGTTTCCCTCTCAAAGATGATGTTGGAATCGCTTGATAAATTTTTGCTGTTGAATCTGAATAAAAATCTGAGTTTTTGGTAAATTTTAGATAATCAAAGTAGAAAAGTCCATTACAGAATTTAAAATCTTATTCGAGGGCGAGGATTGCCCTTTGAATTTTATTGTTCTCGATTTTCAAACAATTCTATCAAAAAAAAACATTTTTTTAAAGTCTTAATACGAAATTTCGATGTATTTACTTATAGTTGATACAACGAAAGAATGTAGTTTTACCCTACATTCTCCCACCACAAAATTTAGGAACGTTGAGTTGTCATTGGATAAAATTTGAAATCAACGCGCGTCGTTGGTTTCCGCGTTACGAGTCGAGTAGGGGAAATGTAAATTCTTTCGTTGTACGTACTATAAGTATAGGTACCAGTGCTATCTTAGAAAATTCCGGGTTAACGAATATATGCACCTAGAACCATTTTCAAGAACTAAATTGTGGATTAGAACTGTTGAATCGTGTGAATTGATTTAACCTTGAAAACTGGACAAATTATTTTCTTGAAAACGAAACATAATATGGAATAGAAAGAAAATTTCTTTCTCGAGTAAAATTTTCTTTCATTTTCTCAAATAGAATTTAAAATTCTATTCAAAATAGATCATTATTTAAAAAAATTTTCGATCAAGAAGAATTCATGATCAAGAAGTGGAACCATAAGCTGTTCCTACAGCTCCTATGTTGAGGTAGATCAGTTTTTTTTTGTGATGATATTCCCTCGTTAATAAATTCCAAAGCTGCAAGCAATGAATATAGATACCTAGTACCTACCACATACGTACGTTTATAGATAGTTTGGATCGACGAGAGTGCGTGCTGGTCACTGGTGTAAGTGTTGTAACGCCACAAAGAAAAATTTTCACCACAACTTTATAAAAACATCGTACCAGCAACACTTCTAAAACCAGCACAAGATTCAGACCAGGTAATAGTAATATTAACGCTGGCTGGTTTTTCTACTCGTGACGTCACAAAAATACCCTCCCGCTACAAGACCTTTATATGGTTATATGTACAACAATCCAAACTTCCTATAAACGTATTATCCTTATTCCTTGGCTGCAAGAAAATTTCCAACATGAAAAATAAAAACAGAGAAGTAGAAATGGAAAAAATCATACAAATTTTGTTTTCATCGTTTTCTGTTCAACTGCAAAATTTGGGAGATTAACGTGTGAAGAATCTCAACTCGAAGTATAATTTTGAGCTGAAACAAAAACAAATCTAAGGTGCATCATAAAAAAATCCATTATTCAAAATTTCAGGTGCTAAAGTTCATTTCACGAATTTTGATGAATTTTTCAATGTTCAAAATTGCCTGATGTCCCTGCAAAATACCAAAATTTGACCTAATCAACGAAAAAAGTTGAAACTTGGTATATACCTTATTTTTGACCTTCCGACTCGATTATATGTGGTTTCGAGAGCTTTCAGATTCCCTAGAAAATTATGAAATTTTCTTGCATTGGAAAAAAGCCCATAAAGAGTGTCCGTGCATATGAACTTCAGTCCCTAAAATCGCGAATTACCCATATTAGGAGGTCGAAAATAAGGTATCTACCAACCTTTAACTTTTTATCTCGATGAGTACGCTGTATCTGCGTGTTTTCATTTTTTAAGGAGAATTTTCTGCCAAAAAATATAGATTTGAACTGGAAGTTACTAATTTTGGAAAATTGTGCCTTAATTGATCAAATAGGTTGCCTACCAAAATGTATAATCCGCGATTATAGGTGCTGACAGTGGCGTCGGAAGGTGGGGTTCAGTGGGTGCACTGCACCCCCCCCCCCCCAAATTCTGGCTGGGGTGCAAAGTATCATTTGCACCCCCCCCCCCCCCAATTGCAACAAATTGGGATTTTTGAAGCATTAAAACATGAAAATAGGCCTTTTTAGGGCATTAAACGCTCAATTTTTTCAAAGCTTCGCCCTCGCTTTGCTCGGGCATGAACAAAATCACAATTATGAATATTATTTGAGTCAACAGTGCGAGAAAGGTTCCTTTTTGCCCCCTCCCCCGAAAATCCTTCTGTTATTCCTAGTTTTTATACTAACTTTGCACCCTCCCCAAAAAAAAAGCTTCCGACGCCACTGGGTGCTGAAGTTCATATGAATCGTTTTTATAAGCTTTGCTCCAGTGCTGGAAAATTCCAAAAAAAATTCTGGAAGCTCCGAAATTCTCGAAACCACTTTCGAAAAATTTGAGAGGTTGAAAATAGGTTATATACCAAATTTCAGATTTTTTGGTTGAATAGATCAAATTTTCATATTTCTTAGGGCGATGAGGTAATTTCGAAGTTTCAAAAATTCGCCAAAATTCGAGAAAGAACTTCAGCTTCTGAAATTTTGGAAATTGGGTTCTTTTATAATGTACTTTTGAGATTTTTTTTGATTTCTACTCAAAATTTTACTTCGTTTTGGGATAGGTACCTCCTTTGCAAGAACTGATGAATGCAACTACAAAATTTATTCAAGGGATGATTAGAAAAAGTTATTCAGTTTTTATTCAATGTTCTAATTTATTATCCTCATTATTGTTTTCAAAAGAGTTTTTTTGAATTTGAATTTGCTTTTGAAGTCTCCCTTAATAAAAATGATACATTCGTCTGAAATTTGAATTAAAGTTCATTTCTAGAACATTCGTGATATAAAAGTAACTAGATATTTGCTTTGAAAAAAAAAACAAAAAATTTGCATTTTTATTTTATTGTGAAAATTGGAGAAAGTTGAAAAATTTTATCAAACATGGAAATTCATCCAATTGTTAGCTCATCCCTAAAAAATTCAGACTTAATTATTTGATACTTTTTCCTGATCTCCTTAGACTGTTTATTTGTCGTTTGATACTTTATGTATGTATTTGTTTTTTGTGAGTGGTTACACCACAACTCTTAGCGACTTTTGTTCTTTTTTCACAAACACGTATAAGCGCACCCAGAAATTATTTAAGGGAGGGGCTCAGAATTCGTGAAAAAATGGGAAGGGGGGATGAAATTTCTATGAAAAAATTCTCCAACTTGTTATTTTAGTGACGCTGGCATAGTCAGGGTATTTTTAGTAGGTTGATATTTCATAAACAAATTTGAGTCAAGTAAAATAAAAAAATAACGAAATTTCAGTGATTTTCCACTGATTTTTCATTCAAAATTATAGATTTTTTCTGACAAACTGGGAATTGATTGATAAATGAGTGATTTTTTACCAAAAGATCGGTGAAAAATCATCAATTTTTAAAATAGAAGGACTAAAATACTGCCCGAGCAAACCGAGGGCGGAATTTTTTTGACCAATCATGTTTCAAGAGCAAAAAAAAACACTTTTTTCAAATTTTTGTAATGAAAAAATCTTTTGTCCGAGCTTGGGGGCTCGAGCCCCCTGAGCCCCTCTCTTGGGTGCGCTTGTGACCACACGACCATAATGGCACCTGACTCTGGTCAGTGATCAATGATCATACACCACTTCTCACTTGGCATGCACCTACTTGGTATTTGTTTTTGGTCACGCTTAATATTTTTGTTTTTCAATGACCTTTGTCATTTGTTCTTCACATATTATGAAGAAAAAAACGAAACGATATGAGAAGACTAAAATTTTGAAAAACAGTGAAAGTTGAATATCGTGGTACGGATATCTTCCTTTATGGCTTTACTTTCAAATGGGGAGGGGATGTAAGTAAGAGTTCCAGGGGAAACCGAGGCAAGCCACGACGACAATAATACTCTATGGGGCAATATAAATAGTCAAATTTATCAACGTATTTGCATGGTTTAGAATCGCTTTCAAGACGATATTCTTCACAATAATAGGCAATAAATTTCACCAACATAATATGATCGTAAATTTACGTGAACATTTCTCCTAAAACTAAACACTCCATTAGTAAGCTTTCGTTATTTCTCTTTTCTTCGCCATTTCACCTCACTGTAGCCCATCTATACCTAATATACTGCCAGGAATGCACGTTGTATTCGCACATTCCACTAGCCATATTATCCCATAGTTAAGTATCCAGAAACCGAAAACCTCGAAGAAATTTTACTGGTGTAAATTGCATTTTAGCAGTAAAAACCACTCGTCGATCGGAATTATTGGTTAAAACAGCATATTCCGCTGGTCTACGGAACAATGGTGGTTTGACATTAAAAACTGCCTATACGAGGAAAATGCCATTACAGCGGGGTTTTCCACCTTTATCTACCTAGGCGAAAAAACCCATTGCTATATTTGCGAATACGTGCTTATTTTTTAGAATATTTTCAATGGAAACGTGAACCAGGGTGGTTTATGGTTTACATTTTGCAAGTGAGAATCGGTTTAGCATGAACATAGTGTAAGCGTGTTTGCAGGGCGCAGATAATGCAGAATTGAAATAATACAGCCCCCTTGGCTGGCGGAGATTTGCACACGTGAAAAAAAGGGGTCGTTGCTGCACGCTGCCGCAGCTCTAAAGGGTTAAAGGTATATACGAGCTGGTATTGTTGTTTTTGTGTATCGCAACGCATCTTTTCGCCCCTCGCCTGGCACAATACACGACACAAGGGCGACAATCTACTTGATAAATAGCTGCGGTTGCGTATAAATACCCCTGTGCTTCGTACTCCGTCTCCGTCTCTGGCGTATTGTGCTATTTCGTTTTCGCGCCATCGTGTCCACCATATTTGCAGATCGCGAGGCGAATCTGCTCTACCCCGGTGCCCGTCGCAGTGGGTACCTATATTCGGCCTTTTTGACATACGTAGGTACGTGGGGGGAGGGGGTGGTAAAAAAATAACACCAACGGTACCTTTTCAGGCACACCGTCGCGTCACGCCGCCATTTCCTTATTTACAACACTATTTTCGTTTCGCCTTTGTATGCGGGTTAGCTATATTTGTATTTGTCTCATCTCTCGAAAATCCTCTATATGTTTACAGTCATTTTTCCTCTTTTAATTCGCCTCTTTTGTCACAATTCCCTCCTGCCCGGTACTGCGGCTGTCTCGTAGCCGGCTAATAATGTTTCAACTCGTCGACTTAGGGGGATTCTCCTCCTCTGCGAGCCTACTTCAAATAACCGGACACTTACGCGCCATGTATGGAAAAAAATTATCAGTTTTGTAGTTTAACGTAAGTGAGCGGATTATTAATGTTTTTCGACGGTTTTGCCATCACGACGAGTGGCCCTGTGTTTTAGCCGATCTTTGGTGTAGTGCTGGCTCGTACGTATTTCGTGAGTTGAACGAGAAGAGGATGGTAATTAATGAAGGACGAGACTAAGGACGTCCTAAATAAAGACGCGTATAACAGATGTGTTACCGCAACCGTGTTTACACATTTTTAGCCTTGTATTTTAATGGGATTTTTGCCTAATTGTTACATCGGTCGAACGTTTTCAGCGGCTGAGTTGAAAACACGGTGTTCTAGATTAGGCGTCGACGACGAGGCGATGAAAATTCTAGTCTTTTTACAGACGTGTTAACAGAGCAGGTGAAATTTCGGATAATTTATTGCACACGAAGTAATTCCGATGGAGGATCGGTTCTTTGGTGGAATTATGCGTCATATTTTGCATGCGAGGGCTTGTACGATAATTTTGTCTTATTGTGAATTCGGTCTATCATTTTGAGGTAATTTTTACCATTTGGGGGCTCTCGTGTTGCATTGGGGTACTTGAGGCCCAGATTTCAGGACTTAATTTTAATACAATTGTACGTAAAGTTGCTGGGTTTTTATTTTTCCTCGGTAAAACATTGATATTGATTTTGGTGTTTTTTTTGTTTGATTTCAGGTGAGTTTCTTGCGAAAAGATATTCATTTATGAAAACTTGATAATTGATCAAAAATCGTTGATGAAGGGAAAGCAAGATGAAGATTGATTCGTTTTAATGTGAGTAAGTAGGAATTTGAGCTATAACTTTGGAAGTCAACAAATGATGGACCCGAAATCGAATGTTTCAATAAGTTAACCGATCAGGCTGAAATTTTTACCACGTATTTGTGACCGGGTAATCATGAACTGGTTAAATTCTGGTGCAAAAATGTCCACTAGAATTGAAGAGAAGCCAAAATGATCGTTTTCAAGGCACATTGTCGAAATTTGTCGTTTCGTAATCTACGAACTCTTGAAAATACATTTTGAGAAAATTGCAAAATTACGATTTATTCCATGTCACCCGTCGGGATCATTTTGAGAAAATTGAAAAATTTAAATTTTTCCAAGTCTAAAATTCTCTAGGCTCTTCCATCAAGAAAAATATTGCCTAATTCGTATTTTACGTCCTCGAAAACCTATATTTCAATATACCATCAATCGAAAAAAATTGTAAAATCGAATTTTTTCCCTCGTCTCCCCCGTACCTTACTCTGACCCGTCATCATTAAAAGAAAAAAAAATCACCAAATTCTTATTCTGCTCCCTCAAAAGCATAGATTCTGATGTATAACTCGAGAAAAATTACGAAATTCAATTTTTCCAGGCCTTACTTCCCCTTTTCTCTCGAATAGGAAATTTTGAGGCTTCAGCCCCTGAAAGGAGAAGTATAAATTCGTTAAATGTGCTCTAAAATTTTGTTTTTTCAAAATATATCACAACCTCAGAAACCTAGGTAAATTTTTGATGGATACTAAACTATATACATTTAAGTATTTAAATTGTAAAAGCTTTCGAGCAACTGGCGAAATAATCCTCAGGGTGGAAGTCAGTATAATACAAATATATAAATAAAATAACGAAATATTTCCCAAATTTAATCAGATTTGAAAAAAAAAGTTACTGGCATTAAGTAGGTATTACTTTTAGTATCTAACTTTTATTTTGACATGTTAGCATGCTCCTCTAAATCAGGAAAAAAAGGTGGTACGTAAACAAAAAAATGCATAAAAATCACGTCAACTTGTACCTCAAATTCAGATATTGAGGGCAGAACATCCGAATTCAAGTTTATCGTTTTACATGCAAAATCACATCTGATTGGATCTGAACGGATCCTATCAGATTAGGACTTTTTCACATCAGGTGTATGCAAATTTAAAAATTTCTCATCGAAAGAGACCGCGTCTTTCAAATCTTACTTAAACACGTAGGACACGTAGGTAGTAGGTACCTACTAAATATACGCTTGCATTCTGCATTTTTGAAAATCACGGATGTACAGTCAGACTTGCAGCGTATTGAAAATGGGTAAAATTGATTAAAGCATTTATAAAACTGCTAGATTTTTTAAACAAATTTCATTGATTTTCTTAGTGATTTTTCTTTAACACTGGATTTTCTTTTTGTTACAATTCCAACAGCTAAAGTTTAATCAGTCAAATCTAGTGAAATTCCTTTTTGAATCAATTTAATTAATTCCACTGAAAATCACTAATTTATCATTGACTTTTTCAGTGAAAATTGTTGATTCTTTCTGACAAAGTAGTCAATTAACTGAAAAAAATCGCTGATTTTTGTTGACTAAGAAATCAGTGAAGTATTACTATGGCTAGTTACAAACACTGATTTTCAGTGATAATTACTATCACTGATTTTCTGTGATAATTACCATCACTGATTTCAATGAAAATTACTATCACTGATTTCAGTGAAAATTACTATATTCGATTTTCGATTTTCAGTGAAAATTACAATATCTGACTATCAGTGAAAATTACAATATCTGATTTTCAGTGAAAATTGCAATATATGATTTTCAGTGGAAAATACTATATCCTATTTTCAGTGAAAATTACAATATCTTTTCAGTGAAAATTACAATATCTTTACAGTGAAAATTACTTTCTCTAAGGAACACACAAATAAACTGTGAACTGGGCCTAGAGAGCCTTGAAGCTTTCATAGGAGCTATGTCAACAAAATAAGTACATAACATCATTACAAAACATACAAATGTTCCTGCCACTTACAAAACAAGGGCAATTACAGCGTATCAAAAAGATCCCCCCCCCCCCCAAGAATAGTTATAAATAACCTAAATTCCTAAATTTTAAGCCGTTAAATTTGAAGGTTTTCTAAACTTTTTCCTACCCCTAAATACCTGTCTCGATGTAAACCCTCATTATTCAATATCAATAAAGCGCATAAAGTCGCTGTGACAATGAAATAAAACTGTCTCTCTTTTCTCTTGATTTTCAGTGAAAATTACTATCTCTGATTTTCAGTGAAAATTACTATCTCTGATTTTCAGTGAAAATTACTATCTCTGATTTTCAGTGAAAATTACTATCTCTGATTTTCAGTGAAAATTACTATCTCTGATTTTCAGTGAAAATTACTATCTCTGATTTTCAGTGAAAATTACTATCTCTGATTTTCAGTGAAAATTACTGTCTCTGGTTTTCAGTGAAAACTACTATCTCTGATTTTCAGTGAAAACTACTATCTCTGATTTTCAGTGAAAATTACTGTCTCTGATTTTCAGTGAAAACTACTATCTCTGATTTTTAGAAAGGCAAAGTTTTACTAAAATTTGCTGATTCAGATTTAAGTATAGGTATATTAGTGATTTTCACTGATTCTTAAACGAGGTATTGATTTAAAACACAACCGTTGTCAAAAATTGAAAAAAAAATGAATTAAATCTTCTTTTGAAAAATTGTTCCGAAAAGAAACGATGGCGTTAAGCTCGTATCAATTTTGATTATTAGGTATGTTTCAAAATTAAGATTTTTTCAATTTCTAAAAGCAGAGCAATTTGATGAACAATCAACATCCATTGAATCATCATCATTTTGCTGTAAAATTTGATCTTTTGAGTATGGTTAATTTTCAAAACGACTCTTCAAATGAAAGAGTATCTAACAATCAGAATTGCCACATATGACAGATGGTTATGGATTCCTTGTATAATTCAGTTCCTTATATTTTAAATTTCTGGATGTTATTTCATTACTATTGCAATTTTTTAAGGAACATCCATTTTTGATATTATTGACATTCAAATTAATTTACGAAGTGGAAAAATATGACGAATCTGCCAAATCAGTCAATTTTTTCACAAATGGAAATTCAGCGAATCAACCCCTCGCGATTTTTCCGGGTTACACCCTTCGACATCCGTTTCGAATACGTCTTAATAATTTCCTCTAAAGCAGACGTAAAAAAGATATGGCACAGCGTCGCCCGAGGTTCGATAACAAAACAGAGTGGGAAGAAAAACAAGATCACAAAAAATTCACTTTCGAGATAACTAAGCAAGAGCTTACGACCAAAGTTGCAAAAGTCGATGCGGAGTTGTCGGATAAAAGACTTTTGTCATTTGTCGAGTAAAACAGCCGTAGGAAATGTTTCAAGAGCGATTGTACGGTTATGACAGCGAACAACACTTTCAGCATTCGAATTCGTTAACGAGGGAGAAGTTATAGAGTGAAAAAAGCGTCGCGATTTACTTACTTTTATAAACTGGTAACCGAGATGATACGGTGTATCGAGTTCCAAAGTAAGGTAATTGAGCTAGGTGGGCGGTTTCTTTTGTTTTCATAGACGAAACTGATTAATTTACTGAGGTGTAAGTTGAGATTGGTGTGGTAATGGGGTGAGGGGAAATGAGTGGGCAAATCAATTTGTATATGATTTAATAATGAAATTTTTTTGATTTGTAATATGATGACGTCATATTTTTTCGTGACACTGGTAATCCCTTATCGTACACGAAAATTAATTCGATAATTTTAGAAAGACTTGTTACGAGATCCCAGAAATAGAAAATAAAAAAAAGCCTAATTTGACGACCATGGATTTTTCTTCTTGAGTCAATGTTACGAATCGTATTCTTGCTAACAAGAGAGGTATCCCAACTAGAAGTAAAATTTTGAGCGGAAACAAAAATAAACCAAAAGTACGCCATAAATAAACCCCATATCCAGAATTTCAGGTGGTGGAAGGTCGTTTCTCGAATTTTGGCAAATTTTTGAAATTTAAAAATTACCCGATCGCCATGCAAAATATGTAAATTTTGATCTAATCAAAGAAAAAAAAAACTGAAATTTGGTACATAACTCTATTTTCGACCTTCCGAATCGACTGGAAGTAGTTTTGAGACGTTTCAGAGCCCAAAAATTTTGGAATTTTCCAGCATCGGAGAAAAGTCATTAAAAATAGTCCATATGAACTTCAGCCCCTATAACCGCGAATTGCCCATTGGGATGTCGAAAATAAGGTATCTACCATCTTTTAGCTTTTTACCTTGATTCGTACGCTGTCAGCATATTTTTAATTTTTTTCAGGAAAATTTTTTGTCAAAAAATATAGATTTGAACAGGAAATTATGAATTTTGAAAAATTGTGCTTTAATTGATCAAATAGGTCGCCAATATGGGTAATCTACGATGATAGGTGCAGAAGTTCATGTTGAACCGTTTTTATGTTGTTTTTTTTTCAGTGCTGGGAAATACCTACTTCAAATTTTTTTCTGGAAGCTCCGAAACGTCTCAAAAACAATTTCAATCGATTTTACCAAATTTCAACTTTTTTCATTGATAAGATCAAAATTTCATATCTTTCAATACGATAAGGTGATTTTGAAATTTCAAAAATTCTTCAAAATTCTAGAAATGAACTGCAGCACCTGAAATTTTGGATATGAGTTTTTTTTTATGATTAGTCAGGTCTCAATCGTACATCCGCGCGCTATTCCTGTTAAAATTGATTTTATGATTGATTCTTGATCTGGACACTAAAACAAAGAAATTAAGCTCATATGCCCTTTTTTCTCCCTCCTTCTTTCCCCAGGGTCCACCCTCCAACATTTCAATCGTGTGTATCGCCTTATCTATGGGTGGTAATGAAAAAATTTTCAAACAAAAGTTGTTCCTCAGCACCTAATGTACATATTAATTTCTCATCAAAATCCATTTTGGATCAACTCCTGCCCCCCAAATTTAGAAACAAACCAGGTTTTTGAGAAAATCTCAAAATCACGTTTTCTGCATTTTAAACGAAAAGTTTCGGAGATACGACAAAATTTGTAATCACAAAAAGTATTCAGAATTGAATTTCCTTTCCAATGTGCTTTATCGCGACCATTTTAATCAAATTTTTCCAACAGAGTGGACCTCTCCCCTTTCCTCTTTTTCACAAAAGTTGGACCCACGAACAAAATTTGCTCCAAAATGAATTCCGATAGTAAATAAAATTATGCATTAGATATCGGAAAACAAAAATCGTTCATTTTTTTTCGTGGATCCAACTTTTGAGATAAGAGGGAGGGGGAGAGATCCACCCTGTCGGGAAAATTTGGTGAAAATGGTCGTGGTAAAGCACATTGGAAAGGAAATTCAATTCTGAATACTTTTTGTGGTTACAAATTTTGCCGTATCTCTGGAACTTTTCGCTTAAAATAAAAAAAACGTGATTTTGAAGTTTTCTGAAAACTGTTTTATTTTCAAATTTGGGGGACAGGAGTTGCTCCAAAATTGATTTTGATAAGAAATTAAAATGTACATTGGGTGCCGAGAAACAACTTTTGTTTGGAAATTTTTTGATTACGACCCATAGATAAGGCAAAATACGTGTTTGAAATGTTAAGGGGTGGACCCTGGGGAAAGGGAGAAGGGAAAAAAAGGGCATATGGGCTTAATTTCTTAGTTTTAGTATCCTGAACAATAATCAATCATGAAATCAATTTTAACAGGAATTTCGCGCGGAAGCCTTTTTTTGTACGATTGAGACCTGACTAGATGTGCTTTCGATTTATTTTTATTTCAGCTCAAAATTTTTGTTTCGGGTTGGGATACCTCCCTTATAAGGCATGGTCAAGAGAACATTTGAAAAAAATTGTATGTAAAATTTTGGATTTGAAACATCTGTTTGGGCCAAATTTTTGCCTACAATTCGCGCTGGGTCTCAATAAATTGAATAATTTTAACAAAGTAATAAGTACCGGTACTATGTTTTAAAGTTTTATGTCATCAAAACTTGTCTATTGAGAAATCTGAGGAAAATTGTACCTGTAATGGAGTAATTAACTGAAAAATTCGCTGTACCCAATAGGGAACTTATTTTTCCTAATTTTTGAAAACGTAAATCTCGTTTAATTTGATTTCTCGCTTTCTTTTCATTGCTTCCATTTATCCTTGACGCGAGAATAACTAGAATTGAAGTCGAGGGGACAAATTATTCATAGAATGCGTTCGAGCTTTGCGTGGAAACAATCAAGTGTAACTTCCAGGCGAAGAAGAGGCGGACAGAGGCAGGCTGAAATAAAGAGTGAAACTGTTTGGCGGTGATATTTAAATGCATTTTGTTGGCGAAAATCCCTTTTTGGATGTTTTAAAAAGTTTCCAAGTATTGCCCTCAAAGCGAAGAATAAATAGGAAGAGGTTAGAGAAGAGTATAATTAAATTATTTAAGAAGTTTTAATTGTATCGTCGTTTATCTTTTCAATTAAAGCGGCGCGTAGCTTACAGAAATGAGAAAAAAGTTGACGCGTACGAGAAATAATTGGTATTATTTGAGAAATTTTATATAATTTAATTATGTTTATCCCTCTATGCTGCTTAAAGTTCGTCGGCTCAATACCCATAGGAGATAATTGTTTCATTTTATTCTTCGCTTACGTATGTAGTTGTTAAAATGGAGTATATCGAATGATGACGAAACGAGATTTTAACATGAAATTAAGATACGAAGAAAGATTTTCTCAATTTTAGAATGAGAGGGAGCAAAAAATTCTAAAAGGTTTTCTTTTTTTTCGCCCGAGTTTTAATGAACGGAACATTCATATTCATAAGGACGTTGGTTGGGGAAAAAAGGGTTCTTTTAAGGTCCATAGTACTCTTTTTTTTTATTCGGCATTTCATCCTTTGTCTCTCAATTTATGTGGTGAAAATTTAAGCGTTGTTTTTAAAATTCGCGTCAAGTGTTTTTCTTTTTTCTTTTACATTTTCGACCCTTGTCGAGATTCCGAGCCGAATTCTTCAAAAGCGGTGATTGCGGTTTGCTTGGATGTTTGAAAACGTCTCGTCGGGTCGGCTCGTGTCGTGTAGGATTTGATAACTCGAAAGCCTACGAAATTTAGGGTAAATAAATTAATTCGTCCGGTACGATGATTAAAATCGAAGTATTTAAACTGCGAATTGCGAGTGCAGTTTCCGAACTCTAGATGGTAAATAAGGGGACTTCTTTAGAAAATACGTTCAGCTGCGATTCAGCTGGAACTCTGCCCTTGGTCGATGGTGTCTTTTGATTTGTGCAGCAATTTTACAAATAAGGCAGATGTCGCTGAATTCGGCGAACAGCTCAGCAAGTCTATAGGAAATGCATCAAGAGCACAGTGCCTGGTTGAAAATTGAATTTGCTGTGCGAAAAATAAGAAACAGAACACGTTTAACCGTTTAGGGAAATGTCAAGCGACGATATTAATTTTATTTCATACCACGTTCTTATATGTACCATTGGGTTTAGAAATGTGTTCCAGTGCGAGTGTACTGTATACGTAAAATGACGTATCCGCAATAATATTCCATATGACGGGTAAAATTCGCCGGTGCCTTTTCAACTTGTCTGCTGCTCGTTGTTTAACAATATCTCTTTTTAGTCACATCTCTCTCTTGCTCTTTAGACTTCCAAGTTATAAAGCGTAAAACTCGCCTAGTATGCCTTTTATAAGCTACACCGATATGTTGAGAATGTTGAGATACGAGTTGTTTCACAGCAACGTATACTGTGTGATGTCGGAGACGAAAGTTGAAATTTTGTCGTTTGTGTAGAGAGTGACCGGCCAAGTTGGTATGTTTTTACATCGTCTGCTACGAGACGGGCTACGGTGTAATGGTTGCAGCCTCCACAGGGGTAAATTTTAACGTTTAGGTTTCTTCTTTAATTACCAAGTTATAAAGGGCTCGGGTTTTATGGATGCAAAAGCACTTAAGAAACTTTGACCGTGTACGTTTATTATTTTACTAGCCTTGGTCTACGTACTTAGTCATAACGGAGATGTTTGCCCTGGTCCGGTGGTTTGTTTGTTGGCGGAAAAAAAAATTAGTGTAACTGGATTGCGGTGGAGTTTTTTGTTGCTGTGCCAGACCTAGAATGATGTTTATGGGGGAATTTTGGGACGAGGTTAATGAAGAAAGTTGTAATGTACAGATTTATAAATAATATTTGCGAAGTCGAGAAAAATGAGGTAAATTTAAAACTGCGAATTGCGAGTGGAGTTTCCGAACTCCAGATGGTAAATAAGGGAACTTCTTTCGAAAATACGTTCAACTGCGATTCAGCTGGAACTCTGCCTTTGGTCGATGGTGTCTTTTGATTTGTGCAGCAATTTTACAAATAAGGCAGATGTCGCTGAATTCGGCGAACAGCTCAGCAAGTCTATAGGAAATGCATCAAGAGCACAGTGCCTGGTTGAAAATTGAATTTGCTGTGCGAAAAATAAGAAACAGAACACGTTTAACCGTTTAGGGAAATGTCAAGCGACGATATTAATTTTATTTCATACCACGTTCTTATATGTACCATTGGGTTTAGAAATGTGTTCCAGTGCGAGTGTACTGTATACGTAAAATGACGTATCCGCAATAATATTCCATATGACGGGTAAAATTCGCCGGTGCCTTTTCAACTTGTCTGCTGCTCGTTGTTTAACAATATCTCTTTTTAGTCTCATCTCTCTCTTGCTCTTTAGACTTCCAAGTTATAAAGCGTAAAACTCGCCTAGTATGCCTTTTATAAGCTACACCGATATGTTGAGAATGTTGAGATACGAGTTGTTTCACAGCAACGTATACTGTGTGATGTCGGAGACGAAAGTTGAAATTTTGTCGTTTGTGTAGAGAGTGACCGGCCAAGTTGGTATGTTTTTACATCGTCTGCTACGAGACGGGCTACGGTGTAATGGTTGCAGCCTCCACAGGGGTAAATTTTAACGTTTAGGTTTCTTCTTTAATTACCAAGTTATAAAGGGCTCGGGTTTTATGGATGCAAAAGCACTTAAGAAACTTTGACCGTGTACGTTTATTATTTTACTAGCCTTGGTCTACGTACTTAGTCATAACGGAGATGTTTGCCCTGGTCCGGTGGTTTGTTTGTTGGCGGAAAAAAAAATTAGTGTAACTGGATTGCGGTGGAGTTTTTTGTTGCTGTGCCAGACCTAGAATGATGTTTATGGGGGAATTTTGGGACGAGGTTAATGAAGAAAGTTGTAATGTACAGATTTATAAATAATATTTGCGAAGTCGAGAAAAATGAGGTAAATTTTGTAGAAAAGCGAGGGGATAGAATGATAATGGAAATTTTAAAATTTAAGGATAGAATTTTGGAGTTGGTTTACAAAAGCTATGTTTTTTTTACACGGATTTTACCATAATCTGATTCTGGATTGTGGAAAGATTTTAGCTGGATTTTTGGTTGGAAAATCTAAAAAAAATAAAATCCATATTCATAAATCGCAGTAATTCAGATTTCGGGTGTTTTATTCTATAATTTGATAAAGCGGAAGTGACTTTTAATTTAAAATATTTTATTTATTTAAAAAAAAAAGACCTAACTTTATCCTTATCAATCTTCACTTGGAAGTTTAAAAAAAAGTTAGTTTCGTGATTGTTAAAATCTAAAATCCATTCTCAGAAGCTACTACCCCAGTGGATTATGGATTTCAATAATCTGGATTTAATCTCTTCAAAATCTGGTAAAACGAACAGTAGTTTATCAAAAACTGAATTTGGGTTATGTAAATAAAGCAGGATTTTGAACGAATTTTCTGAATCTTAATCTGGATTATACGAAATCCGTGTAAAAAAATCATAGCTAAAATAAACTTGATAAAAAATTTAAATTGATCAAAAAAACAGTGGCGATGATAGTTTTTTTTATTGAAATTTAATTTTTCTAGATTTAAAATAAATCCTGTCCCTGAATTTGTCCAAAAAATAGATATTATCAACACTTTTTAGGAGAAACTTGCATTATTTTTCAAAATGTCGACTTAATATCTCATTTTAGTCTTTCGTTCGATGAAAAATTCTAAAAAAATTTCTTTTTGAAAAATTGGGATTTTAATTGGTCCACATTTAACTTTTCTAGAATTTTTTTTGTTCGAAAGGTAAAAAAACACTATCCAATGAGACAAAAAAGTCAAAATCGATTTTATGAATAGGAATTTTTGAACAAGAAAACGATGTCTCTGAGATAAAAAATCGATTTTTTTCAACCCAATTCGATGTTTTGCCTCTCCTGCGAAAAATGCTTTTCCGACGTATGGTATGATATCGCAAAACACGTCACAATTGAATGTGCCACAACAAAAATGGCATAACTCAGCAGCATATGTCCTTTTTGATGCGACAAGCGATTCGTATTCTCTGAAGTTTTCTCTATCCAATGAGCCCCCTCCCACCTTCCAATATGTTTTCCTCGAAGAGTTATGGCGTTACCATGCTCTGAAGAAGTCAAGTGCAACCTTGACGAAATATTAGCAATAAACTCTTTTTGTAATCCGGCTTAAAACCCGTTTACATTTTTTGTATTTCTCAGTTATGGCGTTTTTAAAATTGCGAAGTTTGCAATTTCGGTACCTACATTACATGTTTGATTTTCGAGAATTTCCGTAATGTTTAATTTTTTCACTGTGCAGATGATTGTAAGATTTTAAAATTTTAATAAAGTGTTTTTTTATAGTTAATTTTTCGTCATAAATTTGAAAAAATAATGAAATTCGTCCAAAATGTATTTTTAGCATTTTTTTGTAACCAAGAAAATGAAAAAAAAGTTGTCGTTTTTCAAAGTGCGATAGGTATATCCGCTCCCTGAAGAAATAATTTGAAATTTTTTTCACGAAAATGCTCTTTTTTTCATTCTTTTCAACTTTTGTATGAAGATTTTTTTTAATTTTCACTTCCGGAAAAATTATACGTCATCAAACGTAGAAGGGTCGAAATGAAATTCTGTCACAACAAAAAGGACTCAACCTTTTGTTTTCAATATAGAAAAAAATAGAAAAGATATCAAGTGATAGGCGAGCTGTTTTCTTGTGGCAAAAAAATGAAATTTTAAGGTAAAATTTTTTCCCCAGCTCAATTCCTTAATTTAGTATTTAAAAAAGTATACTCAAACTTCAATCGCGTTTCATGTCCTTTTTGCTGTGACACGTTCAATTGATATTTTGAAAATAATGATCAAAAAAGGTGTTGAAAGGGCAAAATTTATGAAGATGTGGTTAGAAAATTGTCAAAGTAGGAACAAAACACGTCAAAAACTTCATTAAAATCGTTGAAAACATCTCAGAAATGCGAGTTATAAAAAAATCATCAAAGTTATACTGAATATTCTTTAAATAAGTGAGTCACCATTTGGAATTTTGGTGCGAGAAGTGTAAAAACTGTTGAAAATAACTTTCATTTACTTACCTACGTAAATGTTTTTAGGAAATTAAAATTATTTCAGAAAACTACAAAATTGTGTGCAGTTTTAAAAATTGTCTAAAATGTTTTCAAATCATACAAAAAAAATTGTTTACAACTCATCTAAAATGAAGTAAGTATAACTCAGAAATTCTTCAAAATTGTCAAAAGTTTGTGAAAATTGTTCAAATAATTTTCTTAAGGAACTGCCATTCTTTAAAGTTGTTGAATTAAATTATGTAAATTGATTGAAAAAATTTCATACATAATCGTTTCGGAGTCTGCACAATAGTCTAAAAATGGCAGAATGCCACTTGGATTTGGAAAATTTATTGTATTAAGTAATGATATTTTTGTGGAAAAAAATTTGAAAATTTTTTTATTTCATTATGACTTACGAGAAATTTGAAGAAAATGTTCTTTGCGAATTATTGCAATTTTTAATCTTGAAAACTGGTACCACTGGAGATGTTCGCCTTTTTTTAAACGAGAGTGAAGTAGAAATCGCAATTCTTCAACGGAATGTGATATGGGGGGGGGGGGTCACTCTCAAACTCAAATTTTACTATTTCCAACAATTCTGTGGCCTTCTACGAGGTTTCGTTTTCCTTCAGTATTTCCCATTGTAAAGAAATTTAGGAACATCTGATAGACGAAAAACTGGATATTGATGGTCCAACATACTTCTAAAATGAAAATATAACACCTAATTTTTTTTGTTGATTTTTTTTTTTTATTTAAAATTTTTTGAATATGTTGGGAGGTATCTTTCAAAATTTCTGTGGGGTATTAGAATTTGTTAGTGTGAGCCTTTCTTTTTGAAATTTTGATTTTAAAAATACGTTTTTGGTTATGTACAAAAAATTATGTAAACACTCCAAAAAGTCGGAAAAATTGAGAATTTTTTTCTCTGGCCATAAAATGATTGTACATCATTGAAAAACTTTTTTTTTTGATTTTTCAAAATTTCAAAATTTCGAACCCCATTTAGGTGATAGGGGTTCAAGTGAAGGGTGTGAAATTTCTACCACCTTCTTTTAACGTCATTTAATAACTTTTCATCAATTCCCATCCGCAATTGACAAACTCAAAAAAAAAAAACTTGGACATTTGAAATTTTAGCTGATGGTCTTAAACCATACCCTTACCAAATTTCGAACGTTCCATTCGTTTGAATTAAAGGCAAGCACCTTGACTAGTTTCCTTGCCCATTGATAAAAACTCCCTTTCCTATTTAAAAAATAAAATAAAAATAACATATTTTTAAATTATGGGTAAGGAAATTTCCACCATGATTTCATAACAGGTACAAGATTTTGTATAATAAGTATGCTTGCATGAGGCAAAAAGGAATGAAAAATTGAGATTTTAAAAAAATTTCTCCCATTACGTAAGTTCCTCTTGTCAATGAATTACTCTAGAACGATGTCAGAGCCAGTTTTGGTATTTGGCATGGTAGTTACTTATTTGTAAGATTATTTTTGATTATTTCGTCATAAGCTCCTACCTTTATTTTTCATTGACAAAATTCTTTCTAAAAGTTTCAAGTTTTTACAAGCACAGAAAAGAACTTCGAGTTTGATTAAACTCACGATCAAAGAAATTCTTATCAGCTTAGGTTGAGAGAAAAAAGAAGTTTCTGTACCTACAAATATAAAGTAGGTACATATTATTAAGCTTGACTTCGTAGATTAGAATTTTTTTCCATCGTACGTATCTTCCCATTTCATATGGGAAAAAATTTCATCGAAGTGTTTTGAATTTAACCTACTTTCCTCAGATATATTATGTATTTTGAAAAAAATTTCACTCGTAAACGATGTTAAAACGAAAAACAATCAAATTTTCATGAAGAACGTATTTTGTAACCTGAGACAAATTCCATGTGATTTTCTTTCATCGGAAACTCATAAATGTACCATGTGCGTTAATCCGCTTACGACGTTATTTAACGACATTTAAATGTCTATAACCGAATTGTGGTGCTTAGGTTGGTACTTGGTGGATTTAAAATTGTAACAAAAGTTTTATTTAGATTACAAAATGAATTTGATACTTGTAGGTCTTAAGGAGCATCGATGTGGGATACGCTGCTGTAAGGATGATGATCCGCTCTAGATGTAGATTGGATGTGCGGCATTGAAGGTATGTTTCGACCGAGTTTGAAGTGTGTGAGACAATAAAGGAAGAAGGTGATAGAAAATAAATAATTTAATTTTGGGTAAAGTAGTGTGGGATGAAATCGAACGAGGAAAAGTGTTGACATAAGTAATTGTGATGAGTTTCCCGGCTCAACTGGAGTATCGATTGGAATATCTTATGTGAAATAGTTAGATAACAAATTATTTTTTGGTAGAACTTTCAAACCATAGGTAGATTGAATGAGGAAGACATGAAGTGTCACTCGAAATTTCCGGACTCGTTTCAAAATTGGAAAATTTTCAAAAGCAGACTCTTCATTGGGAGAAGCCGAGAAAAAAATTCGTTGAAAATGTATGAATTAAAAAAAAAATCTGAAGCAAAACTTTTTCTTGTTTTAAAATATTTATAAAATATTAAATTTTTTCGGTTCTAATGGAATTTCAGTTATATGTACCTAACAATGCGCTGAAGTGTGAAAAACACTTGTTGATGGATGGGGAAAAATAGGATTTGATTCAAATTATAAATGGCCTATCGTTACAAAAAAAGGTTTGATATTTGAGTAGGTAGTATCAAAATTGAAAATTTATTCTAAATTAAATTTTCTCAAAACCGGTATGGCTGTGTAACTTTTTTTCTACTCAACTCATTTCAAATTGGAATGGGCAAATATTTTGATTCAGAGTAAAAAATATGAATATTTTTGTCTTCTTTGTTTTTCATTTTTACACAGCCCATAATTTATAAGGAATGTAGAATTAGTAAAATAAATGGACAAAATTGATGTTGGTATGAATTTTTTGTTTTGAAAAAACTACGAGAACAGAGACGAGAGAAGAGAGCTTTGATTTAAATGAAATGACTATAGGTACTGGAGAAAGTGTGATGTGATGAAGTTGGAGGGTGTTAAGATATGTAACATCGTTGTTGAGGATTTGCTCGAAATTAAATTTTTCGGAAATTTCCGAACATGTGAAACTTTTTTTTAACTTAAATTTTATTTGAAAATGAGAAAGTATTTTCATACAGGAATGAAAATATGATGGATATTTTTATAATTTTTTTCAATGTTGAAATACCTAATATTGAAATAGATTTTCGAATATTCAGAATAAACAATTGGACGAATTGATGCCTATATGGAATTTTTTTGGAAGAACTTCAATTTCCGAAGTTTTCGCTCATCCCAACGTTTAAACTGTAATAAAATCGTCGATATTGATGGAAAATTTTTCGAAGCGAGTCTCTCGTTTTTCTTTTTCGTATTTTTTTTCTTGAAATACCCTTCCAATTTCGTTGACCTTTTTCAAAGGGAAAGTCCTACCGTTACAACAACATGAAAGTGCACGAAGAAAAAAAAAGGGACCAGCAAAGAAAAAACAAGCCCAAAAAGAGAGAACACAAGCGGTGGAAAAAAAAGACTACGCCAACACTGATAATTTTTTATTTTGTTGCTGCAAATCCTAAGATTATACTTAAGCTTCGCGAAGATCTTCTACTCCAATTTTTAATTTTGTAATTAGTTTTACTCCGTATAAGTCTGGCAAGTGGCGCGGTTGCTCGGTTTTACGTCGTTTTTTTTTCTTTTATCGAACGAAAGCAATTAATTCCTTTATTTCGCGGCGGTAATAATTGCCTAAGATATCTAGAAAACGTTCGAGTTATAAATTAAACCAGAAAAGCAAACACAAGCCTAGGGGGAAAATACGATAGAGGAGACGAGAAACTCATTTTGATTTCTAAAATGACGATCGCATAATTGAAGTAGTAAAAAGAAAGGAAATAGCCATAAAAAATAGATACTTACTTGTTTAAAAAAGAAAAGGAAAGGAAAACGAATGTAGAACGAAAAGAGGGGAATATAAGTCAAGAGAGAAGGAACTGATGAAGCATCTGCGAACATTTTTATAAAGACTAAAATAGGAATGATAATTGCAATTTTGTTTAAAACTAATTGAACAGACGTGCGCAAGAAAAAGGCCGAGTGAGGGATACGGAGGGACTGGGGAAATGTTCATTCGCTCGCCAGAATTTTCTTGAGTCAGTGACGCCGCCGACGCCTGGAATATAATTTGTTAGCGGAAGCGAATTGTTCGTTTGTCAAAAAAAAAAGCCTAGAAAGGCCTTCAAGGTGGCGTTTTTTTTTCTTCGCGCTATTTCACGAGTCTGCCGGGCGCGAAAAAATGGCAAAAAAGCAGTTTAATTTAAAAGACTGTAATGAAAATTACGCCAATTTATCATTTAACGTTATACCACGCGATAGTTCGTCTTTTGGGATTTTTTACTTTAACATACGCGTTAAGGAATACCAACAATGGAAGGAGGGGAATTAAGGGACAGGTATTTTATGAAAATAATTGTAATTGAATTGTTTATCAATGTCACCTACGAAGTTACCTGAAAGGCTAAATACGTGCAATTTTTTTTCGGTTTGTGAAGAGCGTTGAAAAAAGATGCGAAGAATGAGAATATAAATATGAGAGAAAAAACGACGACGGAAATTGAGAGGAAAAGCGATGAAATTAAAAAAATATTATGCAGTCTCGGAATACTAAAAAAATTCGATGCTGTTCATGAAAAAAGTAACGCGTTTTGCTGTAAACAGTTTATTTGAATATTTTAACGTATACGAAAAAAAGAGAAGTTACGAATGAATAAAACATCCTTTACTCCAAAAATTTTTAATTTCCTTCGTGAAAGTTTAGCAGCGAAGCTTTCAGCCGTAATTGACGATTTTTCAACTTGCCACTGTGCTTTAACCGTATTCTTTTCGTGATATTTCTTCGTCGTTTTATGACAAGGTTTTGATGATTTCAAAAAAGGTATTACGATTGGTGGATATTATTATCGTAGTTACAAATAGCTGCAGTAAGTATACATATAAATGTATAATAATGGAGCTATTTTTCGAGTCCTTTGAATATTTAAAGAGTCAATTTATTTGATATAAATTTGTAAAATTTATTTGATATAAATTTGTAAAATTTGTTGCTGGAAGGCTTCAAAGGTGTGAGGAAGTGAGAGGGAATGGTAGGTATATTATTCAACTAGGGGCAAATGTGAGCGATTTCATCTTGGTGAGTGAAGTAGAATATTATTATGTTGAGCGAGTCGAAGACATTCGTCATAGAATAACTCATCTCGCTCATAGTCGTACAAAAGATTTTTTACTACGAATTTTTACGAAATGCACTCCTGTTGTTTAGAATTAGACTGTTCAACAACAACTCGATTGATTAAAATCGAAATTTTCAGGTGTAGTTGAGGAAAGTCAGGAAATCCTACCGTAAAAATTTCAGCTGAATTGGTCGAGTTATGTGAGCTACAGGGTGGCTCAAAATCGCGTCCAGATCAAAAACAAAGCCTTCTTGTAAGAAAACTAATACATATAGCTCTTACAAGGGAGGTATCCTTACTCAAAGTAAAATTTTGAGCTGTAACAAAACTAATTCGAAACTATACCATAAAAGAATTCCAGATCCAAAATTTCTGATGGTGCTGAAGTTCATTTCTATAATTTTGGCGAATTTTTGATACCTATTTCAAAATTATCTCATAGTCTTGAAAAATATGAAATTTTGATCTGATCAACAAATAAAGCTGAAATTTGGTATATACTCCATTTTTGACATTTGAAATTGATTAAAAGTGATTTCGAGACTTTTCGGAGCTTCCAGAGACGATTTTGGAATTTTCTAGTACTGGAAAAAAGTTCATAAAAACGGTTCATATGAACTTCGGCACCTATAATCGCAGATTACCCATATTAGTAACTTATTTGATCGTTTAAAGCACAATTTTCCGAAATTCGTGACTCCCAGATCAATTCTGTATTTTTTGGCTGAAATTATTTTGGAAAAGATTTAAAAATACACCGACAGTGCATGCATCAAAGTAGAAAGCTAAAAGTCGATAGATACATTATTTCTGACTTCTCAATATGAGTAAGCCTCGGTTATAGGGGCTGAAGTTCATATCGACCATTTTTCTGAGCTTTTCTCTAGTGTTGGAAAATTTCAAAATTTTCTATAGGCTCTGAAACGTCTCGAAACCACTTCCAATCGATTCGGAAGGTCTAAAATAGGGTATGTACCAAATTTCAGCAGTTTTCGTTGGTTAGATCATATTTTCATACAGTATGACACAAAAGTCTCGTCAACAGGAAACACTTCTCCATATCTCAGAACTGAGATGAGATACCAAGACGATTCAAACGGCAATATATTTTTGGCGACGCGACGAGGACATTGAAGATGGATAATCAAACTTCTAGTCCTTCCTATAGGATTTCCACAAATTGAGAAACCGGTTTGGGTCAAAAAATGGGGGTCCGATTTTTTTTTATTGAAATAAAGTCTACACACTAACGCGATTAAAATTTGATATGTTTTTTGAAACCGGTTCAGCAGTTTCGAACCAGTTGTCAATAATATCCTAAAAAGTGGAGATATGAAAAAAAGTTTGAAATAAAAGTTATAGAGAATTAAAAACTAAACCTTTCACGTTCTGTAATTTTTTTTTCATCTAGCAATAGAGAAGAGTTATGGCTTGAAAGAGAAAAAATTAAACTCAAACCTTTTGTAGGACAATTTTCTTTACATTGCAAAATGGAAAAAAAGTTATGAAACAAAAAAGGATTGTTTTTTAATTCTCTACAACTTTTGTTTCAAACTTTTTTTTATACCTCCACTTTTTTCAATATTATTCACAACTGGTTCGAAACTGCTGAACTGGTTTCAAAAAAACATATCACGTCAGTGTGTATACTTTATTTCAATAAAAAAAATTGGACCTCCATTTTTTGACCCAAACCGGTTTCTCAATTTGTGGACACCCTATAGGATGGACTAGAAGTTTGATTATCGATCTTCAATGTCCTCGTAGCCAAGAAAACATTGCCTTTTGAACCGTCTTGGTATCTCATCTCAGTTCTGAGATATTGAGAAGTGTTTACTATTGACCAGACTTTTGTGTCATACCGTATTTTGAAATTTCAAAATTTCGCGTTGATGAATAAAGGTACCCAGTGATATGTATATGAAATGTATTTTTGGATTTCTTTCAATTTTCAAAGTGACTTATGATTTTGACTGGACTACGGAAAGGTACCTATAGTCACCAAAACCCGATTTTTCGTGTTTGATCGATATTGATAGAAGAAAGTATGCTCCTTCCAATGACATGAACCGCAGACTACAGATTTTATTATTTTTTCTGTAAAGTACATTAGTTTTTATCAAGAAGCTTAATTTTAGACACATTTTCTATAAAAGAGAACTTTGAACTTCCGACTGAAATATCTCGAAAGCATAGCTTTCTAGAAGAAAACTAATTGCACTGTACGGAAAGGAAATTTTTCGCTCTACAATTTATGCTCTATTAATTTTTTTTCGTAGAACCCTTCCTTCACTCAGAAAATTGACTTCAAGTGTCAAAAATTTTAAAAATATGTGAAAAAAATTTCAATAAAAATTGATAACTTTTGACACTTGAAATCAATTTTCTGTGCAAAGGAAGGGTTCTACGAAAAAAATGAATGGAACATAAATTGTAGAGCGTACAATTTCCTCTCTGTAGAGTACAATTAGTTTTTTTTTTCTAGAAAAGCTATGCTTTCGATGTATTTCAGTCGAAAGTTCAAAGTTCAGCTTTCAACCCAACTTGTTTTTCGACCACGTTTTTCTCGGTAAGTTGATTTTTACCAGCGGTCCCTTTTCGTAGATCAGATCACATATAACTCATTCAATTTATTTTACTCGTTTTGAAAATTGGTTAAAAAAAGAGAGCTCATGATAGGCTAGACAACTCATCTGGCATATAGTCCAAGGTCTTTACAACAACATAAAATTTCACATTATTTTTGATAAAAATTTCTGTGTGTATTACATGTACTTTCGTTCGAACAGCAACTTCATTATACACAAAAATTAGTGTTTGACAGTTCAAAAAACATAATATATTGATTGGTCGCATTGATATCAATTTTAGAAAACTCAAATTTTGAATTTTGGGGCTACCAAATGAAATGTATTCAAAAGGGGTCAAACTTGAAAAATTTACCAATAATTCGTGTTCAGCGATTCAAAAAACCTATAATTGATAGGTTGCATTAGTACTTACCTAATAAAAATCCAATTTTAAATTTTGGGGCCTATTTTGAGGCCTTTAGAAGGAAAAAAATTTGAAAATCGACCAAAAATTTGAGTTCAGTGATCCCAAGAACATAGGATGTTGCATAAAAATTGAAACGATTGATCAATTTGATTTTTGTCTAGCAAAAATTTTCATGTGGACCACTGTGCGTCCCTTGTCAGGATTGCTGGATCACTATGTTTCTCATTCATAAAAAAAAATTAAAAAAATACTTCCATAAATAAGAACGTTATTTCATGTTATTGTTGCGATGTTTGGTGAAATGCCTCTTCCCCTTCATATTGTAGAATTGTTGAACTTATTGACACCAACGTGATTCATATTGCTTTTATACACCTTGACCATAAATCGTACGAGGAAGAGAAACTCGTATCCAAATGTATCATAAATTACCTTACTCCCGTTTCGAAAAATTCCCACGCATGGTGCAAAATTTCCAAACCAACTCATATCGCGTTCGTTCCACTCGAAAAAGAGTGGAATATTTCGGCGAAGAGATATATAAATATAGGCTATTATTATTTTAGACTGCAGAACGGCGCGCAAAAAGGGAGTAAAAAAATGAAATTATATCGAATGTTAAATGGCGTGTAATGATCGAATATTTACACTTTTATGAACAATCTACAATGCAGCGTCGTTATCGTGTTCGTCATTTTTACCTCTTTAAAAATGACATTTTAAATCGAGCTAATGGCTTTTTCAACCGTAATTGTTTTTTAATTTTTTTCACTTTGTAAAACATCGCCGATAGGGGCGGCGCGGAAGCAAAAGCCTTTGACGTCGACGCTCAAAAATTCACCGGTGGAAGTAGGTGTTTTTCGTTTAAATTTCCTATTTAAAAACAATTTCCGGTGTTGAACAAATTTTTTTAGAAAATTTTATAATACGGTTTGTAAAGGTTGAAATTGTTTTTTTGTGAGATAATTTCCGAAAAAATTTTTTGATACAAAATTAAACGAAATTACACGCGCTTTTTTTTCCCGGGAAATTGAAAATATCGGAAATTATTTTCACTTGTTAATAGACATTCCTGCAAAGTTTCATGTTGAGATTTTGGCTAAGCTCGCAATTAATGCACGAGAGAACATCTCTTTTGAAAAAACGAAGGGATTTAATAACCTAAAAAGAGTATTTCTCGGACCACGTCGCGATTCACCGTATAAAAACTACGACAAAAAAAATTACCAACGACTGAAAATTACCAGATGATGTTATTAGGGAAATTTTTAAATGACTTTGGCCTTTTTACGACTTACTTTTGTAAATAGTTTAAATTAAACGAAAATTTCTTTTCTTAACTTTGTATGTGTTTTTTTTTTATTCTTCAACTTCTTTCGTTTTCATCGTCAAAGAATCTTCGTAATACTAAGTCGCTAGTTCGTTGAAATTTTAAATTTTTTACTTTTTTTTTGTAACTGGCTCGAAAAAAGACTCGAGCGTAATTAAACCTCGGGAAGTAACGAGATTATCTGGGTAGAAAAATTTTCTCTTATTTACTATTCCAAAAAGATTTGCTAATTCGGAGATGTTTCGTAATTGACTGGCAAATTGTGAGATATCTTGTACCATTTTTAAAATCTTTTTGATGGTGAGTGGGATTTCGGTCTTAATTTGGATGAATAAGCTTAAATATCGTTTAATGAGGGTGATTTGAAATTCGCATGAAGTTTATTCGAGTCTGTAATATTATCAGCACTTTTGTGATTAGTTTCCATAAATGATTCAATTTTGGGTACCTAAATTTACAGTTACTACGTAATGTAGAAAATTTTACGAGTGCGTCTTTTGTATGAATAATTGATGAGAATAAATTTTCCACGTGTAAAGGGTCATTCCATATCTTTTCAATGGGGTTTTGACCCTTGACCTTTTGATTTTTCTGAAAAACTTTTTAAGCTCGTAAAGCTCAATAGATTAGAGGGAATTCAGCGTTGAATTTTTTGCCCACCCCCTCATTTGAACATACCATGAAAAATCTTGTGAAATAAACCGCAAAAAATGAAAATTTTTTCAAAATAGAATGAAAAACAATGAGCAATTCTTTAAAATTTTTCATTTCTACCGTTTTTTTTTTTCAATTTCTGAATCAAATTTTTCGGAGTTTTTATCAATTCCTGGTCACTTTGTCCTTCAAACAAAACGATTAAAAAGTCACTTCCAGCAGTCAAATACACATATATCTACAATAAATAATTTATGGGGAAATGTTTTCGATTCTATCCTACTTCTTTTCGATATGAAGTACATTCAACCTCAAAACGAAATGAAAATTGAAATGAGTCAAATGTTTTTTTCAACGATTTCATGCTGTGGGTTGGAAAAAAATCATTCAAATTTGATTCAGTTCAAGGGGAGAGGACTATGTAGATGTGTAGTAATAAGAAAAAAAACTTGGAATATTAACGCCGAATTGTGGTTTTTTTTTTGTATCTTGTTATTGAATATGTTTTTTTTGATTATCTGGTTTAACCGCCATTCTGACCTTTGGAAGCACAAACATTCGTCCAATGTAGCCATACTTCGACGCCAGACACAATTTTATTGGAAAATTTTCACTTTGGAATCTCTTTCGGAAACCAGTATGACCTTGAAAGGAGAAGGAAATAAAAACTCAAAAAATGTAGTGCATGCTTCAAAACGCATGGATTTTATCAAAAAATTTAGATTTTTAGATTACTTGGAGTAGGAGTTGAGGTCAACAGCTTGTCCCTAGAAAGAAGCATGAAAGTCTAGGTGGGTCATTCTAAAATTTCGCAGAAATTCGTCTAGGAATTTTTAAAAATTTTTAAACATTTTTTTCTGAAAAATTTTGATCAGAGTCGTTAATACTAGTGTGCCAGATAACATTCACATGCTCACACAACTGGAAAACAAAAATAGATTTTCCCCATGTAATTTAAATGGGGAATGCCACGACGAGGACATCCACGACGAAGGACAAGATTGTAGAAATGTCCAAATTGTAAGAAAATAATGCGTTTTGAGGAAAAACCAACTATTGCATCGAAAACTGGTTCACCTTCTTATTTTGAGGCAGCTTTGAAAAAAATGAAAAATTGAGGTATAGCCTCACAATGAAGAGCCACGACGAGGACATTTCTGTGTGCCGAATTATAAATTTGGAAACATTTTTCACGAAATCGTTATTATTATGAACACTGAAGTCAAATCTACAGCTGGACAGTAATTTTATGATGTCAAGGTATCGACTCGACCAATTGTTGTATTCTAAAATAACCAACTGTCTCTCTCAGCCTTTCGAGAAAAAAAGCCACGACGAAGGACCAAAAATTCCGTACGCTACTTTGAGCTTTTAAAAATGTGCTTCATCGACTTTGAAATATGTTTTAAACGTCATAATAAGTAATATGGGACCTCTCTGCATTAAGTTGGTGCAATAGTTCAGCTTGGAAAGTTGCGATAGGAGAGAACAGAAGTATTTTGACTTCAGCGCGAAATCAAGTACAGGCCACGACGAGGACATTTGGACTACTTTTTTTAGCCCCCTCGGAGACAGGAATATTTTTTGCTCCATTATTTTCGCATGAATATGTAGGGGGGATGATTATCTATCTATACATTCCAACCGCATTGTTCCAGCATGTATATTTCCTGAGATAATTACTCCGTACAGAGTTTTCTGCGAAAATTTAGAATCACCCAGGTGCTGAACTCAGCATGAAAATTACTCTCACAAATCATCCTATCATTTTCCCGAGTTTTTTATTGATAGGATGATTTTTGAGATGAAAATAATTTTCACAAATCTTGTCACCATTTTCCGAGTTTTTGAGACTGAGGCGATTTTTGAGATGAAAATAATTTTCACAAATCATCCCTTTTGTCGACTTTTGGACGACTTTTCCGATGAAAATCATTTTCACAAATCTTGCCACCATTTTTCCGAGTTTTTGAAACTGGGACGATTTTTGGGATTGTGGTATAGATAAATATACCTGGATTAATCACGAAATCTTGAGTGTATAATTGTAACGAGTAATTGTATTTTCCCCCACCTCTATTGATTCTTGGTCGAACCTCTCGTTATTCTAGATTCTAGTTTTTAGATTATTCTGTTTTTGTTCATGATACTGTGTACATCGAGGTACATATTTTTCATATATTGTAATTTTTCAAGTTTAGTGATGTAAGAAAATACCAAGCTAGGTATTAGGTCCACCGACTATGTTGATTTTTATTTTAAGCAGGGCTGCGAGAACGAATGAGAACAAAGAACATTGAACAAACAACCAAAAAGAAACAAAAATTTTGAGAACAAGAATGAGAATGAGAACAACTTTGAAAGCATTAAAAGAACAAGAACAAGAATAAGAACAATAAGAGAAGAACAAGAACGAGAATGAGAACAATGATTTTGCATTGTTTCAATTTTTGGCTTGAAAAATAGCAATATTTTCTGAAATTGATTTCAAGATTTTTTCAACCAATTAAAGATACAGATACTGTGTTTTATTACTTCGGTTACTTATTTAAACTTAAACCAAACCCAACCAAACCAGAGTTGAGAGAAAAATAAAGGGCCAAGAACCAAAAAGAACAAAAAATTTGAAGACTAAGAACAAGAACAAGGACAAGTTTTGAAGAACGAGAATGAGAACAAGAACAACTTTTGGAGAATGAGAACGAGAATGAGAACAACATTAAATATTATTGAAGAACGAGAACGAGAATGGGAACCAAAATTTCATTCTTCTCACAGCCCTGATTTTGAGTTAATTTTGAGATTTTTTATTGCTTTTGTTATTGATTGTCAAACACGATGTTTTTCATTTTTGTAGCGTTCTTTTTATTGTAGAAATAGAGATTCAAGTACTCTGAACTTTTATTGAGTTTTTCATTTTGGGTTCAATACACGGTTGTCACGAGTCTGCTCTGAAAAAGGACTCGCAGAGGACTCGAAGACTCGGAGTCGACTCGGAATGAGACTCCGAGTCTTGTGATGACTGTTTGAAATTTTCAAAATTATCTGGTTGTGGTTGTTGTGGTTTTGGTGGTTTTAAGCTCTGTGAAATAGAAAAATCGAAATTGAAGAATCGATTATCGAAATCGAAAATTCAATTTTTTTCCATTGAAACTCTTCATTTTGATTACCTATCAGAATATTTGCCAAATATCCGAGTATTTGGATAGCTATCCAAATATCCGGATATTTGTTGAACACTAACCAAATTATTTTCTCAGTAAAGACAAAAAATTTTCCCCATAAAAGTTTTCATCTTGAGATACGTGTGTGAAGATAATTTGGCCAATTCTTGTTTTTATGGAAAGTGATAATTTAAATTTAAAAAATTTTACAGATAGAAAATTTTCAAACAGAATTACAGATATTGATAGAAGAAAAAAACGACTGGGAAAAAAAGACTCGGAATGGGACTTGAGACTCGCTGAAGACTCACAGTCTTTTTCAGAATCTTTTTGTGAAAGACTCACAGGGTGTCGACTCGGAGCTACAATTTCTAAGGACTCTCGACTCAGAGTTGCAATTTTCAAGGACTCGAGTCAACTCTGGTTCAATATGGGTACTCGTTTAAACTTTAATTTCATGAAACGAGCTACTTCAACTATGTGAATTGAGTAGGCAGTTTCAGGTAAGAGTTAGGGAAACACTTGAAGGTATGGCTTGAGTTAAGTTAGGTAGGTAACTTTTCCGAGATATAGCTTCGCCCAACGATAGTGTTTTCTTAGGGCTTGTAGGATTTCGATGATCTGATAGGATGCCTATTAGGTTGAGATTTAGGTCGAGATCTTTTAGGATTTCCAGCACAGGTTTTCTCCGCCATGAGTGTACTATTTTGTACGGCCAACTATATCAAGTATTTTAGCTTAGATTTGTCATATGTTTTAACCCGCAGCATTTGTGTCATATTCAAAGGCCGTGCTGTGCCATAGGTCTAAGTAAAGTTTTTTATAGGTAGCAGCTCTAGGCCGTAGAGATACGTCTAGTACAAGAATTAGGTTTGGAGATTTGCCTAGTTGTATGAACCTACCTACCTATTGACAGATTAGTAAAAATTCTTCTTTCCTTTTTAGTTTTTTTGTTTATTTATTTTCTATTTTTTTTTTTTATTCTAATTCTTTTTATTTCCTTCGACATGCAAGTGAGCTGCACAAGAGTTGTTGTATGTGTAGAGCCTTTTTGAGTTCCCAACAAGCCTATCTGCTGAGATGAGGTCACTAAAACATGTTTTACCATAGCCGGGTAAGAGCAAGTTAATACCTGTCATTGTGTAATGTGACAGTATTGATTTCATTTTTCGAACTACTCCCCAAGTAGGTAACACATACCACAAGATGAGAACAATTTTTACAAATCACTCCATTTTTTTTTTGAATTTGGGATGAATTGTCTGATGAAAATCATTTTCACAAATCATCCCATTATTTTTCTGAAAATTTTCATAAGATTTTGAGGCTGGGATAATTTTTGGGATGAAAATAACATTCACAAATCATCCCACCATTTTTCCAGGTTGTTGTGGCTGGGAGGATTTTTGGAATGAAATTCAGTTTCACAAATCATGCTTTTTTTTTAGTTTAATTTAGTTTAGTTTAGTTTAGTTTAGTTTAGGATGACTTTTCCAGTGAAAAACATTCTCACAAATCATCCCAACTCTTGACTGATACGGATTTGGGGAAAGAATTCTGTCCTGTCCCACGTTTTCAGAAAACTTACAAAGTAGTTTTATGAACAATTCATACAATTTGTTAAAGCTAAGATTCGAGCTTTTCCATAATAAGCTCAATTTTCAAATAGGTATCCCAAAATATCAAAAAATCGTTGGAAATTGCAGCGAATCTTACCATTATTAGTAATCAGCAATGATTTTCATTCGGTTGTTTCCGAACCCCGGGTGTTTACTGTGATCTACAATTTTGGTTAAATTTCCAAAAAAAAACTGAAAGTCATGCATAGCATCAATAGTTTATTATGATTCTTGAGCCACCGAGTTCGAATATGAACTTATTTTTGGAGTCTGACGACGAAGTGACTACCTACTTTAATCACCTCCTCAAGAACCCAACAAAATTTTTTTTTAAAATTTGAGTGGCATGCCTTTTGTTATGTGTTCATGTTCAGTAATGCAGAGTTCAAAAATTGAATTATTTTTCAAATCCGAACCTTTTACATCCCCACCCTTTCCTCCCAGCATATTGAATTTAGGGGCAAAAGCGACGAAGTACTTTCTAGAAAACTCAAAGTGGTTCTTTTTCAACTCGAACATTTTTTTTCAAATAAGTTTTAAAGATCGTTATATCATAAAACTGTTCTACAAATTCTGCTATTCTCCTAAGCCGTACCCTAAAAATAAGTACCCGAGCTTCACAAAGCCTCGTATGTGCTGGACCATCGTAAACGACACACTAAAAAACCGAGCAAGTACTTAGGTAATTCCCTCTACATTCGTAGTATAATTCGACCATAACGTAACCGCAGCCAAACGCTGGGCACACGCCACCGTCACCGTCACCATACCATAAACACACGACTGTATCTGGCATGTAGGTTAAAATTCAATCACGTTGGCCGATTTCCACGCTGCGCGAAACTTACCCACTCAGGCACGAGGCAATAAAAGCCTTCGGAGGCAATTAACGGTTCTTAAAAGTCGATGCGATTTTATACGGCGAGCATAAAAATGTACGCTTCGTCGTATATTTTCGCGTAATTTAACAGATCGAGACTTTATACGATGACGGTCGTCGAATCCGAAAATCTCGAACGCAAAAAACATTTTCACAATGGAAAAGATACGACGCGATTACCGAAAAGTTCGCAAAGTCTTATTACGAGACGCATTAAAGCGACTGTGTGTATTTGTTGGCCGGGTCCCAGCATGGAAATTTTCAACTTCTATCAAAACGCTACGGCTGCTTTTCTACCCCTAAATCTAAAGATGAGATTAAACGAGTTCTCTCCGGTATCATCTCGGCCTGGTTCGCCTATGTGTACCTCGTATGTATGTAGATATAGCTCAGCATATGCGTTACACACACAAACCAAATCCC
Organism: Pseudococcus viburni; assembly: GCA_033439095.1. Classification (NCBI taxonomy): domain Eukaryota; kingdom Metazoa; phylum Arthropoda; class Insecta; order Hemiptera; family Pseudococcidae; genus Pseudococcus; species Pseudococcus viburni. Next base: position 380,669 of record JAVBJF010000106.1, on the reverse strand, counting down.
CGAAAGTTAAAATACTGCTATCTACATTGTGTGTATACCGAATACGAACGGCGAAATCCTGACATAGTTTTCGTGCAATTTTCTCGCTCTTTCGTCTCCTTACGAATATGTTCATTTCCTTCTTTAGGCTTCGTTTTTACAACCGATTTAAAAAATTAACTCGAACGAAGGAAAAATTCGCAGAGACACCTATAACGACAAATTTAGCGTAAATTTCACGCTATACTTGAAGAGTGAAAAAAAAAACCGCACCGTTTCGAGTACCATAAAAGCACTCGGAGTCTGTTTAAAATCTACTCAAATAAACGATTACGCGGTAAACCTCAATTAAATGATATAAAAACCGGTCACAATTTCTATATTTTTTTCTCTCTTCGGTCCCCATTTTATACCGAAGTAATTTAATTAAACGACGCCGTTCGATTCAACTTTTTATTTTCACGAATGCTAGAGAAGTTTTTACCTTAGTTTCGTCTTTCTTTTCTTTCGCATCCGATTCGTCGAATTTTTCTTGCCTTTTACCAAATGTTGCATTTTTCCATTTTTTTTTCGGTCGTTTTTGTTTTTCGTCGGCATTTGTTTTATGCATTCCGTCCCATTATACTCGTTAAGGAAGTTCATAAAAAGAAAATCTAAACGTATGAAATGGCGGCTTTTGATTTTTACGGCCTTTTTTCATCTTATAACGTTGCGAAGTTCTACCATGTTTACCTTACTTATTGCATAGTTCGATTTAAAAGTTGTTGATAACGGTGAACTTTTTTCTCCCTTGGTCGTAGCCCCGACGTTTTTAAATTGCCCTACGTTGCTGTAGGATCTTCGCACTTGGTTCTGGTAGGTTTCGTTTTCTTTTCGGGGTGTTTGTATCGAGCCAAATCAAGCCCAGGAAACTGTATCTTTATTCTGTTGTTTTGCGATTTGGTTTGAATATCGATTACATCTTCCTCGGGGTTATTTTTATTTTAATTTTTATTTTGAAATTTCAAATGTAATTTTTTTAGGGGAAATAGGAATTTATTATTGGTTTTAGTGAAGTTTTATTCGAAAAAAGGAGTGTTTGAAGAGCTGTTATTGGACAGTGGCCAATTTGAACCTAAATGCATTGAAATTGTTGTGCGCAGTGTTCTAACCACCGATCAGTCGTTGGTTCTTCCAAATAGTTCATTTTGTGAACGTAATAGGCCTCGCAGATAAAAATTTTCCGAATTTTTGAAATCACCGTGTAAAATTCTTATGATTTTTTGAAGCAAGTGCATTAGGGTGGATTGAAAAAAAAAACATATCTTGGATTTTGACCAAAGGCTCTGGTTCAATAAGGGGGTCATTTGGCCTCACGTGGAACTTTGCAAAAATTCTTACGCCATTCAATTTATATTGCTAGAAGATGATTTTACAGCGCATAAGCAAATTTTTATCTCATACCTGGGGAGCTGGGGCCCAAAATACGCGATTTTCAAGCTAAAAACTTTTAAAAATTCTTTCTCTGCGAGTTTTCAACCGATTTTTTCAAACTTGGGACATAGGTGGGTAATTCTACCAAAACTGTCGCATTTCCAGTATATGAAATTCGAAAAATAAAAGTTGAATTTCAAATTTTTTTGATTAAAATCTAAAATGTATACGTTCGAAACACCATTTTTTGTATTTGGCTCAGTTCATAGCCCCCAGGGGAGGGTGTGGGGTGATTCAAATTTTTGGTATCCACTACTATGGCAAATCTATAATCGTGGGTTCCATGACCATAGAATTTCCTTTGTGTGGTCTTTAGTTCCATCGTAGTGGCACCTAATTCATTGAAGGGGTCAAGCCCACTGGATGCAGAATGAATTATACTATTTACATGTTCAAAGTTCTCACGTTGTGGAAAAAAAATCCTTCGTCGTGGATGCAAAAATCATCTTCGCCACGACGAAGGAAATGAGAGTAGTAGCCACGACGTAAGAAAAATCTTGAATATTTCCCATTTTTTCAATTGCGAATTGATTTTAAAGTGCATTGTGATGAATTTGTGTTGATATACTTGCTTGTGGAATATATTTTTCTTATTTATAGCTCAATACCATAAGCACAATTCGAAAAATTGATAGCCACGATGATGGAATGTAAAAATTGTAAACACAAGAATTTTCACAAATTTTCATTTCAAGATTGACCAAGTAGTCAGGAATTTAAAATTCAACCGATAAAGGTTGTTCCTATTACACCCCTGAATCAGTATTGCGATTGAAAAAAATTAAATACGAAGTAACAGAGCCAGAAAAAATTAATGAAATTTCGCCACGACGATGGAACAAAAACCTAGTAACAGAGTTTTGGTTTCGTCTTGAGGTCACCCAGTGCCCTTCTGGCGACCCTTGGAGAGGTCAACGTGTACCCCAACATTCTACCAATATCATGTTTTAAAAAATTTTCAAAAATACCAATTATCTTCAGTGCTAGGGGTAAGTAAAGGTTGAAAACCATGAGTGGTAACAGCCACGACGATGGAACTTTTGACCATTAAAATTTATGCAGGGGTGGTGGGGGAGGGGAAAAATGATTTTTTTCGCTGGAAAAGGTGGGGGAGATGATATCCAATAAAACAATGCAAAAAAAATACTCTAGCGCATTTAGTACTCGAGAAATTTATAAGTAACTTAAATGCGACAGTTTTGGTAGAATTACCCAGGTAGAGGTACTAGAGGGGAAATTCTCTGAAATTTTTTCAGATTTTTCCGACCACTTTAATGACCTTGAATTTGAGTTTGAAAATTTCAAATCGCCCTGGGGATCACAGTTTTGGTGATGTCTCAAAAAAAATTTCAAATTAAAATTTCCTAATGTATTTCACATTCCTGAGAATTTTTCAGATTTTTTCAAGTGATGGAAAGTGGTCAAATATTCAAAAAACTGATGTAATTCATCATTTTTGTTGCTTAAAATCATTGTTTTTCATCAATTTTTCATTTTTTATAGTTATTCATTAATTTCTTACGACTATGATGTTTTGAGCGAATTTAATGCTTACACCATTGCAGTAGTCCAATGTTGTCCTTGCGGTTAGCTCAGGCATACTGCACTTTTTAAACACGAGTTGAAATGTGGTTTTTATATTGGTGTGTGACCCATAATGAAAATTTTAAGAAGTGAAGTCATCAAAAATTTCTCTTAGTTAGGGGGTGAGCGTGAGGAAGTTTTAGGAGAAGGTTAACCCCGATTTTTCCACATAAAAGGGTCTGGGTAAGTTTGGTGTCATTTTCATATACTTCGACCCCATTCAACTCTAATCTGCGATTAATTTTCCAATAAAAAGCGCTGAACTCACACATTCCACAAAAAAAATCACCGAATGTGCCAAGTATAAGGAATCCACTTTTTCAGGGATTCCGATGTAAAAAAAACTCGCAATTTTTACGCGAGCTGGTTGTTCAGTCTGTAAAACTTTTCAAAATCTCATAATAGTGCATTTATTTACAAATTTACAAATTTTCTGAAATTCAAATTTTTCCAGGGCGACCCCCTCCACCCAACCCTTTATCTCTAAGGCAAAATGTTGCCAAATTTGTATTCTACCTCTTCGAAAACATAGATTTTGATACTTACCTATATCACTTCAAAAAATTGTAAAATTTCAATATTTTTAGGTTTTACTCCTTTTTTTCTTGAATTGTGAATTTTGAGCCTCCAGCCCTCAGAGGAAGTATAAAAATGAGCTAAATTTGCCCTAAAATTTGGTTTTTATTTTAATACACCAACTAAGCAAAAATTTTACTTAATTTGATGGGAATTAAAAAAAAATTGTTGACTTTGAGTTTAGCATTGCTTTAGTACTTGATTTCAACCTGCCATAGTGGTAGTGGTGTGCTCCTCTAAATTAAGATCTTGAAATTCGCAATAATCACTGTCTAATGTGGAAGATATGAACGAAATAAGTACTTTTGAATGACCTACGAGAATGAACGTACGCATTGTGGATTGCGTTATCAGCAATTTTGAAGGCAAAACTTTGAATGCGTTTTTCTCGAAAACTCGTTTTCGCACTCTAGGTGGTTTTTTTTTTGTGCAGGGTCACATGATGAACGAAAGGCAATTGAACGTAATGAGAGGAAAATTTGTAGTTATTGATAAAAAAAAAAAAAAAATAGAAGAAGGGTTCAGGTTTTCAAACATTTGTCTGCCTTGGCATAAGGTACCTTTTTTATGGGTTTACATTTCAGAACCTTTAATTCGATTTTTTTTTATTTTTTGTTAATTTTGGGTAATTCCTGAAATGATATAACGTTGCGATTGTGTCAGGTGCACTTTGAGCACCCCCTGCTCCCCTTCCCTTGCCCCTAGGGAGCTCAATTTTTTTGGGGAGGTCTCCCACTAAAAGTAAACCACTCCTCCAAATTTGGACAAAATCCAAGATTTTTTTTCACTCCACCCTAGTGCGTATAGCTATAACTAGAGTCATGTTCACTCAAAAGGGAATAAAATTGGCTTTCGAATGATAAAAAAGATAAAACTGTATTCATTGAATCAGGCAATTTTTTTTCAGAATATCACTTTTCTTTGATCAGTGGCGATTCTAGCGAGTAAGCTTGTAAGCTCAGCTTACATCAAAATTTTGGAAAAAGGAAAGAAAAAATGTTTTCATTGCAAGTCTAAATTCCAAATTCAAATCTATTCGCGAAAATCAGAAAACCAGTACCTAAAAACGTAAATTTATCGCAACCCGTGTTGCAACGAAGCTGTCTGCATTCAGCTTCAACATAGTTGGTGTGTTTATGGTTGCACATGCGCAGATGGAGCTACGCAGCATGGAAGAGTAAGGGGAAGGTTACGTTCATATTTTTCCATGTTTGGAGCTTTATAACTCTTTCAGTTTTGACTAAAATCAAAATTTGAACATAACTTATTTAATTTGCAATTTCATCAGCTATAAAACAAGTTATATTCATTTTTTAATAAAATTGAAAATTGAAAGAGTTACAAAGGATTAAAACTGAAAAAAATCAACCATTTCTTATTTCACTGAAGAAAGTAATTTGACCCGTGTTTTTTTAATGCAAAATGGTATTCCAAATTATATGAGAAATTACTGCCCTCCCTACAGCCCTCAATTTTTTTTTGAATCATTATAGCATAAATTTATCAACTCTCAGCTTACATCAGATTTTTTCCTAGCTACGCTACTGTCTTTGATTAACTCAAAAAAACACTATCATAATTTTTTAACGAACCACTTCCAAAGCTGCCTCCTTGCCAATTTCTTTCACTCTTCCAACCACAAACACTCGGCCATTTAATGTACCAAACTTTAAAAAATTTCATTTTATTCATCGTCAGTTTCATTTATCAGCGAAATATTGTCAAAGGGAAAACGAAACGCTGCGACGATGAACAAAATTAACAGATTATGATATAAAAAGCCAATTAGAAAAAAAAAATTATAGAAGGGATAAAACAATTCAAACAGAAAATTTTTTCTCCACAGTTGAAATTAAAAAAAAAAAATTAATTTCGGGTTTCGAACCATCGTTGAAATAATTTCTTTTTTTCAACCGTTCGTTTCTGTTATTAAATTCCTAATTAGCTCGATCTTCGGAGTTTCCAATTCGCACGTAGCAGCCGCGCCGAGTCGCATTGAAAAAACGCCAACAAAGGTAGCATAAGCAGAAATATCATTTCATTTCAAACTCGCCGAAAATTTCTTTATTACGTCGACAAAATGTAGACTACTGATCGAAATTTTGTACGTATACGTTTTTCACAATGGGAAATTCCTTAACTCGACTGTATTCCAACAAGCAAACTACGAACAAAAATAACAGAATAAAGAGAGGCTCGATGCTGGGTACGAATTACTCTTTAATAAAACGCGAATTTCTACTGGAGCAGAACACCGAAAAGTGTCGCTAGTTCGAAGAAATATTTGTAAATTAATATTTTCATCTTTGAGCCGAGATATCCCCGCGAGCTCGCCTCTCGCGATTGAAATTTTAATTAGTGACGTTATTTAATTCGAAATAATTTCTTCGAGTAAAATACTTGTATTACTAAACGGGCTCGGCGTGCGTATTTGAATAATATTTCGAAAGTATTTCGTCTTTCGCGAGCTGGCAGACTTTTTCTTTTCGCCTTGTGCTGTGTGCATATTGTAAAAATATACGAGTACGATGCCGAGACGAGTATACCATTAATTTACTATTTCCATATACTTACATAGTTGTATTATAAAGTATTATGAAGAAATGTTTTATATTTCTCTTTAGTGCATCGTTCGACGAAAAACTTATTTCATTACGTTGGCAAAAGGAGAGCAAGCTTGTTGCCTATACTGCGCCTCGGTTCGGTCTGCTTGATCAAATATTAACGATTTTTGCAAAACTTAATTAAAATAATTAAAAGGTTTTTCATGTAGCTCGGTGTAAATTTATAAGTTAATGAACGTTTTCGAGTATTTAATTTATCGTGTTCGGAAAATTTTACTTTGTTTGCTAGCAAAATGCTCGCTAACCCGAAGTTCAACTTTTTCTTATGTACTTGGGTGTATATGGTACGTAGTATAATTTATCGCTGGAAATTGTTTTCTCAAAGATTTACGACTGCATCATTTTTTATACGTTCGAGGTGTTTATCTTTTTCTTTCTTTGTCGTTTGATTTCTTCGCGAGCCCTTTTCCCCGTCGACGACGGAGCCTATGCCGGAGTCGGCGAGGCGTTTTACCAGCCGTTTGCATATCTTCGGTTTCGTCTTGAATTTTGCACGGCGAAGTTTTTACCCGATAACGTGAAACGTGTATCGATGATGAGATCGTTAGTTAGGTTTACATTAGGGGTACAGACGTCTGCGAGATATTTATATCGTTGCATGGTTTGACTAATTCGTACCGAATGTCGAAGCTGCGTAAAGTTCTCGAATTCTTTTTCTTTTTTTGTTTGGAAAAAAAAAGATCGGGAATGTCTACTTATCGAATGTGAAGTCGTTCAGAGATTATTTTCAGCGGAGATTTTTCTGAAAATGTTGGAAATGTCGAAAAGTTAATGTAGATGGTATAGATGTTGATGAAATCATAAGAACGGTCCGGAATGTAAAAATTCCTCATAATGTTGTGAAAATTGTTCAAAACTTAATTTTTATTAAAATTTTATAAAAATGATTGTCATTTCATGAATTATTTGTTGAAAATTCCAAATGTAAGTATTAGTTACCTGCTGAAAATGGTATTAAAATCTTGAAAAATACTTTTAAAATTCGTATAAAAATTATAAGAATTTTTTTGTAAATTCATGAAAATTTTCAGGATATAATATTGAAATGAATGTTTGTCATTTTTTTCTGTGTAAGTGTAAAGCAAGCCAGAATTGAAAAATAACAAAAATTCCTATTTGTTTTCAATTATTCTTGAAAAAGTTATGTTTATTTTTGTATACTTGAAGGTTGAAATTCATGTTCCACTCCTCTCTAAATCTGAATCAATCAAAAATAAAATGCCAAAATTGACTGATGAAATAGTCTGGATCATGTCACTGATTATCAGTTAAATTCCACTGATTCCCCAGTTAATCAGTGACATTCTACTGCCAATCGGTGAAAAATTACTGATTCAATCAGTGAATTTCAGTAAAAATAAAAAATCACTGATTCAATCAGTAAAAATAAAAATTCACTGATTCACTCAGTAATTAATTACTGATTAAAACAGTGAATTTTCATTTTTTACTCATTCAATATTAAAATTCACTGATTGAATCAGTAAATTTTTTTTACTGATTTTACAGTGACACGATTGTGTCGATTTAAATCAGTCAATTTGACTGATTCAAATTTAGAGAGTACTCTGTCATTCTGAATCAGTGAATAAGTCACTGATAAATCGTCAGAATTGCAGCATAGGAAAAATCAGCGAAATTCACTGATTTTCAGCGAATTTTTGCTGATTTTTCAAAGGTTTTCACTGATTTTTCAGCTAATTTCATCAATTTCACTGACTTCTGTAAATTTTCACTGATTTTCCGGTGATTTTTCTCACTGATTTGTTTTCAATAAAAAAATTTTCACTGACTTTCTCCTGTGCTGAAATTCCGCTTGTTTCTCAGTGATTTTCGATAATTTTCACTGATTTATAATTGAGAGAGTATGAAGATAGCAACTTATAAAGATTGTTGAAAAGGTTATTTCTGAATAAATATTGATATTTGAAATAAAAGAGTTCTCTTAGCATACTTAATAAGAACTTTTTCTTGAAATTTGGCGTTCACTTGAACTTTTTTGTTGAAGATTAGAAACATGAATCAATTATGAATGGAGCAGAGATGATTAGGCAAGATGATTCTTCTCCTTTCAGGCCCATCTCCTAATTCTAAAAATTGACCCTCAAGATGAAAATTGTCATCAGCAGTAGCAGTTTTCAAAAAAAAGTGAGAAAATTTTAGGTGCTGAATTTAAAAGGTTGAAGGTTGGAGAAACATTTCAAGCCAAGAAATTTTAGTTTTACGTCAATAAATTTTCATTTTCCAGCCCTTTTACTACCTACTTTTTTCAGCCAGGTTTTTCTGATCGAATCTGATCTATTGTCAGGCAAATATTTTCACATTTTGGTACCTAAAACTCACTAAAGAATTAGCTACTGGTGGTGTCCACTATGGTGGACCTTTCACCTTTTTTTTTTTCTAGATTGAAATTTCACCTATACTCTGTCTCCGCCCTTATCTATGACCAACTGCCCTTAAAATTTGACTGTCTATAATTATGAAAGTATCTACCATTCAAAAATGATGAAAAAATGAAATATGAAGTAAGTAATGTAAAAAATCGTTCATTATTTTATTTAATTTTTCTTCTCATGAAAAATTTTCATAATTTTTTTCATTCTTTCAATAGTAAAACTAATTTTGTTTTTTTTAGGAATAAGAAAAGGTCATGAAAATTTAAAAAACCAATCCAGAAGACACCATTTGCATTCAACAAAATTAAAAATTTAAAAGTTAATTTTCTCTTAAAATGCTTGTCCAATATATTTTCCAGGGGTATTTGAAACTTTTAAATTTTTTTCAAAGATCTGATGGAAAATTTATTAAGTAGGTATTAAAAAAGTTCATTTAAAATGGCTTTTCATTGCATATTTTACAAAAATATTACGATTTTCCTTAGCGTCCTCAATTTTGAAAAATTGTCTATTTTTTAGGTACCTACGTTATACAGTATGACATAAAAGTCTTGTCCACGAAAAACACTTCTCGATTACTCGAAACTGAAAAGAGATATAGGGGTGATTCAAGCGGCAATGTGTTCCTGGTGACAAGGGCATTGAAAATTGATAATCAAATTTTCAGCCCTACCAACAGGGTGTCCACAAATGGAGAAACCGGTTTTGGTCAAAAAATTGGGGTCTGGGTTTTTTATGGAAATGAAGTCTACACACTGAGACGATTAAAATGTGATATTTTTTTTGGAAACCGGTTCAATAATTTGCAACCAGTTGTCAAAAATATCTCAAAAATGAAATGGGGGTCTGCGTTTTTAATGGAAATGAAGTCTACACACTAAGACGATTAAAATGTGATATTTTTTTTGGAAACCGGTTCAATAATTTGCAACCAGTTGTCAAAAATATCTCAAAAATGAAATGAGGGTCTGGGTTTTTTATGGAAATGAAGTCTACACACTGAGACGATTAAAATGTGATATTTTTTTTGGAAACCGGTTCAATAATTTGCAACCAGTTGTCAAAAATATCTCAAAAATGAAATTTTTGGTCAAAAAATTGAGGTCTGGGTTTTTTATGGAAATGAAGTCTACACACTGAGACGATTAAAATGTGATAGTTTTTTTTGGAAACCGGTTCAATAATTTGCAACCAGTTGTCAAAAATATCTCAAAAATGAAATGGGGTCTGCGTTTTTAATGGAAATGAAGTCTGCACACTGAGACGATTAAAATGTGATATTTTTTTTGGAAACCGGTTCGCAAATTTGCAACCAGTTGTCAAAAATATCTCAAAAATGAAATGGGGGTCTGCGTTTTTAATGGAAATGAAGTCTACACACTGAGACGATTAAAATGTGATATTTTTTTTTGGAAACCGGTTCGCAAATTTGCAACCGGTTGTCAAAAATTTTCAAAAATCGAGATTACAAAAAAATTTCAAACAAAATTTGTACAGCTTTAAAAACTCAAGATTGCCAGTGAACTCATTTTTTGAACCGGTCTATCCTCTGATATGTACTTGCTGTCAATTTCAACAACAAGAAAAAGAGATGGAGAAAAATTTCAAATGAATTCGCAACCAGTTATCAATATCACCTGAAATTGAACCGGTTTCCAAAAAAAATATCACATTTTAATCGTCTCAGTGTGTAGACTTCATTTCCATTAAAAACGCAGACCCCATTTCATTTTTGAGATATTTTTGACAACTGGTTGCAAATTATTGAACCGGTTTCCAAAAAAAATATCACATTTTAATCGTCTCAGTGTGTAGACCTCATTTCCATAAAAAACCCAGACCCCAATTTTTTGACCAAAAATTTCATTTTTGAGATATTTTTGACAACTGGTTGCAAATTATTGAACCGGTTTCCAAAAAAAAATATCACATTTTAATCGTCTCAGTGTGTAGACTTCATTTCCATTAAAAACGCAGACCCTCATTTCATTTTTGAGATATTTTTGACAACTGGTTGCAAATTATTGAACCGGTTTCCAAAAAAAAATATCACATTTTAATCGTCTCAGTGTGTAGACTTCATTTCCATAAAAAACCCAGACCCCAATTTTTTGACCAAAACCGGTTTCTCCATTTGTGGACACCCTGTTGGTAGGGCTGAAAATTTGATTATCAATTTTCAATGCCCTTGTCACCAGGAACACATTGCCGCTTGAATCACCCCTATATCTCTTTTCAGTTTCGAGTAATCGAGAAGTGTTTTTCGTGGACAAGACTTTTATGTCATACTGTACTTAAAATTGTTTTTATGAAGACCACTTTGAAAGTTTTTTTGATTTTTTCTGAAAATTATAAAACCATTGATTAGAGTGATTTTTTCCAAGCACCCCCGAAAATTGAGGTAATGGTCTCAGTTTGGAGCAGATGTGTCGTCAAGAGGGGCAGGCCCCCAGAGAAGAGTTCTGGCCCCCGCTGCTCCCCCCTAATTTATGTTGTATTTATAAGTTTTCAAAGCATTAAAACATGAAAAAATGTCTTTTTAGGGCATTAAAAAAATTAAAAATCCAATTTTTTCATAGCTTCGCTCGGGGATAAACAAAATTAAAATTCTATGATCTATTTGAGACAAAAGTGCGGAAGAAGGCTCCCTTTTTACACCCCCCCTCCCTCATTTTTAGCTGGTGAAAAAAGTCAGTCCCTCTTTTCCACTTCGAAAAACCAAAAATAGTTGTTCAACACACGCCCCCTTTTGTGCCCCTCCACGATTTTCGATCCTGACGATGTCACTGGTTTGTGGTGAAGACGTTTATACTTTATAGGTACCATTAATATCGTATTTAGCCTAATTTTTTCAATTTTTCCAACTTTTTGAATGTTATAAAATTTTAAGAGCAATTGAACAATGGTAAAGATAGACTTGGGAAGATGCCATTTTTACCAGCTCTACCTACTTGAATTCTGGACACAACTTCCTGATTACTTCCCCTACTTCCCAATTCATTTTTGAAAAAAAAAAAGATCCACATTCTAAGAAAATAGGAACTTGATTTTTAGCGGCTCGCATCATTTTTCGCACCTTCTAGAAGAATTAGAAAATACTAGGGATTTCGTCTGAAGCTTTAAAATGACTGGAATTTGTCAGATTGGATTTCTTGAGATCGATTCCAGCTAGAAACCGTATTTTTCCTAAATTATCTGAAAAATTACATTTTTTTTAAAATAAGGTATCATATTTTTGTTGAAAATTAACGATTTTTTAATTTTCAAAAATTCACCGAAAATCGAAACACCAATTTATGGGCAGTTGAAATTTTGGTTCAGATGTTTTAAAACACACTTTCTCTGAAAATTTCGTTACTTGTCATTAACAAGAACTCGAGAAAATTCAAAGTTCCAGAATAATTTTCTTCTCGAAATTTTTCATAATTTAAATTGCAAAATATTCCAATTGTCTGGTAAAATTTTCAAGCCCGTTTAAATTACCCGATTACTACTGGGAAATCCCCAGCATTGGAAACAAAAAACATCTCGTGTCGGTTTCTCTTATCTGAACCATAATGTATGCCCTATTCATTCGGTACCGTAGAAATGACCGAAGCACCAGGACCATCGTCTTCGGTACAATACGAAGTACATTTTGCCATTTTAATTGATGACCTAAGAGATTTAAATAGCCTATGGCTATTCTTGGCCTGGCCCGGACCGAAATAAGCTCGAATATAAATTCATCTTGGAATATGATTTATGAAGAAAGAAACAATTTTTCTTTTCTTTTTTTTTCGTAAGTAAGTACATACGTTGTGTAGAGAAAATGATGGCGTGCTTGAGCGACATCTCGTGTACTTATTCCCCCCTCCCCTTCGGTACCTCGCTCGTACCACAATAAAGACCCGCAAACTTGAACAAGATCCTCTACCTTGTTGCATTCTACGGTATGAAGTCTTCTAATATCGTCTGTGGTCTTATTCCACAAAAAAAAAAGTTGATCTCCGAGGAAAAGAATATCATTTATAGCTTAGGGGAGTGTAAGAATACGAAAAGAGTTAATGATAAAGGGAGTTCGGGGGGCGAATACAAGGTTGTTTTGTAATCAAAGAAAAGTAACCTGCGTCAACGGTGAAAAAGTTGCGAATGAAAGTGATTACAACGACGAATAGTTTTTTTTCTAAAAAAAACCTTTTGCTTTATGAATAGATCGTCCGTATAGAGAGCGAGCGCATTTTATAGCGAATTTTTTTCCTCCGCTTCGTTGTTCATTATTTTCATAAAAGCTTCTCAGGTTCTTTCGTCTTGTCGTCCATGTACATCGTCGTCGAGCTATTCACGTGGGATCGTAGGTTACCAAGAGTTGGGAAATTAGAGTGGTAGTTTTTTTGCAGTGCAGATTGACGCTTTCTCTTCTACTCGAGAAAGATGTTCGTGTACTGAGTCGTGTTCGGTAGATAAGAGACTTCGGATGAGACGAGCCGGACGAGGCGACGAAGGGAAGTACGACGGTAAAAGTCTGTGTGGCTTTTCGCCGGTAGCTGCGAGTGGTTTTTTACGGCTGCCGAAGGTACGCTCGGTAGAGAATTAATTATGTACTATCGATAAAGTGGAGGAAAAAATTAACTGGAAGCGATTTAATTAATGTAAAATTTCTCGTGCCATTTGAAAAAATAAAGAGCCGCGGATTCGTTTCGCATGCAAATCTAATTTTTATTAATTAGTTTTAATTAAACTAATGTATTTAAGGCGGCCGGAACGTGTTTTAAAATTCTTAGCCTATTTGTATGGTACGTATTTTGTCGAGGTGGCTGGCCAGAGGCGCGGGGAGGCTGCAAAAACGAGGAAATTTTCGCCAAAATGAGAAAAAAATTCGCGTCGTTTAATCTGCATGGAATCGCCGAAGCGTGGGTTTAATTCGAACCGAATTAAAAACAAACCGAGTTTGGCAAATTGCTACGCGTACGCCTTTGATCCACCTTTTTTTTACGCTCGGAATTTTATTTTTCGTGTCGATATCCAGCCTTTAAAAAATAATCGAACGAGGGGGCGCTAACAAATAAAAAAAAGCTTGTTTATGAATTCTCGATCGTTGAGGGAAAACAAAATGTGATAACCATGAAGCTCCACTGCGGCTATTCCCATTTCAATATTTTTCTTTACACGGTTTATATATGTTTACTGGACGCTGGTGTATTCTTTTATTGGCGAATGTAATCTGCATCTATGCTCGATATGAACCGACCCGATTGTGTTGAATAACTCGGCGAAGATACCTACCAGTGTGATTTTATTCATGGTACGGGAAATCAGCCACGTTGGGATATGAATTTTCAAATTATCCTGAGTAAGGGATTCGAGCTGCCGAGAGAGGAGGAACGAGATAAAGCGGCGTCGTGGCAAATATTTTTGTATCGAAGCTTATACCCGAACTTGGGTACCTCGGGAGGATGATTAATTAATGACGTTATTTTAGAGTCGAGCCGAAGCCAAGATGTAAAAAAAAGAGTAACTTATAAAGGCTTCATTAATATTTCGACGAACACGTTGTCATTATCGAGCGTTCAACTTGATTCTACAGCCCTTAATTTCTTCTCACTCTCTCGTTTCATATCCGTCGTTATCTAGGAATCTTGTTTAAAAATACGCTGAATGGCGTGTACTTAATTGATTGACAGTTAAGAAGCGAAACGGTAGGAGGGGTTGGTATGAGAAAAGATGTCCTTTGAGATGTTGACGTTGTATTTTGTGGAGCAACATGAGCTTTTTGGTTAATTAAGGCACTTGTTGGTGAGTTTAATGGAAATAAGGTGCCGGATTATGTAATTTTTTAAAAGTTAAAAATCACGTCGTGGGTGGTGCTTTTTCATCTTATGGAGTTATTTTCGTACAATGTGAATGTAGCGTGGTTCAGATATTGATATGATTTTTTTTTGGTTGAATTTTATCCTCTGAGGTTTCAATTTTTTCAGTAATTTTGACGTAAATGTGTTTTTGGACTAGAATACGCGGAAAAGGAAGGGAGTGTTTAAAAGGAAGCCTGAAAAAATGAAGATGACAGCACAATAATAATTTCTCAAATGAAAAAAAATGCAAGTTTTTTCAAAAAAAAATTATCCCATTAATTTATTTTGAATTGTTCAGTTGTGATAAACCAACGCTTTGTTTCTAAATAAAATAATTTTAAAATTTCAACATGACTATGTTATAGTGCTGAGAATCAATTTATAAAACTTGAGACGAAATTTTGTGTGATAAAATTTTGAAGATCATTGACAGAAAAATTGTAAAATTTTGACGAATTGATATGTCATATCTCTGAAACAAAAATATTCATCAATTTAGAAAAAAAAATTATTTGCCCTTATGATAAAAAAGTTCTTCCTCTAATGCAAAACTTGTGTCATTTTTAATTTAAAGAAAAAAATTGATTTGAGAAAATTATAAGAAAAAAATTCGAGTTGAGAAAATTGAAAAAAAAACAAATTTGAGTTGAGAAAATTGGAAGAAAAAAATCCAAGTTTTGAAAATTACGTCTAAAAAAATTTGATCTGAGAAAATTATAAGAAAAAAATTCGAGTTGAGAAAATTGAAAGAAACGAATTTGAGTTGAGAAAATTGTAAGAAAAAATCTAAGTTTAAAAAGTTTGAGTTGAAAAAATTATAAGAAAAAAATTAAAGTAAGAAAATTGAAAGACAAAATTAAAGTTTTGAAAATTACGTCTAAAAAAATTTGAGTTGAGGAAATTATAGGAAAAAAATTAGGTTGCAAAAATTTGAAGAAAAAAATTTGAGTTGAGAAAATTATAAGAAAAAAATTTGAGTTGAGAAACTTGAAATAAATTAATTTGAGCAGGGAAAATTGGAAGAAATGATTGATAATTTACTTCACCACATCATGGAAAAAGACTTGTAAAAAGAAAATCAGCAAAATCGATAAAGTCAACTTCGAAATCAACGAAAAATTGAAATTGTGCGTTGAAATCCGTTATGTTCGCGGCGCCAATACGAGGAACTGACGCCACACGGCATATTTTCGTTGAGGCGGTCATTTTTCGAACGAGTTCAAAAATCGGAACTTAAAAATTTTTTTCTCGAGTTCTATTCAACCGAGTTGAGTGCGGTTTGTTTTGTTGACTTTATAATTGTATATTCTATAACATATTTCAATTTCAGCCAAATCTAAATTTTTGGCACCAACCCATTTCAAAGCTTAGAAAATGCGTGATTTTCACCCCCTTTCATCCTAAAATAAATTATCAAAAAAATTCTGAAACTTGGGTTGCAACCTATCAAAACGGGTTAAAATTTTACAAGCAAAGCGCAATTATTAGTGAAAATTGAATTATTTAAGCAATTTTGAACCTTTTTGAGCCACAAATTGAGCCCCATTTTTGAGTATTTTCCAAAACTTGGCATGTGACCTACATATGAAAGCGGGATAGAATTTCGTCAAAAATCCAAAAATGGCATCCAAAACAATTTTTGAGCATCTTTTGAAAATTTTGAGTCCCAAATAGGGCCAATTTCTGAGTATTTTCAAAAAATTGACATGAGGGGAGCAAATCTTTTTAACGATAACAGATTTCAAAAAATTCGAACAATTTAATTTTCATGTATTTTGAAAATTACCTAAAATGATGTGGAAATAATCATTAAGTCCGAGGAGAGCAAGGGCAAAATTCATTTTTTGCTTTTTCGACGAGATTTTTCAATAAAATCTTAGATATTTTTCTACTCAAAGGAAATTCCCATTAATTGTTTGTTTTTCGTTAAATTCTTAATTCTGTCATTTTATCGAAAATTTTTGACGATTTAAAAATCAATAACTGTTTTTTCTACACCCCAAAATTTTGTTAAACACTAAAATTTTATTTGAAATTTTCCAAAAATTTTTTGAATTACTGAATGTGAAATCGACTACCTCCAATATCTCTATTAGGCTCAGATCTCAGAGAAAGAGGGTTGGACGAAGAAATCCAAGGGAATCGCATGTTTTGATTGATCTATGATTCTCGGAAGATCACGATGTCCTGTTCTCCACCATGACGGAATGTGGTCTCATTTTTAAAAGGGGGGGGGGTGAGGGGTTATTAATTGTGTCCCGTGTACGATTTCATCATTGGAGTTATTTTTAATCCATTTTTAACTCTTTAGTCTGCCCAACAATGATCTACAATATTTTGATGAAGAAAGCGAGGAAGCAGCGCTGAAGGGGTAGAAAGAAGCTTTCCTTTTTGGTTTTTAAAAAATTCGAAAATCTGTCGTTTCTACTCATCAGTTGACAAAATCATTATTTTTATCACCTTCTCATGGGTCTCCTAATTTAAAAAAAAAATCACCCAGAAAATCATTATTTTTTTAAAATGAAAACTAATTTATACGCAGTAAAAAAATTGGATTTTACGTTACATTTCTTTGCGTATTATAGCATAAATTTTACAAAAAAAATTGAATACTTTTATAAAATTTATTGTAATTTTTTTTTGAGAAATGTGCATTTATACGGAACTTGTGGCGAGGAAAGGGTAAGAGTACCATGTTTCTCCTGATCACGATATTATTGAAAACAGTAAGGAAAAGCTAGCAGAAAAATTATTCACTTTTTCAAAAAGTAATTTCTCTTGTCCCTTTACGAAAGAAGCAGATTTAGAAGTGAAAGGGGATCTCCGCGAGTTAAAAACAGTGGTGTAAATACGGGAGGGACAACCCCCCTCCCCCCTAGAAGCCCTTCTAAAATGAATTTATTATTCTGAAAAGTATTTGTGATCTTAAAACCATGGCAAAAAAAAATGCCCTCGCTTCGCTCAGACTGAGTTTACTACTTTCCTTATTTTTTGAAAATCGAGACTTTATCAAAAATCAAAATCACCTGAATTTATCTACTTTTGAAAGATCTTCTCACAACAATTTTTCTAATTCAACGTGAGTAAACTTGACATGTCAGTTTTTCAGGACCCCTCCCTTTTGCTTTTCTTTGTTATGCAATGAAAACTGATAATTGAACGTAGTAAAATATACCTATCCTTTGTATTCTATCAGTGGCGTCGGAAAAAGGGGTTCAAGGAGTACATCGTACCTCTGAAATTGGCGGCCAGGGTACAAAATATGAAATGTACCCCCTCCCCCCCAATTACATCAGATAGGGATTTTCAAAGAATCAAAACACGAAAAAAATGTATTTTTTGAACATTAAAAATCCAATTTTTTTCAAATCTTGGCTCTCGCTTCGCTCGGGCATGATCAAAATCATAGTTCTATTATCTATTTCAGACGACAGTGTGAAAGAAGGCTCCCTTTTAACTCCTCCCTCCTCCTCCTCTTCCATAATACTTCTGGTATTTTAGGTCTCCATACCCAATTTGTACCCTCCCAAAAAAAGGTTCCCACGCCACTGAATTTTTGGACACCCCCCCCTCCCAGAAGGAATGTCCAGTTACGCTACTGGTTAGAAATCTCAAGTATCCGGAGTTTAAATAATCAAGTGTTTCACTGGTTAAGGCTCCCCAAGTTTTTCACTGGTTAAATCAATCTTCATGCAGCTACTCTACAGCCGAATTCGACCATTCAGATATTGTCCTTTTGAGTTTACTCGTCTCACCATATGAACCCTGCACACCTAGGCCCGAATTTTAAATCATTCCTTAAAAATTATGGCAACCTTAATGGTTTTAAGGAACCGTTTCGTGCTTTCTGATTGGTTGAAAATACGATAAGGAATTTTTAAGGCTACCTTAACTTTTAAGGTATGATTTAAAATTCGGGCCCTATTGACTAGACAAGATTTTTTTCTCAGTTCAGTGTCCTTTTTTTTGATCTTTTTCCTTAGTATTTTTTATAATTCTTTTCATCTCGGGCCTTTCATTTTTCTCCACCCCTTCTCATATTTTTTTATTTGGAAAAATAATTTCTCATTCGAGGTTTTCCTTTACAATTTATTACTGTGGACTATGGGTGTATCTTGTTTTGAAAATGAACTCGACGCTTCTCACCTTATGGCATTCATCATCCATTCGAAACGTCGAAATAGACGCTATTTTCTTATTGATTGGAAAGTAGCCGAAAGTAGGTATGAGAACGAGTAAAGTATATCGAATCCATCGATAGGTCCCGCTGACAAGGCGCGGAGGCGATGGTAGCTTTGAAACATATCTTTAGATAGATCTGTCTGTATAAAAAATACATTTTTCACCGCAATAATCCCTTCAAATGCCAACACCTGGTATCTATAGTACGTATAGCTACGAGCAAGAGTACCAGAGAGTAGGAGAAAGACGTAGGTAAAAGAACTGCAATCTAGTTAAAGTGATATTGTTACCACACGACCATCTCGAGGATAAAACCGGGTACAGGGGTTCGTTTTACTTGGAGCTAAAAAATTTTAAATACACGTCGAATAAGGATGAAATAAAAGGGGCCCGGGGAAGACGAAAGGCTCGGCCCATATAAAGGCTTGATTAATGATATAGGTTGCTTTTCCTTACGTCAACCAGCCAAAATAAGCCGACAGCGACATTTTGCACCGTATCGGCGCGATGGCTCGTTTCGGCGACAAAGTAGCATAGTGAGGCTCGTGTTACATCGACCTCTCCCGCCACCACCGGCCTCGTCACGATTAAGAAACTATACGAAGCATCTACCGAGTACAATAGGGAATAAGTGTTACAATAAATGAGAACTATTCGCCACCGTCGTCCCGTCGATGGTGCTTCTTCGTGTAGATAATGGAAAGCAATGTTGTTGGCGTAACAATCCGGCTTGGGAAATTCGCATTGTGTCGACGTTTGATCAAACCACGCCGGAATGGTCCGAAAATTCAAACCGATGGGATACCGAAATCGTATACGCGAGAAGTATTTACTAGTCCAGGCATTTTATGAGTTGACTCCCCAAAAATTAAAGTCTAATTTTTTTTTCGCGTTTTACGTTCGTAATGGTCCACTACGCAACATACTAAAGTGGACACCCCCACAAACCTCCGCTACCCCCAGGGGAGGGGTAAATGTCCGCTGAAAACCGGTTTTTCGTGAATATCTCCTCAAATAAGCCTCAAAATCGAAAATAGTTATGAACAATGTTGTTCTACGTGTAATTTCCTATCAGAAGGTTTTTTTTCTTTTTCACAAACACTCACTTCCTTGACCAAAAATTAAGGGCAAAAAACACTTATTTTTCAACAATTTACAGCATTTTTGGAAAAAATCGAAATTTTTGTGAATATCTCCTCAAAAAAGCCTCAAAATGAAAAAAATGGTTATGAACAATCTTGTTCTACGTGTAATTTCCTATCGGAAGGGGTTTTCTCTTTTTCACAAACACGCACTTCCTTGACCAAAAATTAAGGGCAAAAAACGCTTATTTTTCAACAATTTACAGCATTTTTGGAAAAAATTGAAACTTTTGTGAATATCTCCTCAAAAAAGCCTCAAAATGGAAAAATGGTTATGAACAATCATGTTCTACGTGTAATTTCCTATCTGACAGGTTCGTTTTTTTTCGAAAACACCCCTTTCTTTGCCCAAAAATTAAGGGTGAAAAACGCCTATTTTGCCAATATTTACAGTATTTGGTACACCAGTTACAATTTTGAGATTCGTTTTTGGTGGCTCGAAGAGGACAATTCAAAATTTTGGTAATTTTTTTTGTTCCAAGTTCATTATTTTTTTTCAACGTCAGTATTCCTTTTAATTTTTCATAAAAAACAATCTCAAAATTGTAATTGGCATGCCAAAAACCTAATTTTTGACACCAAACATGAAAATTTTCAAAATTTCGAATTTCACCCCTCACCCATTAACCCTCATGACTGACATATCGTTTTTGAATCCATACGACGGGTGACGCTAAGAAATGTTTCGTATCACCAATAAAAAGCAATAACATCGCGTTTATAGTACTTTTTCTTTCCACAAACTCGATTTTTTAAATACATGCAGTATTCAACACCTCCCTTTTAATTAACGGTAGGGGTTGAAATTTTTGCGGTGACTTTTTTTGGAACACCCTACCAGCATGTATAATAAAATACTCATTTTGAATACTTTTAGCTTCATATTTCCATCATTTCCAAAAATACTGTGAATATTGGGAAAATAGGCGTTTTTCACCCTTAATTTTTGGGCAAAGAAAGGGGTGTTTTCGAAAAAAAACGAACCTGTCAGATAGGAAATTACACGTAGAACATGATTGTCCATAACCATTTTTCCATTTTGAGGCTTTTTTGAGGAGATATTCACAAAAGTTTCGATTTTTTCCAAAAATGCTGTAAATTGTTGAAAAATGAGTGTTTTTTGCCCTTAATTTTTGGTCAAGGAAGTGAGTGTTTTTGAAAAAGAAAAAAACCCTTCCGATAGGAAATTACACGTAAAACAAAATTGTTCAAAACTATTTTTCAATTTTGAGGATTATTTGAGGAGATATTCACGAAAAACCGGTTTTCAGCGGACATTTACCCCTCCCCATGGGATAGCGGAGGGTTGTGGGGATACCCATTTCAGTATGTCGTGTAGTGGACCATTACGAACATAAAACGCGAAAAAAAAATCAGGTTTTAATTTTTGGGGGGTTTGGTACATTTTTTCTCTTATTTGCCTGGACTATTACGTAGTTTTTATGTTTTCGACGCAGTGACCCCTTCTGTAGTCCGGATCATACGCTGATGGGTATAACAGGCGGGTGAATATTCGAAGATGTATGAAAAGAAGCCATATTCGCGCGGTTAAGAGATGTCATCGAGTTCATTATCGTAATAAAAAAAATAGCTCTCGACGTGGAATTGAATTTCGTTGATTATTACGAGACGAAGACGAAAAAAAAAAGAGGAAAGGGAACGAACCGAAGGAGAAAAAAATCGCTATCCTTTTATCCAACCACCAAATACAAATAATAATTGATGGCGAAAAAGATTTTACTCTAACGACCAAAAAGCGATTCTGTCGTCGACTAGATAAAACCCGTCCGTTATCGAAAATAACACACTTCTAGAACGCATTAAGGATAAAATAAATCCCGCCGCACTATCGTCCAACTCGCGTACGTACATTGATAATAAACTATACGTCTTTCGATCGAGCACCTACTTGAGTATATCCGAAATTACCCCGAATCCCGATTCGACTATATAAGAAGACGATATAGCGAAAAAATTATATCCAACATGAAATACACAACTCAACCGTGGCAGGTAATAAAAAAAAGAACGAAAATAGAAAAATAGTCGACACTTCGCGATTACGAAGTCTCCTCTGTGTTTCGCGTCATCGTCGGTGCATTCGCGACTCTCCAACATTTCCATCGTTTAATAATTTGATTCGCGGGCTTCAATTTCCTCTGACTGGTACCGCAGAGCGGAACTATTAATGAAATACGATGTTTGTGATTGGAGCAGCGAGCAGGGAAAAAAAGCGCAATCGAACAATACCAGCGGTATTTTTCATATTATGGTAAAAATGCTCGCGGATTGATATTCTCGTATTCTCGTATAGCACCTAATCAAATTATCCTAGATTTTCGCACGTTTCCGCGTGAAATTTCCAACGAGGATAATAAATTTAACTCGAGTGATTTGCTAGAACAGAGGGATTTAGCGGTTGGGGTCGTACTGTGAACGTCGTCGTCGCCGTTTTTTTTTTCATTTTGTTTTGTTTGCTCGAAATTTAAAGGGAAATGGAACACGAATGACCGGAATTTGCTTTCAAACGAATTAAATTGTTTTACAAGATGGCTACATAACAACACTATTTTCCTAATACGAAAAGGAAAACTGGAGTTGAGATGTATTTGGCATGTTTTGTGTGCTGTAGATATCGCCTGTGTAGGTCGGCCTGTGTTTTCGACCTTATATTTTAATCATGCCTTTAAGTCGAATTAAACCAGTGTAAATAGGTTTGCCATATTTGCGATTTGGAAGGATAGAGGTGTAGCGTGGAGGAATATTTATCTCGAGTAATATAATTTTTTTAAATGTTGCAAAATAATTAAATTTACGTTGCTGAACTGAAAAAAAATTAGGGGCATTATAAGCGAGTTTTTATCAGAGTTGAGCAAAATCCGTGGCAAAAGGATTTCAAATCTGAAATCCGAAAGCCAAAATTTATCGTGAGAGTGGATTTAAATCCAAAATCCAGATTTTGAGATTTCTTGGATTTTAAATCCAGACAGATTCAAATCTTGTCTAATTCTGGTTATTACTACAGATATTTTTTTGCTGCACTTCGACCCCGAAATTATGGAGATTATCTACTAATTGATACAATTTAAGTCCCTAAAATGCCGACTTCATCTCAACTCGAGAAATAGGTACTTAAAAGAAAATACGAGCGCAGAATTCGATGTAAAAATGTGCGAGACCCCCTTTTTCCCCCGAATCACGTTTTTCATTATTTTCTGTGAAATTAGGTGTTCCTAGTTACCTGATAGAAATAATTTTAAATTTTCCAATAATAAAAATCCTTTGAAAAATCCATAAAAATTTTTACAAACGAAAATCTTCAGTGTAGAGAGTATATTTATTCTTAAGTTTTGCAGCTTTACTTGTGAAATTGTTTTCAACTTAGCTAAGTAAATCTTAAAAAGTAGATGCATGAAGGATTTATTTTTGTAATGACTAATCAACGATCCGTTTTGACTTTTTGTTTCAGGTGAGTGGCAAACTACTCTTTCAAATTCAGAGACCTCCAAAATTGGTTCAATTTCATTGTATGTAAGTACTAGTCAACAAGATATATTCTAGGTTTGGAAGTAAATCCAAAAGTCAACTTATCAAACAGAAAAGGTATTGATATTTTGTTGGTGACTACTGACTAGTACCTTTTAAAGGAATTTGCAGAAATGCTATTAATTTATTTTACTTAGTTTCAAAGACGAATTGTGCGATGAAAATCTCAACACACAAGGCATTTTTATCGCTTTGAATATTTTTAGATTTGGCTTTTTTTACTATTTGTTGGGAAAAAACGCCAACCGGTGTGAATAAATAGTGATGGAAAATGGTCACAAAAAATTAAAATTGAAGCCCCGCGAACTGAAAAACGTGGATTTATGCCTATGTGCTGAATGCACTTCAGTAGCAACAAATAAAAGTTCATCACCAAAAGGAAAATTTATGATATCTGACATTGAAATCAATATAAAATCATAGATTTTTCGGAGCATTTGTAGCTGCAATGAATTTGGGATGAATGTTCATCGCAGAAACCATCCCGCGTTTTTTCTGAGTTTTTGGTGATGGGATGGATGTTTAAATGTCCTAAAAAAATCATTGCACGATTTTTCCAAGCATTTGAAGCTGCGATGAATATAGAATGAATTTTCATCGCAGAAATCATCCTGGTTTTCTTCAAATTTTTGAAGCGAGGATGATTATTCGAAGAAATTTTCATCCAAAAAAAATCATCTTACGATTTTTCCGAACATTTGTGGCTGCGATGAATTTGGGATGAATTTTCACTGCTGAAATCGTCCTGTAATTTTTCCGAGCATTTGTGGCTGCGATGAATTCGAGATGAATTTTCATCGCTGAAACCAACTCTTCTTTTCCGTGTTTTTGAAGCTGAGATGAATATTAAATGACGTTTTATCCCAAAAAAATCATCACAAGATTTTTTCGAACATTTCAGGCTGCGATGAATTTGGAATGAATTTTCATCGAAGATAATCCCCCCCGCGTTTTTTACGAATTTTTAGTGATGGTATGATTATTCGAATGAATTTTCATTCCCGAAAAATCATCTCACGATTTTTATAAGAGCATTTGAGGCTGCAATGAGTTTGAGATGAATATTCATCGCAGAAATCGTCCCGCGTTTTCTGTGTTTTTGAGGTTGGGATGAATACATAGATGGGGCGATTCGAATCGAAAAGGAATCGCAAAAGTCGTGAAGAATCCAATTCGAATCCGATTCTCGAATCGGATTCTCTACTTCAAGCGAATCACAGTTTTGGGAATCGGATTCGCAGAATCGTCAAGTCGAGATTCCCTGCGATTCCCTGCGATTTCGATTCTTTAGTCTTTACTCATCGTCAGAAATCAACTCTTTTTTCACGTGTTTTTGAGGCTGGGATGAATATTTAAATGATGTTTCATCCCAAAAAATTCATCCCACGATTTTTCCGAGCATTTGAGGCTGCGATGAATTTGCGATGAATTTTCATCGCAGAAATCATGTCGCGTTTAATCCGATTTTGTGATGTTGGGATGATTTTTCGAATGAATTTTCATCCCAAAAAAATAACTCTCAATTTTTCCGAGCATTTATGGCTGCGATGAATTTGGGATGAATTTTCATCGCAGAAATCATCAGATGTACCTATTTTCGAAGTTTTTGGTGATCAGTGACGTACCGATAGGGGGGAGGGGGGGAGCTTCCCCCCTGAGGAAATTTTTTACTTGTGAGTTGGGAAAATTGAACATTTCAACACATCAGTTGGGAAAATTGGACAGTTGGGATTAATTTTTTTGATGAAAAATAATAAATAAAATAGTTATTTCAAAAGTTGGAAATCAACAAAATTTTCACTTGTTCCAACTCAAAATTGGTAATTTTCCCAACTCGAAAATGGTAATTTTCCCAACTCGAAATGGTAATTTTCCCAACTCGAAAATGGTAAATTTCCCAACTCAAAATTGGTAATTTTCACAACTCAAAAATGGTTATTTTTCCAACTCAAAATTGGTCGTTCTCCCAAGTGACGAGTAAAAATGTCAGTTGGGATGATTAGTATTTATTTTTTTAATGAAAAATGAATAAATAAAATGGTTACCTATTTTAACAGTCGGAAATCAACAAAATTTTTACTTTTTAGTTGGGAAAATTAATCATTTTCCCAACCTTTTCCAACTGAAAATTTATCATTTTCCCAGCGAATAATTATTAAACCGTTGTAATAAATGCTTTTTTGGAAAAAAAATTATTAATTACCTTGCAATTTGAAAATTTTCACTCGTCAACCAAAAAAATTTTATAGTTGTACTTGTAATTTAAAAGAGATTTTTTCGCTTTTTTCTTCAAAATTATTCCAATTAATTTCATTGTTCTTATTCTCCTTAAAACTTATTTTTGATATTTGAAAATCCAATTTTTCAAAAGCTTCGGCCTCGCTACGCTCGGCCATGATATATTTCTGCTTTCATCATTTCAAAGTAGAAACAGTCGATTTTTCATTAAAGTTTATTTTTCCAAAACATTATTTTATTGCACATTCAATTTGAGGTTTTATAAAATTTTCGCCCTCGCTTCGCTCGGGCCAAATCCATCTCCCTATTCTTTACATTAAAATTACAAAATTTTATTGATGTAAAATTATAATTTTTCTTCAAAACTCCACCCTTTCTTCGCTGAAGGCAAATAAACTATTTCGTATGTTTTTTCAACTACAATGACATTGCTTGTAGGTTTAAAAAAAATTGTTTGGAGCACCTAACCAATGAAATAGTATATTATGCAACAAGGGAGATAAAGTGATTTTCGACAATTTTGAGTTATTTCCCTCGCTTCGCTCGGGTAATAAACCTCAAAATTCGTCGAAAATCATTTATCTCCCGAGTTGCATACGATATTTTTCATTGTAGAGGGAGTAAAAGTCGAGTTTAAGCACTCGAGCGATCGCGAGAGGGAGTAAAAGTAGACTTTTACTCCAGATTTCTTATCTCAAAAAGGGTCTTATAGTAATGGGTTGTAAAAACTTCAAAAGTTCGCAAAAATGACGAAAACGAGTAAAAAAAATCAAAAAACTTCGCGACTTGGGGAAAAATCAGTACCTACATGTAAATTTTAAGAAATCAGTCGGGAAAGTTTGAAAAAAATTGGATTGGTTCGCAAATTTGAATTTTACACCCCCCCCCCCCCCCCTCCGGAATTCTGATATCGGCTATATGTAGTTGGGAATTTTGAGAATTTGAGTTGGGATTTTCACCTCTTCTCCCCCCCCCTGGAAAATGCCTTCGGTACGTCACTGTTGGTGATGGGATGATTTCTCATTTTTAGCAGTGATGGAAAACTGAAATAATATTAGTTCCAGTTCTAGTTCCAGTTTCAGTTCTCAAACTTTTTTAGTTACAGTTCCAGTTCTAGTTTCAGTTCTCAAAAATTTTTAGTTCTAGTTTTCAGTTCCAGTTCCAGTTCCAGTTCCAAATACATACAATTTCCAAAATTTCAGTTTTTTAAATTTTGAAGGACAAAAAAAATGCAAAATTTTCTGCTAAATTTGAACTTTGTTGTTTTTCCTTTTCGATTCAAAGTACAATTTTTTCCCCTGTCAAGCTCAAAACAAAAGGATTCTAGAAAAAAGTCATTAATAATATTTTTTTTAAAATGTGACTAACCACTGATTTTTTCAACAAAAAATTTGAAAACTTAATGAATTAGAAGACGTCTTTAATTGGATGAAATTTTCGAGTTTACAATTTACAACACGATTCTTCTTGATTCACTTTTCTACGTAAATTTTCAAGGTTTGGGGTTTCTAGTAAAAAAAATTTAATTGAATGTGGTTTGGTAAATTTCAATATCAAAATTTTGATTTTTTTCAAGTCATATTTTAAATATAAAAATTGCTACTGCTGGAACTGGTATATATCTAAAATTAATTTTAGTTTTAGTTCCAGTTTTCAGTTTTCAGTTCTCATCATTTCAGTTCTAGTTCCAGTTCCAGTTCCAGTTTTTCAATTTTAGTTCCAGTTTTTTTCAATTTTAATTCCAGGTTTTTTTCAATTTCCAGTTCTAGTTCCAGTTCCAGTTTCCATCACTGATTTTTAGATCCAGTGCATCCCAATGATTTTTTTCAAAAAATTTTAGCAATAAAATAATAGTTTGAGCGAAATAAAAAGACGTGATTTTAAAACCTGGCTCGAATTTACATCAAGCTACACCTCAAAATGAGAAATAAAATCCATCAATCATGTTCTCCATTCTCTCAAACTGCAAAAATGAAGACAATGCAAGAAGAACCGTTATATGTGGATGCTTTGCCAGTCTACAAAATTGATTAAATTTAATCATGCGATTGAGTAACATCGCTCCTTCAATTCTCTAAGACGCAAAAATAGTTCCACACACTTTCGCCATTTGAATTGCCATACCATTGATTCGAAAAGGCAACGAACATAGACCCAAACTCTTCGTATACTGTTCAGAGAAGAAGATCCCAAAACGTCGATTTTAATTAAGAACACACACTTGAAATCGCTCGATACCACTTTCGCAGCAGAGATGGTTACTAAAGACGAAGATGGAACCGGATAAAAATAGATACTCGATCAAATGTCTAGTCTCGTTATCGTATAAATTTCGCGCGAACACTTCGAGAGACACGATGGAATCGGCGTGCCGGTATCAAATGTTAAAGGCGACGTGTTTCGTGCGAAACAGGTCATTCGTTACGCTTTTAGTTAATTACAAGCGGCAGCGACGGCGGCATTGTGGCAATTCATTAACGACGATGTTTCAAACGATGATTACAGAACGACTGCCGGCTGCCGGAGCGTACAACCAGGGTTATTTGATACGTTTCGCGTCTTAAGAAAACACTCGACGCAAGAGTATCGGTGATGGGTATTGTTATAGTACGTAACAGAGAAGAATCCTCTATCTTTCTCTTTTGCGAGCAGGAAATTATCTCGAGGAATTTCGCTAGTTAAGATTACACTACCGTGTATGCTGGATACTGTGTATAGGTACTATATACCTATTATATGTACTTACTAAGAAACTCGATTGTTGCTGGCTGAATTTAATTCATGCATCGTATAATCAGACCGAGGTATCTATCTATATTTATAAATGAAATCGCAGCGATATTTGTTCATTTTTAGAGCGAAATTCATTTGCAAAAGGTTTCCCAATCGTAACCAATGTTCATAAATTATCGACGGTTGTATTCCAAGTGTAGGGGAATAAATGCGAAAATAACCAGGTGCATACGAAGGTTCGTTATAGTGTCACCGACCCGTTAAAACTTAATTTTCCATTATTTGTTATAAAAAATGCCGTCTCGCGGGAAATTACAACAATTTTTCCAAAACAATATTTCGCATTACTTTGGTAGGTACTGCATACGAGTATATCGTACGTACATTTTACCAAGCGTGGAGTTATTTTGTTCGGCGAGATGACTACGTGTAAGTACATACGTGTGGCTCTGCCTCCTGGTACACGCGAACGTCGATTTACAAATAATAACCCGGCGTAAAGTTGATCTAATGAAAAATTCAGGTGCCTTGGAGGCCTTCTCTAACGTGGGGCTGTTTTGATACAATCCACGTAATAAGTGAGTTATATGGAAGACGGCGACATCTCGAAACTCCCTTATGTTATTTTCTTTTGTAACTGGATTATGTAATGTGAGTGCTGAGAGGTATCCGAGGTGTAGGAATACGAGGGTTGGAATTGGGTCGAGTTTGGAGTTTGGTTTGAAGAAAATATGAAAGTAAGTAGATGAAGCATAGTTTATATACTAGGTAGGCTAGCCCAGTCATTTTAGGTCTGAACCTCCAAAAAATTCTTGCGCAGCTGAATTTCACATTATTTGTATAGAATGACCTCCCAAACAACATACTAAAACTTGCACCCCGCAAGTGTCCGACTACCCCTGCAAGAGGGTAAAAACCACTCTCGAAACCAGTTTTTCGCGTTTTCCGCCGAAATAACAACCTAAATCAAAAAATTTCAAGAGTAAAAGTTTTTTATACGTTAAATTTCCTATAGAATGACTGTATAACTTTTTCGACAATTTTCATTTTTAGGCAATTTTTGAAGGGTTGAAAATAATGATTTTTTTCAAAATTCACGATTTCTTTCATTTTACGAGGTTATACGGTATATTTTGGAGAAAAATCATAAGAAACAGAATTATTTTACCTTGAATTTTTAATAAAAGACATCCCTCAGTTTTCACGAGCGGTCAAGGGTGATGCGAGGAACATGGTAAGGAATGAAAGAGGTTGTTTTTCACGGAAACAACAATGGTGGTAGGACTAATTAAGTAAAGTGGAACAAAAAAAATACCCTGAATTTTGACCAAATTCACAGGGATGGTTTGTTTGGAGTTGGAAACTCACCATTAAAAATTTCAGCGCCTTAGCTCAAAGTGGGGTAAAGCCAGGGGTTCATAAAATAGGGTCGTTTTTGAAAAAATCGCAGTTTTTCTAGGGCAAACTCCAACTAAAATGACATAGAAAAGGGGGAAGGGGCGCTAAAAAAAAGTACAATTTGAGTTACTACACCTCCTCGAACCATTGGCGGCTTGAATCGAAACCACTTTTATGAGTTTCTCTACAAATTCAAAAGTTACAGATCGTTAGATAACTGTGGGTTTTAATTTATCCGAAAAATGAAATGACATTCCTCTGGTCACCAAAATTCAATCAACATTCAAAAATTGACGTAAAAAACTATTTTTGAAATGAAAAATCAATTATTCTTCATTTTTGTGGTTCCAACTTACGATTTTTGTAAAAAATTTTTTTGCTCACATTTTCCAATTTTTTATTACAAAAATTCATTTTTATCATCGTAATGGCAGCACCGAAATACAAAATTTTATATTTTTTATATCAAAATAGTTTTAGTATGTCTGATTGTATTTTTTTTTTGGCGCACGTCATTTTAGTTGGAGTTTACGCTAGAAAAACTGTGATTTTTCAAAAAGACCCTATTTTGAAAACCCCTAGCTCACTCCATCTTGAGCTAAAGTGTTGAAATTTTTTATGGCCTACCACCATTGTTGTGTCCGTGAAAAACAACCTATTTCCTTACCATGTTCCTCGCACCACCCTTGACCGCCTGTGAAAACTGAGGGATGTCTTCTATTAAAAATTCAAGGTAAAATAATTTTGTTTCTTATGATTTTTCTCCAAAAAATACCGTATAACCTCATAAAATGAAAGAAATCATGAATTTTGAAAAATCATTATTTTCAACCCTTCAAAAATTGCCTAAAAATGAAAATTGTCGAAAAAGTTCTATAGTATTTCTATAGGAAATTTAACATAGAAAAAACTTTTACTCTTGAAATTTTTTGATTTAAGTTGTTATTTTGGTGGAAAATGCGAGAAACTGGCTTTGAGGGTGGGTTTTACCCTCTTGCGAGGGTAGCCGGACACTTGCGGGGTGCAAGTTTTAGTATGTTGTTTGGGAGGTCATTCTACACAAATAATGTGAAATTCAGTTGCGCAAGAATTTTTTGGAGGTTCAGACCTAAAATGACTGGTTAACCCCTGGCTCGCGCCCTCGCTTTGCTCGGACTGCTCGTTTTTCTTGAGCTGCTCATTCAGGCTGCTCATGTTTTTCAACTGCCTAATTTTATTAATTTAAAATATTTCCCAATTACCTACCCTTTATTTTGGCCAGGAAAGTTTTTATCATAATCAAAACTGTTTCCTTTGAAACATGATGTATGCTAGCGTGAACAGTACCTATGGTGAAATATAAATAAATACCATTTGTCTACATCGAATGACAAAAAAATTTAGTGAATGAGCCAAACGATCAATGTTGCTAAATGATAATTTCTTAGAAAGTAACAACTCTGAAGAATAATGTATACAGTCGTAGTATATTTAGTCTACAGACCAAACCGCAAAAAGTGCTCGGGAAGTTGATTTTACTGTGTTTTTTTGGGGGGTTTTTTGCGGGCAAAAAAATTTCCTAGACATAATGTAAGGACTGGTTCAGAATTTCCAAAAACGGCAACTTTTTTTTCTGACCTGGCACATAACAGGAAGACGGGTCAAAAGGGTGTATTTTTGGACCTAGATCCGGGCAAAAAAATTCAAATGAGGTGTGATAGAGAAATGTTCCCTGA
The DNA here is from genome assembly GCA_033439095.1 of Pseudococcus viburni. Classification (NCBI taxonomy): domain Eukaryota; kingdom Metazoa; phylum Arthropoda; class Insecta; order Hemiptera; family Pseudococcidae; genus Pseudococcus; species Pseudococcus viburni. The sequence continues at coordinate 349,252 of JAVBJF010000106.1, read as the reverse complement.
TGCTGAACATGCATTTTTTCCACTGCACACCGGCACAATAGCAATTTAGGGCCCCTTAAATACAATTTTGGGTTATTTTTGGCCTTTTTTCACCTCATTGTGGCTCTACATCCTCACACGTGAGAGGAGGCAAATTTCTTTTGTCATGTTCCGTTACACTGAATGTTTATATGGGGTTGTAGAGAATCTAGATTGATGAATTTTTCGTATCAATTGGTAAGATGAATTTTTGAAAATTTTGGTACATTAGCTATCTCTCTATGTATGCAATAGGTACAAGTAAAACTAATTGGCGAAACAAGAAATGAGATCAGTTGAAACTGTCGATTGATCTGCGAGCTATTCTCAAAATGTATTAATACTGAAAAAGCACCATGCTAAAGAAGAGTTAGGAAAATGGTTTATTGTTGCTATCAGAAGCTTCTAATAAGACGTGTATATGTAATAATGCTTATTTCGGAATTATTGTTAGATACCTATGTATTGAGATTGCTTCTTTTCTCGAGTCCGTAATCAAAAACATATAAGCACCCAGAAATTATTTAAGGGAGGTGCTCAGAATTCGGAAAAAAATAAGGAGGGGGTGAAATTTCAATGAAAAAATTCAGTAACTTCTTATTTCCATGGCGCTGGCATAGTCAGGATATTTTCATTAGGTTGATAATTCATAAACGGATTTGAGCCAAGTAAAATTAAAAAATTACGGAATTTCGGTTATTTTTCACTGATTTTTCAGCCAAAATCATGGATTTTTTTCTGACAAACTGGGAATTGATTGAGAAATCAGTGATTTTTGACCGAAAGATTAGTGAAAGATCATCAATTTTTAAAATAGGAGAATTAAAATACTGTCCGAGCGAAGCGAGGGCGAATTTTTTTTGAAAAATCATGTTTCAAGAGCAAAAAAAATCATATTTTCACATTTTTCCAATAAAAAAATCTCCTGTTCAAGCTTAAGGGGGAGGCTCGAGCCCTCTGAGCCCTTTCTCCTCTTCTTAGGCGCGCTTATGATCAAAAAAATGTCAAAATGCCCTAGGATTTGTTGAACGGTCAGATAAATAAACTTCTTTTAAAATAGAATTTATGATGTTTTGTTAAAATTTCAAAAATTTGAGTCTTTTTGTGTTCTTTTTTTTCGATTTACAAAATTGCAAAGTAATTTCAATAAATGAAAAGCAAGTAGAACCGAGGTGCATTTATGGTGGACTACCAATAAAAATACTCTCTAAAATGATACAGAAAATTTTAAAACTCGCAGAAAATTTTACCAGTTTTATGAGAGATTTTGGAAACCGTATCCAAAATCCCAATTTTATTTTGCGGGGAAAGTCTAATTCGGTGATCTGTATATGTGGAAAAGTTGACTAGTTTCTTGACCCAAAAATATTTTGGTATTTATTTTTAGAAAATTTAGTCAATTTCGTGAAATAGGTACCGGTAAGATCTTAAGTAGGTTATGGAAAAGATAACATTGTTATTTTTTTAAAGATTTCAACTAATAATTCATGCAATTTTCGAGAAATTTTAAATAAATATTGAACAATGTGGAATCAGAATAATTGAAAATGCTAAATGTATTTCACTGAGCTGACTAAAATTTATATTTCTGAATCACAAAGCTGCATACCTATTAATTGACAAACGGTTGTGGTTAGAAATACCATGTTTCAAATTAACCATACTTTCAATTTCGATGAAACCAAAATTTTATCATTCGAACCCTACAAAAAAATCACAGGGTCTATTTGTTATTGTTGTCGTGGCATTCCATCTGAATTTGCTAATTAAGGAGTGTCTTTGGAAAGTGTTCAATTGGTGTTTTACTTATATACGGTTTATTAAAATGTACCTAGGTGTGATTTTGTTACATGGCAGCTGTCTTCGATATCGAATTATTTAAAAGTGCAAAATCATAATGTAACAAAGAAATAACATATATCCAAAATTGATCAATTTTTCGGAAAATATGTAACACATTAACTGCAGGTAAACAGAAAAATAACGAGTTACCTATTTCTTTTACAGGGAAAGAATGGGATAACTATTCAAATTAATAATCAATTTGCTATTGCTTATGAGACGGATTTTCAAATACGTAAAAAATAATATTTTGAAATGAGCTTATCAAAAATTATAGGTGAATAAGTATTTGGTAGAGGAGAAATTGGATTTTTGTAATTGAAGTCATACATAGTGCATATACGTGATATTCCCGACAAGACAATAACGAAGCAATAATATATCTACCCCCTCCCATCACCTAAAAAAGAAATAAAAATTGTTCGAAAATCGTGATACTTTATGCCAAATTAAATGAGATACGCACAAAAAAATAATTGCTATTACACTTATAAAGTTACAAGTACATGAAAATTTTACGACTATTAATTACCATCGCTATCATCAGCCTGTTTAACAGAATTAGTGAAGGACAAATAATAAAGTTTCTACAGTTCACGTTTATTAAAATGTTAATGGATCTGTTAATGTAAAAATGAGGAGAGATCCATATTTCAACAGAAATTAACTCATGTAGTGAATTACGTACAGTATTGAATTTCTAGGGCTGATGAAGTGGTTTGTTTTCTAACCAACTTTTTAGTGTTTTAAATACTTTATTACGAGCATTTTTCAATTCCGGGATGTCTCTATCTGAAGGTGGATATATATCCGCACAATGAGATGCCCCTAAAATGAACATGAAATATATAATTTACATCAATTCAGTAGACATACATACCTAGGTACCTATATTCTTATTTGACCAGAAACAACGGCGATAGAAATTATTCCTACCTTTGATAAAAATTGTTTCATACAGAGAAGTATTTGTTTTCTTATATAAACCAGCTTTATGCCATGGATCGAGAGATCCGTGAATAAATATTGTGTTACAAGCGTTGAAATCTAACACTCCATATTGCAAATTTGCGTGGATAATATTCTCGGTCAAATTTTCTATACTGAAACTTCAAAAGAAAAAAAACACTATTTCGAGTATCTATTTAAATTTTATTTCTATTTTTGAAAATTTAATTTTACTTGTGTTTAATGCAAAGGTGTGGTGGATTTTTCATATTTCAAATAATACCGTGTGGTGGCAAAAAATAAATATTTAAAAAGAAATGAATTATCTTCTTACCTCGGACCAAAATAAGGTGTGCATGCATTTTTGATTGCCACTTCAATTGGTGTGAGTAAGTGTTTTACGGGAGATAAATAAGTTGTATTGGTATAACTTGAAAATTGACCTATTTCTGAACAACATTGATATAACCATGCTCTTCCTAAATGCAAGAGTAACATTTTTAGAAATGTTATAATTAGGTATTTCAAAATTAATACTAAAGACCATGAGAGAATCTGATGGGTGAAATTCTAATTGCTTTTGAAAATATCGCCCATGTAAAAACTAGACACGCTGTGTCATAATAGCGGATTTCCTTTTATTCATTTTGTGTACGGTCAATTTATCGAACTAGAAAACTTGACCAATCACAAGGATTCAAACTTTAAATTCATCTTTCTGTAGAGCTGCGACCTTTACAAAAAAAAATACTATTCTTTTGGATCTATTTGTAGCTCATCTCCGACCCCCTGCTGAAAAAAAATTTATCGAAAATTCAGGTCACTTAGGGCAATAAAAATAACAAAGGTTAAGAAGACCTCCATTCATATAAAAGGAATTTTGAAAAAATATGTCATTTGCTGATCCCCTGCTAAGAAATTTATGATGTCTCAAAGGGTTGTGATGTGTTTGAATAACTGGTACTCGGAATTAAAAAATTTTGGGGGTGAATAGATAGATACCTATCTAACCACGGGTGTGTCTGGCCAGAGACAACTCAGAATTAAGGGAGGCACTCATATCGCCTCTATTTCGGTAACTTAAAAAATCTCAATTCTCCACCCCCTCACTCAAGGGTGAGTATTTCGAAAATACTCATAAAAATACAAATTCTGAAAATACAGCGTGAAAGTAGGTACACACTTCAAGGTATAATTCTACGGTGCACTTTTTTCCATACCGCCTGGCGATTTCTAGTAATCGAGCCATTTTACCCTAGCTTGTGTATTTAGGACACTGTGCGACGTGGCCTGCCCATATTTTTCCAGGTTTTGAAAAATTGTCTGAGAATGTATCATAACATTTTGATTCAAATGTAATGATGCGCTGTGTGAAGAGGGACCATTTGTCGGGAAACAAATTTTTTCAATAGAGCTGAAATATTGAATTGTGTTCAAAAAAATCGATGATCAAATTCAATGAATTATGAAAGAATAACATTAAATTTTCAGTTTAATTGGTTCGCTTCTTTATTGATTTAAAAAAAAAAAAAACAAAAAACAAATACTAGTCAATGCACGCGGAAGCGGTTTAAAATTTTACAACGCGATTTCTCCACAATATTTTCCTACTGGATCTCAACTTCAAAATGGCATATTTCAGTTGATTTTTGACATTTTTTCGTTTTTTTTTTTTGAAAAATGTTCACAATTCAATTTTTTACAAAATGAATTTTTAAAATTCATTTTGATTTTTCCAAAAAACGGAAAAGAGACATGCGCATAATTTCGTTCCAGACAGGTGCTGTGCACCTGTGAGACAAGAGCTCGTCGCTTGATAGCAAATCTTTTCATTTTTATCCAAATTTCAAAATTTCTGAATAAAAATGTTTTTTAAGAAAATGAAAAAGAGGTAAATACTCGAGGAAATTATCTAACAAAAAGTCAACAAATTATATTTTTCATTTTTAAAATTATTCTTGACAAAAATTCGTTTCACTTCACCCCACCCTGTTGCTTTTTTCCTTACACTACAACAAAGTAAATATTCAGAAATCTGAGATTTAGGTATAATATGAAAAAATATTTGTTGGTGACTTACTGTTATTATCATCTCTCGCAGAATGTTGAGCTTGACTTTTTTTGAGTGGCATGTTCACGTGATCTTCATTGTATCCCATATCTTTCTTTCTAATTTCAGCAAGAGCCTCTAACTAAAACATAAGCCCTTAAAAAATTTCCAGTTGATTATTCTTTTTACATTTTGACTTAAGATTTTTACCTTTGTACCGTTATGTTCAATCATAATGCTACAAACTAGGGGAATATTAATATGGTGCACATGGTTATGTAGAACAGCTCTGTTGATGATATCCATAATAATGTTGATAATGTGATTCTTGACAATGTTGATATTATTGACCGAATTATTATCTAAACTGTTGAGAAATTTTCAACTGAACCAAAATTTACAAGTAGCATTCATTGGAAAGGAATGTATTCCTTACTAGAACATTTCTGTGATAGTTTTTATGTTTTGAGGACTGTCAACAAAATTTGCAAGTTCTTCAAAAGCTAGTGTAATACTTTCTATGCACTTCGAATCGTAGGATTTTAAAGCTTCTTCAACAATTTGTTCATACTCTGGAAAAATTATTCGACACAGTTTTACCTATGCGAGGTAGCTTCAATATGTAACGTCCAGCACTTTTTACCCAACATGAAACCCAATTTTCAAAAGTATCGCAGAAGTTTACATCCAACCTTTTAAAGCATAATTTTGACTTCTTTTCAAAATTTTGCTTTGTGTGAAAAAATGATGAGCAGATAAATGTTTTAAAGGTCTCCGAATAATTTCGTGTTTGGTGGAATTAAAGGCGGTTGTAAATGTGGAAAGACCATTAGAAAAGATGATTAAAACGAGTCGCTAATAATTATTGGTGAATGGTGATAAAAAATATATTTTCGCATCATAATGGATTTAAAATCGAATGGTAAGTCAAAGGGGTTGTGGTGCGTAGGAGCACAAAATGCAAAATTTTAAAACTAATGTTTGGTGTTGAAAATAAGGGTTTTTGACATGTCGAATACGATTTTGATACAGTCGCGTGCTTGGCGCGTAACTAATAATGCGCTCGCTTGTTTTTGTTCTTTTGTGTTTTAATTGATTAATGAGGTCACCAATATGGGTGATCCGCGATTATAGATGCTTAAGTTCATATAGACGATTTTAAAGGGATTTTATCCAGTGCTGGAAAATTCCAAAATTTTCTGAAGGCTCCGAAACATCTCAGAGCCGCTTCCATGGTCATAATTCATAAATGGGGTATAAACCAAATTTCAGGTTTTTTTGATGATTAGATCGAATTTTTTTGCAGAATGATGAGGTGATTTTGAAATTTCAAAAACTCGCCAAAATTCGAGAAATGAACCCCGAAATTTTGGATTTGGGGCTGTTTTATGATGTACTCTAGATTTTTTTTTGTTTTAGTTCAAAATTTTACTTTGATATAGGTAAGTTGTTTAATGTATATCTTGAATTTTAACGCTAGTGTTCGAATTAATTTGCACGCCACTATAGCTAGGTATGTTGAAAAATAGAAAAAAGTCCATAAAATCCGTAGGTATCTCTGTATTCAATCTTTCTATTTTCGTTATTATGACCGCTACACCAAAAACAGATGTTACATATTGAAGCAATTCTTCGTTGAAAATAATTTACAACTTTCAAAGATCTCAACTCTCACAAGGGACGTGTTATGAAGGGGGGGGGGGGATAAATTTCGAAAAATCGCCAAACATACCGAAAAAATAATAAAAATTTAAAAAACTCGCCCCCATGTGGTATTTAGTAGTTGAATTTTATATCACGAACTAACCTTATCATAAGCCATCTAAAAAAGAGGTAGTCGTCAGGATCAGCCGAGGTATGTTCTAATCGCCATAAGTTGCGGAGTTCTTTCAATTCTTCTACTTTCCATTCCACGTATAAATTATGAGTAAAAATTCACCTCTCAAGTCCCCATCTCCAGACGGCCTATTCAGAGGGTATGTTCGTGATATACATGTATCTCCTAAATGCTACACGGGGGCGAGTTATTTGGATTTTTGTAATTTTTTTGGTATATTCGGCGATTTTTCGAAATTCAGACCCCGTAAATTCCTCCATGTCAACTTCGAGTGCTAAAATTTTGGCTGTGGAAGTTTTTTTGTGACATTTTTTTGGTGTGTCACACCTCGTGCACTTCTCTTTCGCTTACCATAATAGTCCACTTTAGCTATAATAGGTGCACTTGAAGCAATTGCTCCATGAATCAGACTCGGATATTTAAGTCGAGCTAATGCAGCTAAAGTACCCCCATAAGAACATCCGAGGGCAATCCACTTCTTTTGTTTAGGTAACTGGAATTCCACAGTCATACCTTAAGCAAATAATACCTATTGATTAACTATAATGAAGATTTTGTTAGGAAATGATGATTTTGCTCTCTGGCGGGGAATATAGATGTTCCATAAATGATGAGACAATTGCGAATGTTTCAACATCTCTAAACTGATTAACCTGAAATATTCACTATTAATACATACTTCCACCCTTTATTCACAATTTAAAACCAGAAAGAACCCACAATTTGCAAAATTTTCTCCAGGGAAGCTTTTTGCGCGAATCTCCTAACAAATTTCCCTATAGACGTCTTAAACTACAATCGAAAAAAAAGTACGCCACACTCCAATCCCACCCCTTCACCCATTTTTTTTTTTGTAATTTGGAGAAGGAGTGTGGGTAAGGATCAGATCGAAAAATCAAGTCGATATTCGAATTTGGTGACCTCAAATTAGTGAGAATCGGTGTACTACACACTGTTTTAATTTTTTTGCATGCGTTTTCTTAAAGTTGAGAGGCTAGGCGACACTGAAGGGTTGAATTTAAAAAAAAAAACAAATATTCGAACTCAGTGCCTTCAGAACCCTAACAAACAACACATAGTCAGGTCTCAATCGTACAAAAAAAGGCTTCCGCGCGAAATTCCTGTTAAAATTGATTTTATGATTGATTCTTGTTCTGGGCACTAAAACAAAGAAATTAGGCTCGTATGCCCTTTTTTCCCCTTCTCCCTTTCCCCAGGGTCCACCCCCCCCCACATTTCATACGCGTGTATTGTCTTATCTATGGGTCGTAATGAAAAAATTTTCAAACAAAAATTATTTCTCAGCACCTAATGTACATTTTAATTTCTCATCAAAATCCATTTTGGAGCAACTCCCGCCCTCCTCCCCCCAATTTGAAAATAAAACAGTTTTCAGAAATCCTCAAAATCACGTTTTCTTCATTTTAAGCGAAAAGTTTCAGAGATACGGAAAAATTTGTAACTACAAAAAGTATTCAGAATTGAATTTCCATTTCAATGAGCTTTATCACGACCATTTTCACCAATTTTTCCGACAGGATGGATCTCTCCCCCTCTCCCTTATCTCAAAAGTTCGACCCATGAAAAAAATTGAACGATTTTTGTTCTTCAATATCTAATGCATAATTTCATTTAGTATTGGAATTCATTTTGGAGCAAATTTTGTTCGTGGGTCCAACTTTTGTTAAAACAAGGAATGGAGGAGAGGCCCACTCTGTCGGGAAAATTCGTGAAAATTGTCGTGATAGAGCTCATTGAAAAGGACGGGAAAATTCGTGAAAATTGTCGTGATAGAGCTCATTGAAAAGGAAATTCAATTTTGAATACTTTTTGTGATTACAAATTTTGTCGCATCTGCGAAACTATTCGTTTAAGATGAAGAAAACGTGATTTTGAGGATTTCTCAAAAACATTGTTTTGTTTCCAAATTTGGGGGATAAGAGTTGCTCCAAAATGGATTTTAATGAGAAATGAAAATGCACATTAGGTGCTGAGGAACAACTTTTGTTTGAAAATTTTTTCATTACGACCCATAGAAAAGGAAAAATTTTCAGGCATGAGCAAGATTGATATTTTTTAATTTTTAGTCGGCAAATCTGAATTTTTTGGTCGGAATTTTTGATCCTCATTCACCCCCAAAAATTTGTGTTCGAACCGCCTCTGCTTTTGGATGGTGCGCACGCAGTTATATTGGTCACGTGGAGGATTTGCTTGCTTTTTTCTCATTTTTACGTATTACTTATTTTTTTCCCTTTACAGCGGATTTTTGAACACGATTTCATGACACAACTTGGAAAATTTTAAAAATTCGAGTATGTCATGATATTCTACTCAGAATTATCTACCAAAATACCTATATAATTATCTCATTTTTGAAAAAAAAAGTGAGTTGGCTGTTTTTTTCCCTGTACCCTTCACGTGTGTAATTGTGGGAGAGATTTGAAAATGACAAGTTCGTTCTGATTTTAATGTGTAGATGAAAAATGAGAGTTTTTATGATGAAAATGTCAGCTCAATCAATATGAAGGTGTCGACACAATCGCAGTTATTTCACCATTTTATTGGAGAATCTATATAGCTATTATGTAAAGGGCGTTTCCGAAAACCTAACCAAGATTTAACGCATATTGTTCGTTGACATATTAAACACTAGGTTTGAAAATGACCTAAAATCCAACAGAACCAAAGTTAGACCAAGTAAGATTCATTCTAGTGAAAGAAATATAACAAGGATTCATGTTTCAGAAATTTCTCACAGTACCTACTGCGTTCAAATTTTGAATTACTTTAGTCGATTTTTGTTCGTAATATCGATGATCTTCCATTCTCATGTCACAGAATTTTGACACTGATTCCATCATTGACGATATTTAAGAGATTTGTTGTTTTTTCTGTTTTAAGACATAGTTGAACCTATTTTTTGTCGTATTTTTACAAAGGTAGTCAGCTATAGGCATTTTCAATACGTATTAGGTACCACTTTCGTTTTATTAAAGTTCTTCTATTCACCTTATGACGATTACTGATTGATATTTTTGTACGTTACCGAAACATGGTTCAAATTTGAATTTTGAATACTTCCCTCGACTCATATTTACTTATCATAAGTGCCAACGATTTTTTCAATATTTCGGAATTATAACTTATTTTTTATAAAGACCTATACTTATTCGAATTTATTACTTAGGTACTCAGTTTAGTCAAAAAGCTTCCGGAAAAAATCACCAACTCGAAAACTAAAAGGGCTACCATGCGGGTAAAAATTGCATGAAATTTCTTGATGTCTTCTCTATTTGAGTACGAAGTTTCGTTGAGATCGATGCAGATTTGACTACTTGGTGATAATTATTCGAAGATTTTTTGCTTCATCATATTCTATTTTGGTGAAAAAAATTTGTCTGAAGATTTGAAAATAGGAAAATGCGCGTCTGGTAGGTACAATTTGAAACGTGGAGGTGTTTCATAGTTGGAGAATCCAGCTGATCTTTGGACCAAAAACTGATTGTGATGTTCCGGTTCTTCTGTTGCTCATCCATCAATTTTTGGTTTAATGATCAGTTGGACTCTTGAACTATTCTATCCACGGATTAGAATCGATTCATTCGTTCAGTTAATCGTTCATTTTACTATTGGTTAGTTTTTCGGTCGTTTTTATTGAATTTGCCTATTTTTACAAATTTTGTTAGGTTTTCGGATATTTTTGATCATTAAAATTATGAGAACAATACAACAATAACTGGTTAGGTTTTGTGTTACGCCCTTTCAAATTTGAACAACCGGTATTTCTAGTTTTTAGTATATAAGTATTTGCCTTTGACGAAGTTTGCGATATCTGCCAATGCTTGTGCAATGCTGAGGTGATTTATTATAGATCCGCTGGAAAAAAACAAACCTAGTACGTATTCAAAATATGTATTAATATGTGTCATTCCGCTAGTAAAGGGCCCATATGATCGAAATGGAGTTAATACCATAGGGCAATACTAGAAACCCTAAGTAGTCGAATAAAATCGATCCCAGCCCAAAAGGTCCAAAATTCGCCAGGATATCGCATTTTGAATTTCGAAAATGCGAGTAGTCAAAACTTTAAAAAGTCGAAAAAAAAACACGCAATCGACCAAATGGGCCCTTTTCAAAAAACTTTCGAACCTCATTTTATGTCACTTGGAGTGCGTTTCGGCAAAATCCTGTACCACACGATAGTAGACACTCCAAGGAACAGAAATTCACAAAAAGAAAAAAAATGATAATTTTGACCACTTTTGCTAAAAACGCGATTTACTCGAAAACTGTGATCGACCAAATGGGCCCTTTGCTAGCGGAATGACACATATTGATTTGAATCATGATTTTCTACGTGTTACTTTATTGGCGAGGTTTCACTGTAGAAACGATGCTCTAGCGAGAATGAAATGGCATTTAACTTTTGTGCGTATGACAATGAGGTGTTTTTAAATCCAAATCCCCCGCTTTCTCTCAAAGGGCGTGCACCATTTATGAATAGAAAAATTGATCCATTTTTTCTATAATGATTTACAGTGACCCAGTAATTCTGTAAAAGCAGAAATAGAAAGAAAAATGTGCATATCTATTGAGAACAAACAGTAATCTAAGTATCAAAATAAACTACCTATCTGATCATTTTCCATTGAATTTCAAAATAAAAATGGCTTGTGTAGGTTTAAACATAGGAATGATTTGCAAACATCAATTGTAGATGTAGAATTACATAACTTACGGTTGCAACATTGCCATTGTGCTAAACTTTTTGTTTACTCCTTAATACATCCATAAACTGTGTAGAAACTCTTTTACATTGTTTCAGTGGTCACAAAATGACGTCAAAGTAACAAAAAATTCGCTGTTTCCCAAATTTTTTGATTACTTTTTGTGATAAAAGTTTCATCACCATAAGTAATCAAAAAATACTCGTGCTATGAGAATTTTTCTGTTACTTTATTCTATACGATCATTCTGTTACTTTATTCTATACGTTCACGACCAATTAAATAGTCTTTATTTCTGACAGAGTCTTACGCATCAAATCCTTACCATACAAAATGACCCATTCTGTACTAGGGTGGAGTGAAAAAAAACCATACCTTGGATTTCGACCAAATTTGGTGGGGTGGTTTACTTTGAGTGGTAGATTCCCCAAAAAAATTTGAGCCCCTCAGGTGCAAGGGGAGGGGAGCAGGGGGTGCTCAAAGTGCACCTCCTTTTGAAAAAAACGTAATTTTTTGTGTTTTTTAGAAAATCAAAATCGTGCGAGAAGCCGTCACAGCACTCAAAAGTTGCGATTTGAGTTTCTGCAACTCTCTGAACCATCGCCGTTCTCCTCCGATCAAAATTCAGACTGCTACCAGGGGGTCCAAAAGTTGCAGATTGCAATATTTCAATAATATGAATTTTTCACCAAGCTGGAATGATTTTTTTCATCAAGTAATTGAGCAAAAAAATTTTTTCGGTCACTGAAAGTAAATTTTGAAAAAAAATTATGAAAATTTTATGCACCAGTGCAGCCAACAGCGAATCGTAAAATTCCAAAATACAGAATTTATGCCAACTTAATTACTTTTTCGCTTGAAAATATTATGAATTTTTTTCACTCACTAGAAGTAAATTTCGGAAATTTTTCGGAAAATTTTATATATCAGTGTAGCCAGTTATAAATTCTACACTATGAAATTTACGTTTATCTCGAATTAATTTTTTTATCGTTTTAAGCGAAAAAGTAATCAATTCAAAGTTGGCATAAATTCTGTATTTTGGAATTTTACGATTCGCTGTTGGCTGCACTGGTGCATCAAATTTTCATAATTTTTTTCAAAATTTACTTTCAGTGATCGAAAAAAATTTTTTTGCTCAATTACTTGATGAAAAAAATCATTCCAGCTTAGTGAAAAATGCATATTATTGAAATATTGCAATCTGCAACTTTTTGGACCCCCCTGGTAGCAGTCTGAATTTTGATCGGAGGAGGACGGCGATGGTTCAGGGAGTTGTAGAAACTCAAATCGCAACTTTTGAGTGCTGTGACGGCTTCTCGCACGATTTTGATTTTCTAAAAAACACAAAAAACTACGTTTTTTCAAAAGGAGGTGCACTTTGAGCACCCCGCTGCTCCCCTCCCCTTGTACCTGGGGGGCTCAAATTTTTTTTGGGGAGTCTCCCACACTGAGAGAAATCTGCATAGTAATATTTACTATACATGTATATTAAGTAGGTACCAGTTTCCACGACCAAAGTTTTTCTGAAGAATTTTTCCATTATTGAATTTACATCTTTTTTGAAAAGAATGACTTCTGTTTGATTGACGTTGTAAAAATTTTATTTTCTCGCAATTTTCACATCTGAAATTTTTCCACGTCCAATCATAATTTTTTCAACTCGAATTTTTTTCCTCAAAATTTTTATGGCGTCAATCAAACAGAAATCATTCTTTTCAAAAAAAGATGTAAGTTCAACGATGGAAAAATTCTTCAGAAAAAAATTTCAGTGGAGAAAATTACATACGTCAGAAATATTTCAGTTGAGAAAATTCTGAGAAAAAAATTCTGAGGAAAAAATTTGGAGTGGGTAAACTTCTTCAAAAAATTCTTAACTGTTTAACATTGACGTACAAATATTCAACGACATTCAGCGGTATGAGTAGTGACGTCATGAAGGTATTCGAGTTCCAGGTTTGACTGTCTTGTTGTGGAGACTACAATAACCTTAAAAATTCCCTGATGTGTGCAATATTTCAAAAAATTCATTTATTCGAAAAAATTAATTTTTTAAATGCTTTTACTCGTGCAGTAAGTAACTTTTCTCTCTATTATACTAAAAAATCAAAACCAATTCAACATTTGCAAATTGTATTCCAACGCTAAGAAATGTTGGTATATGTATTTATACGAACTCTGCCTTTATGTTAGTGCTTCTAACAACCCTCCTATGAATTCATAGCGTTTGCAGAAAGGGTACCCCCGTTAAAGATAGGTGAATCGGCCTGAGAGCTACTTTTTGAAACTAACCATCAGCAATTAAGTTATTAAGGACACCAAAAAATTTTTAGGGAGCATTTTCCACCTCCTACCTCACTTTGTTTCACCCCCACCACCTAAATATCGAGTTTTCATAAAAAAATCTCATTTTGGTACCTGATGCACTTAAAATTTTGAAAGGGTAAGTACCGGTGGTTAGGATAGGCGAATCTGCCCCCGAGCTGAAATTCGAAACTAACCGATGGAATTTGGTTCTTAGGGTTTGAAAACCACGTAGTAAAAATTTTGGCCCCCAACTCCACTCCTAACCCCAGTTATTGGACAAAACGTTACTTTTTTCAGTCTTTCCATTAAAAATTTTTATTTCCGCCAGTTTTTAACCAAATTTTTTCAAATTTTCGTGAAGTGTACCCTATGCTGAGGGGTATCAGTGGGTGGTCTAAAAAAAATTTTTTGATGATTTTTTTCAAGCCAAAAATTGCGTTTGAAAACTTCAATTCGAGTTTTCTACATGATGTTTCAGAGGTGCAATTTTGAAAAAAATATATTTTATGTAGGTACCTAGTCTCTATGTACATCATGATATTTCAAAAAAATCATATTTTTCGCAAAATCATCACTTTTTTGCATTTGTTTTAATCTGAACGAGTTGAAAACCACTTACAATACCTTATTTTATAGATAACTGAACAATTATTACTCACTAAAAAAATTGAAAAAATATAGGTAGTCAGGTATTGTGTTCGATTCCACTCGACACGAACACAGTACCTGACTACCTCAATTTTTCCACATAAAATTGTCGGGGCAGAGGGAAACAAAAAAATATCGTCATTTTAAGGCATTTTCAAGCAATTTCTAAAAAAAATCTCGAAAATTGCAGGTAGTCAAGTACTGTATTATTACCCTATTGAAGATTTTTAAAATATTTGAAAGTTGCGTTTTTAAAAAAGCTTTATTTTCAACTGCGATAGATTTTAGCTGGAAATATACATACCTGATTAAATTTCCTGGGGTCTGAAAAGTTGAAATGATTTAATGGTTGCTCGAACTGGAAATGGTGTACATTAATAGGTTCTGCTACTGTCATGCTTAAATCAAATTCATTATATGAACCGCGTTTCAGTCGTTGCCAGGTTGAAGTACATGTAATGTTCAAAATGAGAAATAACGCGGTAATTTTTGTCATCATGTTGATATGGCGATTGATTTGAACAAAATGAACTGCGCAAATCCAGACTTGAAATAAAAAATCTGTGTCAAGTTCGAGGCACTGAAAAAATTATTGCACTGTGACATTACGTGTCCATGTTACACAGAGAAATGAAGATGAATATTTTTGACAATTGGAACGATGCTCGACTCGGAGTTAGTCCCGGCAACGCAGACATGAATGGTGATCGTCTGATCGAGGAGAGGCGAGCACGATGTGTGGCATTTTCGTTCTTATTCCAACCTCACGTTTCTCTATTCAAATAGGTAGGTAGTTGTACTGCAGTGACGCACAAGGTGAAGCGTACTTATACTCAGTCTCCATTTGGTGCCGCCTGCTGTGTGTATCATAGATGGTCGTGGAGATTACAGATTAAGAACACTCTTAAACTATGGTACAAATCAGGTACAAGGAGAGAAACGAGGCATGAGGGGACAGGTTTTGTGTGGAATATTTGTCCTTTCATTCTTTTTCTAATGATGTATACACAATAGGGCATTCGCGCATGTGCGGGTTGCATACTCTCTGCCGAACGGTTTGGTGCACTGTTATCACTTTTTTTCGATTTTTTCTAAATAACTTGAAAAAGAAGCAATTTTGGATCTTTTTCATAATAACTTAATTGAAAGAGGATGAAATAAGCTTTCGATTGATATAATTACTTTTTGATTTCATTCAACTTTGAATTTTTGTAAATTCCGATGAAAAATTTTCTATCAAAATTTACGAAAATTCAAAGTTGCATGAAATCAAAAAGTAATTATATCAATCGAAAGCTTATTTCATCCTCTTTCAATTAAGTTATTATGAAAAAGATCCAAAATTGCTTCCTTTTCAAGTTATTTAGAAAAAATCGAAAAAAAGTGATAACAGTGCACCAAACCGTTCGGCAGAGAGTATGCAACCCGCACATGCGCGAATGCCCTATTACACATCCAGTTATACATGT
Organism: Pseudococcus viburni; assembly: GCA_033439095.1. Classification (NCBI taxonomy): domain Eukaryota; kingdom Metazoa; phylum Arthropoda; class Insecta; order Hemiptera; family Pseudococcidae; genus Pseudococcus; species Pseudococcus viburni. The sequence goes on along the minus strand of JAVBJF010000106.1, from coordinate 333,406 downwards.
AAAAAGGCAAGGCGAAAAAAGGAGGTAACTGTAACTTTGAGGACATCGGAAATCGCACTGAGAACTACGAAGGCGAAAATAGAAAGATGCCTAATTGGAGGATCCGAAAAAGAAAATATTTTTTGGAAAAGGATTTAAAAATTTCGGGACATTTTTTTATATCATTATAACGTAAACGTTTACCGTTATTTTGAGAAATTTTCGAGGTTCACGTTTTAGTCAATTCTTGTGTTATAATGCGCGTAACTGTCTCGTTATTTTTGAAACAATTTTGAATTGTAATCAATTCGATAACATGAAAATGTATATTTTTTCGTCGAAACGGAAATTTTTATAAAAAATCGATTTAATCAATACCTTATAATTTTTAAAGCATTTGCCTTTGGGGTTTATGTTCGACGATTTTTATAAAATAATTCTTTTGGTAGTTTTCCAACTGATTGGAAAGTGATTTTTTTTTTTTACTGGATGAATCGGTAAAGTTATATTTTTTATGGTGAATTCAGCATTAACATGATTCTGACGATTTCATTCAGTGATTTTCACTCCATTCTGACTTCAAACTAGGGAAAATTGAGGTACATCTCATAGAGAACCCCAAGGTGCACTTATAGTGAAATTTTGAACCACTTTCTATGCATAGGCGAGGAGGGGGAGATTTTTAATGATGAAATTTCACCAAAATTCATCAGTTTTTATTTTTTGCCAAGTCATGCAAACAACCTGTCGGGATATCGATAGTCACATCTCATAGAGGACCCCTAAGGTGCATTTATAGGGAAATTTTGAACCACTTTCTATGCATAGGAGGGGAGAGGGAATTTTTTAAAGATGAATTCTGAACTGAATTCATCAGTTTTTATTTTTTGCTGAGTCATGCAAACAACCGGCCGCAATATTGATGGGCACATTTCGTGGGAAGGCCCAAGGTCCACTTTGGTGAAAATTTGAACCACTTTCAATGCATAGGAGGAGAGGAGGAATTTTTTTATCAAAATATTGAAACGTTAAAAAACAGTTATATCTTTATAAAATTCCCTTTCCCCTCCTATGCATAGAAAGTGGTTCCAAATTTCACCAAAAGTGGACCTGGAGACCCTCTACAAGATGAGCCCATCGATATCGCGGCAGGTTGTTTGCATGACTCAGCAAAAAATAAAAACTGATGAATTCAGTTCAGAATTCATCATTAAAAAATTTCCCCTCCCTTCCATATGCATAGAAAGTGGTTCAAAATTTCACCACAATTGGACCTCAGGGCCCTTCACGAGATGTGCCTATCGATATCGCGGCAGGTTGTTCGCATGACTCAGAAAAAAATTATATCTTCAAAAAGTAGTGATCTCTGTTCATAAATTTTCGCCTCGCCTCCTATGCATAGAAAGTGGTTCAAAATTTCACCACAAGTACACCTTGGGGTCCTCTATGAGATGTGCCTATCGATATGGCGGCAGGTTTTCAGCGTGACTTGACGAAAAATAATTAATCAGTATCTGTGATATAACAATTGTTTTGACCACCTCCTCTCCTCACCTTATTTTGGGTTATAGCGTCTAAGGTACTCCCGGAGGTACACTCTACTTCAAGACATCGTAATAGTCCCGGATGAACCGGTTTTAACCCAAGTTATATTTACTTGCTACGTGTAAATTCGCCTGCCGCGTTTCCAAGACGAAGATCATCTTGCAAGCTAACTTTGCGAACATGAAAATGGACTGGTTAAAATTAAGAGAGTAAGTTTGACAATTATTCCGGTAACGGGACAAAATATCCCAACAGTTCAGGACTTCGTCAAAGTAAAAACAAAAGCGAAAAAATTTCATCGTAGCAAAAAAATTTCGTGCTAGCCCAACACGTCGTAAAACTTGCGCCGCGACCCATTTCCAAGCCTGCATCCTCCCACATTCTCCGTCGTTTCTCTCGGATACCTCTAAACAAAGCTAAAAAATAATTAATCTTCAACCTTGAACATAGAAATTACCGCCTAACAAAAGTGTATTCTCTCGGAAATGGAACTATTTTCATACTCATCAACAAGCAATGTAGTTGAAAACTGCGATAAAATTAACTTTTACGAATACCGTTTCGTACAACCGATGCGATGCGTTGCGCTGCTCCTCCATTCGCCCAAATAGCTACCCATTTTACGACTCTCTCACGCCCTGAAAAAAATTTTACTCGTTTAACGCGCCGAACCTGGAAAAGAAAATTTGCAATTTACTAGGGCGCCTTTGAAATTACCAAACCGCAAGATATACACGTAGAACAGCGTTCATACGCATGTTTTAGTCCCGGAGAATCAGACTCGGCTAAACCGTTCAAACTTTATTGAAATATGTTTTCCTTTTCAAGATACGCGAAAATTGAAAACTATATGGTAAGTTTCTCCCGTTAGGGGAATTTTTTTCTTCTGCACGAAAAAGCTATCGTTTGGAAACCAAGTTTTTTTTTCCTTTTTGCTAAAGCAAAGAAGCACTTAGACGAAAGAATATACCGAGAAATCTGATGGGCGCGGTTTCCATTCATAAAAATACCGCTGAGAAATTGACCGGAAATTCGAGTATTTTTTCTGTTCGAAGTGATTTGAATTTGTCATGGGTCTACTTCTCGCTGTTTTCGATTGTTGGCGTTTTATTGGAAGTGATTTTAGGTGAATCGTGTAAGTATCGCATTGAATTTGCCAAATAGTTCAGTAATTTTAGGTTCGAATTTCAAAAAAAAAAAAAAAAATGGGGAAAGTTTAATTTAACATAATAACATTATTTGTGTACAATGACCTCCTAAGCAATATACCTACCAAAACTTGCATCTCGCAAGTGTCTGATAACCCTCAAAAGAGGGTGGAAACTGCCCTCAAAACCAGTTATTTGCATTTTCTGCCAAAATGAAAGGTTTAATCAAAAAAAAATGAGGGTAAAATTTTTTTCTGCGTTAAATTTCCTATAGAGACGTTGCAAAACTTTTAGAAAAAATGTCAATTTTAAACCATTTTGAAGGGATTGAAAATAGCAGATTTTTCAAGAGTCGCAATTTCTTTGATTACGTGGTACGACATTAAGTTGGTAGGAGCAAAAAAAAATACCCGAATTTCGACCAAATTCTCGAGGATGATTCATTTTCAGTTGGAAACTCACCTGAAAAAATTTCAGTCTCCAAGCTCAAAGTGAGGAGGAGCTAGGGGTCCTCCAAGTAAAGTCATTTTTGAAAAAAACGCAGTTTTTTATAGCCAAACCCCAACCAAAATGGCGAAGAAAAGTGGAAAGGGGGCTAGAAAGGTGCAATATTTGAGTTTCTACATTTTACATCTTCTTGAACCTATGGAGGTTCGATTTGATACTGCTTTCGGATGGCGTCACCTTGTTCCAAAGTTACAGGTCGTTGAAAAATCGAGATTTTTTATTTTTGAGAGAACAAAATGACGTTTTCATGGTCAGAAAAATTCAACCAACATTCAAACATTACTGTAACTAAACTGTAAAAAACTATTCTGATATAAGAAAATAAATTTCTGTGCTACCTAGATAAAAATTAATTTTTGCAGTGAAAAATAGGAAAATTTTGATTTTTCCCTAAAATATTTTCCCCAAAATCGGCACCACAAAAATGAAAATTTTTCAATTTTTTACAAAAAAATATGTTCTTACGTGAATTCTTATACGTTGATCATGTTTTGGTGACCTTGAGAACTTCATTTCATTTTTACGAACATCAAAAATCTCGTTTCTCTAACGTTCGGTAACTTTTGAACCAGTAGTAGTCATCTCAAAAGTGGTATCGAATCGAGCACCGAAATGGTTTAGAGAGATTGTAGTAACTCAAATTGCACCTTTTTGGCCCATTTCCCTCTTTTTTACGCCATTTTAATTACGTTTGTTTATCCATAAAAACTGTATTTTTTCAAAAAATGACTTTACTTTGAGGACCCCTAGCTCCGCCTCACTTTGAGCTAGGAGACTGAAATTTTCATAGGCGGAGATGGGGCGTAACTTGGGGGAGGGGGTGGCTTGAGCCCCACTTAAAAAAGGGAAAAAATTTTGGAATGAAAGAGGGTTCATACCATCATTATGAGAATGAATTGTATAAATTCATTGAGCCCGAGCGAAGCGAGAGAAAAATTTAAAAAAAAAAGGGAATCCAAAAGTTGAATTTCTTCAGTTTTTAAAATCAAATTTTAGTATTGAAATTTAGGCGAAATTCTCAGCCTTTCACTTTTAAATGATTATATTTACTTTAATCTTCATATGCCCGAGCAAAGCGAGGGTTAAAATTTGAAAAATTTATTTTCTGAAAGAAAATGATTCGGTTTTCAAGTTTGTCGTTTGAAAAATTTTCATTTCTTTGGTTCAGAAATTTTGGGATTTTCGAAGTTTTTTACGAAATTTTGTATTTTTTGCTATATGATGAAAATTTGTGCTTTTTTGTGCAAGTTTGCAGAAAAATTTTCAACCTATTGAGAAATTTTCTCAAAAAGTTTACTAATTTTGTTGAAAATTGACACATTTCCGAAAATCTGCCAATTTACAGCAAAATTTACCGACTTTTTGAAGAAATTTTGTTTAAAAGTTGGAAAATTTTAGTTTTTGAGAAAATTTGTCGGCACGATAAACACAATACCCATAAAATATCCCATCTTCTTTCACGCTGCAATCTATCCTCGAATAATTTTGAAAAGATCTCCCGAAAAATCTCCTGGATTGTTTTTCCAAACTTTTTGATAGGAAATTTTTCCAACTTTGGTTGCCCTGGACCAATATTGTGGTTCCCAAATCATTTAAATCATTGGTTTTCATTGATGGTGTCTAACTCGTATTAGCTGAACTACGAATAATCTGTTTCAACAATCGATAATTGTGTACAATTTTCGATCGTTTACATGTAAGCAGAACACCTAATTATTTTCTTCATCAAAAAGACCATTTTTGTACCCCCATCTTCGCATATGGAAATTTTTCAGGCAACTTTCCATCTCAAAATGAATTACCCCTGTGAATTTGGTCAAAATTCAGGATATGATTTTTTTTGCTTCTACTTACTAAATATGTGGTACGATAATTGTTATTTACCTATGAGAAACAACCTCTTTCTTACCATACCCTGTTCCTTGCACCACCCGTGCTCCAGTTGCAAAAACTGAGGGAATATATTTTATAAGAAATTCGATGTAAAAATAATTTTGTTCTTATGATTTTTCTTCTAAAAGACGGAGTAACCTCGTAAAATGAAAGAAATTGTGAATCTTGAAAAATCGGTCATTTTCAATCACTTTAAAACGACTTCTACATATTACACTCAAAAAAATAAAAAATAAATTTTATTAAACGTAATAATAAAAAGGCACCATTCACAAAACTAGTAAAATTTATTCAAAAAATAATAATATTTATCGCAAAATTGACTAACTTTATTTTCTATGCAATAAACTTTACCAAATTTCGTGATAAATTTTATTATTTTTTTGATAAAAATTGCTAATTTTGCAAATGGTGCCCCGTTATTATTTTTTTTGGATAAAATTTTTTTTTTTGATAAAATTTATTATTTTTGGATAAAATTTATTTTTTTTGGATAAAATTTATTTTTTTTTGAATAAAATTTATAATTTTTTGCAACACTTTCTATTCATTTTTCATTCTCCATTTTTCTCAGTGTAAAAATAAACATTTTTCAATAGTTTTATAACTTCTTTACAAGAAATTTAAAGTAAAAAAATTGTCACTCTTGATATTTTTTGATTACCCTTTCATTTTGGAGAAAAATGCATGTTGCTTGGGAGGTCATTGTACATAAATAATGTGAAATTCAACTTTCTCCAATTTTTTTTTTAGGTTTGAACCTAAAATTACTAAGCTAAAAGAGATTGGCGTAGGTTCGATTAAAAATTAGAGAGAGTGAACTTGAAATTCGACTGCGTAGATTTGCGGCAAACAAGTTAGGCAGTTTTATTAACTGGAATTAATATTTACGGCGAATCAATTATGCAATTTATTTAACGTCGTCGCAGTGGTGTGCCTACCTACGCGTGCCAAGGCAGTAACATTGCGAGACGAAACGACCGCGATGTTTCATACAATGATGCGGATTCTCAATTCTTCTGGCATTTGTTTACCGATTATTTTGCAAAATACGCGTCGTGAAGGATAATCATGTGTGGGTAGACTATTGTCTGCGGCAAAGTCGATTTTCGAAACTTCGCGAGATTATTAATAATGCACGCGACCATCAGACACATGGAAAGTTCCTCTGCAACGGTGCGAAAGCGTACAAGAATTTAAACGACGGCGGTTTTAACGTTTTAAGCTTTTAAAATATCGACTGAAATAAAATAAGATTAAGTCGACGAAATTCTAGATGGATATTCGAGTATGGCGCTAAAACCTAGATAGGTGAATTGCGAATATAACACTTCGATCGGGACGGAAAATTTTCCTCTCGAATCATATCTCTCCGTTTCGCCTCCAGCGTCGACCAAATTCTCACCTTTATTCTTTTTGGAATAAATGTTCTCGCGAGTTCTTGTATACCTATTGCTATATCTGCTTTTACTTATTCGTTCCCCCCTCTTCGGCTCCAGAGGCGCCTATACCCTTCTTTATAATATCGTAAAGCTATCCGCATATAAACTCGTTTCTTCTTTTTGTCGCGCTGCTGCCTGCTGCGTCATCTCCGGTACCATCTTTTCAAATGGAAATTTCGTTATTTATAAATTTTATATATTTTCTCCGGCGTTATTTATTTTACACCGGGATGGGCGTTGTTAAGTCTGAGTCTCGTCTCGCGTCCGTTCGGCGCGATTTCCGATTTGATTGTTGGAATGAGAATTTTTTTCGAACGTGGCAATTTTCGATGAAGTTTTATTTATTTATTCAATTTTCGAAGAGAAATGGCCCGGTGAGCTGATTTTTTTAGAACGGAAAACGTAAAATAGTGTCGTGTTTAAATGGAAATTTGAATTTTGTGAAATTAAATTTGGTTGGTTCGAATTGAAATTTCTACGATAAATTTAAAATTCTGGGGTTTCAAAAATAGACGTGACGGGGAAAATGATTTGAAATATTTTATATTGCCTGTTTTCTAAACTGAAGGAATTTTTTTTTTCAAGAGAGTATTTCCAAGTTCAAAATTTTTGGTATGAGGAAGATGATTTGTAATATTTGGATATGTGTAAATCAAGTACTTATCAGTAGGAAATTGAGGGGCTTGATTCCAAAACTCACTTTTGCCACGAAAATTTACTACGTTTTCTTTGTGGATTTGGGTTCCGTTCTGAAAGCTTCACTACTCTACAATCTCCATTTTCATGTTAACGCTTCGACTTTGCTATAATGGTGTCAAAACTCACTTTTGTCTAATCGTTTTCCTTTGTTTTCTCAAAAAATACCTTTTTGGCAAAAGTGAGTTTTGGAACCAAGCCCCTCAATTGTGTCTGCACTTTAAAAAAGATCAAAAAAATTTCACCCCATCTCAGCTGCTTTTGGTATTGATTTACTCCCCCCCCCCCCCAAAAAAAAACACACATTACTACCTTCTTTTTCTTTTTATTTTATTCCTAGGTCCTCAAAATTTTTTCATTTTTTTTCTCGTATAAATATTTCAAGCAATAAACATTATTAACAGAGATTTTCCATACCCCTTCCTTCAGGCTATTTTTATTTCAAAATGAAGAAAATGACCAGTACACGCTACCTATGATTTTCACGGATCTAGAAATATTTTATTATAACAAGATCAGTTATAGGACTGAGAAAATTTATGAAGGAATTTTTAGGATCCATTGAAACAATTTCAAACGTCTGTTTGAATGATAAATCCAACTTCGAAAGTAGGTACATATATTTTCATCAATTTTTTTCAAGAAATCTCTCACTTGACAATCTGTAAACAACCTCCCCCCCCCTCCTTCCATCCTCTTCAATGAGTCCGTGAGTTCACATTTCTTTGTTTCCGCATTAAAAGTAGGTAGATACACTGTTTTAATCATTTTTTCATTAGATAAGTTCGAAGAATCTCAGAATTGATATCACCCAGAAATAATATCGAGCATCAATTTTTTGATTTCATTTGTTTTTGTCATCATTTTTTCCTTTAAAAAATGGACTTGACGAGAGAATAAGGAATATGGTCCCACTTTAATAATAAAATTACATTTTTGGTCGAAAAATGACATTCAAGCGGAAAATAAGCAAAGATAATCATGTTTGCAATAAATTTTGTAAGTTCTGTCTTTTTGGGGTTGAGAAATTGAGGAACCATTCATTTAAGTCAGAAAAGTTGAAAAAATTCGCATAAGTGAGAAATATTTTACTTTTACCCCCTCCTCCAAAATATGGGCCTTCGTATAAAAACAATATCTCAAAATTGATGAATGGGATAGAAACTTTTCAAAACTTGAAAATACTCGGAAAATTCAAAGATCTTTGATGATCGTTCAATCGATCATTTTCACAGGCCAATTTCTCATTTTAACATAATTCCATCCGAAGACTGCCACCTTTCACTTTCACTAACCCTGCGTCAATCAAAAATAACATTCATTTTCAATAAGACAATCCTTGGCAAAAAAATCTACGAAAAACATTCTTTGACACTAAACACATTTACCTGCTCTATTTCCTCCCTTAATCGATAAATATGAATACTCTCCATTTTTCCCTATAAAAAAGAAAAAACGAATTAAATAACGACGAAAAAATCCTATTTCTCACTTCCAATCCTTGGAAAAGTTATCAGTCCAATTACCCCGAAAACTCGAGACGAAAAAAAACGTCGAGTAAAACTGAGACACACCCCAAACGGTAGCAAAAAACCATCGCAGATAAGAATCAACGAGTTGAATGACACATTTTTACTCCTCACGATAAATGTGTTTTTTTCTGAACCGTTTCCCGTTCCACTAACACACTTCCAGCCATGTATCCTTTTCTCTGGTAACTTGACGTTCTCGTTAACCAGTCGACAATCAAAATGAAACGCACGAAAAAGCACACCGATTCAGCCACCCCTGCACCTCTTCTCGACAAAACAAAACAAACGTAGTGACAATTTATAAATCCAGAAGCAAAAAAAAAAAGTACAATCAAGAAGCCCTGCGAGGGACACCGACACCGGCGGTACAGGGATGCAATACCACTACACTCAGATAACGATAGGCACTCGAAACGAGAAGGCAGACGCGATCGTCGTACATAAGTCGTTAATTCGCGCGAAGATGTTGTTTAGATAAAAGCTGGCGCGCGGTAAAACGTCATTAGCGAGGTGTTTTTAAAAACCCGTTAAGCAGCCTGACAGATTGGCTCGGTTTTCCATTTGTACGTTGTACTCGGGCTGCGGAACCTGCCATGTCGACGTCCGCTGCGCCGCTGCGCCGCTGCTCGAGGGACACGAAAATCAATGATGTAAATGATAAAACGACTGACAGAGAAAAATGGCCCAGTGTTTGTGTTTAAATTAAAGAAGAAAAGAAAAAGCCTCTTTCCTGTGTCCTTCCCTGCTCCTTCGACATCCTGTTCCGCAAAAAGCCTCACGTACGTCCGCGCCTACCGTAATCGAATCGTACAAAATACTCTGCTCGTTTAAATAGCGAAATTTTTCAAATCAGCGAAGAAATTTTCCCCAACGCCGACGACAGAAAAACACGATGAAATTGTCTTCTTTATATTACACAAAATACTTGGAAACATTTTCGTCAAAATTTATCGCCATTTTTTGGGCCCGCGACGCGCGACGCGACCCGACCCGCAGCTTTACTCCGAACGTCGTCGTAATCGTATTTATAGTTATTATATTTTTTAAGATTTTTTTTGCCTTTTTATTTAGCGTGACAAAGTGCTCGTCTTCGGGTACTTTATGTAAATTGTAAAGCGAATTTTTGACTTTTAGAATTGTTAAACTTTTTACGAGCTTTTTATGTTCTGTTTAACACTAAAGCTTCCAAGCCTACAGAAAGAGAAAAGATTCGATATTATATACTTCGTTGTCTCTATCTTTTATTTCTTTCTACTTTTGCTTTTTTTTTTTTTAATTTTACCCCTATAACGGCTTAAAATGTCGGTTTTCATAATTTACTGTTATTATTCAATTAATTTATTTAACGTCGTATTCGAAGCCATTTAAAATAGTTTGCTTATTTTTTTCAAAACCCCGCCAACGTCTACCGTACGTATTTTTTAAATTTATACCCAAAAAGCGAAGATTTTTTTATATTTATATTTTACGATTGTATACGTATTATAGAGATTTTTTTTACCATGTTGCGGTTTAGGCAGCCGTACTATGGGAAGGAAATGAGTAGAAGAAGGACGAAATATACCTACAATATCGGATTTACGTGCTTAGTCAACTTAACGTTGTAGATGTACATACCGATGTATGTACCTTATTATATAGCCGTGTTAAAATTAATGTTTGTTTTGCTTTTGCGGAAATTTGTTTGCTTTTCATTTGACGTGTACAAGCACGTTATTTGATGTTCGCCGTGGTCGTTTTAAATAAATTTGATACTATCAAGATAAATATTTGTACGGAAATAATTATGATTTATATTTCTGTCTTTTTCCATTTTTTTGTACCGAGAGAATATTTTTCTATAAATAATCCGAAGCTCCGGTTAAATTTAGTTTATAGGACATTACGATGAAAGCGAAACGCTAAACTGGAGGGTAGAGGACGATGATGCTATTTACGGGGCTGTATAAATAAATAATGAATACGAAAACTGAGACATTCCTCTTTGCTGATTAATTCCTTTTGAGAGATTCCTGATGTCGGTGTTTATCTCAACGTACCAATTAATAACTGTCAATCCAATTTCCCTGTAAAATGGAGTATCGGAATCTCCGATGTAAAATGACGGCGGCCCTCCGAAACAGTGTATCGGAATCTCCGATTCAATATTTGATTTCGCAGGAATTCTCAAAATGCGTTATCTATATCGTAATAAAGTATACTGGTAGGTACCCGATAAGTATTTAATTTTTACCAACTAAAATTGTTTGTTGTTGTCATCAAATTACATTTAAAATACAATATGTAGAATACACTAAAAAATGAAAAATCTAACTGAAAACTTAACAAAATACAAGCAAAAATTTTCATTAAAACCCGAATTAAAAATGGTAAACACGAATCACATCCATGGAACTTTTTCAGGGTCATAGATTTCAAATATAATGAGAAAAAATTGTAGGAGTGATGGTGGCGGCAGGGGGAGAGGGGTTCAAATTGAAATTTCAGTATAGTATCGAGTAATATATCAAACTATGTATTTTCGAGATTGTAGATTACGAATTTTGTCCTTAAAAAATTGTAGGAGTGGTGGTAAGGCAGCAGGAAGGGGTTTAATTGAAATTTTACCATGGTATGAACTCCTCTCCCCTGCCTCACCCCTACTCCTACAATTTTTTGAGTACAAAATTCGTAATCTATGACTTCAAAAATGTGTATTTTGACATATTATACGATATCATAGTAAAATTTCAAGTCCAACCCCTCCCACTTCTCTATCCTTCACCCCTACAATTTTTTGAGTACAAAATTTGTAATCTACGACCTTGAAAATGTAGTTATGCCCTCATTCAAATCTGCATGCTACGTATTCCTCTCATATGCACGTACAACTTGTACATGAAGATTCAAAATCTTGCTTCAGACTTGAACGAACAGTTCACGATTCGTTCATTTCGTATTATTCTTAGTGATGGGCAAAATTCGATTATTTGAAATAATCGACAATCGATTAATCGATGGGAAAAATAATCGATTAATCGATTATAATCGCAGAAGGCAATTTGAACGATTATTTCATTGTTTTGGCCCATTTTTCCAAAATTTTGTTAAAAATTCCATAGAAGTTTCCATGGACCTCACAAATTACCTCAAAGTCAAAAGTTTGAGGCCCGTAAAAATTTTTCAGGAATTTTTCAAAGTGCCCCACATGCCAAAGATTTTTTAAAAATTTCAGAAAAAATGTGACAACTTGGCAAAAAATACACATTAATTAGTGCAAAGCTCTTTTTTTCTACATTTTCTTCAAAATTTCCCCTATTTTTTAATTTTTTTCCAATTTTAGCTCAAAAAATGAAAAAAGAAAATTAATCGATTGTGCGATTATTTTGGAAAATAATCGATTATTTTTTAGGTCGATTAATCGATTATTGAAATAATCGATTAATAATCGCCCATCACTAGTATTTCTGTTCTAACATTTTCATCCGGCGCAACTGCGAGTATGCGTTTTTGGAGCATTGGTGCAATTCCCCACATCTCTGGCGCAATTCCATGTAACCCCATTTCCCATATGTTTGAGAACCCCTGGTAATACACTTTTTTATCTTACATCGGAGATTCCGATACACTGTTTCGGATATTCGCGGGGATTTGACATCGGAGATTCCGATACACTTTTTACCACCCATGGTTATATTGTTACGTACTAATTGGTACGTTGCGATGTGCGGCCCCTGATGTAGGTGGCATATTTTCGGAATTCCGAACAAGATATTTATCATAGGATGTTTGAAATATAATTTACACTATGATATTTTAAGAGCTAAAATATCGTGGATTTTTAATTATTATTCGGATGATGATGGTTTTCATATTGATTCAAAATTTAGCCAAATTTCTCAGTTCGTTGGTTCTGATTTTTAAACAGATGGAAAAACGTATGGGTTGAGTGATGAAAATAAATGAGAAATGAAATCGCTCACACTTCATTTTTTGGATATAACCAGCTACCACTAAAAAAAAAGGCCGAATGAATCTTTTGCCCATATTGATAATTGAAGTGACAAATTCTGTTTTTTAAAAAAAACACGCACAAAATTTTTTATTCGTGAGAATGAATAATATACTTTGAAAACTGAACAAATATTGTATGACTTTTGTCAAACTTAAAATTTTTTTTTTATATATATATATAACGCCATATACAGCAACTAAGGCTAGAGGCGTGTGGGAAAGGGGGTTACGTCAGAGTAGGGATTTTAGATTTGTATTGGAGAGGAATGTTAAAATTTTTTGAATATGTTGGGAGGTATCTTTCAAAATTTCTGTGGGGGTATTAGAATTTGTTAGTGTGAGCCTTTCTTTTTGAAATTTGGGGCATTGAGTGAGAATGTGAAGAGTGGTGATTTGAGTGTTGCATAAATTACAAATGGGAGGTGGGTCTTTTTTAAGAAGGTATGCGTGAGTTAGGAGAGTGTGCCCTGTACGTAGTCTAGTGAAGATGATGTCAGCTCTTCGAGAAATGTTATTGAAGGAATTTCTGGGGAGTGTGTCATCTTTGATGGTTTTGAGTTTGTTAGTAGAGGGAATTAGGTTCCAAAATTGTTGAAAAGAGGAAAGAGTATTTGATTTGATAGTGTTCTTTAGATCAGTTAAGGGTATTGGAATATTTTGAATGGGGGATAGTTGAAGAGCATGTTTAGCATGAGTGTCAGCCATATCATTGCCAGAAATATTTCGATGTGAGGGTATCCAACACAAGACAATTTTTTTGGGTGTGGTGGTAAGGATTTGTAAGATTTCTTGAGCAATAGGATGTTGTTTTTTGAAGGGGTATTGTTGAATTGAGAGTAGAGCAGAGAGAGAGTCTGAGAATATCACTGAATCACTTAGTGAAAAATCAATAATGTAAGTGAGGGCAACTTTAATAGTGTAAAGTTCTGCTGATAGAATGGAAAATTGTGGTGGGAGGGGAGTTAAGATTTGATTGTTTTTATGAATCACAGCACAGGCAGTAGAGTTAAAGTTTTTAGATCCATCTGTATATAGAGTTTGTAGGTTAGAGAATTTTGTATGAAGTTCTGCAAAGTGAGTACCAAATATGAGAGAATTTGTTTCTGATTTTGAGAATTCTGTTAATGAGAGATCTATGTTCAAGTTATAGTTTAGCCAAGGTGGGGTAAGATTTATTGGGTAATGTAAGATGAGTGTATCTTTTTCTATTATAGATTGAATTAAAGTGGATAAGTTTGGGGTAAGTAAGTTTAAAGGGAGTTTTGGTTGAGATTTGAAATGAAAGTTAGGTGTGGAAAATATATTTAAAGCGGATAAAGCGATAATTTATTGTCATCTTATGTGTAAAGGGGGTTCAGAAGCTTCACAAAGTAGACTTACAGTGGGGGTGGTTCGAAAAGCGCCTAGAGCTAGTCTGATACTGGAATTGAAGGAACTGCAATTTTTTTTAATTTAAAAAAAAATCAACCAATCAAGGGAATGGATAGCTTGTTGAGAACTGAACAAATTTTGTTCCGAAGACTATTTGCCCAACACCGAAAATTTGCAAATTTTTGAAGCTCACTCATTTTGAATGATCCGTAGCCCCTTCATTTTTGATGTTAGGCAAGAAGTCTTCAGAACATTTGTTCAGTATTTCACACACTTTCCATTTCCCCAATTGATTGATTTTTAAAGAATTTTTTCAACATTTTTTGGTAGCCCCTTTAATTTTAAAGTTAGGCAAAACGTCATAAGAAGAAAATTTGTTCAGTTTTTAAAGTACCTACTATATCCATTCCACAGTTGAAAATTTTTTACGTTTTTTTTTTTAGAAACAGCATTTGCCCCTTCAATTATCAAGATATGCAAAATGTGAGGAGCTGAGAATCAAAATTCACTTCTGCCAAGAATTTGAAAATGGTTTTTTGATGGATTCTGATAGAGAATTTCACGCTCTACAACATGGCTGAATTAGTTTTTGCCCAAATCATCAGAGATAGGTATTTTCTAAAAAGTTGTCGATTTTTTTATCTTTAAAATTTAGAAGTTGTTCACAATTCTTTATACTTAAGTTGAAGTTTTTTGAATTTTAGTTATTGGCAATTTTCTTCGGTTTTTTAAACTTTCTACATTTTTTTTTCAGTTTTTCAAAAATTTTAATTTTTCTCAAATGTTGAGGATTTTGAAATTTTGTTTTCTTTTTCGATTTTCCAAGTACATAAAATTTGAAAAGTTTCTTAGCAAATTTTTCAATTTTCGAATGTTGAAATTCTTAAAATTTTGAAACAATTATTCAAAATTTTAACCCATTTTTCGATGTTTTATAATGACGAATTTTTTAAAATTTCGAACGTTTTTTCGAGTTCTTGAACATTCGCTATTTCAAAATTTGCAACGTATAATTTTTTTAAATTTTGAATGATTTCCAGGGGGTTTGCTTTGATTACTTAAGAAAACTTAGTTTTTATAGAAGAGGCATAAAGTCGAGGGGTTCCTTACGTTTTAGTAAGTCAAATTGGAAAAGAAACGAAGAAGAGATTCTAATACTAACAAGAATGATGTTTTTTCTTTCTAATAGATCGAAAAGAACTGGAACTAGAGTCAGGAATAATGCATGAACTTAAATGGAAATTAGTTTATTGGATGCTAAGGATAGCCAGAATTTATGCTAAGATTCGGAAATAAGGTACCTATTTCATGTCAAAGAAAGTGGAAATTTGGGATGTAATTTCAAGGAGATGGATGGCTTCTTCAGAAGCCTAATCGATTACTTCGTTGCCAGGAATTCCTGTGTAGTTGGGATTTAATGGAAAGTGGGCTTGAATTTTGAAGAGTTTGGAACAGTTGAAGATTTACGTGGAAAATAAATACGCTGTGAGATGCAATTACAGGTGTAGAGGATTCTAGAGTGATAAAATACAGTTGAGGGAAACATAGTTTACGAGATAATTTCAGGGAATGAGAGTCAGCCAAAAAGTTGACTCCTGACTCCGGCATGACTCCGGAGTCAAGGGAGAAATCTGACTCCTGACTCCACATTGATTCCGGAGTCATGCTCACACCCTGACTTCTGACTCCACCTTGACTCCGGAGTCAAACTCACACCCTGACTCTCGACTCCACCTTGACCCCGGAGTCAATTTCAAACCTTGACACTTGACTCTTGCTTGACTCCAGATTCAACCTGTTACCTTAACTCCTGACTCCGGCTTGACTCTGGAGTAATCTTTGACTTTCACTCATTGACTCCGACTCCGGAGTCGACTCCTATTCCCTGGATAATTTGAATGAAGATCTGAGAATGTTGAGAATTTGAAAAATATCAAAATCGCAACAAAAATTGGATTTTTAAAATCGTTGAAGGTTTTGAATTTCTATTCATTTTTTTTAGAGAAATGTTGGAGTTTTTGAAACTTCAAGCATGTTTTTTTTAGAATTTTAAACAATTTTTCCAAATTTGAAAGGTTTTGAAATTTTTGAGGATTTTTTAACTTCAGGAAATTCAAACCTACTTGAAGTCATTCCTTATCCTTATATCTTGAGTGGAAAAATAATTATTTTCAATGCCACCATCACTTCTTCTGAGAGACAAATTCAACCTTTAGATATTTTTACTCAGGATAGGAATGAAACTTGGTGCTCTCTCATTTTTAATCAGTGAAAAATCACTGATTAATAGTCAGCATTGCAGCACAGAAAAAATCTACAAAATTCTTTGATTTTCAGCAGATTTTTGCTGATTTTTCAAAAAATTTCAAAGATTTTACTGACTTTTCAATGAATTTTCACCGATTTCCCAGTATTTTTTTCACTTTTGACTTTCAGTGAAATTTTTTCACTGATTTTTTACTGCACTACAATTCTTACTGTTTTTCAGTGATTTTCGATAATTTTCACTGATTTATTCTGTAAGAGAGAGTAAAAATAATTCTCCCTCCTCAGGAAAAACTTTGGTATTCGATGTAAGAAACATCCTATAGGCAAATAACTTTCAAAATTTAAAAAAAAAATCAAGTTGAAAAATCAGGGTTTAATTGGAAAATTTTCCAACGTGATGAACTTTTTCGAAAAAAAATTATATTCAGAAAATTGTAAGTATTTCGAGTTGATAGATTGAAATTTTCCATTGAGAATTTTCACTTTTACCTTTTTCGTTTTCGATTTTCTCTCGATTATTTTTTAATTCATTTCTCACATTTATAAACTACCAAAAATGATAAACTTACCTATACCTAAAACTTACTATTTCATTTCATATAGAATTTCAATTCAACAGTGGCATAGAAACTATTATTAATGTACCACACGTCATAAACTTTATGTACTACTGAATCGTTTTCGTAGAAATCTAAATTTTCCAAATTCACCTTTCATTTCGGTGTAGTAGCTTGGTACGATAATTATAACCAGCTTGCGTTAAAATGTCAGAATTTTGACTGGTCCTATGTCGAGCACGAATTTGACCAGCTGACTCGATACGTGTTAACATTCCGTGCTAATTTTATGCATATTCGATGAGAAAATTACTTTCGTATCAACCTACATTTACTCTAAAATAAAATAAAACCCGAAACGGAGTCTATTTGCAAATTCCTTCTGTCCTTGAATTAATATTTTTCTTTCACTTTCGCAAATCCTAAAAGCTTCTGACCAGGCACAGAAGCATAAAAACTTTTCACGTCTTTATATTCTCGTGTACTTCGTGCACATATAACAAATTACCCGCTCGAATGGTGCCTTGCGACGACACCTTCTCATTTAAAACCCTCTCCGACCATTTTCCCATCTTTCCATCTATATCTCGCCTTGAGAAAAGAGAAAGAAACGATGCTGAAACATACCATAGGCAAGGTGTATTATACATTGTCTGTACGAAAGCACAAGAAGCAAGGTGCATTAGCCACCGAATCGCGGGGGAATGGCAATTTGAAGATGATAGGTTTAATAAAGTGACGATAATAATAATGATAATCGTAATGGCGTGATGAGAACTCATTCAAGACAATAACAACCGAACATTTGGTGTTTAGCTGTTATCAGCAGATGCCGTTACTGACTCTTCCTGTTACCGGCAGACAAATTGTTTTTTACTCCGCCCAACCTCCGCGGCGTTCGGTAACTCCCTCCTATAAATCATTATCACCGCCGCCGCCGCCAAAAACTACGTGTACACATTTTGTATCCGAATACAAACCCACACATACGAGTCGGTCTCCCCGACCCCCTTTGGTATCTCGATTCGTGCTTTAAAAACCCGTATTATACGACTATACGACGACGTAATAACTCTCGCATACATATAAACATCGCGAGAACGCGATTATTATAAATGTGAACTTAAGGGCAAGCTTTTATTTGCTTCGTTTTCTTTATACCGTATATTGTATTTTATCCTTTTTCTTCTTCCCTGGTATGTCTGCGTTGCTCGCATCTACATCGTATTTCCCCCTCCTCACCCTTGCTCCATCTTCGTCTTATTCTATAGCTGTTTTCTACACTGTTAAACGAGTTAATCGATACATACATTTTATGTTTAGTTATATACGAAGCTTTTTGTATAAGAACTCCCCCTCTCCCTGCCTCTTCTCGTCCTGCTTATCCGAGTCTATGCAGTGAAGAATGAGCCGGGGTAGTTTTGTACTTTGATGCCTGAGTACTTGAAACTTTATGTATTAATTTTCTCTATACAAAAAGTTCGCCCAGCAGTTCGCTTTTTAGTTTGCCAACGTCGCCGAGGTGCGCATTTTTTCTTACACGTTTTTTACATAAATAATAACGCGGTTGAAAGTAGCAGGAAAAATGTGAAACATTTTAGGAATTTAGAAAAAAATACAGACCTGTAATTGCGAGCGAAGTAGCGTTTTTACGAGGTTTGCGAGCGTTTCGGAATTTTCCGTCGTGGTTTTGATGTTTTTTTTTGACTTGATTACGGATGTTAATTTTTGGTTAAGTTTTTTGAATCTTGTGGAAAAATTTCAGCGATGAAAGTAAAGGAATGTTTTTCCTGGTACGGTAGGCTTGATTTTTGGCTTAGATGAAGGGTATAAGGTGTGATTTTCTTATTCAAAATGCTCGAAGAATAAAAAAAACTATTTTTGGAATGTAAACTCGTCAACGTCATTCAAATATATTTTCGTTAAGTACGCCAATGTGCGAAAATTGGTATGAATGAGTTTTCGATCTTCTTTTAACTTTTTGTCAAGTTTGAAAGAGGACCACTTGAAGTGTCGACTTTCGATTGAAACGGAACTTCGATTTTTTGAAAAAGCATATTCCAAAACCTCATCGAAATATCAGCTGTCGAAGTTGATTTTTCGATTTTTAACGTTATTTCGAAAATTTAAAAATCAGTATTTTCAGTAAAAATCTAAAATAGTTCAAGAAAAATGAAACTTCGGTACAAAACATCTACCATCCAAACCCAAATTTGATCATTTCCATTGAAACCGCCAGTTGATTATTTCAAATCTCTTCCTATTTTATAAATAACTGGTCAAAAATACACATTCGAGGTGTTTTATTGGGAATTATGAAAAAGCATGATTTTTTGTTGAATGGATCGAGCAGTGGAGGTGAATTAGCATAGGGGGGGGGGCGTTCTTGCCTAGCAAAGATTTTATTTCGGAAAATCGTCGAGAGTGGTCCACTGAATAACCTCAAAGAGTTCCCACCACACAGACCTCAGGCTGACTTTTTCAGGGGGGGATTACCCCTCCGAAAAACTGTTTTTTCAATTATCTTTAAGTAGTTTGATTTTAGGATAAAAATAGTTCAGTACTTTTTATCGGACTTCCCGCTCTAGCGGGAATCCGCTATTGCAATCATACAATTAGTATTATTTTCAGGCCAAAAATGAAAAATTGTAAAAAGGGGTCAACTTTGAGCATCCCTAACTGAGGTCAGGGTGGGGTTATTTCAAAAAGTGAAACATCCATTTGATAGGAAATTTGACGTAGAATCTTTTTTCACACCTGTTTTTTTCGATTGGGGCCTTCCCTGGGGCGGTAGGGAGGAAACACCACTTTTTGGGGGTGTTTTTGCCCTCTCTTGGGGTTTCCTCCACACTTGGGGGGCGGAACTTTTTGTATGTTGTTACTGACATCGTTATACATGTATAAAACAAAATTCATCTTTATGGGGATTTTGGCTAGGTTTGAGCTTATTTGACTGTACTACATTGAAAAAAAATGAAACCCCCATGAAGACACGAAGTAAACACGTTTTTGATGGCGCTGAGTTCAAAAATTGAGTTTTTCATGGTTCTGACCCTTTAACACCCCCTTTACCCCCTTCAATACTGAAAAATTAAAATTCTAGCCATTTTCTGGATTTTTCTGGCCATTTTCATGTTTTTGATTCCATCGGTTATTAGAATATTTCGCTTTATAGAATTAAGTAAAAACAAATGGGTAAGGTGGGGTGGGCACATAGGAAGGGGAAGGGAGGTCAAGTAGTACTAATACTACCAATTTACATAATATTTACTACTATTTTCATGCCCAAAACACACAGTTTAGTACCATTTTATAACTGGTATCACGTTTTGAAATAATAGTATATTTCCCATAAACCCCCTTTCCTTCAGGACTCTCTACCTCCGTTGCTAACGGTCGAATAAAGAAAAATCATACAGAAAAAGGTAGTAAATCGAGAGTAGAACAAAAAAGTACTGAACTATTTTTATCCTAAAATGAAGCCCTGAGGAGATAATGTAAAAAAACAGTTTTTTTTTAGGGTGGGGGGCTAATCCCTAAAAAAAATTGGTCTGAGGTCTGTGGGGTGGTAATTCTTTGGAGTTATTCAGGGAACCACTCTTGACAATTTTCCGAAGAAAAAATTTTGTTGGGTAAAAATGTGTTTTTTTTCTAACTTGCCTCCACTGGAGTGGGTGTAACAACTCGATTCTTAGACGCTTTTTTCAAGTCCAGATTTATTTTTCTTTAATTTTAATTTTTTTTAAAATTTTCCCCAATTTTGAATTTTTTTTACACTTTATCCCCTATTTTGAATTTTCTCATTTTTTCCATATTGAATTTTTTCAATTTTTTTCAATTTTTAAATTTTCTTAGAATTTTTACGATTTTAATTTTTTTTAAATTTGTGAATTTATCAAAAAAATTTCAAACTTTTCTCCGCTTTAAATTTTTAAAAAAATTTCTTACTTCATTACTTCAGTTATTTAATTTTTTTAAACTTTTTAAATTTCTATACCTATTATTTTAAAATATTTTTCAAGTTCACAAGTTCAGTTTTCTTCAAATCTTCTCAAGGTTTCTCAAATTTCCATAATTCTTTCAATAATTTTTCAGAGTTGACATTTTCTCAAACATTTTTGAAAGTTCGAATTTCTTTAAAAATTGTACATATTTTTCCAAGTACTTTTAAGCTCTAAACTTCCATTTCAATTTGAGGAAACATGAAAAGACGTCAAAAAATCGATACTAAGTAGATACCAGTGTTATTCATTTCTCTTTGACGTCCTACGAATCGACAATTTTTCATTTGGACTTGGAACTAAAGAAAACTTGGAAAAACATGAATACCTAATTTTTAAAAAATGTGTACGTATAAAAAATTTAGATGAAATCAAAAGTTGGAAAATATTTTGAAAGAATTTTGGAATTCGGAAAGAGTTTTGAAGTTGAAAATAATACTTGAAAAAATATTGAGAAAATCGATTTTGGAATTGGATAAAAGCAAGTGCACCACACGAAACAAAATCTTCCTTTCTGCAAGTATAACAAGTCAAGTTGGGTGCTTTTTGAAGAAATTTGGAGATGCAGGAAAAAATCAGTTCTGCGCTGGATGCTTCAGAATGGCTGGAAATGAATAAAGTAGGATTAGGGAGGCCGATATCGGGTAGGACTGTGAATTTCATCAAACCTGGTAAAAAGTACATTTTTTTTGTTAAAAAAAACACGTTTTTGCTGAAAATCTCGTTTTTAAATTTTTTTTAAATCGCCAAAAATCGAGATGTCACTTTGGGTAGTTGAATTTTTAGCTAAAGGATTTTCGGGACATTTTCTTTCCAAATGTCGAGGTCCTGTTCTATCCGAAAGCGTACCTTAAGTGGTTCCCTTGTGAGTTGTCTACATAATTATAAATTTGATAATTTTTGATTTATTCGTCTTGAAAATTCGAGGTCATTCAAAAAATATGAAAGTTTCGAAATTTTTTCATATTTTATTATGGTACAATATCTATTCAACGTGGTTTTCATCTAGTAAAATGAATTAATAAAATTCCTTTGAACTTTGTAGCCTTCTTCCGACGATATTTTCATCACAATCAAGTTATATTGATTCAGCCTTCCCTATTTACCATAAATTGTTTCAAAATCACGATTCTTTGTTATCTGCCGCGAGTTCAACGACCGTTTACCCTTTAAAAAAACTTTCAAATCTACTTATAAGATTTTCACAGCTCTGCTTCAAACGTTGCGGTATAATTTTCAGCAAACAAGTCGCGTGAAAAAAAAAGTCGCTGGCAGGATACACCATACACCAGAGATACTGAGATAGACGTATATCTAGTGCACAAAGGCTTTCGCAAATGTAAATAAAACTACGATGCGTATTATCGCGTACGTAAATACATAAATAAATCGTAGGCACGTTTAAATATTAACGCAAACAGTATCAGCGTTGGTGTCATAAATATACACGCATATAATATGCCGACTCTTTGATAAACCCATAACCCATCACACGGCTTTTACACGTCACCGACACAGACATTTTTCGTAGTCGCGTTTGCTTTGGTAGCTGGCGTGTGAAAAAAAAATTGGAAATTGTGAAAGAGATGGCGATACGTCGTATTCGAAATGAGATTTTTCTTCGCCGACGTACCGACGTAGTTTTCTTTCAATTTAGAAGTATTAGGTCGCGTATAGGTTTATACTTTTACGATGATGAAATACCTAAAGTATCAATATCGTTTTATGTAGGTAGTCATTTACAACACGCATTTCCGACGAGTGTGGAATAAAAGAAGACGACGACGAATTATCATGAGTAAATATAATGTTGTGTTTTAATAGTTTTTTTTTCACTGGTAAGAGAGACTTTGCTTTACAACGGAATATTATACAACGTACAATTCCTTTGGCAAAAGTTTTTGTTTTATTCGTATTCGCGTATACGTTTTGCATGTGTATAAGCGTGTTGTTTTTTCTTCTCTACCCCCAATGCTCGTTACTTTTCGTATTTGTCGACGCATTTTGGATGTTTGCCCTGAATCCCTCAGTATAACGTTTCATTTTTGCTGGGTCGCGTACGTTACGTACATGGTATGTGCGATGAGAGAAGTGCCGAGAAAGGGGGTTTCTTTTCGTTTCTCGCTATACTTATTCGTCGTATAATATTGGTTTCAATTTTACATACAATAAATTATGCTACGCGTGCACACAAGTTAACGCGGATTTTCGCCTTTGTATGCGGCGTTTTATCGCGATACGATAGAAGAGATTTTAATGAAAAACAACGTACGACGAAGAACAAACGGGTGTTAAAGATCTATTTAGAATACGCCGTTGTCGCAGATGCTAGACGGGGTTTTTATGGGAAACGATTCAATAAACAGAGAAAATTGCGAGAAGAAATGAGTGTCGGAGAAAATTGTTTACGAATGGTTTCGGTTCCGGAAATAGGACCTTTGTTGAGATGATTATAATTGAAAATGAACTAGATTGTTTGATGTAGGTAACAATTATTTTTATTTTTCAAAAAAAAAAAAAAATAAGAGAGGTATGTGAATTTTTTCAGAATTTTGTGGAGGTAGATCATCATTGAAATTCAATTTATTTGGTAAATGATTTTTTGAGTAAAAAAATTATAATAATGATTTTATAATGGTGATGCAAGCTCATCAAAGGGTCCTGAGTCTGCTGAATGACAAAAATTGCTAAGTATAGAGTTGAAATTCATGAAAATTAGCTGCCTCCAAAAATTTTGGATCCCCTCCACTCCAAATGTCTCGGAGCTTTTGCAATAAAAACTCAAATTTTTTCATCAATCTCGAATCTAAAAAAAAAACATCAAAATGTTTTGATAATAAATTTGATTTTTTGTAAAGAAGTTCATGCTAGCAATTTTTTCAACACCCCATTTCCAAAAAAATGTTTTCAGATACTCAGCAATATAACAAACATTTATCATTCAAAAAAAGTTTAATAATTGGCTAGATAGCAGGTATGAGTTTAAACTATCCGTTGTGTGGAAAACATGAAAATTAGTATTAGGGGACGCTAGTATCAAAAAAAGTCAAACATTCAAAGTCATCCCATTTTACAGTAATATAAATTCATGGAGTATTATTTATCTGGTGATCTGTTAACATGATACAATTTCAGGGCCGAAATAAACGAAATTCAGATCCATTTAAATTCTAAAGTAAAGAGGCGAGGTTTCAAATATACTTAGTTGAATTCAGGGGTTGAGAACGGAACGGGAACGGAACGGAAAACCGGAACGGGAACGCCAGGTTTTTCAAAATGAACGGAACGGAACGGTAAAACAGACCGGAAAAAATTTGGAACGGGAACGGAACGGAACGCAGAACGGAACGTTTAAAGAACGGAAAAACGGAACGGAACGGAAAAACGTTTAAATTTTATCCGGTTTTCCGTTCTTCCTTTTTTTTTTTAAATTTGCACTACCTCGTGTGTTTTCTGGATATTAAAGCCAATGAGTACTAAGGTGATGGAAAAAATAAGAAATGATGAAAAAATGTGAAAAATTTTTTCACATTTTTACATCATTTTCTTATTTTACTACAAATAAATTTGAAATTCAATTCAATATGAAAAATCGACAATAAAAATTGAAAATTACACACGTATAAAACGAAAGATGGTGATTTTAATTATTATTTAGAATTTTGCAATTCACATTGTTAATGGCGGAAATAGGTATAGGTAGGTATGCATAGAAAAATCGATATAAGTAACTACTTTTTCACGATCTATAACTTTTTTCTATAATCACATGATTTTTTGGCGAAGGATGAACCGCGGGGAGGGGGGTAGCCGAGTGGAAAAAAATTGTGAAAAAACATCAATTTTCCAATTTAAGTAGCTCCAAAAAACCCTTAGAATACACACTGAATCTTTGCCTTCAGACAAATAGGAACAAAAATTTTAAATTTTTGAAAATACAAAAAATTGTTGTTTTTATGTTTCATTTTCCGCCAAAAAATCGTGTGATTATAGAAAAAAGTTGAAGATCATGAAAAAGTGGTTACTTATATCGATTTTTCTATACATACCTACCTATCGTCCCACTAATGTTAAAACCGTCTAAGTGCCACTTTTTTCAAAATTGACTTTTTTATAATTTTGGATTCAGCGAATCAAGCTGCATCGATTAAAATATAAAAAACGTAACTTAAAGTAATTTAAACCCTAAAAAAAAGAGTTTAAAATTTGCAAAATCCATAAGCGCAATGCAAATTTTGTTACGTTTTTCAGCTCTCCTGTAAAAAACGAAAAATGGCACTTAGACGGTTTTAACATTAGTGGGACGCTATACTTATTTCCGCCATTAACAAATTAACAATGTGAATTGCAAAATTCTAAATAATAATTAAAATCACCATCTTTCGTTTTATACGTGTGTAATTTTCAATTCTTATTGTCAATTTTTCATATTGAATTGAATTTCAAATTTAATTTGTAGTTTATCGACTTATTAGTAGAGAGCAGAAAAATATGCACATATAATATGCACTTTTTAAAGAAAAAATATGCATAAAAAATGCATATTTTTCAGAAATATGCAAAAAATATGCATTTTTATGCAAATTTTCGCTTAAAAAGTGCATATTACTTATATGTGCATATTTTGACATTTTTGGGTGCATATTTTTCCGCTCCCTACTTACTATTAGGTTATAATTTTTTTTACCTTATTTTATTCCCATCATAATGATTCATGTTTACGTAGGTAGTACACGACGTGACAAAATTATAAATTTATGAAAGCTCAACCTTTTTTGTAAAAAAAAAAAATTGGAACGGAACGGAACGGGAACGGGAACGTTATAACGGATCTGAAAACTGGAACGGAACGTAGAACGGGAACGCTTCAAAGTGTATCTCGAACGGGAACGGAACGGAACGCAGAACGGAACGTTTAATGAACGGAAGAACGGAACGGAACGATGTAACGTTCTCGTTCCGTTCTCAACCCCTGGTTGAATTAATAGCTTATGCAGATGCAGATGATATCTTAGGTATAGTTATCTCCAATGAAGAAAATTTAGCAGACTTGGAAAACTTGACCAATGAAATATTAGATGAGATAAATGATTGGCTTACGTACACAGTTTTTACTTTGAACCTCAATAAATGCACATTTACTTTGTTCACTGAAATTGAGCAAAAGTATTGGATCAACCTTCCTAAAATTCAAATTAATCGCACCAAACTTTAACATTTCACACAATTTAAATATCTTGGTGTAATTTTGGACAACAAATTGAATTTTTAGCCGTATTTCAAAAATCTTGCTTCAAAATCTTTGAAAATTATTTATAATTTGAAAAATAAAATGTCAAAACAATTGGGGTCAAAAAACATGTGCTCGTAGAATTATGTTCAATTCAGTAATCGGTTCTCTATTTAAATATTGTTCATCAGTTTTTTGGAATATCCTCATTACTCGGTACTCGATCATTAATGTTGTGGGTGGTTATTATCCTACTGGTTACAGTGGTTACAGTGATGGGGCGATTCAACAATTTAAAGAATCGGATCCAGGAATATCAGATTCATCAATTTTGAAGAATCTGATTCCTAAAATGTGATTCTTTTCTGAAAAGAATCGAAAATCGAGTCTGAAACCATGAAAAAATGACAATCAAAATCTGATGAAAAATGATAAGAATAAGAAAAAACTTCAACTCCTCAAGCATTCATCAATCAACATCAGAGATGGACCCATTCAGAATCATCGGTGTGAATCGTAAATAATTTCTGAATCAGATTCTAAATCGGATTCCCAATTTGATTCTTCTAGTTGTTTGAATCACAATTTTGGGAATCGTGATCCTTTTTATGGCTGAATCGCACATCTGCGATTCTTTTGCAATTCTTTTTAAATACAACGTTGAATACTTTTTTTTCTTTTTTTAGTTTTTTTTTTTAATAATTTTAATTCGAATATTTATTTTGAAAAACGACTTAAAATAAAACACTAAATCTCTGAAAATAGAAAGACGCAAACTGAAAAACGCATCACAAGATCGTGTACAACATTTAAAAAAAAAAGAATCGCAGAAGAATCGTAAAATAATCGCTGAAGAATCCGATTTTTAATCTAGATTCTTTTCAGAAAAGAATCACATTTTAGGAATCTGACTCTTCAAAATTGATGAATCTGATATTCCTGAATCCGATTCTTTAAATTGTTGAATCGCCTCATCACTGATTAACATACCTAACCAAATGTAGGTACACTAAAAATTAATAATAAAGCATAAATTAAAAAACCATTGGAATTCAACTGACTTTGACTGTTCACCCAAGAACTTTGAATAAATGAAATTCCATTTTTTTCATGGTTTATCATTGGTATTTTGTTTACACTTCGCTTAGCAATTAGTTTTCCCTCATTCTTGTCATTTTTATAGCATTTTGGATTTTTTTTCTTTATTTGGGGATTAACTGGCACAGTGGTAGTTTTGGAGAACAACCGGTTATTCTCTGCTGGGTTTTCTTCAAAAAAAAAAAAAAAATCCCTTGGTAGTCAAAACTAATGGGTTATCCACAACACTATCAGTCAATCAGTCATCCTTTCAAAAATAATATTAAACCACATTCAAAGAATATTTTGCAATAATGTCTCCAGATCTTATAAACAATATCTTATGAAGCAGCTATTACTCTATCAAAAACAATACCTTTAGACCTTGAAATTATCATAACAAATCTACGCTATTGTACCCAAAATAATCATGAAATTTCAGAAACCCTGTAAGGGGTGGACTTGGCCTTACTGACACTTTCCTGTGCATATAGTGGTTGCACTGTATGTAGCTACGTAAAACATAGTACCTAAGACCCTGCTCGTGGATTCCTAGGAGCAGCGAGTCGCAGTTGCTTGAACCTTGTTGTGAGAGCAACAGTAACTTCTTGAATGTCTCCGTTCGAGAGGTACGTGGTGTTGTGACGGGAGAAATCCCAGCTGAGTTATTTTGTCTATTCGGTAAATTTGTCTATTTCGTTAATTCGTCTATTCGGATAATTTGGTTCTTTTAAAGTTTAATAATATATATATTCCTAGTTGAGTTATATGTTATTATTCTCGGACAGCTGTTTAAAGTGGTGGAGTAATTAACCATCCATCTTTAACAACCCCAAACAAAATATATAATTTTCTATCTGCTTTAATAAAAAAAAATCTCTGAAAATCAATTTGATATACAATACCAAACTACAGTAGACTCCCGATTATCCGACTCTCGATTATCCGACATCTCGATTATCCGATCAAAAAATATTATCCGACAACTTCCGATTATCCAACCTCCAAATGTCCGATAATGCTTTATTATCCGACTTATTTTAAATTTAGCTCCTAACCAAAGAAATTTGTATGTAAAAACATTCACACCATCTGGTATGGTACTGGAAAGCAGTGGGAAATGAGAATTCGCGAGTTTAGGAAAGGCAGAAAGGTGTCACATCGCGAAAACTGATGATTTTTTGCAAATGGTTGAACTTTACAAAGGCTAGGAAAAAAATTGATGTGCTGTGATGAAAATCTACAACCGACTTTTTTTCAAAAAATTAATGATTTTGTCTTAGAAAAAGTGATTTTTTTCAAGTATTTCTGTTTTTAAATTTTAAATATCGAGGTGCTGTTTTTTTTTTTAGATTTTAGTTCCCTTGTTTTAATTTTGGTTTTGAAGTTTTTTTAAAATAAATGCATGCTAAACTAGTTCCCCACATTTCAAGAACTCATTTATTACGTTTTTTCTGAAAAAACCCGAACTTTTTGATTATCCGACTTTTTTGAGTATCCGACACTTTCCCGCCCCAATTATGTCGGATAATCGGGAGTCTACTGTACATATATTGAATGTTGAAACATATCTAACCCCACCTTAAGACATTCCAGACTTTCAAATTAATGCCATCCTTAGATGTTAAATCTCCACCCCACAATTAAAAAACATATCATTATATTCTTGGGCACTTGAAAAATGGCAAGTATGTTGGAATTAGGGCACTATAAAAGGGGGTATGCTCGTCAGCCATATTGTGCCTTAGAAAACGCCCGAACGCTGGAACTCGTTCCACGACGTTACACGGAAGTCCGATCAAACCTTTCACGTTCGAACTCCCGCATAACGTCGTGGAACGGGTTTCAGCGTTCGGGCGATTCTAAGGCACAATATGGCTGACCAGCATACCCCCTTTTATAGCGCCCTAGTTGGAATTTAACAGAAAATGCTGAAATAACCCATATCCTTATTTCCGAACTTGAACCTTTTTACACCTCCTCGTTTAAAACTACGTATCACACAATTCTCCATTATATCGCTGCAAAATAGAAAATGAAACACCATACCACCTACTTTTGAATATTCCCTCCCCTTGATTACCTCCGTAAGAAATAAACTTTCAACTGATTTTGATTTTATGTACTTCCCCTTACCCTGAAGAATTTCATCACACACCCCAATTTGAAAAACTCTTCATAGAAATCATGCAATACCATTACAACAATTATAAATTCCCCTAACCCAATTATCTCCCTCCAATCTCAAACCTTCCCTATCACTTTTGCAATCCTTTAATATTCTTGTTTTCTCCTCAAGTTAAAAGCTGTTGTGACAATAATATTATTTTGAACTTTATTATAAGTATAATTTCCCGTATAATTGTGTATAAAATGTAATTATTTATGCCCTGCATATATATTAATGTAAATTTCTCTTGCCCATGACTGTTTATAAACTGTCGGTATGGTGGTCATGGTCAAGGAGCTACAAAATTGAAATAAATTAACTCCACTTCGTGGGAATGGAGACGACCAAAAAAAAAAGTGGTGGCTGGAGGGAGGCGAGAAATAAGCCTTATCCTTCCCATAATCACAAAATTGCATTCCAACGGGAAACATTTGGTTTCAATTGAAAAATTCAAAAAACTGATGATTTTATTACATATGTGGCATTCCACAAGAAAAGGGGCAACATTGCCGCAAATGTCAAAATTGAGTTATTGCCATATTCTGAAACTAGATAAAATTACCTTTCAAATGAGCTATTAGCGAGCCTTTTTCGTGAAAAATTCGCGGAGTTATGACGTTTTGAAAATTGAAGTTGAAAAAACATAGTTTCGAGAAAAACTTTGAACGATTTTTTTTCGTGAAAAAACGTACCTATTTATGGTCGAAAAATGTTAATTTTTTTTAAACTGGTAGGAAATTTTGTGTTGAATCCAAAAAAGAGGGTTTCAGAACCCTACTAGGCCACCAGTGTTGCCAAAACAGCGATAAAAATGACTAAGTGAACACAAAATGAAAAAATTTACACTTTATTCAACTCACTCCACCACTTCAACGGTCATTTTACACTACTTATAAGTTATTTCACGTGTTGTGGGGTATCTGATATGAAAGTAGAAGGATGAAAGTACCAAAATACATCAAAAATAAAAAATCGATATTTTTGACCCAAATTCACATTTTTGCGTTTTTCTCGAAATCAACTTTGCGGCAATGTTGCCCCTTTTCTTGTAGAATGCCACGTATAGAAAATTTTTAATTTGGGTTGAAAAAATTAGAAAAAGTTGCAAATAGATAATTTGAGTTTGAAAAATTCCATCTGAGTTGGTAATTTTCATCCTCTCCCCCTCCTCCCGGTAGGTCACATAATTTTAATATATGGTAAGTACCCATTAAAATTTATTTTCGAACAATATAATAAATTCGCAGTAAAATTCCAAAAATAGCAAGAATTTCTGCAGAAAAAATCATCCTAAATTTACCTCCGCAGTTATGAGAAACTACCGAAATCAGAAAAACCTAAAAGAAAGAAATCACCGAGTGGAAAAAAATTTCGCTCGCAGCACTCCCGCACAAGGTTATATACCCTTATCACAGTGGAAAAACAAACAACTAATCAATCACGCCGTCGTCATCGTCAATTATATTAGCCAATTCAGCGAAAAAAATTAGGCCCGTGAGTTATACACGTACCAATCAGGTATAAATACATATTGAAACATGTTACGCGTACAAAATCTGCTGTTGGTACACAAAATGAGCAACGAACCTTCGCGATATTGGCTTTACTAGGTAATTAATGATATGCGAATAAAAATAATTGAAAATCAACGCGATCGAGGGTTTTTTTTCTTCTTTACGTATACGTATACGGGTACCTATATAATATTCGGCGAAAGCCGAGTAGCCGAGTGGTATGGACGTTGATTAAATATTGACATCTAAAACAAGGCTGAATATAGAATATACCGAAGGCTAAAGCAGCCCGCTATACGAATGGAAAACACGCTAAAGGCGGTTAAAGATATTGATGAAGGTCTACTCTCTCTTTTTTTTTTCTTGCTATACTTCTTTTCTTTGATAGGTGCCTATTTGCCTTGTGTTTGGTTCCATTTTGCAAATTCCAAATCGGCCGATAATAGTTCGCAAAAAGGCTTATTAGTTTGATATACTTCTCTTTACGTCGTTGTATTTTAATAAGTCCTCTCGGTTCTGTGTTGTGTATACCTATTGATGTTTTTTATAAGCGTGTTGTCCTCTTGGATTTTTTTTTTTTTGTAATAAGTACAAGGCATTTTTATATACTTTCGTTTAGGTATAGCAAATCTTAAACTACTTAAATTTTTATCATGCGTTAACGTAGACATAGATTCCTACCCTTTTTGTGGCATAATAGAGAACTGTATACATGTTCGAAGGACGAAAACAACATTAAAATATTAAAAGATTCAGGTGAAGTTATATGATTACACTTTGTATAAATTTTTACGCTTTTATTCGCCACGCAACGTAATTATTTAACGGATTGTATGTACTTAATTTTCATCTCCACTCACAGCCATAGCCACTGTATTTAAACGCGTTCTATGAAAACAGCAAATTCATCGAGAATATGAGGTAAACGAAGCTGGAAAATACTCGAGAAACGGTTCCAATTCTAGAATTTTATGTGTATTTAGCGAAAACGAGAGAAATTTGGTAACACGAATAAGTACATGGGTATGTGTTGAATCGGTGTGTAAGATAAACTCGGCTCGAGAAGTTTACGATTGTTTGGCGAACGTTATGTTGTACATATGTAAGTGGGTGATACGAGTGGTGTTTCCATTTACCTTTGGCTTGTTTTTTGATTGGTCTCGAAAGTCCAATAATAAATACTTCGTGGTTGAATTGATACAGATTATGAGAAAGAGAATGAAATTTTTGCAAATAGAGAAATGATCGAAGAAGATGAACAGTTGAATGGATAATCAATAATTCAAAGTCTTGTCTGATTTTGGTAATTTTTTCTTATTGAAGAGTCTTTCGAATTGAAACTAACCTACTCAAATCTTTATCCTCCTTCAACCTATCTATCAAATTATACTTCAGAGAAAAGGTCTTGGCGAGGTTGCACTGTAAGAAGTTTATATTCGAACTCGGCGTACCAAAAAACATAACAAACGATATGTCACAAGAAATTTTCACGTACAAAAAACTTGGACGTCTGAAGCAGAAAGAGAGGTGGTAAAAAGTCAAAACCAAAAAATAATTGATTTTTGAATTCGGCAATGTTGAAAATATATCCAGCGACATATCACTCAATTTTTCTAAATTTTTTTCACAAAATTTAGGCTCTTGTGAAGAAGATTGGGAGAGTCACATCCGAAAAATGAGTACTCTCTCATTCCTAATCAGTGAAAAATCACTGATAAACAGCACAGGAAAAATCAGTGAAATTCACTGATTTTTAGCGATTTTTCACCAATTGTTCAAAGAATTTCACAGATTTTTCAGCGAATTTCATAAATATCACCGAGTTTTTAGTGAATTTTCACTGATTTTCAGTAATTTTCTTTCACAGACTTGCTTTTAGTGAAAAAAATTTCACTGATTTATTACTGGGCTGCAATTCTGACTGTTTTTCAGTGATTTTTGATGAGTTTCACTGATTCAGAATTGAGAGACTAGGTATGGTATATTTTTGAATTTATCATCTCAATGTTCAATTTTTGAAATTTGACCAAAATTAACCGACACAGTCACCTTGTTTAGGGTTCTTCCAAAAATAAAATCACTGGGGATGATTCACTATTAATGAAAATGTATTTTTTTCACAAATTTTTAGAAAAGGCTTCTGAAGCTTTTGAAATGTTTGAACATTGAGTTCTTCAAGAAAAATCTGAATTTTTAGCTTTGAGAAAGAGTCCACCTGGTATAAATAAGTGAAATGTCTCTGTTCTCAGATTTTTGGAATTTTTAAAACATTGTTGGTTAAGTCAAGTACCTTGGGAAAAATTTTAAATCGAAAAATTTCCCTACCCCCACTTCATTGGCACTACGGCGAAAAAATGAGTTTCGCTAAAGAAAATATCACATGAATTTTTTCAAAAAATTTTCTTTTGTTAGTGAAGTAAATTACTCAACAAAAGATACTTTCAAAGCCAAAATTTCAGTCCCCAAAGTTACCAAGGGGAGAGTTATGGGGATTTGGATTTCGAAAAATCGCCTAATACACTGAAAAATTACAAAAATCCAAATTTTTTACCGCGATGACTGTGGAAGTTATTTGTAATTCTCTACAAGCCTGTAAAAAAAATGTTCATCTGGCATGCCAGACCTCGAGTAGCTACCTTGTAAGTCAAACACAATCTTTTTTGTGAATACGTGTATGTATTTTGATGGGGAAGGGGGGTGTCATCAAAAAAGGATTGAAACTTTTTTTGGATGATGGTTAAAGCTCAAAATTTTAAAAATCTTCAAAAATTGTTTTTTTTGCATTTTATTCCTTCATATGTATGTACTTGAGAAATACGTATAAAAATGGACTTTCTCGTGAAATCCTGCATAAGACTTCACAACCTGTTTGAACTCGTATTAGAACATCCGGGACAACCCCAACTTTTATTTTGGGGTGAAGTTCGGAAAATAGTTTTAGTATGGATGTTTCTAACCACTAATATCATTGACATCCATTTTTTTTCCATTTTTGTGAATTTTCCCAAATGTTTATTCAGTAATTTTTTTTTTATTCCTTAATGTGATTTTAAAATGGCTATTTCTTATCCATAAAATTCATCTGAGGTGATTTTCTTCCATCTACTACATATTTTTAATTTAAATGAAAAAAAAATGAATATATATACCTACATATTTTTTCAAAAATTGAAAAAAAAGGAAAAATCACTGCCCATGATTTTTATGGATATGAAATAAGGATACCTACTCATTTCGAACAAAATTTTTCCATTTTTTGCAGTTTTTGACTGAATTATTGAAAAAAAAGGACACAGACCATATTTTTTCCTTACTGAGGGAGTAAAATGCTACTTTACCCCCTCTCGCGAATCGCTTGAGTGCTCAAAATCGCGTTTTCCTCTCACGATGAGAAAAAATATCATTCACACTTCGGAGAAAAAAATGATTTTTGACCCCCTTGTTGTGAAATATACAATTCAACGAATTCTGAAATATTCTAAAATGGGTGCTAATTTTACTTCAGTGTCTATCGATCACCGAAGTCAAGTCATGATTTTTTCAATGAAAAATTCATAAGGCCAATTAGGTTAGAAACATACATTTTTGATTGAACATTTTTTTGGACATGAATATGATTTAGTTTAGAAGCTGACGGGGGGGAGGGGGGTCGGTAATAATGAGGTAAGGGGGTGAAAATTTCGCTACAGGGTTTTGAGATACGGATGAAACATTGTGCCCCATTCTATTTTAGAAAGGAAAGGATAAAACGATTACTTAGTGACCAAAACCTGTGAATAAAAAAAATGTTGAGCGAAATCGAAAAACCAAGGGTTAAAATCAAGTTGAAATCAATAAAATGATCAAACATTCAAATTTCGATTGAAAAATTTTCTGAACGATGCTCACGGAACATACTTGCACTTCATGAACTTGATTGGTACAACCGATGAAGCAGATAACATCACACATTGTAAAATTTAGACCTCAAAAAATGACTCCTGGCGCAGAACCCGCCATCCAATGCAGCTCCATCCGTACGCGTAATTCCGCTCGTAAATGAAAGGTGGTCTTGATATCACGCTGGCGAACACACTAGTAGCCCGACGTTGACAACCGAGCCATAATTTACGCGCGAACACAGCGAATATTATTACCACCTACATACACGAAGCCGGGCACTTTTGTTTTGTGTGTTTTTCCATGTCTATGACTCGGTCCACTCCGCAACGCGACTTCGGTACGGTCGTCGGTATGATGTATATAATTATCAAGCACCAGGCGAACGTGCCAGTTAACAAACTAAAATTAGCATTTCTCGTTAATTATACTGTAATGAGACGCGAATGGATTTACTTTAATTAAAATAGGTGCGCTATTGTGCGCGAACAAATGATGTATGTCGATAACGAAAAGGGTTAGCGACATGCTCGCTCGACTGACCCAGTCTTCGAGATAAGGGGTGAGAAGTCGTAATGCGTACTTCGGGTTATTTATAACCCGCCTTTAATGAACGAATAGAGATGAGAAAAATTATAGGGGTTAATTTCGTATACGTGGGGCTGTTTTTTGGTCGAGGTGAAAGTTCAAGGGCGTGTTTCAGGTAGGTATGTGGTTTTAGTACGAAGTGTTGAAGAGTTTTCATGCGTGTAATAAAAAGCATCAAAAGTTTACCAGGTTGCGCCTATTAAAATGCTAACTTTTATGGAAGAAAATTTCACGTGAGTTGTTTCCAAGAGGTTCGCTGTAAACGAAAAGAAGTAGGGAAGCGTTAAAATGGGTACTTAATTTTATTTAAATGGAATCCTCTCGTGTGTAAGATTTGGATGCTTGGAATCGAGATTGAAGGATGAGAATTAAGATAGATTCGTAATTTGAAACTGGCACGTGAGTTGATGAAAATATTTTTCATAAGAAACGTTGGTGAATTGTCAGTTGTGCCCACTTGAATTTCGAATAAATTCTTTGTCCCGAATTATTAAGGTGCTGAAATATTTCGAAACAGGTAAATTGTTTGCAAAAATGATAATTTAAGCTGAATCCATTCTGAAAAAGTTAAAGCAGATTCTTCATGAATGAACAAATTTCCCGAAATATCGCGAAAGTGAATAAGAATTGAAATGTTTTGTGGTTTCAAATTATTTTTATACCAAATTTTGATCTTGCTACTCTATTACACAAGTCACAAAAAAAAAGTTCTGTGTTTCAGTTCTCATGGCCAAATTCTGATTCTAGACATCAAAATACACCAATATGCTCATTCGTGACTTCCAAAGTTTGCTTGGGGGATGGGGGTGCCAAAAATGTGGTTTTTCAAAAACAATATACACGAATTTGAGAAAAATTTGAAAAAAATTTTTTGATCCAACCTTATAGAAAATTTTACGCTGAATGGAATGCCGCTAACCGCAGACCTCTATCTCTTTTAGAAAAAAAGTTGCGGTGAAAACTTTCCTAAATTATGTGAAAAAATTGCATTTTTTTTCGCCTTGCTCACCGAAAAGTGGGATTTCTGAGAAATCTAAGCGTTCTACGACCATAATGACCATGACAAAAGTTGTAGAAAATTAAATTTCCTATGGGATAAGTGCATTCAGATTTTTCCGAGAGGCGTAGTATTCGAGATATTCTCATGTAAAGTTGAACATTAGTTGAGGCAATTGAGAAAAAAAGAAATGAAGCAATTTTTTACTGTCAAAACTGTTACAGTGAAAAATTGTGGAAGGCGACTAACCTTTAGAAGTTACTACGACCTCCCACAATTTTCCGCTGTAACACTTTTGACAGCCAAAAATTGCTTCATTTCTCTTTTTTTCTCAATTGCCTCAACTAATGTTCAACTTTACTCGAGAATATCTCGAATACTACGCTTCTCGGAAAAATCTGAATGCACTTATCCGATAGGAAATTTAATTCGCTACAACTTTTGTCATGGTTATTATGGTCGTAGAACGCTTAGATTTCTCAGAAATCTCACTTTTCAGTGAGCAAGGCGAAAAAAATGTGATTTTTTCACATAATTTAGGAAAGTTTTAACCGTAACTTTTTTTCTAAAAAAGATAGAGGTCTGCGGTTTGCGGCATCGATTCAGCGTGAGATTTTCTATAACATTGGACCAATTTTTTTTTCAAATTTTTCCAAATATTTCTCAAATTTGTATGTATGTATTGTTCTTGAAAAATCACATTTTTGGCTTCCCCACCCCCCCAAAGCAAACTTTGAACAAAAAAATTATTTTTCCCTTCATTGGATACATAAAAACAACCCAAATTTCGCAATCGGAACCCAAACACAAAAATCGTGTTGACTTGTGTCATTTATAAATTGGTGAAAATGATCGAAAATCACTGGAAAACAGTTAGAATTACAGCCCAGTAATGGATTATAAATCAGTGAAAATTATGGGAAATCATTGAGAAACATTCAGAATTGTAGCACAGGAAAAAATCAGTGAAAATGTTTTTACTGAAAACAAATCAATGAGAAAAATCACCGGAAAATCAGTGAAAATTCACTAATGTCAGTAAAATTTATGATGCTGAAAATCAGTGAATTTTGCTGATTTTTCCTGTGCTGAAATTCTGACTATTTATCAGTGATTTTTCACTGATTCAGACTGAGAGAGTACAGAAGAACGATCCATGGCCCCACTTAACGAGTGAATTGACCTCGTCAAATAAATTTTCCCAAGTTTTCGCTTGTTTATCCGAAATCAGATGAAAACGACGACGATAACATTGAAAAATAAAAATATATAAGTGGGAAAGCGATAGAAGGAGGAATTCAGACGACGAAAAAATCTCGTCTTGTCGCTCGCGTGCTATGTTTCGTTGAAGTAGAATGAAAAAAAGTTTACTCCACTTTACGAAGTCGAAAGAAACTTTAAAGAAATGGTGTATTGCTGACGAACAAGTACGGACTACGACGCGACGACGACTGCAGCGACGAACAAAAAACTATAAAGTTTTTATTGACATTATAACATGCTCGGACAACCATAAATAAAGGCAACGAAGATAAATTTTCTGTTTTTTTCTTGTTTTCTGATTCGGTATCTAGGCGGCTGTGCCATGTATAATGAGTATGGACACGCGGAGAGAGAAAGAGAATCGTGTGGTAGTTTTCGCAAGCTGGAGACATTGTAAGTGATTTTCAAACGTGTCGTGTTTCCGGCGTAGATTCCCAGTAAGGGGAAAAGTTTTCTTGCGAAATTATAGTATAACGATGGAGAACGAGGTTTCAGACCGCGTAAGTTTGAATATTGAAAAATTATTCGTGATTTATGAGAGAACTCGCAGAAAAGAGGATTTAATTGAGGTATACGAGTACGTTAACCTTGTCGTTTGCTGGTTGCCTGAGGTTAGCCGGGTTGATAATCGTGTAGCACGTGAGCTTTTGGAATAGCGACTGGATTTTCTCGATGTCTGGAAATAAAAAGAGGCGGAATAAAGAATTAGGTACAGAAAGTTTTGATGGGAAAGTTTAGAGGATGAATGTTGGGCGGTGCCAAGTAAAATACTTGATTATTTTGACGAATTAGCTATTTCTCAACAATAAACGACATTACTGAATGTTTTGCAGTTTTTTGTTGATACTCTGGAATTTTGTGACAATAGTGCAGTAGGTGATAATTCGTGACAAAAATTTGGGATAATTTTTTTTCAGAAATTTTGTGACGATTTGAACACAGCGTTGTTGTAACTTTATGGCAAAATTTCAATATGTTTGGAAGAAATGTATGGACAGTACTCTCTCATTTATAAATCAGTGAAAATTATCGAAAATCACTGAGAAACAGTCAAGAGTTGCAGCACAGGAGAAAATCAGTGAAAAAATTTTCAATGAAAACAAATCAGTGAGAAAAATCACTGGAAAATCAGTGAAAATTCACTGAAAAGTCAGTAAAATTTATGAAATTGACAGAAAAATCAGTGAAAATCTTTGAAAAATCAGCGAAAATTCGCTAAAAATCAGTGAATTTTGCTGATTTTTTCCAGTGCCGCAATTCTGACTGTTTATCAATGACTTTACACTGATTCAGAATGAGAGAGTACTGTTACAACTTTGTATCAACATTGTAACGAAATTGAGCCAATATTGCAGCAATTTGGTAAAAAGGTTGTTGCAATACTGTGGCAGCATTTCAAAAAAAATTCAAAAATATTGTATGAATTCTATAACAGCATTTCAATATTTGTTCGAAACAAAATTTTGGAAAAAATATTACATCAACATTAAGATAACATTCTAACGAATTTATG
Source organism: Pseudococcus viburni (assembly GCA_033439095.1). NCBI lineage: Eukaryota > Metazoa > Arthropoda > Insecta > Hemiptera > Pseudococcidae > Pseudococcus > Pseudococcus viburni. The sequence continues at coordinate 294,243 of JAVBJF010000106.1, read as the reverse complement.
ACAATAAGTACTCGTAGATAATTTTCGCAACTTTTTGGCCAAGTTATTTCAACATTTCAGCAACATTGCAACTTTTTGGCAATATTTAAGCAAAACGATGAATTTTCTGAAAATCAACTTTTCAATCCATTCTCACCTATTTTCACCACGAAAAAAGTCCATTCCCAAAAATTTCGATGGGTTCTCAGATTGTACCAAATTTAATAAAAAAATGATTGTTCGAATTCTTGATCACCTTTGCTTCTGAAATATTTTTCTGACCAAGGGATGAAGTGAAGAGATAGGAAGGGAGAGGAGAATTATATAACAACAATCAGTTCTCAATCATTTATTTTTTCTAACTCTCCCCCAAAACATTTTTTCATCAAGTGGACGTTTGAAGCCGGAATTTAAACCCCAACTGATTCAACCAAGCGAAAATTTCATGACCTTTATGACCTAACTTATTGTAAAAAAGGTGAAGTTTCTGTAAATGAGACCATTATTTGGGAACTCTCAACTCAAGTGAAATTAGATGCAGGTTTTGATTTTTTTTTCTTTTCTCCTCTACTCCCATCAATGCAATGATCAAGAACAGCATTTCCTCCTCCCTAACATTTTTTCGTCAAGTGGACGTACGAAGCCGAAATATAAATTTCAACTGATTCAAACAAGCGAAAATTTTATGACCTTTCATGACTTAATTCATTTTGTAGAAGAGCTAAAGCTTCTCTAAATGGGGCCATTCTTTGAGAACCCTCAGCTCAAGTTGTATTAGAAACAATTTTATGATTTTCCTAGTTTTTTTGCTCTGTTTTTTTCAATACTACGTATGATCGAGAGTAGCATGTGATTCCCATCCCCACCTACATGTATTTAAAACATATTTTTCATATGAATAGAATTTTTCGAGGGAAAATCACGACTTTTACGACTTTTTCATATTTTTTGTGATTTTCATTACCAGTGACACCCTTTTTCGATCCTTGGAGAAAACGTATAAATTTTTTGAAATTTTTCTGAGATATTTGATTGGGTTCAAAATTTTAATCAGCTCATAAAACATATTACGAGGCTTGTGATCCTCTTATTTCTGATTCCTAGAATTTTCAACTTTTTGATTTTCTCGCTTTCTCATTCTGATATCATTGCAAAGGAAAATTTTGACTAGTTATTTCAACTGAAATTTAAAAAAAAATACATTCTATAGGTGATCAAACAAAAATATGCTCCTATTTTGGGATGTTTGAGTGAGCGATTTGGTTTTAGTAAAAATCAAAATGGGAATCTTAACATTTTTGATATGTCAGAGAAAGAGATACTCATATTGCAACTTTTTAAGCAGGTAACTGCAATCATTTTTGACGTCCCTTTGAAATGGTTTAGGTCCATCCACCTGTATACTGAAGGGGTTAAAATTTTTTTCAAAGATTTCTCCACTCAAGATAAACTACCTCACCAATTTTCGTCGTAATCCAGGTTATATTTTTTTTCACTCCATTTTTTGTTCGTATTTCTAGTATTTTGATATTTTATGCTTCCCCTGCCAAAAATTTTTTTCCCACCTAAAAGTCAGATCAAAGTACAAACTCAATATTCGACATATTTTCAAGTTTTTTACCTCGCGAACGTGGTTTTTATGTTCTTGTAAAATGCGACGTTGAAAAGCGTCAATCCAGTTTTGTGATATGTCAAAGAGGAAGAAGAAGAAAACAAAGTGTGGAATGAAAAAAATGTACAAAAGTTTTCTCTCTGGTGTAGGTAAAATTTCGTATATTCCAAGTTTGTCGCCTGTCATTTATTTAGCAAGGAAAAAAAACAAGTTCATCGAAAATTAATATAAGAAAAGTTTGTTATTTTTTGGCCCCGTATTTGCGTTACGTGAACGCCATTATGGAAGCTTTTTTCACTCGATTTTCTGCGGATATAACGAATTCTTCGTCGCGTTGACGGTTAAATTTAAATTTACGACTATATTTGTAAAAATGTTGGCGCATTTTGGCTCGTGTATAAGAGGAATTCGAAAAGCGAGGAAATATTGGTGGTTTGGTATGTAAAGAAGGGTTACTTTAGTTTGAAACCGTGATGTTTCGATTTTTCTATTCAATTTTTCAAGTAATTTTTGACAGATTTGTGTTTCGACAAACGCTGTGGAAAAGCTCTGCAACATAATTCGGTTTGAAGAAGAATTTTTGAGAAATATTGGAAGTCACGAAGGTGGAAAAATTAGTCTTTGAAGTTGTTTTAATTACCGGAATAGAAGTTGGTATTTACAGTTTATGCACCTTTGTAGATAGATTCGCGAGGTAACGCAAATTGAAGGTAATGAAGAATTAGAAACACACCAGTGTGCAACTTGTTGCTCGCCAAGAAGCAAGCAAAGGCAGCAGCATGTTTATATGTTCACATAGTACGGAAAGTAATGAGGAAAAAAATCCATTTAAGTGAAAGTTTAATGGTGACAAAGTGCTTTAGGTAAATGACGCGGTTACATGTAGGTACCGCGATGGCATGGCCTCGATAAATTTTTTCTTGCCTTCGATGCGTTCGCTCATAAATCGCTGCGTCGTATACACCGAACGAGCGAGAATGAGGAAATGCTCTATATCATGAAGCCTTATTATAATAAAGCATTCCGCCGTGGTACCGTTTCTGAAACTATTAATCATGTCGGACCGTCGAAGAGAACGTGGGTATAAGCCGGGCGTTCAACGATATCGAGAGTTTATTGCAGAAAGAGCCCCAGTTCCGGTACGAAGAGCTGTGATGTGGTGACGATGACCTGTCAATTTTTTGAAAAAAGAAGATTATGAGGGGTGAAGAGCCGAATGGAATAGAGGTGGTGCTATGTGTACGAGGTACAAAGGAATTCCATGATGATGGAAGGGTTTCATATTTCATGCATGGTATTTGAATTTGATACGAGTATGGACTGAAATTGATTCGATTTTCTGTTCAAAATGATTCGATTCGAAAACTGTGGTGTGTGAGCCTGAGCCTGGTTATGAAATCACCCTTAGGGGTAAAAAATTGGGTTTTGAGTTGACATTGATTTTGGAGTTTTCAGAGGGAGTAGAATCGAGGGGAAACCTCGACTCAACAATCAAATTTGACCCCTATTAAGAGTGGCTTTAACATCCAGGCTCACATTTGGAGATCAGTCTCCAGAAAAAAGTTTAGGTAGTTACCTATTGCATCAATGTTAAGAAATTGCTAAATTCGAGAATTTTGAAAAAAAAAAACAAAAAATGCTAATACGATGTTTGTCAGGGAGCCAATGCCATTTTAAGAGAATTTCGATCAAATGGAAATTTTTTTTTTGACAGAAAAATATATGGAAGAAAATTGAAAAATATGCACTCTCAGTGTAGGTATGTATTGAGGTAAAAATCTGAAAGGTAGATCGCCCATTTTTGCCATTTCGAATCAATTGGAAGCGGTTTCGAGACGTTTTGAAGCCTCCAGGAATATTTTTCAATTTTTGCCGGAGATCTACCTTTTTGGATGCTCAAGTTCATATGAACCATTTTAGATTTTTTTGTTTGTGTTGAAAAATTTTAAAATTTTCTGAAGGTTCTGAAACGTCTCGATATCGCTCCCAATCGATTCAGGAGGTCAAAAATAGGGTTTCTATCAACTTTCGGCTTTTTACCTCGACGCATACTCTGTCGAGGTATTTTAAAATTTTTCCAGGAAAATTTTCTACCAAAAAATATGGATTCAAGGGGAAGTTACAAATTCCGAAAAATTTTGCTTTAATCGATCAAACAGGTCACCAGAATGGGTAATCCGAGATTTTAGATATTGATGTTCATTAGGGTGGAGTGAAAAAAAAACTTATCTTGGATTTTGACCAAACTTGTTGGGGTGGTTTACTTTAAGTGGGAAACCTCCCAAAAAAAATTGAGCTCCCTTTAAAAAAACGCTGTTTTTTGTGTTTTTTAGTCAATTAAAATTGTGTGAGAAACCTTATGCGATTTGTGTTTCTACATCTCCCTAAACCATCGCCATTCTTCTCCGATCAAAACTCAGACCGCTACCAGGAGGTTGGAAAGTTGCAGATTGCAATATTCCAATAATATGACATTTTCACTAAGCTGGAATGTTTTTCTTTTCAACGAGTAATTGAACAAAACATTTTTTCAACCACAGAAAGTGAATTTTGAAAAAAATTTGAAAATTTTATACACCAGTTCAGCCAACAGCAAATCATAAAATTCCAAAGTACGGAATTTATATCGACTTTAAATTAATTATTTTTTTCCCTGAAAATATTATGTATTTTTTTTTTCAATCACTAGAATTAGTACATTTCGAATTTTTTTTGGAAAATTTTATATGTCAGTGCAGCCGGTTACAAATCGTGACATGCCACACTATGGAATTTACGTTGACCTCGAATTAATTTTTTTATCGTTTGAAAAATTCACAATAATTTTGTTTTAATCATCAGAAATAAAATTTTTTCAATTTTTCTTTGAAAATTTTGTACGTCAGTGTAGCCAGTTGCTAATTGTGATATTCTGATATTATGAACTCGAATGCACGTCAAGTTGCCCTATTGACAAAAATGCTAGCACATTGCGCTAGCATTAGGTAGCATCTTTTTGGACACTTTTTTTTAACAATAAGCTAGCATTCTGCTAGTATGATCCTAGCACATGCTAGCAAAAAGCTAGCATTTGCTAGCGAATGTGTGCTAGTTCGACTTAAGTTAGTGAAAACACTCGCATCACACTAATATAAGTCGAACTAGCACACATTCGCTAGCAAATGCTAGCTTTTTGCTAGGATGTGCTAGGATCATACTAGCAGAATGCTAGCTTATTGTTAAAAAAAGTGTCCAAAAAGATGCTACCTAATGCTAACACAATGTGCTAGCATTTGCTAGCATTTTTTTCAATAGGGTGATTGCACAAATTTTTTCTGCAAATCAATAGAAGTATGTTTTGAATTTGAAGACATCAGAATATCACAATTAGCAACTAGCTTCACAGACGCACAAAATTTTCATATCTGACGATTTAAAACAAAATTATTGTGAATTTTTCAAACGATTAAAAAAACAAATTCGAGGTCAACGTAAATTCCATAGTGTAGCATGTCATGATTTGTAATTAACTACCCTGACATACAAAATTTTCCAAAAAGATTTCCGAAATGGTATACTTCTAGTGGTTGAAAAAAAAATACATAATGTTTTCAGGCCAAAAAATAATCAATTCAAAGTCGATATAAATTCCGTACTTTGGAATTTTATGATTTGCTGTAGGCTGCATGGTGTATAAAATTTTCATTTTTTTTCAAAATTCACTTTAAGTGGTTGAAAATTTTTTTTGTTCAATTACTCGATGAAAAAAAAACCATTCCAGCTTAGTGAAAATTTCATATTATTGGAATGCTGCAATCTGTAACTTTTCAACTCCCTATTAGCGGTCTGAGTTTTGATCGGAGAAGTATGGCGATGGTTTAGGGAGATGTAGAAACTGAAATCGCATCTTTAAGTGCTGCGAAGGCTTCTCACACAATTTTGATTGACTAAAAAACACAAAAAACTGCGTTTTTTTCAAAAGGAGGTGCACTTTGAGCACCTTCTGGTCCCCTTCCCTTGTCCCTACGGCTCAAATTTTTTTGGGAGGTCTCACACTCAAAGTAAACCACCCTACCAAATTTGGTCAAAATCCACGAAATGTTTTTTTTTCTCCACCCTAATATTCATATGGTCCATTTTTTGGGGATTTTTTTCGCTGCTGGGAAAATCCAAAATTTTCTGGAGGCTTCGAAAAGCCTCGAAACCACTTCCAATCGATTCGAGAAGTCGAAAACAGGATATATACCAAATTCCAACTGTTTTCGTTGATTGGATAAAATTTTGGTACATTTCAGGGTCATGGGGTAATTTGAATTTTCAAAAATTGGTCAAAATTTGAGAAATAAACTTTAGCACCTGAAATCTTGGATATCGATTTTTTTTAGGATCTATTTTCGATATATTTTTGTTTCGGTTCAAAATTTTACTTTCGGTTGGGATACCTACTTCTCTTGTAAGTATTGATCCATTTATCAGAAATCAACTTCACCGGAAAACCTCTTGCAAAGAAGGCTAAAAATGAAAAACTTTTGATTCGAATATCATTTTTAGGAAAAGTGGGTCACCATATTCCGAATTCAATGCTGATTTCAGACCTTCGAATAGAATTTAGCCAACGTGTCACAATTTTAAAGAATAGCCATACTATTTCCACTCATTATGTACTTCGACGATCCTTTGAAAAACAAAGCATTAGCAACTTATTTGACATTCCAGTCGAAAATATTGCCTATCTAGTTGTAAATGATTAAACAAAGGCTCTCCCTTTATCTGCCCGTTTCCCTTTCGAACTTTTTATGGACACAGTGAGCTAACTTTTTTTGTTTGTTTTTTGTTCTAGGTAAGCGAACATTTTTCGTATCTTTTGTATATGGTGCTATAAAGGTGGCATCGCGGACGAATGCAGGTAAAAATATAGTGTAGTTTATATTTACGTCGCTTAAAAACATTATCGTTGTCGGAACAAAAGAACGGAGAGAGAAAAAATCGGCTATACGAAGTTTTATCTGCGAACACAACAACGAGAAACGATTGGCAAAAACAATGAAACACGATGTGATGTGAATAGCATTCTTATCTCGAATGTGCAGATGAAGCAGACATAACAATATGAAAAATAATGCTCATTTAAATCGGATTAAAATTACCAGCAGACTGGAGTTGTCAGCGTGTATGCTGAAAACAAAAAGCAAAGTAGTCGATACTTATCACACGATGATCCTGCCTACGAGTTTTTCAATGATGCTGATATGCCTTTGAAGCTGTATTATGCATACATTTGATCTAATTTTTTTCCAGAATTATATGTAGATGTGAAAATATCAAGTAGTAGAGTGGATCGAGAAAAAAGTACCTTGAAATTTCGGCAAAAATTGATGAGATTGTTTACATTGTTGAGAGAACTCTCAAATAATTATGAACCCTCCGCTCAAATGGGAACGGAGCTGGGGACATTAAAGTGGATTTATTTTCGAAAAAACAACCTTTTCCTCACTTTTGGATAGTTCCTTTCGCTAGAAACCTTGGTTATGTTCTAAAAAGGTGCCATTCAAGTTTCTATACCTTTGTAAACCATTGACCTCAAGTTGATTTTTTCCAAAAAAAAAATTGGGAAATTTTCTTTAATAGGTAAGTACCTATCTTTAACCATTAGCCCAGACTGAGAAATAATATGAATTTTGATGCAAAATAAAGAGACAATGCGATTGTGTTAGGTTTGTGCTCGTTTGTGCTCCCTCCCTTTTATGGGCGGGGCATCTGAAATGGCGCCTGTCCATTCAAAATTGAGGGACGAGTGTGGGGTCAATCGATTGTGCTAGGTTTGTGCTCTTTTGTGCTGACATTATTAGAATTTCAGACGCCCCGCCCACAGAAGGGAGGGAGCACAAACGAAAATAATGTCAGCACAAACGAGCACAAACCTAGCACAATCGATTGACTCCCTCCCCTGCAACATTTCAGGCGCCCCACCCTGACCTATATTCATTTTCAGGGAAAGGGAATGAGCACAAACGAAACTAATGCCAGCACAAAAGAGCACAACCCCACAAACGATTGATCCCATTTCATTTTTAAATTTTGATCAGGGTTTCAAAAACGGACTTGTTTTTGTTTTTGATAAAATTAAAACGTTTTCTTTTTTAGAAACACTATTTTTCCTTTTTTGTATTTTTTTGAAATTCAGAATGTGAATACATACAGTGAATGATAGTTATAATTCAAGTTATAAGGCGAAATCTTGAAAAATTCGGATTTTCCAATCATAAGCATAAAAAAGCTGAGATTTTATAGAGAAAAGAAACACGAAAAAGAAAAACGAACTTGTCCTTTTATTTTTCGTTTCATGGGATTATGATGTAATGAAATAATGATGGCTCATTTTTTATTCCAGTTTATGAAGACATTCATTAAAAAACACGACATTTTGCCCATTTTCTTGCTCTTTTGATAATTTTTTTGACGTTTCATCGTCATAATATTTAGTACTATCTATGTAAGTAATTGAACCATCATTATTGCATTAAATCATGATCCCATGAAACGAAAAATAAAAAGATGAGTTCAATTTTCATTTTCATGTTTCTTTTCTCCAAAAAATCTCAATTTTTTAATGATTGTGATTGAAAAATCCAAATTTTTCAAGATTTCACCTCATAAGTTGAATTACAACTATCATTCACTAAACTCAATTTTTAAGAGTTGGAATTTAGAAAGCTTGGGCTTTTTGTACCCGAAATATTTCATTTTAAAAATTTATACCTCATCATCCCACCACAGGTCTGTATAGATTCAAAATTCAATTTAATTCAAATTACTTTTTTGCTACCGTAATGCTGGTAAAAAAATTAAAAACGAAATCACATGGTTGTTCGAATAGTATGAGCAATGAAGCGTTTTCAAAAACGTAGAAGAGATTTCAGAGGGGAGCGGTGGTGTAGAAAAGTAGGGTACAAGATAACAGAATTATCCATCTTCGTCACTTTAGATCTGACTAGAAATAGTCACAGTGTTGCCATTGTCAAAGGATTAAATTCTCGGAATTTTCTATCAACATATTTTTCGCATGAATCTGTTCTAAATGCGGGAGATACGTATAGAATAATTTCTTTTAAATATTCAAATTTTCAACCCTGTATATCTAGATCTACGACCCAGAATGAAACATAATCACTTTACACCACACTCCCACGCTTTAAAACTCATGAATCATTTCTTTCTCGAGCAACGCTTCTTTTAAACGCATTCTTTTCGAAACAGCGTCACACAACGTGAACACACTTTCCTTGAAAATTCTTCGTTAAAACGTTTTTGTATATCAGATAATGTACCTAGCGAAATTTAAATTCTCTAGGAGGCGCATTAGTCATGATAAAAATTAACCTTTTTCACTTGACACCGCGTAAAATTTGAAATTTAAATCATCTTCGCGGAGATTTTCACGTGAGCGAGGAACTTCGCGTTGGTTCGAGGTAACATACACATACACCGGGACGTGTAAGTCGCAAACTATATCCAAAGTTAAACATCATGTTGGAAATTTTGTCGAAAAATTCTTCGCTGTGAATTTATACAAAGTTGACGTGTCGGCCGCAAAGACTTATACTGGCTTTTTCGTTGATTCCACGAGACGTGGGCGCGGGTGTTCTTTCGACTTCTACCTTGAACCTTTTGTTCGGTTTACGTTTATCTCGAGGTAATTTGTCCCTATCAGTTCAACACGATCATCGATTCCGCAGCGTAAATTTTATTCAACCCGGGAAAGAAAAATCTACCTACGTTGACCGCGAGGATTTCGAAATAATCGTACGTTCTTCCTACGCTCGGTACACACATTTGGGAGAAAGCAATGTGTACGGATGTGGATACCGTGGTTTATTTGCCGAGCTAAATTTACAGGTATATATACGACGTGACAGCGATATTTTATTACTGTATCGAATGACATAACACGATGATGTATTAGCCCGAGAGAGTACCTTTCTACGCACTGTTTAGACCGCAGATGCGTCCTCTAATCACCCTTTTATGTGGTTACCTAGCCGTTTATTTAGATGTATGATGATCTTTCACAGGTTGCAAATTACGTATAATTTAGCTCAACCTACCTACCTAGTGAGTTGGATGAAAAACCAACCTGGATTTTCACGAAAATTGGTAGGTAAGGTAGTTGACTTTCAGTAGAGATCACCAGGAAAATTTTTGAGCCCCCTAGACCAAACAAGGAAGGAGCTAGGAAACCTTAAAGTGAGGTTATTTTCGAAAAAATTCGAGTTTTTGTCACTTTCATTGGACATAAAAATGCCGTATACTATTTTAGAGGTTTGGGAATTTGTGAAATTTTGCAATTTTTGTATGGATTTTTCTAAATAAATGTTAGGCACATCAAAAACCCCATCCATTAACGTGAAAACGTCGTTCTCTTGTTGGGAAAAATTACCGAAATTGACTGATTTCCAGTAAGTTTTCAATGTTTTTTTTCGCATTTTGATGTGTTTTTTTGATTTTTTAATACTTAAACGTCGCTAAATTTCAGTAAACTTCAATGATTTTTACCAATCCGTTGATGATTTTTTTCTCACTGAATTAAGAAGGTGCATCGAAAAAAAATTCCTCATCAATTTCTTTTTGTGCTGGAATTTTAACTACTTTTCAGTGATCTTTCACTGATTCAAAATAAAGAGATGGTTTGAAAGCACCGATCTGTTTTTAAAATTTTGATCTCATTGGAATCACACGTTCATGTCTAGCGTTCATATCCCTAGCAGCACAGAAAGTCGTATAGATATCTATAGCAAGTCAACTTCATCTACTTCATCTAAATCTAAACGTGATATCGTATAGATGTTGTTTTGATACATGAAATTTGATGAATCTTCGGACATTAAACACTATGTCTGACACACATCGTATAAACATATGGTTTAAGATTTATTTCTGAATCTACTGTTTGATGTCTATCAGACATTGTATAGATGTGAGAAATCGATGAGTAGTTATCGAATTTAGATATCTACCCGACATATTTTAAGATGTCAATGTCACATCGAATGAATATCTATTTTAGATGAAGGATAATGTTAATTTTTTTCATATCTTATTGATATCTAATAGTCTACATCTTATAGACATCCTGTTTTAGACCATTAACTTGATGAAAAAATAAACAAGTTAATGGTCTAAAACAGGATGTCTATAAGATGTAGACTATTAGATATCAATAAGATACCTATGAAAATATGAACAAGTTACTGATCTAAAAACGGATGTCTGTAAGATGTGGATCAGACATTGTGGTATACATCTTATTTCATATCTTATTGATGTCTAATGATTCACATCTTATAGACATCCTGGTTTAGACTATGAACTTCTGTTTTTTTTTTTAAAACCAGTTTTGATGCACTCCTTCATGAGGTTTTAGCCATTTGAAATTTTAAACAATGAAAAGGGGCTCAACAGCAAAGTTCTGCTATTTTTTAAAAAATCCCCAAAACGTGTTTTTTTAAAATGTAGATCAGCCTCACCTATTCACATTTGGCAATTTCCTTGTACTAGGGACCAAAAATCTGGAAAACCCATATAGAAGTGTTGTTTTTTGACAGATTTTTCAAATTTTGAACGTTTTATATGGAAGGAAATAGCCTATTAGAAAAAAAAAGTCAAATTCAAGTTTAACGGGTCAAAATACCCCGATAAACACCCTTTTCGCGATTGTTTACCATTAAGTCTGAAAATTCACTTTTTTTGTCATGAAAAATCGGTGAAAAAGTGACTTCTCACGCATTATGGAAAAAGATCGTAAAAAGGGTGTTTATTGTGATATTTTGACCCGCTAAATACAGATTCGACGTTAGTTTTTTCATTTCATCATTTTCTTCCATATAAAACGTTCAAAATTTAGAAAATCTGTCAAAAAACAACACTTCTGCATGAGTTTTCGAGATTTTTGGTCCCTAGTACAAGGAAATCGCCAAATGTGAATAGGTGAGGTTAATCTATAGGTATTTAAAAAAACACATTTTAGGGATATTTTCAGAAAGTAGCTGAATTTTGCTACTAAGCCCCTTTTTACTGTTGGAAACGTCAAACGTCCAAAAACCTCACAACCGAGTAAATAAAAAATGATGAAAAAAAGTTATCGTAGAGTACACCTCTACGAGATGTACTTAAATTTGTCTTAAAGAACAGAAAATTTCATTTATTTCATCCCCGAAAATAATGCCTAATATGGCCATAAATCCAAAATGGCAAGGGGGGAGAGATCAAAACATTTTCCGGAATTTTTTTACATAAAAAGCCATTATTTGGGAGGGGGTTAGACCGAAAATCGGAGCTGGGGCCAAATTCACCTCTTACCCGGCTATACCCTTCGTATTCTACAACCTCAAAAACATATATTTTGATGAATCACTTGAAAAATTGTAAAATTCAAAATTTTTCAAGTCTACTCTCTCCTCTTCCCCAACCCATCAGCCTGAAAAGAAAAATATTTTAGAAGGTGTATCCTACACTTTCGAAAACTTTGATTCTAATACAACTTGAAAAAATTATGAAATTCAAAATTTTCCATTTCAAGTCTACTTTTCCTCCTCCCCACCAACTCTTCATCTGGAAAAAAATATTCCCAAGGGTGTATTCTACACCTTCAAAAACTTGGGTTTCAATATATAACCCCGAAAAATTATGAAATTAAAATTTTTCCAAGTCTCCCTCACACTCTACCCCCATCCCAACCTTTCAAATAAATTTTAATCATCATCAAATTTTTATTGTACACTTTTGAAAGAATGAATTTTGATTTCTTATTCAAAAAAACTGCAAAATTTCAATTATAAATTTGTTAAATGTGTCCTAAAATTTTATTTTTACTGTAAGATGTTAAAAAAGTAAAAAAATTTCCCAATTTGATTAAAATTGAAAAAAAATTTGACTTCGGGTTTAAGAATTACTTTTAGTAGTAAATCTTGAACCTGACATGGTGGCGTGCTCCTCTAAACCAAGACCTACAGAACCAGTAAGTACATCAAAGTATATCTAACACATGACAATAATTAGACATTGCATAGATGTTCAACAGAAACATTAGTAAGATGTCAACTAACAGACATTGTAGTGATATATGTACATATATATCTAAAAGATGTCTGTCCCACATCATTTTTAGATGTGGCTTTATTTTATTTATACATCGAATTCTGATATCTATTAGACATCTTTTTTAGATGTCTAATAGATATCAGAATCTGGTATAAAATAAAGCCATTATGTTTAAAAATGATGTGGGATAGATATTGACTGATATCTTCCAGACATCAAGTTTATCTAATTGTTATCGACAATGTCTTATCTAAGATGTCGATTAGACTTGCTATAGACTTCCAGTAGATCTACTTTTCGCATTTTAGACATTCTATAGATGTTCTACATCGATTTTCGACATCTGACAGACATACCTTCATCTAGAAATCGACATCCTACATACATCTATACAATGTTCTGTGCTGCTAGGGATCGCACCAATTAAATCTATTACTTAACATTCGTCATTTTTGAGACATCCTGTGTACATTTTTCTTGAATGGAGATATTGAAGTGATTACTTACAATATTTTTGGATTTCTTATGATGGGCGCTATACAAAAAGGTTCAAAATTTTTCAGTTCCATGTACAAGATGTCCAAAAAATCAAAAAAAAAGAGGGGGGAATCAAATCTTGAGATTGTGCAAATTAAAACAGTTCTTATGAGACCTAAGTTTTTGAAATCGGTTCAGTAGTTTTCAAATTATTGTTCACAACTTCTTTAAAAATTATGATAAATTCCTCTCTTTCGAGAAAATGACTTCTCACCCACTGCAAAATGGAGAAAAAATTATGGAACAAAAAACGATGCTTCCTTTTGCTTTAAACTTTTTTAATTTTTCCAATATTTTTTACCCGAGTGTCCCAAAAAAACCAGTTTTGTATAAAAAATCAAAAATGCATCACTTTTTGTTCAACCCTTTTTTTCCTACATTGCGGTGAGTAAGAGATAAGGTAATTATATTGGAAGAGAGGAATTTATCATTATTTTTAAAGAAATTTTAACAAAATTGGAAGCTACCGAAGTGATTTCAAAAAATTTAATCTCATAAGAATAGTCTTAATTTGTACAATCTCTAGACTTACTTAATATACCCACTTAATTTTTTGAGAAAAAGAAAGTTTCATGATTTTTTGAATATCCTGTTGATGAAACAACTGAGAGAATCACTTCTATAAATCTTCTCCATTCAGTAAAAATTGACAAACCATTTTTGTCCGAATGGAACGGACTTCGCCTCCACAGGAACCGGCTGCAACTTTAAACGAATTTGCATTCCCAGTACATACAGGGTAAGGCATTAACAACGCAAATGTGCTCTGAAAAAATTCAAATCATGAATAAAAATTTACTATTTTTAAAAAAAATGTTGGAATATAGATTGAAGAGTTTAATTTCTTCTATAATTCTGGAACCTAAATCATCCAAATTTTGAAGAGCAGTTGCATAAACTCTATCTTAAAAAGTCTGACATGACCTTCCAGGAAGAAACCGACCTTTGGTCCGAAAAAAAAATAAAAAAAAAAAGTTTCTCAATCAATCCAAAACAAATGATAATCATTGTTTTGGATTGATTGAGAAACTTTTATTTTAAATTTTTTTTCGGACCGAAGGTCGGTTTCTTCCTGGAAGGTCACAGAGTCTGAATAAATGTGTAAAATTGAAATTCTTTGCTTTTTTGATAGACATGACATGTTTATGTTCAAATGTTAAACAGGTTCTCTCACCACTCATCGCGCTCTCATGAGAAAAATTCAATTTGGATTTCCAGGGCAAGGGTTATGTGTTTTAGGCATAGACCTTAGAGTTAACATGGACCGCGCTTTGTGATAAAATCCGTGTTCCAAGATCTGTGGATTCTATAAGTGAAGTAGTTCCAAAGAAACAAAAGTTATCAGTATTTTGTATATGTAGATTAAAATTCAAAATTTTTTGAAATTTGACCATTTATGCTCTTACGATGGGAATCAGCGCTGTATAGCATGATTTTCAACTCTTTCTACTGCGAAACAGTAAAAAGTGGGAATAGTAAATTTTGATAATATCTGTTCGTTTGGAACTACTGTTTTAGGAAGGATCAGGGCTACCATTTTCAGTGGAATTGAATGTCTTGGGTCATTCGGGTTGCCACTGTGTCGATTTTAACCTTCTGTTGCGTTGTTAATGCCCCACCCTATACTTATAGATTGTCTGTTTTGAGAAGTAAGGGTAAGTTGTATTTTATAATTGTGATTTTCCAAATACAGCGTGCCAGTTTCAAAAACTCATCAAAACTTCTCCATTTCATATCTTTTAATTTGTAAGTTGGAACCATCTTGGGAGTTATTTGGCTTTTGGATGCACTGCAAGTGACATAGAAAATCAAAATATCATGTGAATCGTGAGGAATTTGAATAACTTTGTCATTTCTAGTGGCCCTCTGGTAGGCCAAAGTTTACTATTTCAATGATGGAACTGTAGAATTGGTGAAGGAACTGCAGAAGTGGTGAAATGAGGGGAGTTTGTGCTGGCAGCATCTCTCTTCATTGACCGCTTCTTTGTGAGATCAACCAAGCTATGTAGAAATTGACCAACTAGCAGCCTTTCTCAAAGTGTGTGCCTGTGTGGTCGTTTAAAATCTTTCTTTGTCGCTCAAACACTCATTTCTGTCTGGGGAAGTTGTGATTCGTGAATAAAAATAGTAATGGAGATAACCTACTCAGTCGTTCAAAATTTACAGGTTTTAACAGACATATTTGTCATTAATACCACCGATTCCTGTCTCAACACATAGCTGTTGTTCAAACCACCCTTTTTGTCTAAAGATTATATATTTCCCCAAGTTTTTCCAAAAATTTTATTCAATATCAAAATTTTTCCAACAGTTCAAACTTCAAATCTCAGAATTTGTTTATTTCTGATTGTTAAATTTTTTCCAATTATTATTAAGGAAGAAATTTTGAAAAACATGAAGTTGGAAAAAACGTTAAAAAATCAATGTAAAAATTTTATAATATGAAAATTTTCTAATTTGAAAAAACTTTTAGTATTAAAATTTTTTTCAAATCCAATTCAAGTATTCATTTTTTCAGCTTTATAGTTTTAAATAATTTTTTTCAACTCTTTGAATTTATTTCGAATAACGTCAAATTTTTCTTCATTTTTTTGATAGAAAATTTTGAAGAAATTTTCAACTTCATGTTTTTCAAAATTTCTTCCAATTTAATAAGTAGGTAATTATAGAAGAAATTTAAAAAGTAATAGAAATATGGAATCAAAACAAATTTAAAAAATCAAAGTAGTTTAAATGTTGAGAAAATTTTAATTGAAAAAAATTTTACCAATGAGAAAATTTTAAAATAGGGTGCAGCTTTGAAAAAAAAAAAAACGTAAATACAATTCTGTGAGTAATGAGTGGTGTTTTCCACTGATGTAGAATGGAAGAGCATTGAAAGACCTTGAAGTGTTTTTTTTTTTTTACATTTTAATGTATGTACCTACTTAATTACTTCAATATCAAATTGTCCCTATTTTTTGAGAAATTCAGATTTTTCAATTTTTGTTGCTTTAAAACTTTCGCTGACATTCTTTATTTAAATTTTCGAGAAAATTACGAATTTTCTTCAAATTTTATCTCATCTTGGTTTCAATCGAGCAGTTGTTTTGGCTTTTTTTTAGGAGGAAACCTTGAAAAATTAAAATTTTCCTTTCAAATTTCACTGCCTTTACATTCCAAAAAAAATCTGCAACCTCCACTCCTCATTTTTGTGCTGCTGCCTTGTCGATTACCCGGCACGGTATCCGAAGAGAACGCAAGGGACACGACTGGAAAGGAAGGAAGGAAGTAAGAAAAGTGGATTAAACGTAACACGAACGCGGAACCCGGATCCTACCAGTATAAACATCATCGAGACGAGAGAGCTGTGAGCACCACCATACTACTTACGTACGGCGTACGTGACCTTAATTATTTTGTATCCGTGCTCGTCATTTAAAATCCACCCTAGGTTTTGCTTACTCAATTAACATTCTTCCAAGCTAAATCTCTTTTCTACTTTCGTCCCCCTGCAGAAGAAAAAAAACTAAATGAAATATGCTTTTTTACCCGGGCAAAATTCCTTTCCGGTTATAAATTTTGCGGGTAGAGTCGGAGTCGCGACAACGTGTGATGCGAAACCGCGCCGCGGTGTATCACGTTGAAGGGTAAATGTAACAATGCTGTTCCGTATTTCCTGCGGGGTTGAATTTGAAAAGTTAATAGAAGCTGGGGAAACAGAGAGGGGAACGAGAACGCCGCGCCGCGAACTTACTCGAATATTTATAGGGGCTGAAACACGTCTACGTCTGATGTAAAAGCTCATTGTACTTTCGTATATTTCGGGCATTATCGAAAATCGCGTGAAAAAGTATATTCTTTTGGGTAATTATCCTTTTGCCTTTTTTGTTCGTCAGAGTCATCATTCTCAAAGGAACGGGGAAAGATGGCATGATGTTTGCAAAACTCTCGATTCCCGTGTAATTTCGAATCATCAGCCGGTGTAATTGTATACGCTCGGCGTTCGCATACCTGTCATTTGTATGCTAATTAGAGTACCTGTATCCGGTTGAAAAACAACACAGGGCGAATATTTCAATGGTGCTCGGGTGATAATCAACGAACAAAAGGAGGGACTCGTCAGTCGAGGGGGTTCCCTCGCTCTGCGTACAAATTTGGAATACAGAAAACAAGATGAGAAAAAACAAGGTTTACCGACCTACGAAACATATTACGTCGACTTTTAACTATCCGGTGTGCAAATCACGTTTGTATATGGTGCGACTAGGACTGGGACGTGTATGGGTATGTCATGACCGGGGAATGAGCTGGTGAAGCGTGCGAGAGACGCGTGATGACGGAGCCATGAAAAATGAGAACGTTGATAGCGCGGAGGATGTTTTAAGAGGTATTTTATATGTAAATTAACATTATATTTTACAGAGAAATTATGCCTCTCGAAAGTAATTAAATGCCCCTCGTGGCACCGTCTTTCTATATCGCGGGTACAGTATAAAAGCTCCTGAATCATGCATAACGATAATGTCTCTTAGATTAGCATTCTTCCATTATTATAAACTCTCGTGTTAGTATTTCCAGCGACACCGGGGCTGCTGCTGTGGTACGTGTGCGTTAAATCGGGTACGACGCCGAACCACCCTTATCCTCGTGAACCTCGTTCGCTGGAATATGCGACTATTAGGTCCGGGTATAAGGTAGCCCCCGTATAGTAAAAGGTGGGAAATCGTTTTTGTTTCACCTTGTATGTATATAGGTGTACTATGCAGATATAACAGCGTATAATACGTTAATTGAAAATTGTAATAATAATCAATTTTAGGACTAAGTATCTGACGTCTAATCTCGCCCTCGTCCTTCCAATCCTCTTCATCCATATACGTATAAATGGCGCCATGTAGATACCTATCCCTTAATTATGGCTTAGGATAAAAATTAACCTCAATAGCGACTGTACGCGATATTGTTATACATTATTCATCGGGTATAAATTGTAAAGGTATGTCCTACATAAACCTTACGAAAGTAAATGTGGTAAACCTATATTGAAATTTAATTTCGAAAAGTCGATGTATTATGTGGAATATCATCTATTCGCGTTTGACATCGAATAAGTCACCATCTGTGGGCGATACCTTGAACTACAATGAAAAAATGATCACTTTTAGGGTTCCTGGTCTCTGAAGGCCGTGGAACCCTAAATAAATCACCGACGACTAAATTTACACGGAATAAAAAATAGTACGAAAGACTAAATCTGCCCTGTTTGACTCATGCGAGTGTTCCGACCATGCAACCTTGATTTTTTTAAAGTCTATTATTATTTTCAAATTTTTTTCTTCTTTCTTCAGAATTTTTTCAACTCCAGTATCTTTTTCTTAAGATATTTTTCGACTCCTAAAAATTTTTTTCCAAAATGTTTTTCAACTCTAAACATTTTTTCAACTCCAATGATATTTTTTCTCAGCCCTGAAAGAGCCTTTCCGGATAAGGGTCAAAAACGGCCCCTGCCTCAAAATTGATCAAAACTGACCCAAAATGTTACTCCTAGCCTAAAACCAACCCCAAAATTTTTTTGACCCCTCACACCCTCCCCTTCCGGAATTATCGCACCCCCCATGTCGAAAATTCAACTCGCGATATCAAGGAAGGGGTGGATGAAAAATTTTGAAATTTTCACAGATTATATATCTTGTCGAGTAGTATACATGAGAATTTTTTGAAAATCTTCGGTTCAAATTTTTTCAATTTTTTTGCATGTTAAAATTTTAAAAAAAATTTAGGGGAAAAAACGTGTTTTTCACCACTTTTCACAATTATTAACAAGAGAGGTGTATCTCAACTCTAAGGAAAATGTTGTGCCGAAACAAAAATAAATTGAAAGTACATCATAAAAGATTGAAATTTCCAAAATTTTAAGTGCTGTAGTGAATTTCTCGAATTTTGGCGAATTTTTAAAATTTCAATATCACTTCCTCGCCTTATAAATCATGAAAGGGTACCGGCGCGGCGCGGTGGTTAAGATGAGCGAATCTGCCCCCGAGCTGAAATTCAAAACTAACCAATGGAAGCTGGTTCTTATGGTCTGAAAACCTTGTGGAAAATTTTTGGCCCCCTACCCCTCTCCTATCCTTAGTTATGGACCAAAACATCCTTTTTTCAGCCTTTTCATTACGAATTTTTATTTTCGCGAGTTTTCAACCAAACTTTTTCAAACTTGCATGGGTAGTACACTATACTGAGGGGTATTAGTTGATGGTTTGAAAAAATGTTTTGATGATTTCTTCTAGCTGAAACTCGTGTTTGAAAACTTCAAATCGAGTTTTCTACATGATGGTTCAGATGTTCAATTCTGAAAAAAAAATTCATGTATCTAGTCCTAAAGTGGTCATTTTGAGTCGAAATTTTTTTTGTGCAATTTTACCCCAGAATACGTATTTATACACCACTTTTCCGATTTTTACTTCATTTCATTCCTTCTTTGCAATTTTTGTAATTTCAAGTACAAATAGGTAAGTACAGCAGAAGGCTCAAAATTGAACATGTCACTTTCTGTGTACATGAAATTGGCATACGAAAATTTTTTGCAACAGATCCGTGTTCAGCAGCTCAAACTACTTGCATATACCCCATTTATACGATCAAAGCACCCAAATTTTGAAAATTCACCTTTCACCCAACGAATAAATTTTTCAAAAATACGTACGCCAATACCAAGACTAAGGTTATCCACATTTACATTTGTGAAAAAAATTCCTTAGAGTTGAAATACCTCTCTTGTTATTTGTGAAAAGTGGTGAAAAACACGTTTTTTTTGGTTTTGATTTTTTTTGATCATGTTGCACCCAGTTTCGGAATATGAAAAAAATATATGTGATGCATGACCACGTAACAGAAGTAATAAAAAAATTCCAGCCATGACACCCCCCCTCAAAAAAATTTTTGTTTTTTTTTAAATTTAAACATGCAAAAAAATTTTAAAAATTTGAACCAAAAATTTTCAAAAAATTCTCATATATACTACTCGACAAGATGTATAATTTGTGAAAATTTCAACATTTTTCATCCACCCTTTCCGTGTGTATCGCCTTATCTATGGATCGTAATGAAAAAATTTTCGAACCAAAGTTGTTCCTCAGCACCTGATGTACATTTTCATTTCTTATCAAAATCCATTTTGGAGCAACTCCTGCCCCTTAAATTTAGAAACAAAACATGTTTCTGAGAAAACCTCAAAATCACATTTTCTTCATTTTAAGCAAACAGTTTCAGAGGTACGACAAAATTTGTAATCGAATTTTTTCTTTCTAATGAGCTCTATCACGACCATTTTCATCAACTTTTTCCGACAGAGTGGATCTCTCCCCCTTCCTCATTTTCACAAAACTTGGACCCATGAACAAAATTTGCTCCAAAATGAATTCCGATAATGAATTAAATTATGCATTAGATACTTATCGAAAAACAAAAATTGTTCAATTTTTTTTCGCAGGTTCTACTTTTGAGGTGGGGGGGGGGAGGGAGGAGATCCATCCTTTCGGGAAAAGTTGGTGAAAATGGTCGTGATAAATCTCATTGGAAAGAAAATTCAATTCTGAATACTTTTGTGGTTACAAATTTTGCCGTATCTCTGAAACTTTTCGCTTAAAATGAAGAAAACGTGATTTTGAAGTTTTCTGAAAACTGTTTCATTTTCAATTTTGGGAGGCAGGAGTTGTTCTAAAATGGATTTTGATAAGAAATTAAAATGTACATTAGGTGCTGAGGAACAACTTTTGTTTGAAATTTTTTTCATTACGACCCATAGATAAGGCAATGCACGCGTTTGAAATATTGGTGGGGGGGGTGGATCCTAAGAAACAGGTGAAGAGAAAAAAGGGGCAAACTGGCTTAATTTCTTTATTTTAGTGTCCAGATCAAAAATCAATCATAATATCAATTTTAACAGAAATTTCACTCGGAAGCCTTTTTTTGTACGATTGGGACCTGACTACAAGTTTATATTCGAAATCAGCACTCCAAATTCATAACAAATAGTACGTCACTCAGTATTTCTAGCTTTTGGGAAATTTTCAGTCCCCTCAGTGTCCCACTTCTGGGAGTGGCGAAAATTCTTGGTAATCATCTCACCGTCAAAGCAAGAATAATTAATTTGTTAAAAATTGTGAATCAAAGGTCGTGGGGACTAATGGGAGACCAACTCAGTAATCTTAGTACGTACGCTCTTGGTGAAAAGAGTGGAAAGGAGGCTACTTGTAAGTACTTTTTTTTGTGAAAAATAGGCCGCGTAAATGAAGGAAAAAATATTCTCCCGAAGGGGTGCGGAATTAAGCAATTGACCTTTTATTTAGAATAAAAATCGACACACTACGTGTACTACTCGATTTTTAATAATTTTCAAAAATTTTCTATTTCCCAGAGCTAGAATTGATCATTTTTTTCGTTTTTGTAGCAGCGCCCTTTACTGGAGCTCACAGTGGGATAGAAAAAATTCTAGGCGGCAAAAAATCATTAACTTGATTTCGTGCCCCAAAAAAAATCTGAAACTTGGTAATTAGGGGTTTTTTGACACGCTGAATTCATTTTTGGAGAAATTTTGACCCTAAACCCTTCAGGTGAGGGTGGGGGAGGGGGTTGAAACCCAAAATTTCGGAATTTTTCGAGTGGGGTGTCAAAATATATGTTTTCGAGCCTCCTGAATTCGAATCCGAGGGTACTTTTTCAATTCAACCCCATGGAAAAGTGGGGGAGGGGGTTGAAACCCAAAATTTCGGAATTTTTCGAGTGGGGTGTCAAAATATATGTTTTCGGGCCTCCTGAATTCGAATCCGAGGGTACTTTTTCAATTCAACCCCATGGAAGAGTGGGGGAGGGGGTTGAAACCCAAAATTTCGGAATTTTTCGAGTGGGGTGTCAAAATATATGTTTTCGGACCTCCTGAATTCGAATCTGAGGGTACTTTTTCAATTCAATCCCATGAAAGGGTAAGGGAGTGGGTTGAAACCCAAAATTTCAGAATTTTTTGAGTGGGGTGTTGAAATATATGATTTCAAGTCTACTGAATATAAATCTCAGGTTAATACACAACTTTCATCTCTTACATGCGTTGGTCCTAATGAGGGGGGCTAGGGGGCTAGGGGGCTCCAAGGGGTCGAATCAAAAAAAGGACCGAATGTTCGTAATCAGTGCCTCCAAAAACCCAACAAAGGACACGTCACACGTAATTATTGATTTTTTTTAATCGAATTTTTACATTATAAAAAGGGGCTAATATAGGGGTTCAGAAGGGTGGGATGAAAAAATGGAATACGTATTCGAACTCAGAGCCTTCGAATTAGTAGTAATTGATATGCCATACACAACTTTCATCTCTTACATGCGTTGGTCCTAATGAGGGGGGCTAGGGGGCTCCAAGGGGTCGAATCAAAAAAAGGACCGAATATTCGTAATCAGTGCCTCCAAAAACCCAACAAAGGACACGTCACACGTAATTATCGTTTTTTTTTTTAGTTTTGATATTATTAGGGGGGGATGAAAAAATGTAATACATATTCGAACTCAGCACCTTCTAATTAGTAGAAATCGATACGTTTCTTTATTTTTTTAAATTTTTTGAATGCTGGTCAAAATTGTGGACCCCTGTAGGTACCCCTCAAGGGGTGTTAAGATCCCTTCTTGAAAATTTGTTGGTTGAAAAGGGGATGAAAAGTACAATGCATTTTGAGTAAAAACGCAAAACCCCCAGGTCAAAAACCGCGTGATATGACGTGAAATGAGATTACAGCAAATTGCAGTAATTTCAAGCATGATTCGCATAACACAAATACGCGGCTACTACTCAGTATGGGTAGTTATGGGTGAATTTGACAAAAGCTATTGATAATATAGGTTTCAAGCTATCAATTAGCGGTAATTGTTTGGCGAACCATCTCGAATCTTTTTTTATACAGAAATTGAAAGTTTAATTACGTGTAATTTTAAGGACATAAAAGTATTTACTTTAAACGTCGAATACTTCGCTCAGGCTTCATGAAAACTTAAAACTGAACACACCATTGAATTCAGCATGAAAAATACTATCTGATAGCATATTTAAATCGCGGAATGATGATGAAATCATTCGACACAGGCGCAGTGTAGAACATATGTCATTCCACATACTGGTTTCTCATTCATACCGCGCGACTGCCCGGCATTGCCATGTCAACAGACGCGCGATTAGGCGGGTAAAAAATATGTTTCTAGATGCTCTAATACTAGTAGAACACCATCCACGTATTTTTTTCCCATTATATTCAAGTCGATTTTTCGACCTACCCTTGATTTTTTGCCGCCTAGAATTTGTTCTATCCCACTGTGGAGCTGTCAACCGCGAACATTTGCACGAACAGCTTTTCATCCTGAATAAGTTTTCTTTCATGTACATAGCTCAGCAGCAAAATAAATGAAGTTTCTGCGGTTCGCGGTATATGGTAGTCTGTCTAGCGATGCATTTTGTTTGCAAGATGCAAACAAGTAGTACTTAGATATAGTAGTTTACAATAAAACTGGTATAGTACATAGATATATGGGACAAATACTTGGCTCGGATAATAATTCAGACGTGTAAGAAAACGAAATTACGGTATAACGACGAAATTAAGTAAGATATTTCTATGTATTATGGTATTTTAATAAAAGCTCTCTCTGTATATTTGTCTTACGTTAGTTGTTGTTGTTGTTGCCACTGTCGTCGACGACGTCGCCGCGAATATATTTGTATGTAATATACGTATACGATGGTATTACGATGGTATTCTAGTTATGTCGAAATTTCTCGAATTTACATAAAGTTTTGACTCGCGCGAGTACGAGTACGTGTAATTGAAAAAGATACCTACGCGAGAGTTTTTAATGTAATAAGCTCATCTTGAGGAGAATGGTTCGTATATAGGATGGTTGGGTTTTGAGGTGATCTGATTTCATGATAGGAGATAAAATGTGCAGGTAGTAATGCCCTTGGAAAAATTAGTTTGAAGGAAGATGAGTGAACTGGGAGGGGAGGTTTTGAAAATTGGTTCAATGAATTAGCCAGTTTTGAATGGTGAATCAGCTGTTGACTGGGATTTTTGAACTAACCAGTGAAGGTTGGTCTCTATGATCTAAAACTCCAATGGAAAAATTTCGCCACCCCCCCCCCTCCCACTTCGCCACTAAACCCAAAAATTGCTCTATATGTGGCCAAAGATGAGAGGTTGGTTATGAATTTTTATATTATAAAATTGTCTCAATCGAATTTTTGCAAACTTCTAGAGATGATGAACCTTACCAAGGACCATCTCTGAAAATTTTTTGAAATTTTTTGTAATTTTTCTTCTTATCAAAATCTCTTTGAAATTTTCCTTGGGGCATACTTAGGTAAAAATTTGTTTCAAGAACTAAAAATTAGCTTTTCATCTCCGTCCGAGTGATTCCATTTGAAAATCAAACGGATAGTTTCAACTTGCTAGAGATACAGAAAGAATCGCGTTAATAGAATTGCATAACTTATTCGCCGTAAATACGCAACATAGGTACGCGTATTTACGGAAATTGGATAAAGAACTTGAATAACATGTTAATGACAGCTGTTGACACGTAGGAAAAGTTTTCTTCAGAAGATGCATAAATTTAATTTAAACGATCAATCATAATTTATGAATTTTACCTGTCAATTCTCTTGTTTTTTTTGTAAATTTGCCAATTCACAAAATTTCAACATTTACTTGCAAAAATTGTATTTTATTTAAAACGTTGTAATTTCTCAAGATGAATGTACGAAAAAAAAACCTTATCTCAAATTTTTAATGTTATTCAGCATATAAGGTGGTGCAAAATATTTTTTTGCAGAATTTTTGAGCGATGCCCCCTTGGAAAATATAATTTTTCAATTTTTCAAACTAATTTTTGTTGGTTAAAAATGGCAACACTGATGTTCAAGATTTCCTCAAAAAGCTCCTCAATAAGCCCTGTTGGATGGAAAAAGTTTCAAATTTCCTCTCATCGTGATTTTCCGGATGGCCACGTAAGAAGTTTGTGATATTCGCATTTTCTTCAGAACTTTGACTCCTCATATCTCCCCTCCAAAGGCACTTGAAGACCTGCAGTTTCATCCATTTTTTGAACTTCTATTTTCGAAGTCTATCCATGTAGAAATTATTTTAAAAAATCGAAGACCCCAAGTGCAAAAACGTGGACAGGCAGTCCTCTTTTTTTAATTACTTTTTTTTTAATGAGACGAACTGTTACCCTAAATTTAGAATTAATCCAGTCTAGACTCAAAAACAAAATTTTTTCGTTCTTATACGTTTTCGTTCGCTGAAAAGTTTCCGTTCTTCGAAGATACTCAATTCTACAACGCCAGTAAACACATCGTTACTGGGAAACTTTTGTAGAACACCTTCGGGCATTTCACCAGCAAATAACGCAATTATGAATAGACACGAGTGCATGCAGCAGTGTAATAGAAAATTGTTCGCGTGTATTCGTTCTAACCATACATTATACACGAGAAGCTGTGTTGTCGACATCAGGCGACGGGTATCAGAGAATTTGTTTTATTTTCGTATTAAACTTGGACAGTAAATCATGTTTTGCGGATGCTCAGAGCAATACAAACTACCGGTAATTGTGTGTGTGAGATGTTCGAAGTATTGGTGATTT
The DNA here is from genome assembly GCA_033439095.1 of Pseudococcus viburni. Classification (NCBI taxonomy): domain Eukaryota; kingdom Metazoa; phylum Arthropoda; class Insecta; order Hemiptera; family Pseudococcidae; genus Pseudococcus; species Pseudococcus viburni. The sequence goes on along the minus strand of JAVBJF010000106.1, from coordinate 268,379 downwards.
AGATGACGCTGAGCACTGGCGATGACGTTATTTTTTAAGTACAGGATGTACCATTTAATTTGTGAAATCGCAACTTTAAAGTCACTCTGAAGTCACCGATTTAAGAATGGAGCTCTCGAGTTTGCGGTATTGTTTCTTGGAATTTTTAAAGTCGGATTAGTCATTTTACAAATTTTTGCGTCTGTGGAAAGAAAAATTGAGCGATATAAAAGAGCAAATAAAGTCGAAAAAAAATCAAAGAAATAATTATAAAAATATTTCAAATCGATACTTTGAAAGAAAAAAATTAAAAATTGGTTTTTAGGAGGCATTTGAACAAAGCTTATTACCAGGGTATGGAACCAGTTGGAACCACGACCAAAAAAAAACAGTAGAACCACTTTTTTTCAAATTTTCAAATTAGAACCAGCATCAATTGGAACCATTTGAAAATTTTATGGAACCATTCCCAATAAAGACCACCAGAGAGGAGTAATTTTGAAACTAAACAGAACCACAACCACAAGAATATGGTATTTTGAAAACATACCACCAATACAAGAACCATATTAAATGAATTTTCTTACAACAGAAGAACAACCACGAACCACCACCATTTGATGAATCGGTTCTTAATTCAAATTTGTAAATAAATACAAACATGTATTATTCAATTTTTAATGATCTCAACTTCAATTTTCAAGTTCAATGTTCAATAAAACAAAGAATGAGTTTCTAAACTTCAATATTGTAGACCTAATTTTGATTTCAAAATTTAAAGTTGATCAGAACCAGAACCAGAACCACAAGAAGTGAAAAACGTGAAACAAACCCAGAATCACAACCTAAAAAAAAACCTGATTACCGAAAGACTTCAGAACAGGGATCTGGAGCGGAACCGGAGGGAGGAGGGCCCCCATCTGGGGGATTTTTCCGGAGCCGGAGCTGGAGGAACTTTTGTAAAAATTTCGGAGCCGGAGCCACTTTGAAAAAAATTTCGGAGCCGGAGGGACCACATTGGACCCCCTCCGGCTCCTCGCTCCGGAGGTCCCTCTTTTGTATTTTCAATTTCAGAACGTTTTCATTTCCCTCACCATTCCAGTTTGGTCCACGCTGTGACGCGCACTCGCTACTGCGCATCACACAACATGTGTGTGGTTTGAGAATCACTGTATCAGTGTCCAGTGTCACTGTGTAATTTCTCATTTCTCTACCACTGGGACACAGTCATTGCTAATTTCTCTACCGCTAGGACACATGTCAATTGGGACATACGGTACCTCAATCCCCCTGAGGAGGTTGGGGGAGAGGAAAAAATTCTGTGACACCTGATTTGTGTTTGGAAGGGGGGGGGGGGGTTAAGGAACAATTTCCATGAAAAAAAAAATTGAAATGCAATGATTCCAAAATCGGTCGCGAAAGGGTTAACCAAGTACTGTATTTTTTATTATTTTCATTATAATTCCTTAAAATTATATAAAAATTTCGATTTTTCATCTTCGGAGGGCCCTCCAGGAGAGCCCTCCGAAGCCTCTTATATTGAGTCGGAGCTGGAGGCACTTAAAAAAAATCATGGAGCCGGAGGCACTTTTTAAAAATTTTCGGAGCCGGAGCCGGAGGGACCAGACCCCTTCCCTCCGGATCTCTGCTTCAGAACCAGAACCAGTGAAAACAACAAATAAAATCATTTAAACCAAATGGAACCGTTTCAGACCATTATAAAAACCATTTCAAAAACCAAGACCGGAACAATTTCATCTTTAAGGTTGAAGAAAAGTACCACCACCACCAATAAAAAAATTTCAATTGGTTCCATACCCAGCTTATTACCAGGGCGCCACCCCCCCCCCCCCCCAAAAAAAAGAAGAACTGAAACTGAGAATTTTTGAAACTGTCGGGCAAAATATCGACATCAAAGTGGACCGTGTTTGAAATTTTTTTTCCATTTCGCCAATCTTTATAATCGTAAGTTGAAGTGGGGGACCTCCCAAAAAAGTTTAGAACCCAACGGACCCTTTGGAAAATAGCAATGCACTCTCGAAGTAGCGTTATTTTGCATTTAACCCTCCTTTCCCTAAATCCGGGTTTATTTCAACGCCCTAACACTAAAAAGATGGGATTTGAGATACTGAATCTCGTGTTATGTTTGATTTTTTGATTTAAAATCATGGAAATTTTGTCTACTAAGGGGGCTCTACATCAGAAGGGGGAGAGGGTGGACACATCACAATTTATGAAATTGGTAGAGGGGTCACTATGATTGGCCCAGCTATATTCAAACACTAGACTTTCCATCCGTTCTTCGGACGGGTATTTTTTTTCAAAATTACAGAAATCAAAACAATTCTTTTCAATAACCCAGATCGAATCATAAGATAAATCAATTTTCATTGAAGAGTATCCCTAGTCAAATCAACTTTTTTTGAATACCCCTCATTAACTAAAAATTCAAACCCTTTCATGTCACATTTTCCACGGTGGTCTCGTAAAAAGTACGGAGTTCGCGTGTGCTATTCTCAACAAATGTCGTTCTAATCCAGTGGCAGGTTAAACTTTTTTTTAGCATAAACGACAAAAATTGATGATAGAGGCATGAAATTTGGTCTGGTGAATAAGGGACACAATAAGAAATTTTTTGAACCCGGGAGGTCATCGCCAACACCCATAGAAGGGAGAGGGGGAGGTTCGAAATGGAGTTTCACTCCCCCCCCCCATTGATTTGTTTCAAGCCTCTTGGGGGCACAAAAAAAATTGAAAAATAGATAATCCTACTCAGAAACACATCAAAGATCTGAAATAGATTCAGTACATACTTACATACGTATATATAGGATAATACTGACCACAAAAATTACAATTTCGACCACAAAATGTGGATATATCACCTATGTACCTATTTAATATAGGTACTTCATTTAGCTGCCAGTACGGCTGAAAGAGGTGTTTTAGTGGAATTATCTATGACGAGAGGGCTATTCATATACTCTATTCATCTCAAACACTGCGGTTATTGTGGATAGGTAAACATAACGGTGGTGGTCGCTGGTCAGATTTACCGGTAATATCGATAGGAAGCACGCACTACAAATGATTTCTTTCACATGATGTTCAATCAGTTGGAAATTGCATTTAAACCCCACACCTATTGTGGTATGAAATCGAAGTTAGCTGGTTGAATTACTCCCAAAACGTAGGTAGCAAATGGTATTTATCAAGGTTAAATGTAGGAATCGTATTTAGGTTAGTTAAACTCCTTTTCCAACCCTTTTCTCTGTCTTGAATGACGTAAAATGAAGCTGACGTAATTCGAGATGAAATTTTTTTCCAAAAGTTAATTTTTGTGGTGTATTCGTTTTGTTCTTTTGAAAGAAAAATAGACCTCTTTGATGTTGGAGAATGGCCTAATTCAATTTACACATTAATACCAGTGATAATCTCGAACGAGTCTAAAAATAGCTTCGTCCTTCACGTATTCTTTTATCGACAAGGACATCGCAGGAAATCCATTAGTCTGAGGTGGAAAAAAAAGAATTATTAAATTGTCCATTGTCGCTTTTAAAGATTTATGATCAAATGCTGATATGTTCTCGAGACGTTATTAAATGAAGTTTTTTTTTTCGTTATTTCGGAAAATCCTATAGATATATCGTACAGTAAGATTTGATAAGATTATTCGAGGATTTTCGAACGTCAGCCAGAAAGATGAATGCTTTTGACGCCGCCGTGTTTATTAGGTATTATTATTTTCGGTTTGACGAGGAAAATGAAAACGAAAAGGGGTAAATCTTATTTTAGTATTGGCATTGCATGTAAGTAGGTTTTTGGGTTTCGTATATGTACAGGAGTATATTTTTTCATCAGCATCGCACCTTTGTATGAAAGTTGTCGAAAACGAAGAAAAGTTTTCGAGTTTGAGAAAATTTACCATTCTTCGGAACGTTGCGTTGCGTCGGTTGGTTTGGCGAAGAGGGGCCGGAGCTTTTTTCGACAAATATAAATCAGATAGAGAGGCACATGCGAAAAACACGAACTATACAAGTGGACGATTTGTGTTTAGTTCGTTTCAATGACGGTTGTAGTTTTTCCTCGAATCGAATTGTGCGCTGAAAAAATACCGTAAGTGGCCCCGCGGTAGGATTTCGTTTGGATTTCAGGAGATGGGGGCTGTGGCGACGACGACGGTACGATTTTTATGGCTTGGTTTTGTCGACCCTTTATTTTTTTCCACCGAGCAACGGTTTTCTTTGCGAAAGATATCGAAGCGGAAACGAACTCGGTTTTGATCTGGTACCGGCGTAAGAACGATGAATTATGATGGACGCGATAAAAGGTACCTAGCGAAAGAATGAGGTAATTGGTCTCACAGAAGACTGGGACGATTTGAAATTGAAAATCATGTACATATGACATAACTACAATAAATTATGGTGATCTGGTTTGCAAAGAATTCTGAAAAAAAATCGCGTGTCAAAAGTGAAACGATTAACCGCGTGGAAATTCCCATCGAGAAATTTTATTTTCTCGCGAAAATTTTAAACTACTTTACTTTTTGATAATAATTTTCTTAAAAGCTCCGTACACATCGTGGATTTTTAAATTGGATTCGTACCGAGCCGTAAAGTTTATAAGGTGCGATGGTTCGAATACGGAGAGGAAAAAAAGCAAAAGCAGAAGCAAAAGATCGTCGAAATTATACGATATTGATTGACAGTTATATTAAAGGCGATAAACTTTTGGCAGGTGAAATACATTTGGGAGGCGTACGACGATACACTATAACCTTATGGCTAAATGATTATTTTATTACAGCTCTCTCTCGGGATACTGCTCAGAATGAGAAAAAGGTTCGACTTCGAGTTGGAGACATCGCAGTGCTAGCGAAATGAAAGAAGGACGGTTTATACGAAATAACAAGCACAAGGCCAATCCGATTTAAGCTGGGGAGAAAGTACGGTGAAAGCGAGTTTTCTTTTTATTGCCAGCGCGACGACGATAGGTTGTTTCGAGTACAATAAAAGAGGGAAGTTGGTGAAAATATTTCCAATTCGTAAAAAGAGTGGAATTTTTCGGAGGTCGCGAAAATTTGTGAAAAATTTTCATCTGATTCCCATGGGAAAAGTGTTGGTTTGATTCAATTGTTCAGTTGATCGCCGCATAGACCATTGGAGTACGTAAATTTTTACATGCGAAGAAGGTTGAAACATGAAATATCCAAAAGGCGAGTTTCATATGAACCTAGAAACTGAGACGAGTTTTCAAGATCTTAGAAAGAAAAACAAATCTGCATGGTTTCATTTCAATACCTAGACCCTATGAATAATTGTACAGACTCGAAAAAATATTAGCAATTTTTCACTTTTTGTTCCAATTTTGGAAGAGAGATGATAAGTTTGTATTGAAAAATCAATTTTTGTGTTTTATTCAGATTGAAAATTTTTTTTGAGGAATTTTCAATGTTGAATTAAATAATGCCATTGAAAAAATGACTACTGATGAAATTTTTACAATTTTTTCCCCTTCTTAATTTCGTAAAAATTTTAAAGATTTGGGAAATATATAATCTTACGACAAAAAAGGTTTGAACGACAGGCAAGCGTTACGACAGAAAGAGGAGGTATGAACGACAATTTAATTTGTTCAACGACATTAATTTCAAACGACAAAATGCGTTGTCATCACGACTAGGTTTTTTAATGAATCACGAAAATTCCCCCCCCCCCCCCCCCCGTCAGAAATGAGTGTTTGAACGACAAATGAAGATTTTGAACGACAATACAGGTAAAGTTCATTTTGCTGTGAATAGAGATAAAACCAGGCAATGATGTTTCATCAGTGTGTATTCTAAGGGGTTTTTAGGCTTTGTTTGGGTAGCTCCAAAAATCTGTTAGGCAGCTTCTAAAAAATTTAAGCAGTTTCGAAAAAAGCTCCGAAAAGCTCCCTTTCAGTTCTAAAATATTGATTAAATATAGAAGAAATTTCAGCTTTTGGATGCCTTTTTCTTGAAAAATTTTCGCCCTCACTTCGCTTGGGCTCAGTAACTTTACACAATTTGTTTTCAAAATGATGGTATGAACCTTTTTCCCTTCTAGCCCCGACAAATGATTATTTTAAAGGGAAAACGATTTGTTCTTCTAATTTATCAGGGAACTTCGTGACAATCTTAAATGGAATTTTCAAAACATTTTTTATTTTTTTGGAAGAAGAGGAGTTCATTAAGGAATGTCGTTTTTTATAAAAGTCAGAATTCTAATGAAAAAATTTCAGCTTGTGAATGCCGTTTTCTTCAAAAATTTTCGCCGGTTACTTTGCTGAATTAATTTTTAAAATGATGTTTTTCTATTTCAAATAATTGTATATTTTGAAACGGAAAAAATTTGTCCTTCTCCCTTTTCAAAAATTGTTCGATTCTTTCAGAAGAGAGGTGTCAGGTGTCATTAAGGAATTACATAGTTTTTTTCAAGTCAAAAAAGCATTAGCTCGAAAAAGCACGAATTTTTGTTTTTTGTTTTCAATACAACTGGTCGGCAAATTTTCATTTAATATGAGTCAGCAAATTTTTCCTTTTTTAATTACATTAATCGGAAAATTTTTCATTTTCACCCCCCCCCCCACTAAGATTTTTGCCCAAATTTCGTCCCTGATTCTTACCCTTATCATTTTTAAGTACTTTTTACTGAAAATTTTCACGTCGAACAGGAAGTTGAAATTGGATTGCATATTTTTTTCTCGGGAAGGGGGGGGGGGTGAGGGTGGCTGAATAGGAAAAAAATTGCAAAAACGTCAATTTTCCAATTTGGGCAGCCTCAAAAAATTTTTAGAATACATACTGTGTTTCATAATTTTTTCATGTAGAAATGTGCATGTTTTTCTTTAGCAGATTGTAAAAAAAAAAATTGTCGTTCAAACGTACTGCTTTGTTGTGAGTGTCGCTCAACTTGTTGTCGTTTGATGTCATTATACTGACGTGCGATTTTTTATTTGTCGTTGATCGTGTTTTTTTTATGTACAATAAGTATATTTTTCAGTCGTTCAAAAAATTTTTCTGTCGTGTATTTTTCATGGCCGTTGGGTTTCAATTTTCTGTCGTTCAAACCACCTATTTTTGTCGTGGATTCCCCTTTTTTTGTCGTAACGATAAATCATACCCTAAAGATTTGTTGATTTTTTGTAAGAATGAGAGGAAATGTAATCGTTGAAATTTGCTATCTATCGATGATTATTTCTTGTAAAAATATCAGTGATCAAGATCATCCCAATAAAAATGTTTGAAAAATAATTTTCTCATTTTTTTTCACCCGGGTACATAAAATTTTTATTTTTCCAACTTTCTCCTTAAAAAATGAACTACGAGTGAAAAATAATTACTATCGATGATGGTTTTGATGTAAAATATAATTTAATGTCGAAAGTGGAGTTTGTTCGTTCGTTTTATTGAAATAATATCTTAAAACTTTATTTACTGAACATTGAACCCAGAAACTCAATTCACTAGTGTTGCGGGCGATTATTACTTATTCGATTATTGAAATAATCGATTCATCGACGTAAAAAATAATCGAAAGTGCGATTATTTTTTCAGCGACATTGAATAATCGATTATTCAGCACAATTTATTGTCCTTTCACCTTTCCGTTTTTCGGACGAAAATTGGGCAAAAATTTAAAAAAATAGAACACAGTACGAAAGTTTTCAAGAAAATGTAGAAAAAATAGGGGATTTGACCTAAAAAATGGGTATTTTTGGCTAATATTTTTCATATTTTCTTTCGAAATTCCTTCAACATTCCTCAACACGTGAAATTCCTCAATAATAATTCTTTACAATTTTTCACAAACCTCAAAATCCCTCAACTTTAAGGCATTTTTCTTAATTTCAAGGAACTTGTTGAGAAATCTTACATTCCGAGAAATTTTAAAGGAATTTTGAAGAATATGAAAAATTAACAAAATCACGAATTTTTTTAGGTCAAAGCCCATATTTTTTCTAAATTTTCTTCAAAACTTTAGCACTGTGTCCTATTTATTTTTAAATTTTTGTCCAATTTTGACCCAAAAAAATAAAACCTCTCTGAAAATGTCTCAAATTAAAATTATGTCCCTCCTCAATCCCAAATGGCAATCTAAATTATCGCCTAGGTATCTTTTTCATAAAAATTTGTAAGATCTCTAAAAATTTTAGTAAGTATAAAAAAAGGACATGCAACGAAATTTGCAGTAGAAATATTTCAGTTTTTACGTTTTTATTTGTGGAGCTTGGTATCAAAGTGAGACAAACGCCATTTGGCAAATTGAGTAGACAACTAAAGTCGGAGTGGAGGATAAATATTTATTTTTCATAGTTTTGTTAGTTAGTATGCATTACCGCTAAAATTCGCCAAATATCTCAATTTTTTTCCTCCTTGGGAATTTTTGTAATAAAAAACATTGATTTTTTTTGTGGTGTTTGTCTCACTTTTACCAACTTCCTCATTTGATTTTTTATAGAATTAGATAACAAGTAACTTTATAAGTGACGTCATTTGTGAAAAAAATTCTTACGAATTTTCAAGAAATTTTGACCAAGAGGATTTCAGCAGTTTTAAGGAATTTTCAAAATTTTGGTCGGAAGCGTTGGCGCTAAAACAAAGAAAAAATCATATGAATTTTTCAACTGTTACTCGATTATTTTTTCATCGATCAGTTGAAGGATTGGTTATTTTTCTCATAAATTAATGGATTTTTTGCTCAACACTACAATTCACTGGCTGAGTTATTTCATCAACAAAATTTCGTTCCTTTTCTGCTGAATTCATTAAAATATTGAAAATACCTTTATTAAAATCTATGTGCCAGAAATCAGTTGCACTACTTATTTTTTATCGTTTTTCCTCCTCTCCTCATCATCTATCCTCTATTCAATATCTGTAGCCTCTTCAACCAATTTTTCACCTCGAAATCCTCCGAAAAATATCCGACGAACGTGAAATGTGAATTTTTGAAGCGTAATACATTGATGGATCTGTCGGAGAATAGATGAGAGAGGCTCTAACAGCGCGGCATAAGCAGATTAGCGAATATTCAAATACGCCGTCGCGTTTTCGACGACTGATTGCTTCAAAACAGCCCTAAAGCGTATAACAGCGTAAATTCAAATTGAAACAAAATATCCAAAGAGTTAAACGCGAACAAACGAATATTAGTTTTGAAAACGATAGCTATACGGTGGTACATATTTGTATTTCGTATATGGTATTCGATACGTATAGCAATATTATACCTATTCAAGTACGTACCAGAGCTCCGTTTACCTCAAGATAGCTTCTTTTTTTTAAACGTCGCGCCACTAGATACGAGTAAAGATACAAATTCGTTCACAACATCTGTATTGTACCATTGAAAAGCTCGTAGAAGCCATTTATGGTATAAAGAACTTCAATATTGGAAGTGTAAAAATTCTCAGCGAATCGCGAAAATTTAATTTGTGTTTCGTCGATAAAGAAAGCGAATGATTGAAAGGAGAATTTTAATTAAAAAACATGTTATTTTTTGATACGGATTTTTTGAACTAGTTGAATGAAGACTGAAGAATAAGGCGTTTTTAGAGCAGAATGAAAAAAAAATTAAAGGAAGTAGATATTTTAATGGATTTTATAGTATTCAATGATCTATTCAATATTGCCTGAAAGATTTCATTTTAAATTAATTTTTAAAAGGGGGTTCACAATTGGAATTGAGTATTTAACGTTATAGAGATCAAAAGATCGCTAGAAGTGTCTGTAAAGTGGAAATTTAAAACGATTTTTTTTTTGTATTTGAGTATCGTACTGTTATAATTATGTGGAATAGCATTGCATTCTTATCAATTTCAGTTTTTTTGTGTTTTTCATTTAATTTTGCTCATCAAAATGGAACTAATTTAATTTCTTGTTTTTTTTTGGTTTCAGGTGAGTGGCTGTGGATTTTGAAACCTTATTAGACTAATAAGGAAGGTACATATCCCAACTGACTTTTTACAATTTATTCAGTCTATTTTTATCGAAAAACGAAAAAATAAAATAAAATGGTAAGTACGATATTTACTGTGTAATTTTCTGTTCTTAATCATATTGTACAAAACTTTCAGCACATCTCAATAAATAGTCTATTTTGAGCAATACCGTTAATACCAGTAAAATTTTCAGTCGAAACAAAAATATATTGGAATCCGGTACATCATAGAAGAACCCCACATCAGATTTCAAGTGCTCAAGTTCATTTCTCGAATTTTGGCGAATTTTTGAAAATTGAAAATATTGAAATTACTCTCTCATTCCGAATCAGTGAAAAGTTACTGATAAACAGTCAGAATTCCGAATCATTGAAAAGTCACTGATAAGCAGTCAGAATTGCAGTACAGGAAAAATCAGTGAAATTCACTGATTTTCAGTGATTTTTCACTGTTTATTTAAGAAATTTCACTGATTTTTCAGTAAATTTCATAAATATCACTGAGTTTTTAGTGAATTTTCACTGCATTCCAGTGATTTTCTTTCACTGATTTGCTTTCAGTGAAAAAAATTTCACTGATTTATTACTGTGCTGCAATTCTGACTGTTTTTCAGTGTTTTTTGATAAATTTCACTGATTAAAAAATGAGGGAGGACCCATCCCTATGCCCTCCAATATGTGAGCATTTTATCTAATCAACAAAAAAAAATCTGAAATTTGGGGTTTGGGTATACCCTTGACCTCTTGAATCGATTGGAAGCGATTTCGAGACGTGTCGATGGCTCCAGAAAATTTATTACCCATATTAGTCACCAATTTGATTGATTAAAAGCACAATTTTCCGAGACTTATAACTTCCTGTTCAAATATGCATTTTTCTGCAATTTTTTTTAAGTTGGAAAATTTTCCGAAAATGTGCGCATCAAAGTAAAAAGCTGAAAGCTGGTAGATGCCCTATTTTCGAACTCCCAGTGGATAATTCGCAATCAAAGGTGCTGAAGTTCATATGCGCCAGTTTTATGGGCTTCATTTCGATGCTGGAAAATTGTATTTCAGAGACTGCGAAACGTCTTGAGACAGCTTTTAATAAATTCGGGAGGTCAAAAATAGTATTCAGACCAACTTTCAGTTTTTTACTTTGATGCCTACGCAGCAGCTGTTGGTGTACTTTTCAATTTTTGAAAGAATTTTTTGTGAAGAAAAATGCAGATTTGATTCGGTCTTCATTCGCGTTTTTTGGTGCTAAAGCTCATTAGAACGGTTTTTATGGTATTTTTTTGTGCTAAAAAATTTTAAAATATTCTGGAGGCTCCAAAACGTCTCGAAATGGCCTCCGATCGATTTGAGAGACCAAAAATAGGGTTTATATCAAAGGATTCTGGTGAATAAAAAGGCAAATTTGCCCTATACAGCGGAAATCCGAAACTAACCAATGGAAATTTAAAGACCAAAGGTCAAAACCCGATCAAGTATGATGGAATGGTCGTTATGAGAAAAACATTTTTTTCGACCAATAACGGTTATTTTATTATGAGAAAATGTTGCTGAAGACGTGCTTTCGCATTTTTCAAGGTGTTCCATCATCTAGAAAATTCTGAAAAGAAATTTGTTGTACATATGGATTAGGTGCATAATTTTTTCAGAATTTCTCCTCTTAAATAACACGTTGAAAATTCAATTTGAAAATTTCAAACACGCAGTTTGGCTAGCAAACATTATCGAATTTTTTTTCAGAACAACAATAAATACCGCTCAATATGATCTACTATCCCTGTGAGTTTAAAAAAATTTAGTTAAAAACTCGAAAAAGTAAAAATTCTTTGATAAAATGATAAAAAAAGTAACGTTTTGCCTCCAAGGAGAGAATATATGGGGGGGGGGGGGTTATATTTTGTTGGGCAATTGGATATTTTTTTTTAAATTATTAAATTTCAAAAATTCACCAAAAGGGTATAGCCGGATAAGGGGTGTTTTTGGCCCCAGGCCCGATTCTCAATCTAATGCTCCCAGATTGTGTACCTTGATGAAAAAAAATTCTGGAAAAAATTTTGGCCTCCTAACTCCCTCCTTTTCGGAGCTATGGTCATTTTATTGCAATATTTTCAAGAATTTTCAATTTCAACGGAAGTGAATGAAATTTTCTGTTATTTGGCACAAAGCTACATCAAGTAGAGGTCTATTTACGATAATTTTTTCATCAATTTTGGTGCTCTCCTTCATGAGGTTTTGGCTATTTGAAGTTTTCAACTGTAAAAAAGACCTTAACAGCAAAGTTTGACTAATTTTTGAAAATATCCTAATAACTTTTTTTTGACGTAGATTCACGCCACGTATTCAGTTTTGGGGATTGAGGTGGCGCAATTGCCGAAAATTGCAAAACACCGTAAAAAAATGTTATTTTGGCTGATTTTTCAAATCTTGAGCATTTTATACGGAAAGAAATCGCCAAATGAAGAAATTAACTTAGGATTCGTGTCAAGCAAGTCAAAATACCCCGACAAACACCTTTTTCGCCATCATTTTACTTTAAATGTCGAAATTCACTTTTTTCAATAATTTTTCGCGACAATAAAACTAAACTTCGAGATTTAAAGGTAAAATGTTCGTATAAAATGCTCAAAATTTGAAAAATCTGCCAAAATAACAACATTTTTTACGATTTTTCGTAATTTTCGGCTCTTGCGCCACCTCAATCACCAAAACTGAATACGTGACGTGAACCTACGTCAAAAAATACATTTTAAGAATATTTTCAAAAATTAGTCAAACTTTGCTGTTCAGGTCTTTTTTACAGTTGAAATTTTCAAATAGCAAAAACCTCATGAAGGAGTGCACCAAAATTGATGAAAAAATTATCGTAAATAGACCTCTACTAGGTGTAACTTTGTGCCAAATAACAGAAAATTTCATTCACTTCCATTGGAATTAAAAATTCTTGAAAATAATGTAATAAAATGGCCGTTGTTCCGAAAGAAAGGGGGTTGTGGGGCCAAATTTTTTTCCAGAATTTTTTTCATCAAGGTACATAATCTGGGGACATTAGATTGAGAATCGGATCTGGGGCCAAAAACACCTCTTATCCGGCTATACCCTTTGAAAAATTAAATTTAACGCTTGAGATTTTAGATATGGGTTCCTTTACGATTATAATGTACCTACTTTCGATGCATTTTTGTTTCGGTACAAAATTTTACTACCGATGCTGGTTGGGATACTTTCCTTGTAAGAAATTTCCAATTATCGGAGAGGAAAAGCAACAACTCCTTCATCTGTGTACGATTGATATTTCATCAAAGGTTACATTGATGATAATGAAATAGGCGCATCGAATCCATCAACATAGTTAGGCATACATTTTGCATGATAGATTGGTTTTTAAATTGATGATGAAAAATGTGTCATCGCGAGAGAAATATTCATTTCTCATTCGGTATTGTTTTTTTTTATTTTACATTGACGTGCTTTTATCTTTCAATAAACAAGCCATAAAGACACGCAAAAACACGTCATCGTAATTCCATTTTCGAACTCTTACCGTGTCGATGAGTTTTCAGTTTTGACGATTCGAAGTTGACACGTATTTAGAAACAAAAAAATTAATGGAGCGCGATTGAGGCCAAAAAGTAGGTAGTGAAAATTGAACCTGTACGGGTTGAATTTTCTCTCGAGAATGACAACCACAGTATTTTGCAGCGGTTTGGTAAATCTTACCAAAGTACCTGTAGTTACCAAGCTTTCTTCATCTGCGGAGATACCATATAAAGAAAGGGAAATGTTTTGCCTCTTAAAGCTCTATCTCTATTTAACCGCAAGCATTAAAAGCAACAATTACTCTATCGAAAGATACGGAAGTGACTTTTGATGTTTTGCTTTGGACTGAACCGCAAACGATCCAGGATGAAAAAAGGATTGGAATATCGGCGAAAATAATTCGAGGTCAGGAACAGTTAGGTCGAAAATTGGAGCATTAAACTGAGCTCGACGATGGTAAAGAGAGCACTAACTCTGATTCTTGCATAAACGATACCATCGGAGAGCTTTTAGATAGGCATATTCGTATTAGGGTGAGTTTTTCAACAGAGAAGACGAACAGATGTTCGACGAAAAATAGTTTTCAACGTTTTTCGTCGACGCTTTCACGTTGCACTTATATACTTGAAAGAAAGCTGGAAAATTCACACCTAAAGTATTTAAACTTTTTTTTCTTTATGATACAATGACATACGTATTCTAGCGAACTCCTTTCCCTTAACTTGATACTCGAACGAACGATTGAGCCAAGGGAGGTGAAAAAAAAGTCAGTAGTGTCGAATTTGTTGCTGCTTCGAAAAGTTTCTTTTGAGCGAAGAATTTTCTCCCAAATTTATAAAATATTTTTTTCATAAGTAAAATGAAATATTCGTTGGGTAAGTTTATATATTTTTCACAATCGCGATACATACGAAAAGTTTCTCAATTCATTTCGTCGTCTGCGAGAATTTTAAATATAAACGGTCTCGTTATAGGGGAGTATTGTTGGCAAGAAAAATATGGTCATTTTGTCGGTCTTGGGTAATAGATCCGAGTTACAAGTGTAGGAGGTATTTTTATTTCTGAGTTATAGAGTACAAGCCAAAGTTGTGTATCGTTTAGGGAATTATTCGTCGTTTATGGTTTCCGCCTTTTTTATCCTTTTAAATGACAAGTTAAAATTTAGGTGACTTGATAAATTTATACAGTTTTCAAAAAATTGTATTTCAAGTCGGTTCTCCGTCTTACTCCATTTTTTTCTCGTTGCTGTTTTAGCGAAGGCTTTTAGAGAAAATGATTTTTGGAGCTGGTGGGTTAGTTTGTTTCTATATTTCTCTCTACTCTTGATTTTTCAAGTACAAATGTAGAATCAGAAATATGAAAACAGAAAGAAAAAAATTGAAAAGAAAGATAATACAACTGATTTTTGATGTGATAAAACGTAATTAGAAAAGCCAAATTGGGTTCATGAGACATAAAGACTTTTTTAAAGCACCCACAAAAAAATTGAAGCACTATGGAAACATGTTGAAAATGCGCAATTCAACGATATTCAGTAATCTGCGAGTCTTATACCGCGTTTAAAAAACCATTTAACCCCTTTTTTCTGTTCAACTCAACCCCAAAACGAAAAATTCAGGACAATGCTGGAAAAACTTACATTTATTTTTATTTAATTTCCTAAGCTTTCTCTACAAAATAAACTCGATGATCTCAGAAAAACGATAGAAAAAATTCGCGCTAGTTCCCTTCCCAACCCCGCAGCACTAGAAGGGAAGACGTGAAGGAAGCGAAAGCGAGAAAAAAAAACAATTAGCCTCGTTGATTATGGCACTTTTAATTGTATTTTCGCCTCGTTTCGATACAACTCGGAATTTTTTTCAATTAATAAAAAATAATAAATTTTAGCCATAGGCTGCGTAACGCGTGATTGGAACGTGGCTCGAGCGTCGATAACAGGAAAACCGTGTAAAATTACGGTATTTAAGCGCAGAAAAATATTAAAATGTGTTTCCGTTCGGCTTATCGATTCACCAAGGCGAATATTGGGGTTCTCTCTCTTTCTATTATTTTTTTCCACATTCGAGAGTCATTAATCAATGTGAGAAAAATTAACGGTATTGGGAGTCGTTTTTTCGTATTTACATTTGTGCTGCTTGGTTGGTATGTTATCGAAGAATGGTCCATGGGTGGGTTCGGGGTCAATGAATTGCTCCAATGTGGACTTGTTTTTGCTGAAAAAATCAATAGGATGCAGAAATAGAGGGTCTACTCTCTTATTTATAAATCAGTGAAAATGATTGAAATTCACTGAGAAGCAGTCAGAATTGCAGCACAGGAGATAAGCAGTGAAAAAATTGAAAATTCAGTAAAATTCATGAAATTAGCAGAAAAATCAGTGAAAATCTTTGAAAAATCGGCGAAAATTCGCTGATCTTTTCCTGTTCTGCAATTCCGACTGTTTATTAGTGACTTTTCATTGATTCAGAATGAGAGAGCAACAGTTGAAAATTGAATAAAATATTGAAGGAAAATCGTAGGTTATTAAGTTACAAAACACAAAGCAAAAATTATGAGTTGATCTGAACAGCAGAATTCTCATTCAGTTTGTTGAAAACACCTTTGTACCTTTGTTGACGAATACGACTACATAAATAACATAAAGGAAGAGTGGTTGCATATTTGTATAAATTCGCACCTTCGAAGTTGAAAAGTAACATTTAAAATTTTTTTGAGATCTGTGGTAACCCTGCAGCCTGGCAGAGAATATATCCCTAGTTGCATCATCAATGGGATGACAGGAACTAATATTTGATTTGAGTCATGTTGGGTGCAAACTCTTTTCAGTGCTCATAGGTGAGGTGTATGTTCTTCTTACATGATCTGACCATTTTGATAGGTCAGCATACTTCTCTTAACATACTAGTTAGGTCCAACTTGTCGGTTTAGTTTAATGTGTCTTGAATAGGTTAATGTAACCATCTTAGTAATTCTTTCTCTGTTTGTGCAATCATATTGTCAGGAATAAATTGCTTACAAGAGAATTACAAACTGTGTCACAAATTATTTCAATTACGAGGTAATACGCAGGAGGCAGGCAAAGAACTACTGCGCAAAGTTTTCCCTGGACTAACCCCCTTTTCCAACCCTATCAGTTTTATTATTAGAGAGATGATATGAACCGTGTTAAATCAAAAGCAACCAAGCAACATAAAAAAATGCACTAAAAACAGATTTGAAAGTACGATAACTTCTGAAAAAGTTGAAGAAGGGATGGTAAGTATGAGAAATATGTACTTTGGTAACATTGATCTATCAGTAATTTACTTGTTTAGAAGCTTATTCTGCATTAACAGCAAAAAAAAAGTTAGAATTTCAGCACTTCCAATTTCACAAGACCCCATAAACATTTTTTGGTCAACATTGAACAACCTCGTTGTTCTAGATACCCTTTTGGTTAGAGAGGCAAAACTGCACTGAATCAATAGATCCAGAAACACCACCGAGGTTGACATTAAAAGTGGGAGGCGTCACACCCATAACCTGTTTCCACACCATAACCATACCAGTGCGACGTTGCAAAATTGATTAAAATCCATCCGGCTGGGGGAAAATAACAGGGCATAAAAGGTCTGAAAGGGGCAATAAAAGCAGTATTTGTGCTGGTAGGAAATGCCGAAACAGTGTGCATTTAGTGCAGTAGAATTCAAGTCCGACCCCCAACAAATTGCTATAAAAGCGGTTTTTGGTTTATTCTGTAGAAAAGGGTCTATTCTATCACAATACTGAAAGACCTCCCTGATCCTGCTCCCCTAAGTCACTTTTTTCGATGCCACAGCCCCCTCAAAATCAGTTTTTCGCCTTCAACTTTCGAAATTTCGCACTTATGAAAAAAAAGTTGAAACAAAAGTTGTAGAAAATCAAAAAACGAACAATTTTGTTATTTACAATTTTTCCCTAAGACGTCATGGAAGGGAGCTAGGGTCTCTGAAAAAATCACAATTTGAAAATTTCCAATTAACAGAAATAATTTTGAAAAATCGGGTTAATCGACTTTCAGGAGCGGTTCTTTTGCATAGTACATCCTATTACTACATAGAATAAGAAAAATGTATAACGGACCCCAGATCTCGAAGTGGGGGGTGGACCCTCCGCAGGAAAAGTCGCATTTTCCCCCAAGCGTAGCTCGGCTGCAATGAAAAATTCGAAAAATTGGTTCAAACAAACGTTGTAGAGCGTGAAAAGACGAACATTTTCCTTTTTTTATTTTTTTTTCTACGTGGTCTTGGAGGCGAGCTATTGTAAAAAGAAAAAAAAAAAGCGGCGTTTGAAAATTTTTCATTACCTCAATAAATTACACATGTGTAAGGTCATTTGGGGTAATTGTAAACACGGGGTAATTGTAAACAAGTCATGCTGTAAATACGTAAATGCATCTAGCGAGCTGGAGTTGCCAAAAATAAAAACTTTGAATAATTGGTCTTACTATAATAAAGAACTTCGGGTTCTTGGTGACAGCTGAGATGAAAAATTTCGCGATGAAAAAAGCATGATATCAAATTTTGATTTTCACACAATCTACGTAATCTTCAAAATTCGAGAAAAAATAGAAAAAAGGAAAAAAGTTGGTGTTTGATGCATTAATTTAGTTCTACGGACATTCAAAAATGATGAAATTCAATACTTATGATTTTCGAAGCTGAGAAATTAATTTTCTGCAGCATTCACAAATACCCATCAAATTTTTGAGGTGTGGGGTAATTGTAAACACGTGTTATTTAAATGGGATTCACAAATTTAAACACAAAATATCATTTTTTTTGTTTTGATTTTTTTTGATTTTTTTTTTTACAAAAAAGTTTTTCCAGGCGTTTAAATATTTAATCTGTATAATTTTTTTCCAAATTATGCAAAAAAAAAATGAGGGATACGTTTTTATGGGGTACAATGTATGCATTTACATTTGCTCCATCATAGTGGGGTAAATGTAAATATTTTTGTCCAATTGTAAACGAAGTCCATAATTTCGGAATGAATTATCGAATCGATGAAAACAAACCGCCATATTACTCCTCATACATTCATTGATACATGGTAAAAATTTCAATCACTTTGCTTTCTTACTTACAGAGCAAAACGAAAAAGAGTATTACAAAATCGGTTCAATTTTCCGAAAAATTTACAATTACCCCAATTGACCTTACATATGCCTGGTACGTACATTTGAAATGTATAGCGAACCAATAGTTGAACTAGTGACTTTCTGGGATTTTCGGGTCCGCCTAACTCGAATTTTATAATAAATTGACCCCCACTGAACCCAAATTGGGCCCCAAAAGTGAAGCGTTCAAAAATCGAGTAGAAATTTTCAAACGCCGTTTTTTTTTTCTTTTTGCAATAGCTCGCCTCCAAGACCACGTAGAAAAAAAAATAAAAAAAGGAAAATGTTCGTCTTTTCACGCTCTACAACGTTTGTTTGAACCAATTTTTCGAATTTTTCATTGCAGCCGAGCTACGCTTGGGGGAAAATGCGACTTTTCCTGCGGAGGGTCCACCCCCCACTTCGAGATCTGGGGTCCGTTATACATTTTTCTTATTCTATGTAGTAATAGGATGTACTATGCAAAAGAACCGCTCCTAAAAGTCGATTAACCCGATTTTTCGTAATTATTTCTCTAAATTGGAAAATTTCAAATTGTGATTTTTTCAAAGGCTCTAGCTCCCTTCCACGACGTCCTAGGGAAAAATTGTAAATAACAAAATTGTTCGTTTTTTGATGTTCGACAACTTTTGTTTCAACTTTTTTTTCATAAGTGCGTAATTTCGAAAGTTGAAGGCGAAAAACTGATTTTGAGGGGGCTGTGGCATCGAAAAAAGTGACTTAGGGGGGCAGGATCAGGGAGGTCTTTCAGTATTGTGATAGAATAGCCCCTTTTCTACAGAATAAACCAAAGACCGCTTTTATAGCAATTTGTTGGGGGTATGGCTATTTTTCCCCCTATTTCTACTGTACTAATTATAAACTCGAACATAATGCACAACCGGGGCTGGAGTAGTGGGGTTAAAAGAAAGTAGGCAAATTATGACAAGAAATTTAATATATTCTGTCTCTGATATACTAAATGTGGCGCACAACTTTTCTTTACCAATTGTTTAACAAACGACCCCAAAATTATTTAAAATTACTTATCAGAAAATTTCCCAAGTCTACAAAATTGAAACCCCTCTTCACGAAGCTCCTGAATACGAAATTGAAACTATCACGGCCATAAATCAAAATTATAAAAAACCAAAAGCCATACTTTACGACTGGTCAATCGAAAGATGGCAACTTCGCTGGAACCTATCTCAAAAAGCGCCAATCACACATATCTTAATCCCAAAATTAAAAAACTTTTACTATTCCGATTGTGTACTAAATTATAATACTACCCAAATTTTCTCTAATCACTGCAATTTTCAAAATTTTGACCCAAATAATGAACACCCTGAAGATTATTTTTATAAGGGTAAAGTGCCCTAACTTCGACCGCTTCCTAATTTCAACCACCGGCTGATTTCGGCCGCTATGGATGCAATCTACACAAAAAAAATTTTCATGTTCCTTTTTCATAGATAAACGATTTGAGACCAAAATCACAACTCTACAGGCAAAATTGGCGGAGAAAATTGAAAAAAACGAAATCGCATAGGTGAAAAATTTTTTTACATATTCTTTGATCTCAAATTATGAATAATTTTTTAAATAAATTCTACCAAATAATTGTGAATTGTGATGGGACATGGTGTCAGATTTCGATAAAATCATCGTTTTTGAAAACAACTGTAGGTACGTAACAAAAATTTTCACCAATGTTCAAATTGTTTGGGGTGCCCTAATCTCGACCAGCTATACTATCTTATGTCTGTTTTTTGAATGCGATTTTGTTTTTTCTGATTTTCTTTGTGAGTTTTGGCTGTAGGGTTGTCGTTTTGGTCTCATTTTGTTTATCTGTGAAAGAAGAATATGAAAAAATTCTTTTCAGGTAAATTCGGCTCTATGCGGGCGAAATCAGCTGGTGGTCAAAATTAGGAACCCAAAATTTCAAAATTGATTTTTGAGTTCCCTCAGAAAAAAAAATCGCAAAAAATACAAAAAATTATTGTATCGGCTCAAAATTTTAGGGAGTGATAGAGGAAGGATCAAGGTATTTCTTAAGCCATTTTTGACGTTTCTACCTCGAAAAGTCTTCGATTGGTGGAAGTTTGAAAAAAAGTGGTCGAAATATGGCAACCTTACCCTTACCAAAGAATTTTTACATTACTGCGAGTTTGTTATGGAACAGCAATATGTGAATTATCATTTTCCCTAAAAAATCCATGTTATCCTTTCTTCCCCAACCCATTTGTGTAGAGAATTTGAATGGTAAGTCGCAAAGCGGACTACTAGAGAGTCCTGATGCGGTAATCCTGTCTTCTCCTTCTATCCTAATTAAAGATGTCATGTTTTTCATTATTATTATCATGTTTTTTCATTACCAGTAGGTATGCATTATCTTGTCATTATTTTACTGTATCGTCAAACATTTTTCCTTCTTTTCCTTTACTTGTAATCGTTAACATGTTGTCGGTATCGTTAATGCATTACCGTAATATGAATATCGCATATTGTTAGCCTCCCCCAGACTCTCTCACCGCGACAAACCTTCTGGTATGTGGTGAGAGATTTGGGTATTGTACTTAGGTTTTAAAAAAAATAAAAAAATAAGATTCCTTGCCGACCCTCTGCAGAGTAATTCCTAACAATCGAGTCAAAAGCCGGTTGAACTGAAAATTGATAATTATGAAATGACCTATCGGTTATACTTACATAGTTTTAAGCATAGTACATACTTTTCACAAATCTCAATAGAAAATTATACTGAAAATTCGAAAAAGTCGATTTGAAAACAGTACTATGCCTCCAGGTGTACCAAAAAAAAACTTCAAACCTCAAAAATTTCGTGGTAAGTCTGAAAAATTCGTTTGATGGGCTAGTGTCTTATAAAGGTATACATTGCAAATTTTTAATGGGAATTTAAATTGCCACATATTAGAGGTTTCGGGTAGGTACTTTGTGACATTAAGCGACTCTCAAATGACTTCTTTGAATTCCTTGTAAAATTTAATTGCTACTAAAATACATTTTTTCAGATTATAAAGCGATGGCGTTTTTCTGAAACACGCTGTTCGTAGTCGTAACCTTATTATATATCGAAAGTAGACCACTTTTTGACCTATAGTTTCAAAATTCTGAAAAAGAATTATATTAACAGCATAGCTTAAGAAACCTATGCTGCCAAGTACCTCGACCACGATGTCAAAACGAGAAGAATTTTTCGAGAAATACATATTGTTAAGAGCACGTTTCTCGTCATAAAGTGGTAGATGAGCAATTCTAGTACGACGAGTGGCGCGGCGGTGTAAACACCATTAAGTTTTGGAATGTTAAAGGTTTACAGTCTCGGGCGACGAAAAAAAAGAGCTAATTAAAGCGAATGTAACCATAAAAATATCGTTTCATGTAGTAAATGAACCTCTCCCCATTCGTCCCATCTTCGTGCACAATATCGCCAGCAGGGGTTCCCCTCCTCTCTGGTTTTTTCTCGCGATATTTTTCCCTCTTTCGTGCTTTTTTTTACGGCACATAATAAAAATTGGTGACTTTATGGTGGTGAAGAAAGACAACTTCTCGTCGGTTCTTGTTATCAAATGATGCGCCCCTTTTAAATTCTTTTTCATTATTTGGTCGCGTCGAGTTGGAGTAGACCAGAAGGGATAGCTTCCCTCTGCGTTACGTATTGTTGAAAAGCATTGCGGCTACAACTGTACATTATTACGTCGACTTCGTCGTCCTCCCGTGCTGTGGAAACATATCGTCGAGGTCGTTTTTTAATTCTTAAGCGGGACTTGATGTGTGTATGTGGCTTCGAAATGACGAAATATTATGCTTTTTAATCGTGGAAATTGCCTCCTTCCTACTTTTTTTCGACCTCGCTTTTCTGCGCTTTTGCAGGTTTTGTACGAACGAAGTTCTATTCAACCTCAGTTAAGATTTATAATACGAAGTAGACTGGATATTAAGGGGGTCGCTTGAGCCTTTATTACTGTTTCGGCAAAGGTTATACGAAGGTTTTCTTTTCAGGAAATATGGTGGAAAAAACTGTTCTGTGTTGTAGATTAAGGTGTTTGAAAGTTGAAGTTGAGATGGGCATGTAATTTGTCGAACTTTTCCCTTAAAAATATAGATGTGGTTTTGAGGAAGCACTGTGTTTCCATTTTTGGCAAAAAAAAAAATTGCAAAGTAAACATTTTCAAAGGTATAATTATATTTTTTCTCTGAAACAGTTGCATAGAGATGAAGTCATTGCTGATTTACCATATTGGCGATTAATTTGATTTACTTACCTTAAAAGTCAAACCAATACTCAAAATCAGACAGCCGAATTCTAGAATGCTTAGTTGCATTCGTGGTTTTGATCAAGTAGCTCAAAAATATTAAGCTGATTCTTTGTAATGCCAGTGTGCCAAAGTTGATCAAAATGATTTCAGAAAAATTTCAAACATCTGTTGAAAATTTGAGTCGTCTAAGTCTGAATTTGGCTTAAATATTTGCCTTCAAAATTCAAGGCCAATCGAAAAATACATGTTTTTATGTAGGGATGTAAAATTGAAAACCAGCACTAAAACTAGAAACTGAAAAAATTGATAAAAAATTGTGATTTTAATAAAAACGTGAATCAGAGCCGGAAACAGATCTAGTGATCTACATATGTGAGCGTGGATAAAAACCACCCGTAGAAATCAAAAATTGGTTTTTGAGTTGACGCTGATTTTGGGCTTTTCAGAATGAGTAAAATTAAGGAAGAACCTCAACTCAAAAACCAATTTTTGACCCCAAAGGGTGGTTGGAATTGAAACTTGAAACTAATTTTTTTTTATTTTGTCGTTTTTTTGTGGAATTTATAGATTACACATTGCGTTATGTTAAAAAAAGAGCTGAATCCCATAGTTTTTCTCAAAAAAAAATTCAATCAATTTTTTTCAAATTCCAAAATTTTCCTTAAATTTTTTTCTACTCTAAAATTTTTTCCCAATTTTTTCAATTTTAAAGTTTTTCTTAAAATTTTTTCAACATTTTTCCCACCCCAAATTTTTTTTAATTTTTTTTTCAATTTCAAAATAGTCTTTTACATTTTTTTCAACTCTAGAAATTTTTCAATTCTGGGGTTGTTTTAAACATTTTTTTCCACTCCAGAATTTTTTTCAGCTCCAAAATTTTTCTCGATTTCTTTTCAAATTCCATCCATACTTTTTCTTTACCTATAATTTTTTCTACTGCAGAATTTTTTCAAATTTTCTTTAATTTTGAAATTTTTTTAGATTTTTTTCCAACAATTTTCCAGTTTTAAAATTTTTTGCAATTTTTTCCACTCCAGAATTTTTTTTACTCCAAAATTTTTTCACAATTTTTTTTGTACAAAAATTTTCTCAATTTTTTCAATTTGATATTATTTTAAAAATTTTCTCAGCTTACAAATTTTCCCCAGCTTGGAATTTTTCAAAATTTTTATCAATTTTGAATTTTTGATGCCATTTTTTAACCTCGAGGTTGCTGTAATGATTAAATTAAAAAATTACTTAAAATTCAAACTAAACCTTCATGAAATCGGTTTTTTCATCTCAGGATTTTAGCGAATCTTCCTTAGGGTATGGTGGTGTCCTCGCAATCTAAGAAAAATGAGAGAAAAATTGATCGAATCCATGACTTTTGTATTCAAATTACTATATTTGAGACCCACTGGAAAAAGACGGTACGAAAATATCCCATTAATATGAAGATTTCCCTCGAGTTCAGCTCATGAAAATCATCTATTTATAGTTCAATTCGAATTCACACGGGTTGCGGTCACAGGAATAGAAAATATGATGATTGAAAGGAGCAATAAAGTAAACCGCGAGCCAAGTTAAAATCATCTTTGTCAATGACTGTTTGGTGAAAACGCGAATGTAACAAGTGTTTTGAATGACGCTACGGTTAGAAAAATCATTCCAGTTTGTGTTTGCGGTTTCGCTGTCATGGTGGAAACCCTCATGCCGATACTGAGAACAAAAAAAAAAAGGTTAAGGTACATTTTCAGAATCTCGAATATACGGAACCGTTTGTACAAAACACCCATTTTACATGCAATTTGAAGTGCTGCAGTATAGTAAATGCTTTAAGAAAAATGAAAATCAACGCTAACGAATAAGAAAGAATTCGCAGCCCGAAACGATGCTGGCGGCGAGGAAAAAAAACACGAGGAAATGCCGGCAAGGCTGGTTTCAAAGGTTTAAATTTTTATTCGCTTTGTGTTTACGAAGGTGTGCGATGTGCGTGCGCTATTCCATTCGGCTGAATAAAATGGAAATTCGACTCGAGCCTAAACCTTTCCAATAACTGTATCATGTAAAATTCATTCTTGGAAAAAAGCTTCCCCGCTGAGCGTTGCACCGTGTTCTACGTCAAATAACCAGCTCGCTGCGATGTCGTAAAAAAAAAAAGAGGAAAGAAATTTGTTACGGAGAAGTAAGTATTCGGTCGTTAGGATTTTTTCACGGTGTGGCGTGGCAGTTGTACAGGCTGTCATTTCGTCGGCCAATCAATTTATCGGATGAGGTTTTCGTGGTAAGGATTTTCGACGTGAAAACTGACGCTATTACTTACCAATGATGGGGATGTTCGAAGAGCGAGGTAATTCGCAAACCGAGAGGAAATTTTGGATAAGGGTGGATTGATATGTGAGTCAAGTAAAGTAATATATTGAAAGTATCAGCTCGAGAAAAAAAGTTGTCGAATTGATCTTTGAAAATTCTCTTGTAAAAAAATGGAAAAGTATACCCGCGCGAATTGGGAGAATACCTAATTTAAGTAGAAGAAATGCAAAAAGTACTGTCTGCGTAAATTACAGACCCGGCAAAAGATTTATTACCCTTCGATCGTTGCCATCGTCGAATTAGCTCTCAAACTTGAGAAAACGAAGCATTGAGAAAGAAGGAATAAGTTATGGGAAGGAGTTCGCTTTGTCGAAGAAACACAAATATTTAAGTTTCGAATTAAAAATTAATCGAAAAACATAAATTTAAAAATAATAAACATAACCTGAGCGTTGAGATACGACGAAAAAAAAGGGGGGAAACGCGATTAAAAAAATATATCTCGGAAAATCGGCGGCTAAAACGGTTTGAAAAAAATCTCATAAAGTAAGATCATAATTTTGCAGAAAGTTAAAATGAAAATTGAAAAAGTTTCGAAGTATTTTTTTTCCTTTCGTAACCCTGGTCCTCGGCAAATGGTAAATATATTTAAACTCGAACTGCTATAGTCATTCATTGTATTTGAAATTTATGGAAGAAAGTTGAAATTTTAAAATTTACTGTCGTACGAGTTTTACATTTTCGTCGGGGATTTTTTTTCACCCCTTTGGTTTTTCGTTCAGAAAGATGGCGGTGTTTGGAGAAAAATGGCTGTGTTTCGGGATATTGTGAAACGAAAGGGAGCTCGAAGAGAGCTTAAGGTCTTCTATAATCAATTGGAAAAAATTATTGGACTGTTATCTGAATATTTTATCACCATAAATTGCAACGAAAAAATTCATGATTTGGGATTTACTCGACCAAAGTATGGTTAGACAAAGTGTCGTTCAACTTTTGTACGTATTTGGGGCTACTTATATGGTGTATATGCATATAAGTAAAATAAACATAAAGCGAGCTTAAACATGCAAAATTAATATTTAACTTGGGTACGGGCTCGCCCCGATAAACGTATTATAAATGTTTTAAATGTTTGAGCCAAATTTTGACGTGAGCGTGGAAACTATTCGCGAGATTTTGATTATTCGCCGACGTTAATTTATGTTTCTCGAGCTAGGTACGACTACGAATGGTGGAATTCTGGCCCGGCAAGGAACGCTGAGAAAAGGGTCTAGGTAAAATTTAAATTTTGTATTTCGGCAGATACGTATCGTGAATAAGGTTAGGTACCGAGATTTTGCTTGCGTTTGCTATTCCAGACATTATGAAAGATGTAATTATAGAATTTTATCCCTTTTCAATATTGTGTTCTGGTGAAATTTCTGCAATTTGTGTAATTTACTGCGAGTTGTAGGTATAGAAAGATATAATTACACGTAAACGTTTTTCGACTTTATGTAATTTTATAAACGCTGTAATCTGGAGAATTGTCATTCCTTTCTTTTCATTTTTTTTTTTTTTGTAAAAATTAGGTAACTAAATATCGTATTTGGTGATTTTAGAAATTTCATTCAAAGCCCGGGCGTCAAAATAAAATCATGGGGAGAGAGGGTAGGGGTTTAAATACAATTTTTAAATATTGGATGAAAGAAGTGTTCTTGTGTCAATTTCAGAGAGCACAAATATGTAAAATTGTCAGGCCTTTGCAGAAAATTTTTATAAATTTTAATTAAGATGTCAAAACACCTAAGTAAATTTTTTTCAATTTTTTTCTCAATTTTTCAGTACTTTAAAATAATTGTACCTATCAGTTTTTTTCTTATTTTTAAAAATATTCAAGTTCTAATCAAAACATACCTTACTTTATTCATTTTATTTATTTAATTTGCAAGTGTGTAAAAATTCAATGCATTTGCTTGAAGTAGATAGATATCTGAATATTTTAGCGTACTTGAACTGAAATTTTCTCCAAAAAATTTTCTCTATTATTTTTTTTAAGTGAATAAAAATAGATACCAAAAAATTGAATTTTTAAACATTTGTGGAAATTGACAATGAAAGTGAAAAATGATTACAAATTGATACCGACTATTAGTGCAGGTAAATAAGAGAAAAAATGTACCAACAACCCCCCCCACCAAAAAAATGAAATCCTGATTTTTTTTCGCGTTTTACGTTCGTAATGGTCCACTCCACTACACATCATACTAAAATTGACACCCCACAACCCTCCGCTACCCCTAAGGAAAAGGTAAATGTCTGCTGAAACCCGGGGTTTCGTGAATATCTCCTCAAATAAGCCTCAAAATTGAAAAATAGTAATGAATCTATCTGAAAGTTTTTTTATTTTTTTAAAAACACCCACTTCCTTGACCTAAAATTAGGGTAAAAAACGCTTATTTTTCAACAATTCACAGCATTTTTTGAACAAATCGTAACTTTTGTGAATATCTCCTCAAATAAGCCTCAAATTGGAAAAATGGTTATGAACAATCATGTTCTACGTGTAATTTCCTATCAGACAGGTTCGTTTTTTTTTTCGAAAACACCCATTTCATTGCCCAAACATTAAGGGTGGAAAACGCCTATTTTTCCAATATTTACAGTATTATTGGGAATGATGGAAATACGAAGCTGAAAGTACCCAAAATTAATTATACCAGTGAAGAGTAATTTTTTTGTACATGCTGGTAGGGTATTTCAAAAAAAGTCACCGTTAGAATTTCAACCTCTACCGTTAATTATAAGGGAGGTTATTAAATACTGCATTTAAAAAAATCCAGGTTGTGGAAAGAAAAAGTACTTTAAACGCGATTTTATTGCTTATTATTGGCGATAAGAAACATTTCTTTGCGTCGTAAGGATTCAAAAACGATATTTTCAGCTTCGTATTTCCATCATTTCCAAAAATACTGTAAATATTGGAAAAATAGGCGTTTTCCACCCTTAATTTTTGGGCAAAGAAGTGGGTGTTTTCGAAAAAAGAACGAACCTGTTTCATAGGAAATTACACGTAGAAGATGATTGTTCGTAACTATTTTTCAATTTTGAGGCTTATTTGAGGAGATATTCACGAAAAACCGGGTTTCAGCAAACATTTACCCCTCCACTGGGGGTAGCGGAGCGTTATTGGGGTGTCCATTTTAGTATGTTGTGTAGTGGACCATTACAAAAGTAAAACGCGAAAAAAAAATCAGGATTTAATTTTTGGGGGTCAACTCCTAAAATGACTGGACTGTATTATTGGATAAAATCTTTTACAGTATGTGCAAATCATTTTTTTATAACTGATTTTTTTGGAATTTCAAAATTTTCAAATACCTGAATACTTGACAAAATTTTCAGGAATAGAAGTAATTTTTTATAAAAAATTGAATTTTGAAATGAACTTTTGTGAGTTTTTATTTTTTTAAAAATGAAGCAGGATGTTTATCAGGTCAAGAAAGTCGAGCTTTTCCAAATTAGATCGAAAAAATATAGAAAAATTTGAGAATTTCTCTCGAAAATATATAAAAAGTCGAGAAAATAGTAGGTAGGTGTACAAAATTGGAGAAAATTGCAGAATCAGCATTAACTTTTGAAAAAAAGAAGTAGAAAAGGTTTGAGGTAATTTTTAGGTAGATAATTCACCTTATTTCTGGAAAAAAGGATTAAAAATATCTCAGCATGTTCATCTCGTAAAATGGGATTAAAATGTAGAAAAATGTATTTATACTTGAATGATAATTTTTCTATTTTCAAACCACACTATGCTCGGAAATATGAGTCTGATGTCTAATAAAAATTACTTGAAAAATTTTTTGCGAAAAAATTGATGAAAAATTTCGTTTATATTTTTTGTTACAATCTATAGATATTATTTAAACATTTTGGCCCGAAAAATTCTCAAAAAATTGTATGACTTTTCTCTGGGAGTGTATGTCGATAGGTAAGAAAATAATTTCACCTAAACATTTTATCTGGCAATAAATTCCTGTCGAAATAAAAATCCCCATGAAGAGTCTAGAAAAAGTCGACTTGAAAATTGTACGAAAAATCTGGAAAAGTCGAAAACCCAATTTTAAAAAAATCTCAACTTCATTTTTTCCAATTTTTTGTTTGGAGGGGACACAGATCACAAGAAAAAAGTTGAAACGGAAATCGAGAAATTCTAGTAAAGATTCTGCGGAAAACTTGAAAAATAGTCTTCAAAAAAATCTTGAAACAATTTTTGAATGAATTATGAAATACTTTTTTTGGGTTTCTTTTTTAAGTGAAAGGAGATTATGGTATAAATTTAGGAGAAGTCAAAAAAAATTGAGACATTCGACCCTTAAATTTTGGGCTGAAATTTTGATAAAAAAATCGAAATAAATTTTTATCGTTTTTGATCTCATTTTTATATTCGACAGATTCGTTCTTCTTTCTTCTCTTTTCCCTCATCTCAAAACGCTTATTTTGACTTGAAGTATTTAGATACCAGCTCAACACCAGAAAAAAAATGTTTTGGGTAACTTTACCCGAATTTGATATTTTTGAAACACAAAGACGATTTAACGCTCTAGGAAGAGAGGAAAGGGAGACCAAAGAAAAGATAAAGAACAGGAATATTTTTAGTGTTGTTTTTTTTCCTCGTGCATATGTTCGCTTTCTTCAAAACTCTTCTCGGTGCTCACAAAGAAGAAGAGAACCAACCCTCTGTAAACATAGATCTAGGTACACATCGCAATAGAGAAACCTCGCAGGTCGAAACGAAACACACACTGTCGTTGGTAACCTGTGGTGAAAAGAGTTAGGGAAGGAAACGGTGTTTTGTCTTGAACGAACGAGTATCTTAAGCTGTAAAATCTTCTTGAAAAAAAAAAACCGACTCGTCGTATATGGCAACGACGAAACAGCTTAACATGAGCATGAAATAAGCAAAAGGAGAAAAAAAAAGTAAAAGAACGAATGAGCGAACGAACGAAAGGTTGAAAAAAACACGACGAAAAAGATAAAAGGGTGTTTCTGGTAAAGAAAACAAATTCGTTCGACCAAAGTTGAAACAACAACAAAATTGTTTTTATTGAAACTTAAAACAACATTGCTCTCATTTTAAAGTCGAAGGATTAATCTCTTTTTACTCGCAGCTCGACTTCGAGTAATTTGTAAATGATAGTGAAATCGAAAATTAGGTTACCTAAAAAGTTTTCTTTCTCGCAGCACTTTTTGCGAAAATCGTCGAAACGACGAGTACACGCCGTCGTGCCGGCGAAAAAAAAAGGCATCGACGTTCGGCAAACGCGAAATTGAAGACTTCGCGAAAAATCTATCGCGGCGTATTAAAATTACCACCTCGTTGTTGCCGAAAATACGCAGGCAACGAGGAAGAATGCCAAGAACCTCATTTAACTGTTTTATCGGCAGGTATAAATCTTTTTAAAACCCTCTCGCGGTGTTTTTTTCTCCACTACTCGAGTTCATTAAGCGGTTGAAATTGCTTTTTAATACGTTGGCAATTTCAACCACTTTTGGTGCTCGAGTGTACGTCTTTTAAGACGCGTGAAGAAACTCGACAAGAATTTTTGCACCTGTAACGTTTTATTCGGCGAGAATCCGATTTTCAAGAATGTAAGCTTATTTACTTAATTGAATTTTAGTCTCGAAATGTCGCAAAAAATTTACGCTTGTGTTGTTCCGGAGACAACGCGGATTTCGAAGTCACAATTTACTCCATTCGTCGAGGCAAATTCGTCTAAAAACAAATACCGAAACGTGAAGCGTTTGTATCAAGGTAGATAAGATGGTATTCGTGTATTTACGGCGAAACGAGTATGCAATTTCATTAACTTCTATCAAAGGAGCGTGTGCATGCAAGATAATTAACTCGCCGGTGTGTCGAGGTTGTCGTGTGAGACAGTACAAGGTGAAAGGTGGAAATACCTATTCGAACGAGAAGATAATGAAAGGTGAACGACTCGAACTATGAAATTATTGGACAAGTAGAGATAAGTGGAATTATTGTGAGGGGTCAATAGTCGAGGCAAATAAGAGAAAAAATGTACCAACCCCCCCCCCCCCCCAAAATTAAAGCCTGATTTTTTTTTCGCGTTTTACGTTCGTAATGGACCACTACACAACATACTAGAATGGACACCCCCACAACCCACCGCTACCCACAGGGGAGGGGTAAACGTCCGCTGAAAACCGGGTTTTCGTGAATATCTCCTCAAATAAGCCTCAAAATTGAAAAATAGTTATGAACAATCTTGTTCTAAGCGTAATTTCCTATCGGAAGGGGTTTTTTTCTTTTTCAAAAACACTCACTTTCTAGACCAAAAATTGAGGGTAAAAACACCTATTTTTCAACAATTTACAGCTTTTTTGGAAAAAATCGAAACTTTTGGGAATATCTCCTCAAAAAAACCTCAAAATGGAAAAATGGTTATGAACAATCATGTTCAACGTGTAATTTCCTATCAGACAGGTTCGTTTTTTTTCGAAAACACCCGCTTCTTTGCCCAAAAATTAAGGGTGAAAACGCCTATTTTTCCAATATTAACATTATTTTTGGAAATTATGCAAATACGAAGCTAAAAGTACCCAAAATGAGTATTTTTTTCATACATTCTGGTAAGGTATTCCAAAAAAAGTCACCGCAAAAATGTCAACCCTACCGTTAATTATAAGGGAGGTTATTGAAATTGAATACTGCATTTAAAAAATCGAAGTTGTGAAAAGAAAAAGTACTGTAAACGCGATATCGGTACTGATTATTGGTGATACGAAACATTTCTTTGCGTCGTAAGGATTTAAAAACGATATTTTCAGCTTCGTATTTCCATCATTTCCAAAAATACTGTAAATATTGGAAAAATAGGCGTTTTTCACCCTTAATTTTTGGGCAAAGAAGCGGATGTTTTCGAAAAAAAAAGAACCTGTCTGATAGGAAATTACACGTAGAACATGATTGTTCATAACCATTTTTCCATTTTGAGGCTTTTTTGAGGAGATATTCCCAAAAGTTTCGATTTTTTCCAAAAAAGCTGTAAATTGTTGAAAAATAGGTGTTTTACCCTCAATTTTTGGTCAAGAAAGTGAGTGTTTTTGAAAAAGAAAAAAATCCCTTCCGATAAGAAATTTCGCGTAGAACAAGATTGTTCACAACTACTTTTCAATTTTGAGGCTTATTTGAGGAGGTATTCACGAAAAACCGGTTTTCAGCGGACATTTACCCCTCCCCTGAGGGTAGCGGCGGGTTGTGGGGGTGTCCATTTTAGTATGTTGTGTAGTGGACCATTACGAACGTAAAACGCGAAAAAAAAATCAGGCTTTAATTTTTGGAGGGTCAACTCCTAAAATGCCTGGACTACAATGCAATTTTTGGTTTTAAATTTCAAAACTGAATTAATTTTTCAAAAAAAAAAATTAATGAAATATAAGTTGAAATTTGATGATATTGTTATGCTCGTAGAAAAATTCAGGTTATGTTTTAAATTGAAATTTCAGTCAAAAATACTGATTTTTTTCAAGAAAAACGTGCCTCTTCCTCCACCCCCCCCCCTTAAAAAAAATGCGAAAAATGTGTGTTAAGTAAAAAATAACACCGTACGCATCCCACTTGAGTTAACCGACGACTTTTCATTTCAATCCATACTTAGTCTCATATCAACCACGAACCAACATTAATTCTTTTCTCAAATAAAATTTAAAGTCAGTAAAAAAAATAAAATGAACTTGATTTTAAAAAATGAAAAAATTGAATTTCCATTGGAATAAAAAAATGTATTTTCAATAAATGGAAAGGGGGAAGGAAGGTCGGGGGTTCAAATCGAAAAATTGAAGCCAAATTTGAAATCAGCAACCCGAATTAAATAAATTTCACTTTTGCAAGTTATTACTCAAAATTAAAATTTTGACGTGGTAACAAGTTCAAAATTTTGGACCTGTATGCCCCTTCATGTCCATAGAGGCATCTAGGGATGTTCAAATCGAAAAACTAAGGCCAAATTTGAAATCAGCGACCCATAAACTAGTATTCCATTTTTCAGATTATAGCTCAAAATTAAAATTCAGGCGTAGTACTTGAGTTCAAAATTTTGTACCCAGAGGCGGTTCGAACACAAATTTTTTTTGGCGGGGGGATGAGGTTCAAAAATGCCGACCAAAAAACTCAAAATTGCCGACTAAAAAATTAAAAATATCAATCCTGCTCATGCCTGAAAATTTTTCTCTCGGTAATTTCATTGTACATAGTTGAAAAAACCTATGAATATTGTTCATTTGTTTAAGTTCCGAGCAAAGCGAGGAGGGAAAATTTCAATAAAAATTACGATGTAGGTACCTACATGATTGAAAAAATAATAGGTTCAATGTGAATATAAGAAAAGTGAATTTGGCCCGAGCGAAGCGAAGGCGAAAATTTTAGAAGACCAAATTCAAGGTGTAATAAAACAATGTTTTAAATTAGGTATCAAATAAACTTGAAAAAAAACCAGCTGACTTTTACTTTAAAATTATTAAAAAATAAATACGATTGGACCGAGCGCTGCGATGCCAAAGCTTTCAAAAAATATGATTTCCAAACATTGAAAATGAGTTTTAAAGAGAAAAAATTTAATAAAATTAGTTGAAACAATTTTGAAAAAAAAATTCGAAAAAAAATCACTTTTGTTGGGATTAGTTTATTTTAAAATTATGGAAGGAAAAATTCAATATGACCGAGCACAGCGAGGCCGAAGTTTTTAAAAATTTTGATTTGAGGAATAAGTAACTCCATTAAAAATTTCCAAAACATCAAAATTTCCGTTCCGTTCGTAATAAATTCGTATTCTTTTTTATTTTTATCAAAAAATAAAATTGAGTGATTTTTCATTACTTATGCTACAAAATTTCCAAAAATGTTTTGAATTTGCCAAAATTTTCAAAATTTTGCAGAATTACTTGAAATTTCCGAAATTTTGTCGAAATTGTCGACTAGAAACCGACTTGTGGGAATTACTCCCCCCCCATTCCCCACATCACGCCGCATCTGTTCGTACCTCATGCCTTCCCATATCATAGAAGTATCTAGGGGGTTGAAATTGAAAAACTGGGGCCAAATTTGAAATCAGAAACCCAAATTACATAATAGTATGCCATTTTTCAAGTTATTACCGAAATTGAAATGAAATTCTGGCCTTTCTCTCCCCCATCACTTCAGGCATCGGACATCCAGGGGATTAAAATAGAAATAAAGTCGGTAATGGAATTGAGCCTGACCTCGCTCCAGTGCTCCCCGCATTCGATCCTATTCGATCCGACTCGAATTTACAATTCATCCCAAAAATCATCCTATCATTTTTTCGAAATTTTGAGGCTGGGATGAATTTTGGGATGCAATTTCATCTGAAGAATCATCCCCTAATTCTCCGAGATTTTGAGGCTGGGGTGACACGATTTTCCGAGCTTTTGAAGCTGGGATAAATTTTGGGAGGAAATTTCATCTCAAGAATCATTTTCATCGCAGAAATCATCCACCATTTTTTTCGGAGCTTTTTGAGATAGAGTTTTCCCCAAAAATCATCCCATGATTTTTTCGAGCTTTTGAAACTGGAATGAATTTTTGGTTGAATTTTCATCCTAAAAATCATCTTACGATTTTTCTGAGCTTGTGAGGTTTGGATGAATTTTGTTGAGGCTGGAATGAATCTTGGGATCAAGTTGTTCATATTGTGACTTGAAAAGTACATATGTCTATAAATTTTTTAATCATAGATATACATTTTAATTGATTTTTTGAAGAATTTTTTGTGGCAGTGTTGCCAATTGAAATTTCATGAAACGCATCAATCGAAATGCTGTTGGTAGCATTGCTGTAAAAATGGATGAAAATTTTCATGAAAATTATTCTACGTGATAAAAAAAAAAAAATGGCCTGATTTTGAGATGTTCTTATGAACGATTTGTATTTGATGAAAATCAAAAAATTTTGAAATCCACACTTATAGTACGTACAACGAAAGAATTTACATTTCCCCTACTCGACTCGCAACGCGGAAACCAACGACGCGCGTTGATTTCAAATTTCGTCCAATGACAACTCAACGTTCTTAAATTTTGTGGTGGGAGAATGTAGGGGAAAACTACATTCTTTCGTTGTACCAACTATAGCAACTATTGAATTTCTTAGCCAAGAACGAAAAATAGGTTATTAATGTGCTAAGTACACAAAAATGACAAAATATCGTGTTTATATTTCAAAAATGACTCCTCTTTGAGGTCTCCGAACTCTATTTTCTTCAAGCTGAAAGGTCAAATTGTTGGAAGTTTCCACATTTATTCAAACATCGTTTCATTTTTTGATCCTCCCCATTAAACAATTTTAAAATTTGAAAAGCGTTTAGAAATTAGTTCTGTTGTTTGTGTCCTGTCCACTGAACCATTTCATAAAATTGAAATTGGATTCCATATTTATATTCAGCGTGTTAAAATTTATTGAATAATATTCTTAATTAAAATTTTATTGTAGCTTGATTACAAAAAAAATGTCAACTGAAGTAGGGTTCCTAAATTTTTTCAATATCATCACTTGTCCAGTCATTTCTCACAAAATTTTTCACAATCCAAGGACAACAGATTTTTACCTATCATTTCTGAAAATACCTTTCAATTCTGACATTTAAAACTGATTTACTTTCAAATAGGTAAGACAATCCCGAAATAAAATTTTCAAAGACACACCCGAACCTCTTTGTACATTTCACCTGTACTCTGAGCTTGTTAACGACCAATTTAATATTTATAAAACATGGAAAATTCTCGCAGAAAAAATCCAAAAATAGAATATGTTCACATCTATTGGTAAATTTGAACGCACGTGGGAGTTTTCTGATTATTATATATCGTACCTGTTTTGAATTTTCTAGAGTTTTCGACGTCAAAGACGTGATCAAATTTTAGATACGCGAAAAGGTTATAAAAATTGCTGAAACAATTTTTTCCATCGTCAAAGAAAAACAATCATCGTGTTCGACTTATTTTCGAGAAAAAACAAAAATGTCACGAAAAATTACACTCTATCGATTTTGTAAAATAGAATGCAAATGACTCGGCGGCGTATCTAGTCGTAAAATGGAGCAAAAGGCCGTAATTCAAAGTACAAGAAAGTTTTTACATAATTTCTGGACGAGTCCGAGAGCTTCGATGTATTTACATTATTACGGGTATGGCGCGGAAGGCGTCATTAAACGTTCGGTCAAGTTAGCCCAAGTCGGACGATGATTCGACTTTCTTAAATTCTCCATAATTAACTCGTGGCAAAGTTGCGGTAATTTCAATAGCTAGGTAGCTACGGTTAAAAAACACGCCGAGTCGGCGTCCCAATGGGCGGAATATTTTGAATAGATATTTCGCCTTTGGAAGACGAGATTTTCGCCGGAACACGACGCAGAGCGGTGTCTTGGTCGAGCAAAAAATTACATAGAAATTAATTAAATACCTACTCGAATGGTCGGTTGCCGGCTGCCAACGAAGGTATCCGGAACGCGATTCTCGCGATGGTAAATTTTTAATTGGATCTCTCTGTCGATGAGTTTTCGTCTTAGGAAAGTTATAGTTTTAATTATAGACTTCGGATTTTGTTACCGAGTCCATCGAATCAGGGAAAAAATGATTTAGTTTTTGTACTAATTTTAATGCAGGTAGTCTCTACGGTTCATGAAGAAAGAAGGTACGCTTCACTTTTTGAACACGAGTTGAAATGTGGGTTATATTTTAATATGACCCCTAAGAAAATTTTTAAGAAGCGGACCCATCAAACATTTCCTTTAAAGGGAGTGAGAGGAGGTTTAGGGAGGGTTTTGCCGGGGCCGGGGTAAATTTTGTGTCAATTTCATATGATTCGAACCTCCTGAACTCGAATCTGTAATTAGTTTTCTGATCAAAAGTTTAGAACTCGCACAATTATATAACTAGTGTCGCAAAAAGTGGTCAATTTTGAGGAAAAAGAGATAAAATTATGATTTTTTCATCTAGAGACGAGTAATGCAGATTAATTAGGGTTTGAAACCAGTTTTGAAAATAATTTGAACTTTCTGAATCCGAATTTGTTATTGGTTTCGAGATAAGAAGTGAAATACCTCTCTTATCGTCGATTTTTGGTGGCGAAAAACATTTTAAAAAACACTGGTCCGAGAACGCCGTATTTCCCACGAGAACCTCGCGGAAAATTTGACGAATCTGTGCGGGGTTTAATACGGCCAATAGTCAGATTCAATTTTTTCTAAAAATGTTGCATAAACTTCAATTCTTTAAAATTTTTATGGTTTAATTTAGACTATCTAAAAAAGCAGAAACAAGAAAATATATTTATTGATCAATAAAAAGTATCTATAAATTAATTTTTTAAAAATTCTAAAATAAATTCTAAAACATTTTAAAATTAATAAAATAAGTGACCCTGGCAAACAAACCCAACCTTAGGTGTCAAAATTTCAATTTTCAATTTTTTCCGGAATTTTATTCTCAGGAGCCGCCTTACAATTCAGTAGAAACCAACCCGAAGTCCCATAGTTGGAAATTAAATTTGCAATGAGTAAAAATGTGAAGTTTTTGTTGAAAAAAAGCATACAAAAAACATTTAAAAAATCGCCATAAATGAACTAAACGCACAGTTTTAAATTCAACAAAAATTGGGCGTTTTATGCCACGCCAATTTCACGATTCAGAGAATTCTCCACTTCCAATCGGAAAACTAACCGAAAATTCGTGTTCAAGAGGTTCAAATTATGTACAAAAATGGTTTCATACCAGGAATGCTTTGAGATATGAGGTTGAGAAAATGAGAAATTGCGGATTCGAAACGATTTTAGCAAAAATCTGCTGTTTTCACTACCAAAAATTGACGATCGAGAAGATATTTCACTTCCTATCTGGAAACCAATAAGAAATTTGGATTCAGAATGCTCGAATTACATTAAAAACTGGTTTCAAAACCTGATTGATCAACATTATTCGTCTCCAGATGAAAAAAAATCATAATTTTATCTATTTTTCTCAAAATTAACCACTTTTTGCGACACTTTGTACGATTGTGCGAGTTCTACACTTTTGATCGGAAAACTAATTGCAGATTCGAGTTCAGGAGGGTCGAATTATATGAAATTGACACCAAATTCATTCCGACCCCTTTATGCGGAGAAATAGGGGTAAACCCCTCCTTAAAACCTCCCCTCACTCCCCCCTAACAAGGGAGGTATCCCAACTCAAAGTAAAATTTTGAGCTCAAACAAAAAAAAATTAAAAGTAAGTACATCATAACAGGACCCCTTATCCAAAATTTCAGGTGCTCAAGTTCATTTCTCGATTTTTGGTGAATTTTTGAAATTTCAAAATCACCTCCACCCTGCAAAATATGAAAATTTGATCTAATCAACGAAAAAATCTGAAATTCGGTATATACCCTATTTTTGACTTCCCGAACTGATTGGAAGCGGTTTTGAGACGTTACAAAGCCACCAGAAAATTTTGAAATTTTCCAGGGCCATGGAAAAGCCCATAAAAATTTTCCATATGCACTTCAGCACCCATAATCGTGGATTATGTATTGGTGACTTATTGATCGATTAAAATACAATTTTCCAAAATTCGTAACTTTTAAGTTCAAATTCGAATTTTTTCCTGGAAAATTTCTTGCCCAAAAATGTGAATTTGAACTCAAAGTTTCGAATTTTGGAAAATTGTGTTTTAATCGATCAAATAAGTCACCAATATGGATAATCCGCGATTATAGGTGCTGAAGTGCATATGGGGCATTTTTATGGGCTTTTCTCCAACGTTGGAAAATTACAAAATTTTCTGCTGGCTCCGAAACGTCTCAAAACCGCTTCCATTCGATTCGGGAGGTCGAAAATATGGTATCTACCAAGTTTCAACTTATTACCTCGATGTATGCGCATTAGGCGAATTTTTTAATTTTTTCCAGGAAAATTTCTTGCCCAAAAATGCGAATTTGAACTCAAAATTATGAATTTTGAAAAATTGTATTTTAATCGATCAAATAAGTCACCAATATGGATAATCCGCGATTATGGGTGCTGAAGTGCATATGGGCAATTTTTATGGTCTTTTCTACAGCCCTGGAAAATTCCAAAATTTTCTGATGGCTCCGAAACGTATAGAAACCACTTTCAATCGATTCGGGAGGTGAAAAATAGGGTATATACCAAATTTTAGCTTTTTTCGTTGATTAGATCAAATTTTCATATTTTGCAGGATGGAAGTAATTTTGAAATTTCAAAAATTCTCCAAATATGGAGAAATGTTGGAATACCTCCCTTGTAAGGAAAATTTTTGATGGGTCCACTTCTTAAAAAATTTTCTTAGAGGTCATACTAAAGTAAAAACCACATTTCAACTCGTGTTCAAATAGTGAAGAGTATTCCTGAGCTAACCACTGGGACTATAGGTGTAAGTAATGTATTGATCGAATTTATTAGCGAATTTTTTCCGTTTGGTTTTTATTTAGGTGTATTTGACGACCTCGCGTAGGTAACTCGAAGAGAAAAAAATAAATATATGTTCGAAACAGTTTTTCGCGTTGTGGGAGTTTCCATTATAAATAGAATTACAAATTCGAAAATTAAAAATAGCTAGAGAAAAAAACAACAACGAAAACAAAACGAAGAGCGTCGTTAAGGAGTAAATTTTTAATGGCTGAAACAAAGTTTTGATAGAAATTGTTATATAACATCGAGTTTAGAATTTAAATTAAACTAAGTCAGTCGTATTTTTAGTTTACCTATGGCTGGCTGGCTGCTCGTTGCACGACTTGTGTCGTAAGTTAATTAAGATTTTTTCTCGTCGTTTGCTTTTTCACGTAGGTCGGCGTTGCGACCGTTCCGTCGTGGCGGAAAATTATACCGAGCAGTTCGATATCTGATGGCGGTAAATTAGGTGCAAGTTTATGTGCCTATTTGAGAATAACAATGAGCAAGGTGGAGGGATAATTGAGAGATGCGAAACCGCGAAAAAGTATCGCGTGTATGGGTACAAAAGCGGGCGAATATTTGGAGGGAGGATGAATGGAAATGCAGTTAACGTTTCATTATCACCAACTCTTCTAGCCACTTTCATTGTACGGTGTACATTTTTGAAAAATGCAGAGACGCGCAGAGTGATCCCAAAAGGTTCATAATTTATGACACACTTTGGCCCCCGTTTTCGGTTATTTTATTATTTATGAGAATTCGCGCCTATTTTATATTCATAACCTATGTGATTTACCTTCTCGCCATAAATTCGTATTCGCGCAGGTACAATACTTATCACGAATTCCATAAATTTCGCCGCAGCATTTTTCTCCCTATTCGCTACCCCAGACTTGTCTGATTTTCGCGCCTTCTCGAAGTGAAAAAAATTACTATAGGTTGATGGGCGTCTCGAATGATGGATGGCGGAGGTGACGATAGATTGAATAAGAAACCCAAAAGAGGAATTGATGGGTACCAGAAGTTTTTCAGTGAAGATGATAAAGTTGAATTTTGAAATAATCTGAATCGTAAACGTATAAGTGAGGTTGAATTTTAAAATGAAAAATAGACCGAAGATTATTTCCATTCGGGGTTTAGCATAAGCGGAGTAAGAGAGAAGAAGAATAGTTATGTAATATAATTGTTACCCCTTCTTCAATTTACAATTTAGCCCGAATCGTCATCTAACTTTTTTATGGCCTGATATAAATTTCATGAGATTCAACCACCAATTCGTCCGATTCACTGCGTCTCTCTTGTTTTCTTTCATTTCCTCGTTTCGATTCGATATTAAGATCTGTAGAGACTTCGACATTTGAATCTTATTGAATTTATAACGTCTTATGGAAGAATTATATTTGAGAATTTTGCATAAACTTTATATTTATAAGGCGCCGAGAGCTAAGGTGATTGGTCTATTATTCTTTTTTGTTGTATTTCCTGCGACGTCGTTGCTGGTGTTCTTCGTTTCGCCTCCTGGCGCAGAAGTGTTTTTGTATTTTTTCACGAATATTGTTTGGAAATTATGCCTAAAGCTTGGATACTTGAATTTTATTATTGCATATTTTTGGCGATATTTTTAATGAAGAATTTGTTTTTCGAATTTTGACTGGAAAGCAATCGGTTAATAGTGCTCGCTGAAAAATTACAAAATTTTTTGTTCGCTCGCGAAGGGTAAGTATTCTAAAAATTGAAGAGATTTTGAAATTTTGAAGATTGACAATTTCAATTGTTTTGAAATTTTGCAGTCATTTTAAATAGAAAAGAGTTCTTATTTGTAAAAAATTAGAAAGAGCAATAAAATCACTGTTGTGTGGCGATGCACGTTTAAAAAACGCAATTTAAATAGGAAGCTACAAAATTAATAAAAGTCAAATTTTACATTTTCTGGAATAATTTTTCGTCGATTTTGAATTAATTATGCATTTTTGTGATTTTTTTTAAATTTTCTATTGAGTCCTATAAATACATGAATAGTTCTGATTATCTCCCTGGAGCTCTTTAAATTAAAGATTTTCAAATTTAAAAAAGAGGGACGCTCGAAACGTCCATCTCAGATTCACCCAAAAAGAGATTTTAAGAAGAAGAATGTTTCAACGTCTCAAAATTCCAAGTATCCAAGTTTATTGTTCAATTTTTGTAAGTTTTTTGAAATTTCGAAATTTTTATTTTTTTTTAGCGAAAATGTAATGGATATTTTTAGAATTAAGTACTTTGCTGATTCGATTTATAAAAATTTCGTTGAGTACTCTCTCATTCTAAATCAGTGAAAAGTCACTGATAAATAGTCAGACCCTATTGACAATTTTGCTAACGTAATACTAGCATTACTAGCATAGCGCTAGCGTAAGTAACCAAATACTCGCGTTACGCTAGCATAAGATTTACTAGCGAAACATTTGCTAGCAAAATGCTAACTTTTCACTAGCACAATTTTTCATGGAAAAAGTACCGTAGCCAAAGACTAGCATAACTCTAGCGTAAGTTAGACTAGCTTTATTTTTGCTAGCAGAATGCTAGCTTTTCACTAGCAAAGTTTTTAAACAAAAAGTTAGACTAGTCAAATACTACCATTGCACTAGCATTAATTAAGCTAGCATCGCATTTGCTAGCGAGACGCTAACGTTCGACTACTAGCGGAATTCTAGCGTTTGGTCACTAACAAAATGCTAGATTTTCGCTAGCACCGCACTAGCGTACATTAGGCTAGCATCGCATTCGCTAGTAAGACGCTAACGTTCGACTCCTAGCGAAATTCTAGCGTTTGGTCACTAACAAAATGCTAGATTTTCGCTAGCATCGCACTACTGTACATTAAACTAGCATCCCATTCGCTAGCGATACGCTAACGTTCGACTACTAGCGAAATTCTAGCGTTGGTCACTAACAAAATGCTAGATTTTCGCTAGCATCGCACTACCGTACATTAAGCTAGCATGTCATTCGCTAGCGATACGCTAACGTTCGACTACTAGCGAAATTCTAGCGTTGGTCACTAACAAAATGCTAGATTTTCGCTAGCATCGCACTACCGTACATTAAGCTAGCATGCCATTCGCTAGCGATACGCTAACGTTCGACTACTAGCGAAA
Source organism: Pseudococcus viburni (assembly GCA_033439095.1). NCBI lineage: Eukaryota > Metazoa > Arthropoda > Insecta > Hemiptera > Pseudococcidae > Pseudococcus > Pseudococcus viburni. The sequence goes on along the minus strand of JAVBJF010000106.1, from coordinate 225,611 downwards.
TTCTAGCGTTGGTCACTAACAAAATGCTAGATTTTCGCTAGAACCGCACTAGCGTACAGTAGGCTAGCTTCGCATTCGCTAGTGATACGCTAACGTTCGACTACTAGCGAAATTCTAGCGTTGGTCACTAACAAAATGCTAGATTTTCGCTAGCATCACACTACCGTACATTAAGCTAGCATCCCATTCGCTAGCGATACGCTAACGTTCGACTACTAGCGAAATTCTAGCGTTGGTCACTAACAAAATGCTAGATTTTCGCTCGCACCGCACTAGCGTACATTAGGCTAGCATCCCATTCGCTAGCGATACGCTAACGTTCGACTACTAGCGAAATTCTAGCGTTGGTCACTAACAAAATGCTAGATTTTCGCTGGCACCGCACTAGCGTACCGCTAACGTTCGACTAATAGCGAAATTCTAGCCTTTGACCTACAACAAAATACTAGCTTTTTGCTAGTGCATTATAATTTTTTTTTACAAAATTTACAGTTTCCTAGTACGTACTACCTAGCACTACACTAGCATAAATTAGACTAGCTTCGCATTCACTCTCTGGAGGCCCAGTTGAATTCTAGAACTTTGCCGGTGGTGAAACGCTAGCATTTTGCTAGCAGATGTGTGCGATGCTAGTATTTGGCTACTGTAACTTTTTGAGAGAAAATTGTGCTAGCGAAACGCTAGCATTTTGCTAGTGAATCTGTAGCTAGCCTGACTTATGCTAGAGTGATGCGAGTGTTTTGTTAGCTATGTTAGGAATGTGTTAGGAATGCTAGTATTTTGCTAGCAAAATTTTCAATAGGGCTAAATCACTAAAGAATATTGTCAAACATTATATAATTTCCAAGTCTTACCCTTAGAACCCCTCACTAACCAAACAGAAAAATATTGCCAAATTTGTAATCTTTATCCTCTTGAAAACATTCATTTTGATAAAAGTTACAAAAATTACGATTATTCCAGGTCTTATCCCACCACTCTCTACATAAGAAACAAATAACGCTATATTCCTCACGGAAATATCGCAATATTAAAATTTTTCCAACAGTCACCTCCTCAACCCAGTGCTTCATTTCTTTGAGACGTTTGAGGAAGAATATTGTCAAATTTGTACTCCACATCCTCGAGAACCTAGGTTTTGGTACATCACAAGAACTCCCATCCCCACCTTTCTTCTCTAAGAAAAAAAATAATTCTGGATTCTTATTCTACGTCCTCAAAAATTTAGATTTTGATATATCACTCAAAAAAATTTAAATATTCAAATGTCTATAGGTCTTACCCCCTCTCCACCCCCACGTGGCACTTCATCCTTACGAGAAAAACATTTCCAGATTCATATCCTTCACTCACAAAAGTATAGATTCCGATATATCACCAGAGAAAAGTGTGAAATTCAAATTTTTCCAGGCATCCCCCCTCCCCTTCCCCCTCATCACCCCCTTAACCCTCTTATCCTTGGCCCGTAAGAGAAAAATATTATCGAATTCGTTTTCTACGCCCTCGAAAACGTAGATTTTGATATATCACATAAAAAAATTGTTAAATTCAGATTTTTCCAGGCACCACCCCCTCCCCCCCGCTCATCACACCCTAAACCTTCATCCCTCAGAGAAAAATATTGATTTTGTACTCTACGCCCTCGAAAACATGGATTTTGATTAATCACACAAAAAAACTGCAAATTCAAATTTTTCCTGGCCTCCCCCCCCCCCACCTCCTCCCTTATCCTTGGTCCGTAAGAGAAAAATATTATCGAATTAGTTTTCTACGCCCTCGAAAACATAGATTTTGATCATCCAACCCTAAGCTTTCGTCCCTAAGAGAAAAATATTGTCGAATTTGTATTCTACACTCTCGAAAACATGTATTTCGATGTATCACATAAAACAATTTCAAAATTCAAATTTGTTCAGCCATTATTACTATTACACCCCCCCCCCTTATCCTTGGTCCGTAAGAGAAAAATATTATCGAATTAGTTTTCTACGCTCTCGAAAACATAGATTTTGATATATCACATAAAAAAATTGTTAAATTCAAATTTTTCCAGGCACCACCCCCCCTCCCCTGCATCCAACCCTAAGCTTTCGTCCCTAAGAGAAAAATATTGTCGAATTTGTATTCTACGCTCCCGAAAACATGTATTTTGATGTATCACATAAAACAATTTCAAAATTCAAATTTGTTCAGTCATTATTACACCCCCCCCCCTCCCTTATCCTTGGTCCGTAAGAGAAAAATATTATCGAATTCGTTTTCTACGCCCTCGAAAACGTAGATTTTGATATATCACATAAAAAAATTGTTAAATTCAGATTTTTCCAGGCACCACCCCCCCCACCCTGCATCCAACCCTAAGCTTTCGTTCCTAAGAGAAAAATATTGTCGAATTTGTATTCTACACTCTCGAAAACATGTATTTCGATGTATCACATAAAACAATTTCAAAATTCAAATTTGTTCAGCCATTATTACTATTACCCCCCCCCCTTATCCTTGGTCCGTAAGAGAAAAATATTATCGAATTAGTTTTCTACGCTCTCGAAAACATAGATTTTGATATATCACATAAAAAAATTGTTAAATTCAAATTTTTCCAGGCACCCCCCCCCCTCCCCCCGCATCTAACCCTAAACTTTCATCCCTAAAAAAAATTTTCGAATTTGTATTCTACCCCTCGAAAACATGTATTTTGATGTATCACACAAAACAATTTCAAAATTTAAATTTTTCAGTCATTATTGCAGGGGGTCCAGCCCCCAAGGGGAGGGATAAAAATTTGTTAAATATGTCTTAGAAATTTTGTTTTATTGCAATATTTCAAAAAATCAAAAAAATTTCCGAATTTGGTCAAAATTGAGGAAAAAAATTTTTCTGGCTTCAAGTTTAAATATTACTTTTAGTACCCAACATGTAACCTGACATGGTGGCGTACTCCTCTAACCCAAGATGCAGAGTAAAGGTAAGTACATAATATTTAAAAAGTGTAATAATTGTTAATAAAATGCTTACGGAATGCTAGCACACCTTGCCAGCAAAACCCTAGCACTACCTATGCTAGCATACCAATACCAGATGAGTGCTAGCAAAATGCTAGCAAAACACACCTTACCAATACTAGCACAATGCTAGCATGTCATGATAGCAAATGGTAGCAAAGTGCTAGCATTTTGTTAGCATTTTTTTCTTTTCTTTGTCAATAGGGAGCGAGCAATTTACTAGAAAAATTGCTAGTAATACGCTAGGAGATGCTAACAAAATGCTAGTAATACGCTAGGAGATGCTAACAAAATGCTAGCACACCTCACTAACGTTTAGTCGCCTGTTTTTGGACATCGCTTCGCTAGAATTACGCTAGCATTTTCACGCGAGGAATTTACTAGAAAAATTGCTAGTAATACGCTAGGAGATGCAATGCTAACAAAATGCTAGCACACCTCGCTAGCGTTTAGTCGCCTGTTTTTGGACATCGCTTCGCTAGAATTACGCTAGCATTTTCACGCGAGCATTTTACTAGAAAAATTGCTAGCAATATGCTAGCAAATGAAGAGCTAGCATATTGCTAGCAATTTTTCTAGTAAAATGCTCGCGTGAAAATGCTAGCGTAATTCTAGCGAAGCGATGTCCAAAAACAGGCGACTAAACGCTAGCGAGGTGTGCTAGCATTTTGCTAGCATTTTTTTCATTTTTTTTGTCAATAGGGGAATTGCAGCGCAGGAAAAATCAGCAAAATTCGCTAATTTTTCGAAGATTTTCACTGATTTTTCAGCAAATTTCATAAATTTCACTGACTTTTTAGTGAATTTTCACTGATTTTCCAGTGATTTTTCTCACTAATTTGTTTTCAGTAAAAAAATTCACTGATTTTCTCCTGTGCTGCGATTTTGACTGTTTCTCAGTGATTTTCCATAATTTTCACTGATTTATAATTGAGAGAGTAGGTAATCAATATTTCCATGTCACCCAAATTCGAATTTCAACATTTTTAATCATTTTGAAGCCTTAATTTCTCAAGTTTCCCAGAAGCTGTGAACACAATTATTGTAAACTCACTTGATGAATTCTTACATTAAGGAAGTACACAATGTTTTAACATTGTTTAAGTCTGTGGGTGCGTAATTCGTTTTTTGACAATTTATGGCTCCTGGCGCAGAATCCCCTCATATTATACTTCCATAAATGAATTGAAAAAAAATTGTTTACTTCATTCAAGTACATTTATTTGCTTCTATTGTGATATTTGACTGTTCAAACATAACTGTATTAACAGAGTTTCAACTTTGTTTTCAAATGAAATATGTATACTTGTATGAGGAAGGAGAAAGAGAAGAATACGATCAAGAATTTGACTTCATATCCGTGGTCAGGAAATTCGACTCATTCGATTCCTGCGATCTCTCCATAATGATCATTGAAAGAGCTTAAAAGTAAATGGGAGCCTTGAAATTTATAACTCGAGACGCATGGTTTCAATTTCTTTGACTATAAATTCTTCCAAAAAATGAAAAAATTCTATAGCTCTCTTCGAACAGCTAGAAAATATTTTTCAAAAATTCCAACTTTCTGTCTTGAGTTGATAAAAAATGGAAAAATGAACAGTCAAGTACTCATTTCGCCTGTGCCTCCCCCTTAAAAAATGTATGTGGAGTGCAAACTTTGTCAACTTTTTTTTCATGGTCGACTTTTTGAGCTTAGTCGTTGGAAAAGTCGACTTGAGTCAATTCGACACTTTGAACCTGCTATCCTTTTTGTAAAAAAAATTGTAGCATCACTGGTGCCTATTTTCATTTTTGAAAGGTCTACAATATGTATTACCAACATTTTTTTTTCAAACAATGATTTTAGAAAGGAGTGGGTGATATTTTTCATGTTGACGTTTTTTCGATTTTTTCAAGGAGAGCTTTAAATACATTCTATCTTGAAAAAGTGGGGGGAAACGTGTATTTTTTCACTTTCCTTTTAAAGTAACATTGTTAATCTTTTCAGAGCGACACGGGGAAAAATTTAGGAGGGAAAAGAAAGTAAAAATAAATTATTAGTTACATTTTGATGCTCTAATTTCTGTTCCAAGATGAAAAACATATTTATTTCTTTGAAAATATTGAGAAATATGCCTGTACAAGCTATTTTCTTTGAGGAGGGAAGGAGGAAGGGAATGAGATTTCTTCGTTTCTTTTCCCGTGGATTCGCCACCTAAAAATTAAATATTTGAAAAATTTACATAAACGAAGGTAGACAGAAGGTTTGGGCCAAAAATTTTCGTATTTTTTCTTCTGCCCTAATAGCTATTAGAATTCTGATTTTAGTCATTTTTTTTGAAAAATTCGATTTATTGTATTTTTTTCATTACTATGCACGGTTGCCTACAATGGTCCAATTAGGGATCTGAGATTAGGTGAGTTAATTAGGATATTAATATAAAAAAGTTTAAAACTAAAAAATTCTGGAATACTTCAGCAAAAAAAAAAAAAAATCCATCGCAAATATTCAAAAGTAAAACATAGTGAAAAAGAAATGCTTCCAACTGAAGTAAACTTTTTTCCGGGAGGGAAAAAACCTTACGAGTGCGTGATACGGACACAATAAGATGAAAAGAAATTCATCTACAGAATGAAAACTTGATTGAATAAAAATATGGTTCGAATGAACATATGCCGATTCTTCGTCATTACTTTTTAAAACTCCCAAATAGGTATTTCGGGGAAAATACCAGAAACTTGCTAAAATATACAAGCGAAGGTAAAATGAAATCTGGGGAAAATTTTCTCGGCCCATTTTGCGTAAAATAACAATCGAACAGCTCCAACTGACGATTGAGCGAGTTCGATGGCAGCGTAAAAAAATAGGCTGGGCTTGACACAATTCGCTTCGGCTGGTAAACAAATTGAAATGGAATAGGATTTGGAAATTGAATACAAATATAGCGTCTCTCGGTCTGCTGCGAATGTACACGACAACAACTACAACAATAACAACAAGCAAAAATAAACCTAGCTGGCTCGGCCAGTGTATTTTTATGGACTGCGAACGTGAACAGAGTAGAGGAAGGTGGCAGGATGGATACACTCGTATAATATAGTATATTTTAGGGTGTTTCGATGAATACGCTCGTGTGTTTGTTTTTTTAACGGAAAAGTTCATTTAAACGCGTCGTCGTCGTGTTCCACAATGTTGCGGAATTAAGGCTCAGAAATGAAAAATACCCCGGTATCGCGCTATTTAAATTTAATCCTCTATAGTTCCAACCGGCAACTTTGTAAGGCTGGATCCCTCGTCAGGGGAGTACCCTACCTTTGAAGGTACTAGGGTATCATGACGTTGTCATGTTACCTATGCTATGCAAAAGCATGAAACAGACGAGACCATGTGAGGCACAAGGGTATACATACATTGCTGACATTCCACATGTAGTTTTTTCCACGTTTATGTAGTTGGTACCTGGTGCTGCATATTTGGCGATTTTCTTTACGACGCTGGAACGCTATTAATCAGAAATATCCTCGTGGAACCCTTATTTAAAGGGTAAGAGATGGTCTTCGTTACCCTGTTTGTCTTTACAAGCATATGGTAAACGTGTTTTATCGTAATTACCGTCGGAATACCTTTAGAACCTTTGTAAAAGGTGTGAAGTGGATCGGTTTGTTCAAATATCTTTACCAGGTACCTACAGGATGTTTTTGCGAAATACGTAAAAATTGTATGGATGAATTGAAAAAGTTCAAGGTCAAATTATCTTATTTCTTTCTGGTTTTTTCTTCTTTTTTTTTTTTGAAGATGGAGGAAAACCAAGCTATTTCAAATTTTCTATGCAGTTTGGAGTACTTTTCTCCTGCAGTGTTGCTGTTCAACATTCAACTCGTAATTTCACCGAGTTTTTTTTTCCAAGTTTCTAATATTGTTTTTAAATCCTTTTTCAAGCTCAGATTTTTTCAAAAAATTTCTCAAGTTCAAATTTTCTCAAAATATGTATTCTCCTACTTTATATATTTTTAATTTCTCTACTCCAAATCTAAAAAATTTCTCATCTAAAATTGTGAGGTTTCACAGCAAAAGGAACCACTTCGTAAGATTTGTGAAAAATGAAATAACCATTAGGGTGGAGCGAAAAACCCAACTGGGTCATTCTACGTCAGTTCATACGCAAAGTGGAGGGGGTCGGCGATTTTTTTCATTTTTTTTATGTGGATTGACCTCGATGAGAGATGACGAATGCCGCAAACCGCAGCTCTCAAAGTCGTTTTGGAGGGCTGCCACGAGCATTTAAAGTTTTGAGGTAAAGTTGGATATGGTAAATTTGGGGCGTGGATAACTCGAAAACCACGTTGGGTTAAAAGTTGAAACTTTTTCCAATGTGTAGGGCCTTTGAAGAGCTTTTTAAGGATTTTTTAAAAATCAGTGTTGCCACTATTTTTAACAAGAAAAATTAGCTGTGAAAGTTGAAAAATGACATTTCCCTATGATGTCAATCGCCAAAAATTCTGAAAAAAATCTGTAAAGTACAACTTTACATGCTGATTAATATATTAAAAAATTGAGGTAACGTTATTTCGTATTTTCGAGAAAAAGTTCAGATCTTGCAAATTTTATGGAATTCCCAGTTTTTATCGAATTTTAATTTCCATGCCATTCGCAAGCGATTGGGCGACGAGTTAAACTTGTAACCTAAGCAGCGAGTTCCTACGTTATGAAGTAAAATCGTCTTAATTTCTGCCAAAATTCAATGCTAAAACTCAGTTTGACCTAAAATTGCACTTTTATGTTTGTTTTATGTCTAATAAAATATTAATAAAATAAAATTGCGAAAAATGTAAATTTTTCACTGTTTTCATTTTTCTCGGCTCTGGTGGCACCCCTAAACATTGACCCTGGGAGCTGAAATTTTGGTGCATGATTCTATTCCCATCAAGGCCACTTTTGCGCACCCAGACTTTTCATTTGAAAAAAAAAAGTTGAAAAATGCCAATTTCGCTCCGCCCTAATAACCAATACCACGTGATAGCCAATAAAATTCCGAAGAAAATGAGACTAACACTACAAAATTTCGTTCATAACTCTCTGAGCAGTGAATCTTCAAAAAATGAAAGTTTAAAAAACATACTGGTTTCGAGAAAAAATGAGTTCAAAATTTTGTATTTTTTTACGTTTTTTCAGCATAATAAATAAAATTGTGAGAAAAGGGAGCATCCTAGCAAAAAAATGTATGGAACCAAAATTATAGAACATAAAATTTCCTTTCAGGATAGTGTATTCATTTTTATGAAAAGTGATTAGTTGGTATATTATTTTAAAAAACTGAAGTTCATTAAATTTTGAATTTTCACATTTTTTGACATAAAAATCGTTTTTCCGCGAAAAGGAGGCATCCTAGCAAAAAAATGAATAGAACCAAAATTGTAGAGCATAAAATTTTCTTTCTGCAATGAGCAGTTAGTTTTTCGTTAGCAGGCTTCGTTTCAAAGATATTTAACTTTGAAATGTTCGCGTTGAATCCTACTGCGTCCCCTGCAATGGTAAAGTTTCAGATCATTCCGCGTCGCAGAAAATCGCATTTTTCTGTTACTTGCGAACTAGGTCGAAACTTTTAAAACATACTAGGTGAAAGAGTATGAAATTCTCTATCCGAATCGACCAAAATCCGAAAAACGACCATTGTTTTTATCAAAATCACGTTTCTAACGAAGTGGTCCCTTTTGCTGTGGCACCTCACAATTTATAAAGTCTTTTATGTACTTCAAATTTTTTTATATCTTATCTAACTCCAAATTATCTCAAGATCTTCATACTCCAAACATCGTTTCCAACTCAACAAAGGAAAATATGTCAAAGAAAATTGATAATTTTTTTTTAATCTCTTTGTTGTTCTAATATCTGGGTACAAAATTCGAAGTCGAAAAGTTAAAAAAATTTTCAGAAAATTTTAGATTGAAAAAAATTTTGAAAAAATTTCAAGTTGGAAAAAAGTTTTGAGGAAATTTTAGGTTGGAAAAAATGTTGGAGGGAATTTTCCATTGAAAAAAAATTCAAGAGAATTTTCAATTCGGAAAAATTTTTGAGAAAATTTTTGGATTTGGAAAATAAGGCCAGCGTAGAGAAATTGAGTTGAGTGGGGATGGTAGTAAACAGCCTTGTCGCACGAAAAAAGTGCTCCAAACTGAGTAGAAGATTCGGAAAGCAGGATAGAAGAAAGGAATTCTAGTATTATTTGTTATTGTTTTCGCAACAAATCAAAAAAATTAATTTTTCAATATTCATTTTTTCAGTGAATGATACTCTCTCCTTCAATTCTTCTCGTATGGATTGAATCTCGAATTGGGGAGAAGCTAGAAAGGGCAGGCTGTCCCCTAAAAATCATAAAATTGTATTTTCAGGCGAAAAAATTGAGTTCAAGTCGAAAATTTGGGAAAGAGATGACTTTTTCTAAAGGAAAATCTACAACTTGAGTGGGAGAAAAAATTGTAAAGATGTATTTCAAAACAGAAAAATAATTCCACTTGAATGGCAAATTTTAAATTTTCTGTTCCTATAATAATTGCAACTTTGGTTCGCGTATCTGACCTTCACCTACAATCAAGCGAAAAATACGCTAACTCTTATTTATGTACCTCCATATACCACTTGTACAATTCGTCTGGTAGCCTGTATTTACACACACGACACATAGGCTTAAACATTCGCCGTATTTAAACCCATCGAGGCATCTACTTGACGATACGATTCGCGAAAGTTCGCATTTTCATACGCACTCAGCACAAGTACATACGCAGACATACGTAGATACGAGTGAGAGAAACTCGTTAATTCCATAATTTATCGTCGAACGATTAATTAAGCTTTCAAATCGACGCAACGTTACCCCTCGCATACATTTTGTACAGTTTGTAAGGTGGAATTACGATGATATGGTAGTCGTTTGTAGTACCATACACTTTTATTCGTCGTACCGTAATCGTCGTAAATTCACCGACGAATATCTATCTAGCAACACCGATTAACCGTATTAAAACGTTACATCGGTCTATTAATTTGGCCGAGTAGAAACAAGCCTCCCCAAATGTTTATATTTAAAATCTGTCGTCGACATGCGATAACACCTCTTCATTGTGTGACAAGTTGCTTTCATCGGAATCAAGGCGAAAAAATTTACTGGGAGTGCTGTTCAGAGCGTAGGTTCCGACAAGCTAACTTTAGCCGATAGTGACGATGTCAATTCGTATTAACAATACTGTCTCGTGTGATTGAGATGTGCCTTTCGTATACACGTATGAAGGATGTGTATCTGTATGGTGAGGTATAATGTATGTAGGTATGCACATTTTACACAAATGTAGATGGCGTAGATAGATGTTTCATTATTAGAACACCACAAATTAATTCAAATCTGAGGGGAAAAGTGACGGTTGTGATAAAAAATTGGATCACATCGTAAAGATAAAAAATGAGGTAGGTAAAACCTCATCAAAGTAAAAAGTTTGGATCACGAAATTTTTTCAAGAATTTTTGTTTGATGATTTATGATATAAAAATTTAATAAATACCCAGTTTTAACCGTTCAAATTTTGTGAAATTATGAAAAATAAATCAATCGTAGAATTTTCAGATGTGAGAAATATAGGTATTCATTCAAATCTGAAATTCTCAGTATGGTATTGAAGTACAAAATTAAGATGTCTACCAGGTTGAGAATTAGTGGGAAAATAGAAAGTCTCGGTCAAAAATTTGCATCAAGTTTTGAAATTATTGCAACGAATGTGCAAAATTGAGAATTACACGTAAACTCGAAAAAAATCTGTCATTGATTTTTTCATACAAAATGAAAAAAAAAAACAAGAAAAAATTATATTTTATTTTTGCTCAGACTCGATATAATTTCTTACTTGATTATTTTAAGAAAAATGAGTCTAAGATCGGTATAGTTCAGTATCAGTAGGCTCTTCTAAAATGAAAATACAAAGTTGAAAAATCAATCATTTCGCTTCCTTTTTATTTTTTTACCTTTGGCTGGCTTAGAAATACGGATTTGATATTTATAAAAAAAATAGATGCTTGAAAAGTCTCTTCTAGAAAAATACCTAATTGAAATTTTCGTCTGACTTGAAGTTCCTGGATGAGGAAAATTCTCGAGGAATATTGTATGATTTTTTTCCTTCCAGAAAGTGTTGATGTTTTCAAGCAGGAAAAATGTCACCTTCCCATCCTCCTACCCTTTTATCCGGCATCCAATCTCTGGCAAGACAACGATGCTCATCTACCTGAAAATTTGAAAAAAATAATACGGAAAATCTCGAAATGTCGAGGAAAATTATGTGTCAAGAGTAATGTAATTATTTTCGTTTTTTTTTTATAGGTACTCGAAATCATGGAGAGATAGTTTTGCGAAGGATAAGAAATGTAAATTTTTGAAAAATTGAGAAATCTATTTTCTGAGGTTTAAGTAGATATCTAGATCAATTTTTCCTTCAGGGTAAAAATCTGGATCATGGATATGTTCAACTTCAAATGTAGGTACCTACTTACTTTAAATATGAGGCAATAGACACAAAACTTCATTATTTTTTATTAAAATGACAATGCATATACTTACACTCAAATATTTTTTTCAATTTTTTTCTTATTTTTTTAAAATTTTAAAATACTTTTTCAGTTTTTTTCTTATTTTTCTCAAAACATAATGAAGTAGGTACGCAATAATCTATGATAAAAAAAATGAGAGATACATATGTTGAAATGTCGTATTTTTACTCAAAGGCGTATAGGTCCGAAATTTTCTTGAAGGTGATTATAATGAAATCGAAATTGAAGAATGTCTGAGTGAAGAAAAATCAAAAAATGACATTTTTTTTTTAAAATGTTCCGAATTACCTACCTAAGAGATGATTTATACGAATGAAAACTTTTTTTTTATTATTCAGTAGGAGAAAAAGCGTTTTTTTTTTTGATAAAGCATCCTAGAGAGGCAATTTTTTTTTTGGTTCGATAAGACATTCTCTCGTGAAGAAGATGATCACTCTCTTCTCCCCCTTCTTTGGTTATGTCTTTGTTTTGATTAATAATCGAAATTATGAAAAATATATCGAATGAAAATTTTGATGATTTCGTCATCTGCTTAGAATTTTATTAAAAGTAATAAAATATTGAAGAAATGAAGAATGATAAAAAGTCAGTCGATAGGTATGTTGAAATGCCCCATTTTAACTTCAAAGAAAAATGAACTTACTTACAGCCTTTCGGTGAAAACCCTATTGAGAAATGAGCATCAAAAATTTCGCAAAATATATTAAAACCTGTTATTTCATAAATTCTTTTTTGAACTATCTGGATTTTCTAATCTAAAATTTCAAAAAACAACTAAAAATTTCAAAACTCTTCTCATAAGTTAAACTTTGCTTAGGTAATTTTAAAGGAGCTGCTCAAAAATTCAACTTTTTAAAATACGAGTATCAATTTTTTCTCAATTTAATGTACCTATAGTTCGTATTTTCAGAAGAAGTATCAGAATTCGTCTGAAAACGAAGTTAAATTACGGTTCAAATTGAATAAAAATTTCCTCAATTATAAGAATAAACTTACATTGAAGACGAAAAATCACTGCTCGAATGAACCTAATTTCAAAATTATTTTTCATGGCAATAAAATAAAAATACCTATTACCGTGCCTATCTATTTGTCGTATAAATACATGCATATGATACGACTGACGTAATCTGATTGTTGATTGTTCAATCTTTCATAATGCAATCGAAAATTTTATGTACCTGAACTAATAAGATTCAACTTGAAACTGCATAATTTTGAATTAATGTTCATCTGTCACAAGATCGAGATACAAGAAAAAACACCTGTCAAATTACAAAAATTATTCTAAAATTATATCTCAACGTTCATCACTTCATATTTTAGTTGACAAATTCGCAAAATGAAATTTTATGCGATATTCGTTTTACTTTTGGTGATGGTGAATTATTCACTGGAGCAAGATGAACCAACTATAACAATGTGAGTATAATTTCGCTTGTTTTTAATACCTACTTAGTGGTTTTTATATCCATTTTACCTGCAACAAAGTAGGTACCTAGTTCTTGAAATAATTGACTATAGTCAGAATTTTGAAAATAATTTCATGGAGGAAGATTAAAAGGACTGAATTCATTTTTCGTATCATTTTCTCTAAAAACTAAGAGGTGTCTCGGGAGGCGGGGAGAAAGTTTGGAATTTTCAAAATTGTCGCATGTCTTAGGAATGAGGTATCAAAATGTGTATGGTTTTGAATTTTTGAAACGCGTTTCCACAGGCAGTCGTTTTAACCAAAAAACTAAAAACCGCCAGCATTTGAGTCAACATATTTTCATTTTCTGATATTTCTTGGAAGACTTCTCCATGATTTTTACAGAATTTTGTGCTTGATAAAAATTTATTTTTGGTTCTTGTAATCGGTAAGCTTTGTACTATTGATGTATTTTCATATCTGCTGTGTACAAAATGTACCTTGCATAATGCTTAAGCAAAGAAAAAATAGAATATATTGACAAAATTATCTTCAACGGTAAACATTACGTTACATTGAAGTTGATAAAAAATTTTCTATTTGTTTTTGATATAGCGTGATGCCTTGTAAAGATAGCGAAGCAGAATGCGTTTGTGTAACTTTTTGTGATAAGTCAGATTCTACGCAGGCTTGCAATATGATACCAAGTGATACTAAATGTGTGAAGTATCAATGTAAAGGTCCAATGAGTACTCCTAAATCTGACTGTAAATGTGCGTTTCCCGATGCCTGGCAGAATTGTTGAGATACCTATACAGTTATTTTTCAATTAAATACTTATGCTTAAGCCAGAAGAAAAAACTTTTACCCAATTCCAGTTCAAGTTATAATAAAAATTGTTGATTTGTGAAAAAATGACAAATTTTGACGTTTCATTAAATAAATTAGTTGAGAAATTTAAAATAACTGAATATGAATATTGACGATTATCTCAATAACTGCTGAAATTTCAATAAGTAATAATAAAATATTGATGAGTGATAAAAAGTTGTAGACATGTTGAAAGGTACCTAGTAAGTAATTGACGAAATTAATTTTTTACGTCTACAAAATGAAAATATCTTCTGTCGATCCACTGTATAAACATGATATGTCGTTCCTTGATTACTCAACCTTCGATAACGCATCGAAAATTTTATGTTCCTGAACTAATAGAATTGAACTTGAAACTGCATAATTTTAATTAACATTCATCGATGCAAGGTCAAGATACAAGAAAAAATATATTACCAAACGTTTTCAACTTTCTAAATCATTTTTAAATTGAATCTTAAACGATTAGGTATCACTTAATTCTTTAATTGATCACGTAAAAATTCGATATCAGATTCGTATTCAGGACATATGTACTTTTTGAGCTACCATTCTGCTCAAAATATCAAAATTCATTTTTTAGCTCGAGAAGAAACATCGATCTACGAATCTTTAAAAAAAATTGAAGGGGTCGAATAACTTGCAATAAAAAAAATATACCTCTAGGTTTAGCATCTCAAAACATATATTTTTATTGTTATTTTGTTCAGATATGAAGGGATTTAGAGGATTTAGTCGCGAAGTACAGTGTTTTTTATTTTTTATAACTGGACCTAATTGTGATTTGATGTACCTACTCTGACTCACATTCCAGGTATCGCGGGGGGGGGGGCTAAAAATTTTTCTTGGGGATCAGAATAAAGCAGAATAAAGTATTCGGGTGGATCGAAAAAAAAATATCCTGTTTTTTTCGAAAATTAGTGAGGTAGTTTACAATTTAAGCTTTCTAGTCTAAATGGAGATGTAGCTAGGGAACCTCCAACTGAGGTGATTTTTGAAAAAAAAAACACGATTTTCGCCACTGTTGAGTAGCGTCACAAGCTGGGAACCTCGGTCAACCAAAAAAGGTACAATTTGAACCTCTGCACTTCCTCGAATCATTGGCAGAAAAATTGAATGCTACTTTTTGCTCTCTGCAAAAGGGTTGAAAAATTGCAGATCGCGAATTCGTAAAATTTTCCTCAAAGTCGAGCCAAACAATTTTTCGGTCATCCAGAATAATTTTTGATGAAATATTTCAAAAAATAATCACTGCAGTGTTGACATCTGCATTACAATTCTCAAAATTCAAGCTATTTATTCAGTGACTTGAAAATGTGCGTTAAAATTTTTTTTTGGACGTTAAAGTAAAAAATGAATTCTTTGGAATTTTTCGTAGCAGTGCTACCAACTGAAATTCTTTAAATCAAAATGTACTTGGCACCAGTCATGAAAATTTTTTGAAAAATTTCTCCAAAAATTATTTTAGGTGGCTAAACAAAATAGGTATTGGCTCGGTTTTGAGGTATTTGAGTAAGCGATTTAAATTTGCTAAAAATCAAAAATTCGTCAAGTTTTCGATCTGTAACTTTTCAATTCCTTTGCAGAGAACAAAAATGCTATCCAATTTCTAGGTCAATGGTTCTGACAGGTATGGAAACTGAAATCGCGCCTTTTTAGTGGGGTGACCGAAGTTCCTAGTACTCTCTCATTCTGAATCAGTAAAAAGTCACTGATAAATAGTCAGAATTGTAGCACAGGAAAAATCAGCAAAATTCACTGATTTTTCAGCAAAGGCTCTGGTGCAATAAGGGGGTCATTTGGCCTTAAGTGGAACTTTGCAAAAATTCTTATGCCATTCGATTTGTATTGGTAGAAGATGATTTTAGAGCGCAAGAGCGAATTTTTATCTCACCCCTGGGGGGGGGGGGGGGGGGCGGGGGGCCCAAAATACGCGATTTTCAAGCTAAAAACTTCTAAAAATTCTCTCTCCTCGAGTTTTCAACCGATTTTTTTCAAACTTGGCACATAAGTAGAGGTGCTAGAGGGGAGTGCTCTGAAATTTTTTCAGATTTTTTCGACCACTTTAATGACCTTGAATTTGACTTTGAAAACTTCAAATCGCCCTGGGGAGCACAGCTTTGGTGCTCTCAAAAATTTTTTAAATTAAAATTTCCCAATGTATTTCACACTCCTGAGAATTTTTTCAGATTTTTTCAAGTGGTGGAAAGTGGTCAAAAATTCAAAAAACTGGTGTAATTCATCATTTTTGTTGCTTAAAATAATTGTTTTTCGACAATTTTTCATTTTTTATAGTTTCCTGCTAAAGTGACAAAAACCACGTTTTTTCGAAAATTACCCTCACTTTGATTGGGGTCTCCAGGGTCCCCTAGATCAGTCCCCCTTTGGGCGGAGGAGCTCAAATTTTTTTAGCAGGTCTCTTACTTGAATTGAACTACTTCCTTACTATATAATTTTTTTGGTACCTATCTATCACTTCACCAATGAATTCTTTTAAACGCATTTTCTCTGTTTTTAGTGGTGAAGAATCATAAAAAATGCAATCGATTTTGGAAAATTTGATATTTTTCTTTTCAAAATAGTATCTCCAGTATTTTTTCGTGTCTAGTTTTTGATGCTGAACTTTTAGCCTCATTTTTCTCGAAATGACCGTCCCCTCCCTCCCCATCAATATTTAAAATTTTATAAAATCACACGTGCCAAAAAGTAGGAAAATCGAGAAAATCAGTTGAGCAGTGAAATCAAACTTTACAGTTGGCAATTTTCACGCTCGTAAATTTCCCCCGCCTCGCCGAATATCTGTCTCGTAAAATCTCAAATAATCCTACCGAAATATTTATCATTTTAATGGCTGGGAATTTCGAACAAACCACGCCCATCGAATACTCGACGTCACTTTGAAAAAATTTCATCGTCTTTAAAAGTCAACCGCAAACGCCGCACGTCGTGCCTTATACAACATCGTGTAAAAAAGCAACGTTGTAGGTTGTACTCGCGTTATGTGTAGGATTACGCGTAATCTTTTTCTATTATTGTTGAAATTTACAAACCCAACGAACCCGGTGGCAGTAGCGAACATGGCGGTGGTACATTTATAATTTGACAAGTTCGGGCTTGACATCGTCGGTGCGAATTTATTTCCGTTTTTGGAACGTCGCCGACAGTGGCGGAGTCGCGCGAGAAGGAAGAGGAAGCTCTTAGAATTCGTGGCTGCGTTCTGCGGGCCCGCAATGACGACGTCTTTGAAAATAATCGATTTTCACGTTCGTCTATCATCAATCACCTCCAAGTTGATCGTTGAATTAACATTGGTTGGTTTGCGCGAAGCGCAGATACGTGCGTATGTGCGACGGCACGAAAACAGGAAAGAAACGAACGTTGACGACGAAGACACGATACGACGAACAAACACCGGAGCTGGAGGAAAAAAAGAGAAAATTTACTTACGTACGAAATTAAAGTAGTAAAGGATATTCAATATTTGGTACGTTAACGGAATTTCGAATCAGGTACGTGATGAAATCGTCATCTTGTCGTCGACATACGCAGTACGATATGTAGCGCTCGGTACTGCGAAGAAATGCGCTCCCGTGTTTGTAGAATATAAAAGTAGTCTGCCTACGATGTGTACGTACGATTGTACGCACATCGAAATGGGACGAATTTAATTCCACGCTGAGTCGAATTTGTTCCGATGAAATTTTCCCTCCCCTCCCTTTCCAGCAGGTATTCCCATACTCTTCCATAAAAACGTAGAAGGAAAGGGAGCTGAAAACTGAGCACGAAGTTTACACAGGTAATGTGTATACGAAATCGTATCCACCAGAGTAATTCTTCTTCTCATTTGTTGGGTAAATGAAAGTACAATACTGCCATATGCTCCATTGACTCCGTACGTGCAATTAAAGCGCAACTTAATCGCGAGACCGTACACAGCGCAGAGAACACGCTGTATAGCAATATTTTTTCTCATACGTTCCACGTTTACCTTCTTATTTTTTCCTTTTTTTTTATTTCAACTCATCATACGATTCGATACCGCCAGTAACGAAATAAATCTGTTGCAATGGCAAGTTTTTTCTCAAGTTGGAAACCCTTCTCGTTCCAGCCACTCTGTAATCTCACTACAGCGCGTATGTACATAATAAAAATAAAAGACGTTGCAGAAAAGTTTTGTCTGTATGGAGTTTCTCTTCGTCTACACCCAGCGTCGGCAAAATGATTCCAACGTATAAGAAATCGCACGCTTCGATGAATCCTAACCACGATTTATACGCTGTGCAACTTTTCAACGACGAGAACAAAAGCGTAAAAATTGTAAATATTTCGTACTTATACGGTACGATTCCGTATCACCTTTTGGTACAGTTACGGTACAGATTTGCTGAAATTCTTGTAGCATCAGCATGTGTTTTGCGCTTGGTTTCTGGTAAGTCGATTACATACGGAACGTACATACGAGAGTTTGTATCGTTTGGATTTTTTCACAGTGAAGAATGATTCAATAATTTGGATTGAAATTTTGATTGGGGCGTTTATTTTTGAGCAATTTTGTGTATACTGAGAGTCGTTCGAATAGATTTGGTCTCTAAAAAGTCCTTCGGGATCATTATACCAGATTTTTGAACCATATTATGAGAAGTATTTCGTGAGACTGCGGTGCTTTCTTCAATTCAGTAACTAGAAAATTCATACGGACAAAGGAGGTGTAGTGTAGGCAAAGTATAGCCTCATTTTAGAGTAAAAAAAAAAACATTTCTGCCTAGTAAAGCTTTTATTGCGGAAAACTGTCGATGGTGGAGTGGGTGCATCGGAAGGGGGGAGTCACGTAGTATCAATACAATCAATTTACATAGGTAATACTACTATTTTCATACTCAAATCATACTTATTATCAGTTCACCACATTTATAAATAATAGCATTTTCTCCATAACCTCCTTTTTTCAGGACTATCCATCTCCTCTGCTAATGATTGTACAAAAAAAAATTCACACAAAAAGTGTTGGAAATTGACTGTAGAACAAAAAAGTATTGAGCTATTTTTACCGCAAAATCAAATCCAAAGGTGATAGAAAAGAAAAGAAAAACTGTTTTTTGGGGAGTGAAACCAGGGTTGGTAAGCCAGCTGAAAGCCTAAGCCGAAAGCCGAAAAAAACCGTAAAATCTTTGTTTTGAAAAGCCAGCAGAAAGCTTAAGCTATAATATTTGAAAAGCTAAAGCCAGCCAAAAGCTCTATTTTTTTCGGCTTGATTTTTTTTTCAATTCTGTGTTTTTGTTTCTGTGAAAGTGAAATTCATATCAAAATTTTTAAAATTGACAAAATTCAGGTTGGGAAAATTTACTGCATTGATGAAAATTAAAAAAAAAAGAATCAATTTTTAGCAAAATAATAAAAGTTTTGAAAAAAATCAATTTTTAGCAAAATATTTGAAAATTGAAGCGAAAAGCCAAAAGCCGAAAGCCGAAAGCCGAAAGCCGAAGTTGAAGCTGTATTTTTTTTTGAAAGACGAAAGCCGAAGCCATATTTTTTTTCGTAAGCCCAAGTCAGCTAGCCGCATTTTTTAATATGGCTTACCAACCCTGCAGTGAAACCGCAATAAAAAAGTTATCAAGGGGTCTGGGGGTGGTAACTCTTGGGGTTTATTTATTTATTATTTTATCGTAAATACAATATACCCAGTTCTCCCTTCTCACACCTGAAGGTTTATCAATGGAGAGAGAACGTGGGGGGAGACTAACATTTACATTTACAACAACAATACATATAAAACAACATATTCAAAGACATATTAGTAATCACAAAAATAGAAAAATTGTTTACCAGAATGTTAAACAACCAAAGAAAGTATAATAATGATCGAGAAACAAAACATATTGATTGAGGAAGTAAGGAAAAGAAGGGAATACTGCAACAGGACTCACTACTACTGTGCATACGACTTACCGTTCGAATTCTCATCACTGATGGACTTTAGGGAAAGGGAAATGAGGGGTAATTAAGGAAATTGATAGTTGACATACTGGTTATCGATAAT
Source organism: Pseudococcus viburni (assembly GCA_033439095.1). NCBI lineage: Eukaryota > Metazoa > Arthropoda > Insecta > Hemiptera > Pseudococcidae > Pseudococcus > Pseudococcus viburni. The sequence continues at coordinate 205,716 of JAVBJF010000106.1, read as the reverse complement.
AAATTCACAATATTTTTTGAATTCTTTTGTGTAGAAGGAATCTTTGGGGTTTTCGCTGTTGGGATCAAAGTTAGGTGCAATTTCATCTTAAATGGTTACTCAGGGGATCACTATCGATGGTTTTCCGCAATAAATGCTTTGCTAGGCAGATATATATTTTTATTTCCCAATGGGGGATTTGGGCATGTGCGGATTGCATACTTTCTGCTAGATGGTTTGGTGCATTGTACCTAATCAGGATTTTTTGGTTTTTTAAAAAACTTGAAAAGAAGCAATTTTGGATCTTTTTTATAATAACTTGATTAAAAGAGGATAAAATTAAGCTTTCAATTAATACCTATAATTACTTTTTGATTTCATGGACTTTAAAATTTTGTATTTGTTTCTTTGTCAGTCACAGAAAAATATAACGATTTTCAAAATTGTACGAAATCAAAAAGTAATGGCATCAATCGAAAGCTTAGGTATTTCATTTTCTTTTAATCAAGTTATTATGAAAAAGATCCAAAATTGTTTATTTTTCAAGTTATTTGAAAAAAATTGAAAAATAGTGATAACAAAACACCCAGTCACCCGGCAAAGAGTATGCAACCCGCACATGCGCAAATGTCCTGTTTGCCTATGCTAGTATTCCAAGGGGCAGTAAAATTTTGAACCGAAACAAACATGTATAGAAAGTACATCACAGAAGAATTCTATTAAAAATTTCGGGCGCTTATAAGTTCATTTCATTTCTCAAATTTTGAAGAATTTTTGAAATTTCAAAATGATCTCATTGCTCTGAAAAATATGAAAATTTGATCTAATCAACAAAAAAAGTTTAAATTTGGTATTACGTATATACCCTATTTTCGCGTTTTGGAGCCTTCAGAAAATTTTGAAAATTTTCAGCTTTAAAGAAAAGGCCATAAAAATGGACCATAAGTATAAACTTTAGCACCCCAGAATTTCCTATTACCCACATTGAAGGAATATTTGAACGATTAAAGCACAATTTTCCGAAATTCATATCTGTCGGTTCAAATCGATATTTTTTGGCAATAAAATCTTAACGAGCTTTTCTTCAGAGCTGAAAATTTCCAACATTTTCTGGTGTCGCCAAAGGACGTAACCGAAAACCGAACCAAAACTTTACCTCTTTTGTTCATTGACTCATTTACAATTCAGAAGGTATAGAATCAAAGGAGAACCTCCACTCAAAAACCAATTTGTTACACCTAAGGGTGGTTTCTACATATATCCAGGCTCATGTATAGAGCGGAGGAGCATCCACACAAAAGTTTGCAGCAAATTTTCTTATGAAATCCTTAGAAGTAGAACCATGCAGATTCTGTTCATTGTCATCAAAAATTATGCGGAGATATGTTCATGAAGACTTACTTGTTTTGAATTCTGTCAAAAATGCAAACGAATTTGTATGTACCTACCTATGTATTAAAAACTTTATTGAATGAAAATAATGAGGAATGAGAAATTTTAATAGTGAAATTGTAAGTTGAAGTTCGAATTTATTATTGAGATATATTCACGAATTAAAATTGATTCATTCGTTCAGTGAATCGTTCACTTCACCTATGATTCGCTTTTCGACTATTTTTACGATTTTGGTTCGGTTTTCGGTTATTTTTGATCAATAATCGTGAACACAATAAAACAATGGCTGGTTCGGTTTTCGAAAACGATGGCGCCGGAACGTCTTAAAACCGCTTCCAGACGATTAGAGAGTTATAAAATATGTAGCGTATCTACCAAGTTTCAGCTTTCTTTATTGATTAGATCAAATTTCTATGATGTATTTTGCAAGACAATGGAGTAATTATGAATTTTCAAAAATTCGTCAAAATTCGAAAAATGAGCTTCAGCCCATGGAATTTTGGGTTTTGGGTATGAGGTTCTTTCATGATATACTTCCGATATAGTTTTGTTTCGGTCGATAATTTTTCTGCCGGTTAGGATACTTTCCTTGCGCGGGTGCATTCTCTTAAATATGTTTTCATGTTTAATTGTCTACCCTTCAAAATTCAGAAACAAAACATGAAAAAAGTTCTTCAATGAAATGCCATGATTTAATTAAACCAGTATCATTTTAGATATATTTACATTATACCTAATAAATAATAAATATTTTATAATTATTTTAGAACATACTTAATATAATAAAATAAAATAAAATGAAATAGGAGAAAGAAACTTGTAAAAGTTTTTTCGCTGGAGATCAACATGGATGAATAAAATAAAAACTAAATTAATAGGTATAGGTACCAAATAAAAAAAAAATCAATTTTATATAGGTATTATTTAAACTAAATTTAAAGTGATTATTCGAATGTAATACTCATCAATAAATTATAATAATATTAAATAAATGACTTAAAAAATTAAAAAAAGTAACAGTAACAAAAGTGGGGTTAATAATAATATAAATTACACAGGGCAACAAGTATTGGCATTTTTCTGTTTTTTGGTATAAACTTTTCTTAATGATTAGTAGACCTTGAATCAAACCCGAGATGAAAATTTTTATATTTTTAATTATTTTTATGGTCAAGGGAGGGATCACAGTTGCGAAAATCGTCATTTTTGCACTACTTCCGTCACTCATAGCATCGTTTAATAATACATTGCGAATAAAATCAATCGAATATTCAAAATATGTTGAATGCTTGTTCCCCTATTTTAAATTTTAAAAATCTTCAGTTTTTTAGAACGATTTTTGTTTGTTAGGTTCTGAATATGTGACGTACAGTTTGGGCTAGGGTTCCGCTTAATGTGGAATTGTGGATACGCTGATAAAGGTACCTAATGTACTTACTAATTATGGTTCGGGTTTTCCGATCCATAAGCGCACTCAAGGGGGGCTCAGGAGGCTCGAGCCCCCCTTAAGCTCGGCAAGGAGACTTTTATGATGAAAATGTAAAAGAAGAGTATGATTTTTAAAACAAAATTTTAATAACTATTTCTTAAATAAACACACTACACTCTAAATTTGAATCGGTTGAATTTGCAGAAATTCCGTCTTTTTTTCATCAGTGAAATAAGTGCTTTTTCGTTCAAAAATTACTAATTTTTCATTCAATGTCCCATTTATCACGAAAAATCAGTAATTTTGACTAAAAAAAATCAGAAAATCTTAGGTTACTTCATTTTTTTCTTTGAATTTTGATCTCCCAAACATTTTTTCTCGAAATCTGAGCCCCTCCCTTACTCAATTTTTGAGTGCGCTTATGTTACGAGTAATCTAAATCGATTTCATTGTACATGGAATTTAATCGTACGATTCCATTACAGGTTTAGATTCCTTCACGGCGTTAAAGGCCTGAAAATTTGAATTTCAGGTAAAGCTGAATGAGGAATCTGAAAACGCACAGGATTCAGTTTTTTCCGTGAATCCATCATCCATGAAAATGTTCGCCAATTTTAATTTTTTCAAATTTTTCAGTTGAGGTTCAACTGCGGATCATCGCCATTACCAAACGTACTGATCTACTGAACTATAACTTTTCAAGAAAAAAATCTATGGAATGCCACTTTTTTCTTCGTCAATATTAGGAAGATATAATATATTCGTACAGAAAATTGAAGAAAAAATTGTAGTAATACTACATTACTTACAATATTTTGCAAAAAAAAATTTTTACTTAATATTTTTCTCAAAATGAAAATTCTTTAAAAATAATTTTCAAAATGGTCATAAATAAAAAAACAGTGATAGGAATCGAAAAGTCTTCAAAAATAATTTACAACGAAGGCCCTCCCTCCCCTGAAACATTTGGGAAAAAATTGGAGAATTTTTTTGAAAAATGATAACCGAGAGTTATGTACATTAATAGGTAAACGTTCGTTTTTTGAAAGGGTCTTACGTTGCTGGTTTTTAACCAAATGAGCCCGGCACGACGCGACGTAGTCTCAAATTGTACATAAAAGACCAAATTGTTATCTTTTGACATCACAACGATCGATTTTGATTCCGTGGAATGCAAAAAATCAGTCCCAATTATTTTGGGTCAGCATTTACCTATTTATGAGCGATTGAAGTAATCAAGAACTGTTCTCCCTTTCCTTGGCCTCAAAAACAATCCAAAATCCGATTTCATCGTTATCGTGTGCTATTTAAAGTAATTTGAAGATTTTTAAAAACTGAATCTACCAAGGCATCGATTTTAATTTTATAATAAATAAATTAATATGGGTATAGGTAGGTCGTTATATTTTCCATGAAAAATTTCAATTTAATTGAAATTCGAGAGAATGAAATGTATGAAAAAATGTCAAAAATGCTACCGGTTTCTAACGTCAAATTTTGATAAAGCGAACGAGGTTTTCAATTATTTTTAAAAATTAAATATTTATACCTAATAATGATTACTTATAATTGAATAAAGAACGAAAAGAATGATCGAATTTAAAAACATAATTACTTGGTTGTGAAATGCATGGATAAAAAATTAAAAATTGTTTATGAAATCAGACCAGTAAGGAAATATCATTACCGTCACCTGGTATTTTTTTTCTTTTATCATTTATCTGCACTTCGATCTACTTTGGGTTATTCATGTTACCTTTATGAACACATCGCATCTCTCGACCTCCCATAGTGTAATCATAATACTCAATAACGTTGTCGTCCGTTGATGCAGAAGCGCATTTCTTGTAATTGTTGGGCCCTATGTCGCAAAATACGATTTTAGCGGTTGCATTAACATTTTCCTGCGTCGCCGTTCGGTAAACTTGTACGCGAATATATTGGTTGCAAGTACCGGTGACCTTCTCATCTATATTTTCATAAACAGCAGTTTCTCCTCCTCTATATAATTGAGCTAATGCTTTGCAGATTTTGTTCACGTTGTATCTCTCGGCGGTACAGATTCTTGAGCTGGAAATTTTTTGGACATTTTATATTATGTAATTGTAATTAAATAACTGAAATAACTTTTTTTAAACAATTGAAAATTATCTCAGTGCCGCAAGCGAATCTGATGGATAATTTTGGTAGTTCTGTATAATTATAAAAAAAAATAAAGCAAATTTCTCTCTGAATGAAAAATATTTAAAATAATGAATATGTTTTTAAAAAATCTCCTTTAGCAGCAAGTATAAAATCTGGCACTGCATGCAAAAATCATTGGAACATAATTAAAACATATTGTTGCTAAAATCAATTTTAAAAAAAGATGTAAATTGAAATATTTGTCATGGTGTCATTTTTATATTGAAAAAAAAAAATCAAGATCAATTTTTCATACTTTTTTTGTCCATGATAAAATTCCAAAAAACCGCAAAAATGTCAAGCAGATATAGGTTCTTCTCTTCAATTATTAGTTCTTACTCCCAAAGGCGGAGATAGGGGGCATGGGAGGTTCAAGCCCGCCAAATGTTGAATTAGCCTCCCCCTCGAATCATTTTTGTGTATATGTTTCACTTAAAAAAAAAAATCGCAAACACCTAATTCTCAAGGGATAAACTATCAATATACGATGAATTTCCTGCTTTTTTCAAGTTACTAAAATGGTCTTTTATGGTCTTTTTGATGAAGAAAATAATTAGGTAGGTGTTTACTAGTAATCGATCGAAAACGATGCACAATTATCGATTGTTGAAACTAACTTTTTCAAAAATTCAGTAGGTAAATCTTGTTTTACCATGTAGCAAAAAAAATACGAAATTCCGTAAAAAAAGTTCTAAAATCACGAACAGTGCCACTCTCAAAAGGCAAAGACACGATAAGTTCATTCTTACTCGTATGAGGTCTTGTCGAATGTTCAAAAAGTGGTAAACTTTTACTTTTCCATTATACTTTTTCAAAAAAAATCCTTTTAACAGTTTATTTCGTTTTTTTGTTTCAGGTGAGTTGCACATTTCCATTGTTAGAATATGAAGTATGTAAATGAGTGATAGCCTGGGAGGGATATGTTTTTTATTCCAACTAACTCCTATAAGAAATTTTTTTGCGGGATTCTGTAGTGAAAGAGGTCCTTATTAACATACTAAAGAGTCTACCTCCAAATCACGCTTGCGTTGCGCGTGCGGGCGTGAAACATGTGCCGTCGAGGCGTTTTTTGCTATTATCTCACGAAATTTTGTGTTTTTCGACGAAGTAGTTATTACAAAAAATATTCCTCATCAAATTTGCAATCGAAATGATCATCATGATTTTTTTCATAAAACTCGTTTTTACCCCATAAAACTATGATTTTTGTGAGGTAATATTTCACGCGCCGCCACAATCGATCATTTAGGCTGCTGCAACTGTATCGTATAGTCGGGGAGCCAAATCTACCGAAAATGGGCCGAAATAATTGAAAAAGCTGAGACCTCTCCCAACAGTTGTTGTATGAACCCCTATTTCGAAAACTACCAGTCTGCCGATCCGCAGCTGCTGCTTTTAAGCACAGCAAAAACTCGAAAGTTCACAATTTTTATGTACTTCGGCTGAAAACATTTATGATCGAAATAGGTGTCAAATTACAGGATATTTTGCTCTGAATCCGAATATGTAGGTCTGCCGACTCCTAAGTGCTGCGGATGGAGACTGCTACCAGGGGGTCGAAAAGTTGTAGTTATGAAATCAAACTTAACTTTGAATATAACAATTCCCAATTGGCTACACTGATTGAGGAAATTTTGAAAATTTTCTTCAAAAATTTATTCCAAAAAAAGTGAAATTATCCGGCGCAAAAATAAAGAATTCAAAGCCAGCAAAAATTTCGCAATATTGAAATTTCGCGATCTACAACTTTTCGATCCTCTGGTAGCAGTCTGAGTTTTGATCCGAGAAGGATGGCAATGGTTCAGGGAGATGTAGAAACTCAAATCGCTCCTTTTCAGTGCTGTTCCATAATTCTCAAGCCACTTTAAGTAGCTAAAAAACCACAAAAAACCAAGTTTTTTTCAAAAGGAGGTGCCCTTTGGGAACCACCAGCTCCCCTCCACCACCACCTAGGGGGCTCAAATTTTTTGGGTAGTCTCCGATGGTGATCCAACAACCCTACCGAGTTTGGTCAAAATCTGAGATATGTTTTTTTTTCGCGCTCCACCCTAATGAACATGTGATATGGATGCATCATCAAAATATACGTTTTCTGGGTTGTAGAACTCGATTCTGACAAATAAATCAGGGATAGAATAACAAATCCTCATTTAAGGAATCAAAATTTCGCGAAAAAATATTGTCATAATCGAGTTCTACGGCCTAGAAAACGTATATTTTGATGTTGCACCCATATCACATGTTTATGTGCATGAGTTTGTTGATACTCCTCTACGCCTCGCCCCTCTAAAATGCAAAAATTTTGTGAAATTTTGAAGTTGAAAAGTCATTCTTATTTTTGAGTAATGCTTAGAACAATTTATAAACCCCTTTCAAACCAAGTATACGACTTTTATTCCAATTTTACCAAAAATCGGTGAATTTTTCCAGTTTTCTCCCCTTTTAACCCAGTCTACCAACCCTTCGGCAGCACTTAGGAGTCGGCAGACCTACATATTCGGATTCAGAGCAAAATATCCTGTAATTTGACACCTATTTCGATCATAAATGTTTTCAGCCGAAGTACATAAAAATTGTGAACTTTCGAGTTTTTGCTGTGCTTAAAAGCAGCAGCTGCGGATCGGCAGACTGGTAGTTTTCGAAATAGGGGTTCATACAACAACTGTTGGGAGAGGTCTCAGCTTTTTCAATTATTTCGGCCCATTTTCGGTAGATTTGGCTCCCCGACTATACGATACAGTTGCAGCAGCCTAAATGATCGATTGTGGCGGCGCGTGAAATATTACCTCACAAAAATCATAGTTTTATGGGGTAAAAACGAGTTTTATGAAAAAAATCATGATGACCATTTCGATTGCAAATTTGATGAGGAATATTTTTTGTAATAACTACTTCGTCGAAAAACACAAAATTTCGTGAGATAATAGCAAAAAACGCCTCGACGGCACATGTTTCACGCCCGCACGCGCAACGCAAGCGTGATTTGGAGGTAGACTCTTTAGTATGTTAATAAGGACCTCTTTCACTACAGAATCCCGCAAAAAAATTTCTTATAGGAGTTTGTTGGAATAAACCACCTTTTTTTACATATCCCTCCCAGACTATGAGTAATTTTACACGATTCTTTGCTTCGCTCGGGCTCAATAACTTTAATTTTACACAATTCATCCTCAAAATGATGGTATGAATCCTTTTTCCTTCCATCGATTGTTCATATCGAGAAAAGGTTCAGTAAAAATCTCGTATTGATAAGAATAGAAAATTTTTTGAGAGGGTTGAAAATTAACATTTTTTAAAAACTGGGACTCAAACCCCCTCGAAAGTTACGGTCCATCTCCACCTATGCTTACACCTGAACTCTTTCCGTTTTAATTCTGGCCGAACGATTATCAAAAAAAAACCACGAAATCATGACAAAAATTTACTTTTCTCTGTTAAAATTGCATTGTAACAAAATATCATTCAGTTTTTAAACTTCGATCTTCGGTCTTCATTTTTTGACATTTTTTCTTGCCTATATTATTTTAGATATTCGATTCTTTATTCCCTTAGCTTTTCTTATTTTATAAAAAAAGAGTAATAAATGCAGAAAATAAATCTTACTAATTTTTGTTATCAAAATCTTCATATGTCACTGTCGAAGAAACTGTTGAAATGCAACATGCTAAGAAGGAAATCAGAATTATTATTTCAGTAATATGCGGCATGATGGTCGGTAAGGTGTACTTGAGTTCGTACTACAATCGCGAAATTTTAAATTACTAATTGTTTTAGCTTTAGTACCAAAAGACTTCACAATTGTACTTCTCGGTATGTAAATGTATCAATCGGACAAGTTAAAACTGTATAATCTTCAATTCCGCGGTACGTGGTGTTTTATAATGAAAAAAAAAAAAAAAAATGGTTTGATTCTTACTTCTGATTAATGTACATTGTTTGGATGATTTTAAAATATGTTCAAATTCAAACACTGCATTCTTTAAATTAATTGTTTTCGGGTGACACTTCTGTAACTTATTGTAAGATGTATCATAGCTCTAATTGTGTTTTTTTGACAGAATTCGTAGTTTTTTTTAAAAATAAATTGCACATGTCGCCCGAAAACATCTGTTATGAAATACTGACATCCGTCTTAATCGACTTAATCGCAGGAAGAGCTCGATTTGCGTCACTGTGCGGTGCTTGTATTTACGTATCACGATATTTGTAATTAATGAGCATAGGGCCACACAAAATATGCTATTGTTCGAGTTGAGATATTCAATAGGTATAATATGTTGATATTTGAAGTAAAATATTTGATTTGATATTCGAATATCCTACAAATATTCAAAGATATTCCACATACAAATGGATATCATTTTACTCGTCTTGATAAGCGCTACTCGAAAATTATATCTTTTCTAAAGCAGGAACACTATTTACAAAATAAGGCAAATTATTGAATCAAAATTGTATTTTAGTTACATTTTTTTGATTTTTTGATTTTTACATTTTACCTAAAATGATTATTGCCATACGAAAATATTCAAATTTTTTTTTAAAAATCGTAAAATAGGTGGTAATTTTGGACAAAAATGTTCAAATAACCAATCGAATATGCGAAAATATGCATTTTTATGTAAAATATTTGAATATATTCGAAATGAGGTTGGGCTTATTTTAAAGGAAATTTTCTGAAACGGAAAATGATTTCATCACTTTTGTAATTAGAATGCCCAAAAAAAATATTCAAATAAATATGTGTGGCCCTAACAATACCAAATAACAGAACGTGAATACGAATTCCACAATGTATAATGCTAAGCATGGGATCGTAAGTCAAGCTGCTCCCTAAATGTGATGATGAGCAATGCTTTTGAAAAAATTTGACGTAAACGGGAGAATTTTGCATAAAATTGTTCGCCGTAGAAGGAATGGAATACCTATAATATTGCTTCGTAATGCGATTTGTATTCACTCGTGTAGCGATTCCAAGTTGAACTGTGCACCAAAATTTTACGACTATTGACTTGAAAAAATTTAGAAAAATTGATAAAATTCTGCGCTGTTTTTAAAGTGCTAGATGCCAATCTAAGCGTATAAAAGCTGAGAACAAGAGTTTTCAATAGCGCAGTTTAAAACCTTGATCTTACTCCCACAGTATGCAGAATTTAAATACCCCGTTTTGTCTAAAAAAATCATGGAGAGAGGTGAATACGACTCATTGAGGCGATTCAAAGGAAACGTGAATTTCTTAAACCAGTTCAGCAGTTCCGAATTGGTTGTGAATAATATTCATAAAAGTTAAGATAAAAAAAGGAAAAATTTATCAACACTTCACTGTTATGTATATCCTTCACTGCAGTTCATGCTCCTCATAAAAAAAAAAGTTTGATACAGAAGCTGAAAAGAATTTAAAAAAACAAATATTTTTCTATCCATAATTTTTCTTTCCTTATTGCAATAGAACGAAGTTATGATACCAAAGAATATTAGGTAAGTATAGTTTCTCTTTTTCAATCCATAGATAACTTCTTTTTACTGCTTGATGAGAAAAAATTACATGAAGGAAATTGTTTGATTTTAAATTCCCCCCAACTTCTGTTTCAAACTTTTTTATATTCACTTTTTTGAAATCAGTAAGAGATTGTCTCAATGTTTTTGGGTTTCTGGGGTGAATTTTTTCCAGGTTGGTAATCGGTTTTTAATAAGTGAAGATATAAAAAAAAAATTGAAATGAAAGTTGTGAAGAATTGAAAAATTATTTTTCATTCAACAATGAAGAGGAATTATAGGTTATAAAATTGAAAACTATTGGTACCTTTTGTTATCATAACTTTTTTCCATTGCAAGATGGGAAAAAAACTATAGAACCAAAAATGATTGTATTTTAATTCCTTACTACTTTTGTTTAAACTTTTTTTGATATTATTTCGAAACTACTGAACCAGTTTCAAAAATTCATATTTTTTTTTGAATTATCTACCACAATGAGTACTCTCTAAATCTGAATCAGTCAAATGATCACTGGTTCAATTTGTAGCGATGAATTATTTCTCAGACAACGGATTAATCAGTGATGTTTTGCAACATGCATGACACTGTAGAATCAGTAAAATTCCAATTTTAACTGAATGATTCAGTAAAATATACGGTCGTCTTATCACCGATTTATTTCGTAGGTACATTACAAAATTTACCTACTACTGAATCAGTAAAATTTACTGAAGTTTTGGTACCTAGTTTTTTCAACTGATTCAGATTTTTTTTACTGAATGAATCAGTGAAGTTCTACTGATTCAGCAGTGACTCAATTATATGTATATTTCAATCAGTCAATTTCACCTGCAAACTGGTGAAAATTTTCTTGAACAACATTTACACATGGAAATAATAAGTTTAAAGTTGAGAAAACGTTGAAAGTTTGAAAAAAGAAAATACAAAGAAATTTGAAGTGGAAAAAAACACCAGTTGAATCCGTTTATGAAAAAAAATTACTACTGAATCATACTGAAATTTTGGTAGTTTTTCAACTGATTCGGAAGTAACCAGGGGCGTGCAGACATAGTACTCTACCGGACATATGTCCGGTAACGTTTGGGGGTGGGTGGGTGGGTGGGTGGGTGGTGTTGAGAGGTGTCGGATGGTAAAAATGAATGAAAATAGACGAGTACCCTACTGACGTCACGGACATGCGCAGTTGGTGAAATGGAACATTTTCACTGTTATCACTGCGTTTACGGCCCAAACAAACAAAAAATACACAGGAAAGATTCGTTTTTTTCAAATTTTGAAAAAAAATCACATATTAGAAAAAAATCATGTATTTATCTATATTCTACGTAAAAAATTCTATCGTTTCGTACCATCAAGTTCGAATTTAAAGATTATATTTCGTAAAAAATTGAGATTTTTATGCCCGGTCTTGGATTAATTCTGGCTTCATCCAGTTTGTTTATGCTTCGTAGACAAAATCAAAAAGCATTTTTTTATTGTTCATTATTGAAAATTGTGTAAATTTGCTGTATTTCAATTTCCAATAGCATAATTTTTCAAAATAAAGCAAATTTATAAAATTTTAAGCAATGAACTTTGTCTACGAAGCACTAAACAAACTGGATGGAGCCAGAATTAATCCAAGACCGGGCATAAAAATCTCAATTTTTTACGAAATATAATCTTTAAATTCGAACTTGATGGTACGAAACGATAGAATTTTTTACGTAGAATATAGATAAATACATGATTTTTTTCTAATATGTGATTTTTTTTCAAAATTTGAAAAAAACGAATCTTTCCTGTGTATTTTTCGTTTGTTTGGGCCGTAAACGCAGCGATAACAGTGAAAATGTTCCATTTCACCAACTGCGCATGTCCGTGACGTCAGTAGGGTACTCGTCTATTGAAAAGTTTGCGAAAGAAATTAAAAAGGCAAAAAAATTATTACAGATACAGATACCTAACATGGATTTGTTTCTTCATCCTTACTACCTATCCTTTTAATCGTATTTTATGTAACAAGTAAATTTCAGATTGAGATGTACCTAGGTGTAGATGGTGATTGATTTATAAATATGTATCACTGCACAAATGAAATCGTATGTGATGATGCATCATATGAAATGGGATTTCGGTAGGTCGACCCTAGGCCAGTAACGTGCCGATATCAGAATATTGCGAGGGCAGAACCTTAAAATTTCCGACTCGTTTTCAATTAATTCCTCAGATCTAATCCTTACTTTATTACTAAAAACTATCAGGCGACAACTCAAAAAACTTTTCTATACTTTTTTCTATTTACTAACTAGTGTAGTAAGTAGGTTGTTCTTTTAGTAAATCAATTTTTGAAAAAATTTTGGGAAATGAACTTTGAACATATTTTTCAGAGAAATAAATTTTGGATTTCTTTTCAGGATTTGAAAAATTGAACTGGGAAGATTTTAAAAATTATTACCTACATTTAAATTTTCACACTGCAAAATTTTTATTGAAAAAATAACTTTCAAAATTTTCAAAAACTACCGGGGTTCACTATTTAAAAAAAAAATTAGAATCGGTTATGGATTTATTAGACGTTTTTTGAAAAATTGATTTTAACAGAATTTGATTGTGATTTTCAAGTATTACATATGTGACCCGTGCAGGGAAAAGGTACCTAAAGTCGGAATTTTCAAAAATGAGTTTTTGAGCTAAAATGATGAAGGAGACCAAGAGGAACATTTTGAGACCTTGATTAGCCTCCAAGGTCCATTTTTCGCCGAGATAGAGACATTTGAAGTTGAGAAAATAAGAATTCCATAAAAACAAAATTCTGAGAAAAACGCGTTTTAAGTTTTTACTCTTGTTTTTCACGTATCAATCATCAAAAAAGCTGCCAAAACTACTTCCTTCAACTGAAATTTCACGAGGAATTCGTTTCTGACGTCAAAAATTACTTTAGGAGGAGAGAAAAATGAAAAATTCACTATTATGATGCGTTTAATTTTGAAAAAAAACTGCATTGCAAAAAGAAATCCTGTTTTTCATACTGTATAAATTATCAAAAAAGCTCTCAGAACTACTTTTCTGTACTGAAATTTCACGAGGAATTCGGTTTTAACGTCGAAAATTACGTTAGGAGAATAGGAAAATAGAAAAATTGACTTCGTTTACACCCATTTTTGATCAATTTTATTCTAATATTCTCCAACAAAGCAATATTTCAAATACTATGTATGTATTTCTCAGTACAGTTGAATTTGCACACACAAATCTATGGGTATTTTACATTATTTTCTTAGTCTGGCAGACTCCCGAGGCTCCCCTTACCTTCAACAGACCGCATTTTTCAACGCATGTACATTTTTTTAACGTTCCGACTTTGGGTACCTTTTCCTCAGTTGGTTTGAACGGCATTTAGACGTGTTGTAATAGGTTTTCCGAAGTGAAATTTTGGTAACAGCTGCGTAAAGGTCTGAACCACTTAAAAACGCAAAAAAAAATTTTTTGAAAAAAATTGTCCATTTTTCGTTTTTTGGCTCTAGCGCAAAATTCCATTTTCCGACTTTAGGTACCCTGTCCCTGCACGGGTCACATATAGTTTTAATAATTTACATGTAGGTATCAGAGACGAAACAATGGGGTGTGTAGGGAGTGGTTCAGCCTTACTCATATTTTCTCAAAAAGTTGGTAAATCACGTTGTAAATCGGTAAATTTTGTTGTAATTTGGCAAATTTTCTTTTGAAATCGGCAAATTTTAATGGGAACTGACATACTGAGGAAGTTCGAAAATTTTGCTGAAAATCGAAAATTTTTGAAAAGGTGTCGATTTAAAATTTAATTTGTTGACTTTTTCAGAAAATTTGCCGGGAAAATTTGCAGATTTACATCAAAATTTGACGACTTTTTTAGTCATTTTCTCATTAGGTCGAAAAATTTTGAAAAATTACAAATATTTACCACGTACTTAGTAAAATAAAACACAAAAAAGTACGAAATTTCGTTAAAAAAACATTGAAGAGCACAAAATTTTTATTCCAAAGTTATAGAATTTTTTCAAACAACAAACCATTAAAAAACGAATTATTTTCTTTCTGAAAATCATCAATTTTTCAAATCTTAGCCCTCGCTTCGCTTGGGTGTATACGTTTTGACATATATAAGTATGTCAGGGATAGGAGTTGAGGATTTCGCATCCCTTTCAATGCTAAAATATTGATTTAAAAAAATGAAAAAATGTCAAATTTTGGATACATTTTTCTTGAAAAATTTTCGCCCTCGCTTCGCTCGGGCTCAGTACATTTACACAATTCGTTTTCAAAATTATGGTATGAACAATCTTTCCTTGCAGCCCAGATAATTTAATGTTTTCAAGTGAAAACAATTTACCTATATGCACTTTTTATTTATCATAAGACTTAGTGACAATCTCGAATCAAATTTTCAAAGTTTGAAAATTTTTTTCAAAGGAGAGGAGCACAATAAAGAATATCGTGTTTTTTGGAGATGAAAAAAATAACATGAAAAAAGCACGAAATATGAATAAAAAATTGCAGTTTCTGGATGCATTTTTCTTCAAAAATTTTCGCCCTCGCTTCGCTCGGACTCGATAAATTTACACAATTTGTTTTCTAATCAAGGGTCTTTGTGGCAATTTCAAAAAGAATTTTCAATTTTTTTTTGATTTTTTAAAACATTAATTTTTTTAAAAACCATGAGTCGGCAAATTTCTTCTTTTTAAATTACATTGGTCGACAATTTTTTTTCACCCCCTCTCCAGGATTTTTGCCCAAATTTGGTCTCTAGTAGGTACTTCATCGTTTCTAGTTTTTCTCAAAATTGATTTTCAAATATATTTTAATTTGATTTTTCTATTTTGTTCAGTGAAATCATTGTTAAAACTCAAAATATTGCAAAAATTTAACTCCCGTAAAAAAATCCAGTATTTTGACACCCATATTGCTTTTTTTGCTCTCATCAGTGAGGGGTGGTGGTGGGTGGGTGGCTAAAATTCCAAAAAATGTCCGGTAAAGTTCAAGCTCTCTGCACGCCCCTGGAAGTAACTAATTTTTTCTTTTAATGGGCGAATCAGTAAAATTATATTTTTTACAGGGAATTTGGCATTAACATGATTCTGGAGATTTTATTTAGTCATTTTCACTCAATTTTCACTTCAAACCTGTGTAAATTAACTGATTCGAATTAAGGGAGTAAGTAGCATTCATCCCCCCAAGCAGTTTGCATTTTTTACTGGGCCGGTTTTTTCAATTCTGGACGCTTTGGATATAGGACGAAAATTTGAAACGACCCAGCCTGCTGAGACTTTCTACCTCTTTCTGCCAGTTTTTCTGCTACTTTCTGACCTCCCGTTGCGCATTGCTAATTGCACTTTGGGATGTGCAACGCGCAACGGGGGGGGGGGCAGAAAGGAGCAGACACTGAGACTTTCTGTCCTTCTCTGCCGATTTGTCTGCTACTTTTGCACGCCGGGGACACTATTGGAAGTCCTGCTGAAGAGAGGTTATTTGCAGGACAACAAATCAGTTCACTTGAAGTATCTTTTGGGAATAGTAAATCATTAGAAATGTATTACGGAGATTTGATAGAGGATTTCAGCATGAACTTTTCAAAATTTTCAAAGAATTAATACATTTTTTTCAATTTTAAAAGAAATGTCGAAAATTCAAAAAATATCAAATTCACTGCATGATTCATAAATTTTTTCAAGTTTCTATCACTTCATAAGCACCTTTTGAAAGCTTCTTGAGAACTAAAAATTCATACTGACTAATAATTCTTACATTTGGGCTACTCCATACTAAAACAGACCAAAAATGAAGTCGGGTCATCTGATTTCGCTCAAATTTTTTTTACAAGTCTCCCTCGGTGGTCTATTCACAAAATCACGATAATTTCATTTCTAACCCTCAAGGGGGCGGGGAGGCGGGCCTCGAAATTTTTATGCAATTGCGATTTTTAGCCAAAGTACCCAACTTTGCTGGCTCATATCTCAAAATAGGTTGTACTCGGGGATAAACTGTTTGCGGGTTCTGAAAGATAATTAATAGGAGATTCAAAAACGGAAATCACATTTTGAAGAGCTCAAAGTTGAACTTTGGTGGTGAAAGCTCAACTTTCATGATAAGAACAAAGGATGAAAGCTACCATTTAAAAATCTGAAAAAATTACAATGAGTAGTTCTTTTCACCCTTTTTTCAGCCAATAAATTTTCAAGATGGGATCTCCAGACCTCTGGGAGTGGAGGGGTCCACAATTTTGACCAAAATTCAAAAAAATCGAAAAAATAGAGTAACACATCGATTACTAGTAATTCGAAGGCTAGTTTTTTCATTTGACCCCCCTGAACTCCCCCATCATAGGGGAGTTCAGGGGGGTCAAATGAAAAAACTAGCCTTTGAATTAGTAGTAATCGATGTGTTACTCTACTTTTTCGATTTATTTGAATTTTGGTCAAAATTGTGGACCCCTCCATCCCCAGGGGTCTAGAGATCCCGTTTTGAAAATTTATTGGCTGAAAAAAGGGTGAAAAGAACTACTCATTGTGTGGCATATCGATCCTAACTGATTTGAGGGCGTAGAATTCGAATATTGACTTACTTTTTGATTCGACCACCTCCCTGTGCTCCAGCTGACCCCTTCCTCCAGTCATCGGTGATTAATACGGAATTGAATATTTCAAAAAATTACGGGGAGTGGGAGGGCGGTGGAGGGGGGGGGGGGGGTAAACGAAAAAACTAAGCACATATTCGAAATCAGCGCCTTCGAATTACTAGTAATCGATGTGTTACTCTATTTTTTCGATTTTTTTGAATTTTGGTCAAAATTGTAAACCCCTCCGCCCCTCAAGGGTCTAGAGATCCCTTCTTGAAAATTTGTTGGCTGAAAAATGGGTAAAAAGGACTCACACTGTAATTTTTTCAGATTTTTAAATGGTAGCTTTCATTTTTTGTTCTTATCATGAAAGTTGAGCTTTCACCACCAAAGTTCAACTTTGAGCTTTTTAAAATGTGATTACCGTTTTTGAATCTCCTATTAATCATCTTTCAGAACCCGCAAACAGTTTTTCCCCGAGTACAACCTATTTTGGGATATGACGATATGAGCCAGCAAAGTTGGGTACTTTGGCTAAAAATCGCAATTGCATAAAAATTTCGAGGCCCGCCTCCCCGCCCCCTTGAGGGTTGAAAATGAAATGATCATGATTTTGTGAATAGAGCACCAAGGGAGACTTGTAAAAAAAATTTGAACGAAATCGGAAGACCCGACTTCATTTTTGGTCTGTTTTAGTATGGAGTAGCCCATTTATCATGTTTTACATGCTATTTGACTCAAAATTCAAGGGAAGGATTACGGAAATAATTTTATGGGCACTCTTTTCTTTTTCTTTTTTTTTTTACAAAGAATCTATTTCAATTTTGAATTTTAGTGTAATTTTTTGGAAAGTGAAGAAATGCGAACGTGAGAATTCCGTCAGAGAATAATTTCTAATATTAAAGTTCCAATTTGCATAGTTGACGAAAAATTTCACAATTTTTTGAATCATTTGTGAAAGATATTTCATTGATCAGGGTGAAATGATTTGAAAAATGAAAAAATTTCTCATTTCGTTTCAATTACTTTCTGTCCCAAAGCTACACGAGTATAGAATTTAATTAATACCTAATATATTGACCAGGTATAAGTCGAGAAATTCCACCCAGTCCACTTCTCCCTGCTTCGAACACTTCGAACGAAAAATACCATCTAATTTCCACCTCGGTTCGAAAATATGTCGAATAAATCCCGCGAGTGGACTTGAGCGAGCGCTTCTAATTGATCAAGTTTTGCGATACGAAATAATTCTCGGGTCGACGTCGGCCATCGGTTTAAAGTTACCATTTAAAGGTATTTACCTCGTTCATTCTTCTATTTCGACAACGAAGCGTACCGAATTGATTTACCGCCTATGTCCTAAGCAGTTCGGTATAACTTTCATCATGTTATTGTAGCCTTTGCGAGAAAACTCGAAGAGAAAGTGGAATTAAGTGATAGTGTAATAGTATAGTAGGTATATAGCGCGTGCGAACCAGAATGAGTGAAGACAGAAGCGGAGGAGTAGGGACAAACGCAATAATTCGTAGCAAGGGCTTAAGGAAGACCGACTTTCGCGAATGTACCATTTGTATCATTTTCCTTACTCGCATTAAAATCTAAGTACATTCGAAACTCGTTATCAGTATAGTTTTATTCCCACTTGAGGTGAATCCAAGACGGGTTTTAAGTTTTGCGCCGTTGCGTCCCTTCCAGCAGAGGCACGGTCTTACTAGGTATTTCGCTCTGCTGTACCGAACACCAAGTTTTATTGATGGCTTTACGCAGAAGAAAAACGACCACGTCGAAACATGTTCGCGCGCCAACGCCGACATAAAGAGTTCATAAAGATTTATAAATAAGGATAAAAAGGCGCCGAGAGAGAGGAGGCGACAAACCAGGTATACTGTCCCCACCCAACTTCTTCTCACATTGTCGTTGAAATATAACCTAAACTTTGCGCGTCCCCTTCGCCTTGCCCAATCCAAGCTGAAATATTTTTACGCCCGTAAAAATGTTCTATTGCCGTTAAAAAGTCGAAAATAACGACTTACAGTCGGCCACTTTATCTCAGCCAAGATAAATGTAAACCCTGTACTTGATATTGTCTTATACGGCGTCAGCACTCGACGATAGCTATTAGAATTTTTATTTCTTCGTCTTTTTCCCACCCTACTCCACGTCCAAGGTACTTTTCCTTTTTTTTCAAAGCGCCGGCCGCCGAAACAACGAGTAATTTCTAACTTGAATTATTGTATTCGCACGACGACCTTTAGCGCCGTACTCTCTTGTGTTCAGGCCAAAAATACAAAAGATCCTCGAGAATAAAAAGCCCTTAAAAGAACTTCGTAAATAGCACCGTCGTCGTCGTCGCGGTGCGTTTTATCAATCGCCGATACGTGTGACGACGAGTAATCGACCAAATGGTTTTTCATCGGATTACGTAAACATTGAGGCTCGACTATCGCAGCCCATAACTATCTTAAATGCTCGAACACAATTTCACCTGGGCTGAGATCGTGGAACAATTCTGGTGAATTTATCGCTTTTGAATAAAGTGGATTTTTCTGGATTTTTTTATGGAGTAGGCTTGTTTTTCGAAGTAATGACGATAGTAGGTAAGGTTGATTTAGGTGGTTTTTCTTTTTTTTTAAGCCAGATTTGTCTGTTTCAGTCCTACCAGATGGAGGGATTTATCGCTAGATTTAAGGATTTTTGATTTCGTTGAAATTGACTTGGGATTTCTCTATCGATTTTGGCCAGTTTTCTAGGGATAAATTCGAAACCTCGATAGAAATTTTGAAATGTTGAAAGATGACCATTTTTTGCTTTTCAAAATTCAAATATAATTTTTTAAAAAAATTTGTAAAAAAGATGTATAATACGGTGGCCCTTATAGTCTACAGTCCAAGAGGCAAAAAGTGTTCATTGAGCATGCATTTTTGCTGGGGAAAAAAATAAGTTGGTTTGTTGCAGGTATGGGTTCCGTAGTCTCAAAAAACCGAATTTCGAATTTTTGCCCTGGCACAATAGGGAGCTGAGGCCTGAAACCTCCTTTTTTCCCAATTTTTAAATTTGACCTTGGACAAAAAATTTTTCCACATTCTGGTAGCAGACACTCCCTCTACTTCAAATATATGTCACATCCCTTGGGTCACGGGCACAATGGAGTGCTGCCCCCCATGTGCGATTTTTTGCCAAATTTGATCATTTTTGGCACAATAATGCCTCTGTAGGCGAAGTTTTGAAAACGCGTGATTTATTCCCCCTTTCATTAAAAAATAAGTTATGAAAAAAATCCAAAGCTTGGGTTGCGACCAATCAAAATGGGTTAAAATTTCGTGAGCAGAATGAAATTGTTGATGAAAATTAAATTTGAGCAATTTTAACTCATTTTGAGCCCCAAATTGGGTCAATTTTTGAGTATTTTCAAAGAATTGACATGTGACCTATGAAAGTGGGGTAGAATTTCGCTAGAAATTCAAAAATACTATCCAAATTTTTTTTGAGCAACTTTTGAGAATTTTGAGCCTTAAATTGAGTCAATTTTTGATTAATTTCAAAAAATTGACGTGAGACTTATGAAAGTGAGATAGAATTTTGCCAGAAATTCAAAAATACCATCCAAAACTTTTCGCGAAAATGCACACAAATTTCGATTTCTAGAGCACTTTTTGCCTCTTGGACTGTAGACTATTATTTATATTTGGTTGGGAAATAAATTTTGGATTTTTTTCGAACACCCCACCCCTCTAGTTTAGTGCCACTTTATGAGAAAATAATACGAACATTTTTTTAGCCCGATCGATGCACATGAACCGATCTCTCAAAACCCATTTCGAAAAATGAACGTAGCGCGCGCGAGCTTATTCTACTTCACTAGGTGCACGCGGCAACGAAACGCTAAAATTTTTTGAGGGAAGAGGCCAAATCGAAAAATTTTCATAGTCGTCGAGTGTGGCGTCGAAATGCATATTTTTTGACCCCTTGAATCTATTTCTGAGGTTATTTAATGAATTTCAGAGGTCAAAATACATGCATTTCGACACCCCTCTTGATAATTATGAAAATTTTTCGATTCGATTCCTCGTCGCTACCTCCCTGTCCCTATACGGTCCCATTTTGGATTTTCTGATGAAATGACACCGAAAATGCACTTGGCGGGTAAAAGAATATGGATTTTGATACCACACTCGACGATTATGAAACATTTTTGATTCCCCCCCACCTCATTAATGGGCCCATTTTGGGTTTTTTGACGAAATGACATCGGAAACAGACTCGGCGAGTAAAAAACATAGATTTTGATAGGTACCATACTCGATTTTTCAAGATTTTTTCACCTCGATTCCCCCCCCCCCCCATTCTCCGAGGTACTGGTTATAGTTCAAAGTCAAAATGATCCCGGAATCGGATTCAAAAGTTTCGAATACACCCTGAAACCAAATTTTCATTCTTTTCCGTTGAAAAATCTGTTTGAAATATTTCCCAAATTTTTCCCAAATCACTTGTACTTAATTTTTTTTTGCTTTGTACAAAACAAAAAATTGAAGAAATATCACCTTTTTCAACACTTTTTCGAAAAAAAATTTCCCTCACCTTCGCTCAGGCTCATCAATTTACATAAGTCATTCTTAAATTATAAACCTTCTTCCCTTCTATTCCAGACAATTGAATATTTTGAAGCGGAAAAATTGTGTCCTTCTGGGACAGCTAGTAGCGACCACGATTGGAGTTTCTAAAACATTTCGATTTTTTTGGAAAAGGGCATCATGTCCATTCTCTGAAAAATCTAGAAAATCGGAGTATTCTGGAATTTTCACTGTTTTATTTTTTTTTAATTCAGAAAAAGAAATTATTTGGAAATAATATGTTTCTTTTTTGTTGTTTTGACATGGATATGTCTTGTGGCGGGGGGGGGGGGAATTTGAAAAGTGTTACGGAACTTATGTAACGCTCCATGTTTTTGAGTCAAGGCATAATGACATCATGTTTGACTTGACAAAATTTTGATTTTAGATGAGACATAATGATGTTATGTTCGGCTTCAGAAAAAGAAAATTTTAATTTAAAAAAAAGAAAAGGTATTTTAAAGTGTCGTAAAAATAAGAAAGCTATAGATTTTTTAGATTAAAACATAATGACATTATGTTAGACTTGAAAAAAATTTAATACTAAAAAAAATAGGAAATGATGCATTTATATACTTATACTAGGTAATAAAAAGTTATAAATTAGGATATGTTTTGAGAAAAAAGAAAATAAATGAGAAGAAACTGGAAAATTTGGGTAAAGTTTTCAAATAAAAACATAATGATATTATGGCAGACTTGAAAAAAAATTTGAAAAATAAAAAGTGCCTTAGAATATATTTTGAACAAAAAAGGAAAATATTTCAAAAAAAAAAAGGAGAAAAGAACTGAAAAAGTATTTTAAAATGTTGAAAAAATAAGGAAAAAATGTTTTAAAATATTAAGGTAAATAGACATTTTGATAAAAAGGTATGAAGTTTTGTCTGTATTGCCTAATCTATACTCTCTCATTCTGAATTAGTGAAATGTCACTAATAAACAGTCAGAATTACAGCATCACTGATTTCAGCGAATTTTCGCGGATTTTTCAAAGATTTTCACTAATTTTTCTGCTTATTTCATAAATTTTACTGACTCTTCAGTGATTTTTCTCACTGATTTGTTTTCATTGAAAATTTTTTTCACTGATTTATTACTGTGCTACAGTTCTGACTGTTTCTCAGAGATTTTCGATAATTTTCACTGATTTATTCAAAACATTTTTTCACTGAACGCAAGTCAGTGAAAGAAAATCACTGGAAATCAGTGAAAATTCACTGAAAACTCAGTGATATTTATGAAATTTAATGATGAAAAATCTGCGAGATTCTTTGAGTAATCAGTGAAAAATCCCTGAAAATCAGTGAATTTCACTGATTTTTCCTGTGCCTTAATTCTGACTGTTTATCAGTGATTTTTCACTGATTCGAAATGAGAGAGTACAACGTACATTTGAACATATCCATGATCTAAGGTTTTACCTTGAAGGAAAAAGTGTGTTACCTAATTTTTATAATTCATTCTTCAAAAAAAAATTTTCAAGGGTGTAAGGATGCTTAGTTGGTCATTGCTTGGAGAAAGGGGGAAGAGTAGAGCCATACGTCACACTATGTAATTGTTACACTTATTCTAGTAGTTCAACTCTCTCTCAATCAAGTTCATAAATTCCCATGGGGTTTAGTATGTAAAAATATTTGGAAGTGGTAGATACCAAATTCATGCGGAAAAAATCTACCCACATTTACCTACCTTTTTTTTTTTAACGAAAATATGTTTTTGTTTTCACTCTGTCTAATATAATAGTTTGACGAGAGATTTACATTTTTTGAAGTTTTGCACGTGTCTTCAATTATCCTGATCGATTTCTTAAACTGAATTTCTTCAAAAAAGAATTTCTCTACTTGTTTGAAAAATTCTTTTGTTATTTTTTAAAACAATGTCGATTTATGCAAGTATTTTCGATGTTTAAAATTCTTTTGTTATTTTTTAAAACAATGTCGATTTATGCAAGTATTTTCGATGTTTCGAAATGCATACTTGAGTTGGCGGATTCTTTGGTGTTGATTGAAGTATGGTATATTTAGGCAATTGAAATTTTATAAAAAAAAAGAGGAGCTTGGTATCAAAGTGAGACAAACGCCAGAAGAAATCTATGTTTTTCATTACAAAAATTCTCAAGGAGGAAAAAAATTGAGATATTTGGCAAATTTTAGTGGTAATACTAACTAACAAGACCATGAAAAATAAATATTTACGTCATAGAGGGAATAAAACGCTACTTTATTCCCTCTCGCGAATCGCTCAAGTGCTTAAATTCACGTTTTATTCCTTCTGTGACGTAAAATGAGGGGCTTGGTTCCAAAACTCACTTTTGCCACGAAAATTTACTACGTTTTCTTTGCGGATTTGGGTTCCGTTCTTAATGCTTCACGACTCTACAATCTCCATTTTCATGTTAACGCTTCGACTTTGCTATAATAGACGTAAGAAAAGTAACTTTGGTGTCGAAACTCACTTTTGTCTAATCGTTTTCCGTTGTTTTCTCATTTTTATGGAATTCAAATGTTTGCGAGCCTCTTAAACGTTTCCAGTGAGTTCTTGAAAAAAAAAATTGGAGCCGGTTCCACTCCCTCTCACAGACCCTGTTTAACCCACCTTCTCAAACTATATACCATACGAAGAAATCCTCAATGAAACGTCTACGGCGCACGATAACTTTTCCCAAAACCATGGACCTACCTAATCCTCCCGAATTTTTCTAAAAATAACTCGACTACCAAAAAAATTCACAATCCCTACCAAAACCCCGTTTGAATTTCAATCGTCGTTACAAAATAATCGATGTTTTTTTTCCCTTCGTGCTCATTCTGCAAAGACGACGAAAAAATTAAGCGCGTGTTCGACGATGCACAAACTTGGCAAAATATTTTAACCGTTTAAACACCCTTCGTTGTGCCTTTGCGCCGCTCATCTGCTCCTCAGTCTCGGTTGTTCATCTTCCGAAAATACTTAGTTGTCTTGGCGCGGCGCGAAGTTTTTCCATGGCTCGGAGAGTGTGCGGTTGTAAAACTCGTATTTATCCCCGGTATTCAAACTTTTACGCTTTCTCCTCGCATACCGGAAATTTTCTGTCAACATGGATCAACCGGATTTATCTCGAAACACTCCGCAAAACGTTTGATACGAGTCTTGGAATTTTTCCTGCTTGTTGGCCTGATTTAACCAACGTATGTAAACCTGCCTCTTCCGGACGAGGTTACTGTTTCTGCCATTTTGTTCGCGGCGACCTTCGACTATGCACAACGGTGCGGCTAGACGCCTTGTTTTCTTTGCCAATTCGCTTTTCCTCCAGCGCTATATATAGCGCGACTTAATTCCATATTCTCGACGGTACTTCGATTCGATTCAGCGATTTTATTCATCAGTTCGTTCCCGGTTTCGTCGAACCAAGATTTCAATAAATTACTAATGAACGTTTCCCTTTCCCACTTCCACTTCGCGAAATTCTCGCTCAATCAGCCAGCGTCGACGGTCGTACTTTTCCTTCTTTCCTTCTCTCGCTCGCCTTTGTCAATAACAAGGTGTTTCGTTTTCTTATCGTGTGAAAAAAATAATACGAACACGAACCAACGCGGATGAGGAAAAAAAAGCAGAGAAAAACTTACCGAATTAATCATCCGTAAAATAGGGGGAAAATTGGAAAAAATCAAATTGAAATATTTTACACGGCGCTTCGTAGCCGTAGGTATACGAAGTATAAGACGCGTTTGCGAAATTTTTACATCCTTTTATTTCTATTTTCACCTCGAATAAAATTTGACACGTCGAATAAAACGTAAAATGAGCCTAAAATTCGAGAAAAATGAACTGTCAAATTTGAAACGAGTTTTACCTTCCTTTTTCCGCTGCACCTTTCCATATCGGCGGCGTATCGGTAAACGTATTTTATATATACGATAAGAGAGACGCGTGAAGCGGAATACGACGACGAGATACGATACATATGACGAAGCTGAGACGTAAAAGGAAAAAGAATCTATAAAATCTGTTGGTAACGGCTTACAAAAAAATATTACTAAACTGTATTGAAAAATAAACACGTACGCTTATCTTGCCTGTAATAGAAATATTTATTTTTCTTTCGCCTACGCGCCTGACTGTATTTGTACGTTGCTTCGAGTTGGCACGATCTACATGAGTAATGCCTATATGCCGATGCCTGCGGGAATTTTTCCTCAAGCTTGGTTCAAATTACATCGACGTTTAGCTATTTACAAAATAGTTGCAGTTGGCAGGAATCACCGAAGAAAAAAAATCTGCGTTGAACCTCCGAATTAGGTGACTTTTTGCAGTGGTATTTGAGAAGAGGGACTGCACAGAAGGTCAAATATCGAAAATTAAGAGCGAAAACGGAATACAAGCTTATTTTTGGATCCACTTTTAAATTTTAAATTGAATGGTCTAAAATATTTAAAATAGTCTCGACTATAAAAATTGGAATTCTACTTATTCAAGTTTTATTAAAAGAGGTTGAGAGTGAAAATAACCGCAGATATGGATTTTCGGGGTAAAACAAATACATTTTGACATATCACTTGATAATTTTAAGAAATTTTAAATTCGGCCCCTCCTCACCACCTTCCCATGGATCCTTTTTGAAATAATATCAGAAACGTCTTTCGCGGGTAATAAAACCATGGATTTTGATACCACACTCGATATTTTCGATCTTTTCTCCTCAACCCACAACCCCGCACCCCCTCCCACCCCTATGAGTTCTGGTTCGAGGTTGAGAGTGAAAATAATCGCAGATATGGATTCTAGGGGTCCGAAAACATACATTTTGACATCCCACTTGATAATTATGAGAAATTTTGAATTTGACCCCTTTCCACCACCTCCCCATGGGTCCTTTTTGGGGTTTTGGTGAAATGACATCGAAACGGACTCTACGGGTTCAAAAACATAGATTTTGATACCACACTCGATTTTTTCGAGATTTCGGCCCCTCCCCCTCGCCCCTGTGGGATCTGGTTTGGGGTTGAGGTCAAAACAGCCCCGGAAATGGATTTAGGAGCTCCGAATACCTTACGTAACCTAATTTGAATTTTATTTTCCTCAAAAAATCTATTTGAAATATGTTGATCAAATTTTTTTTTATTCATATTTTTGGTTCACCCCCTCCCCCCCCCGGTGGGCGCAAAAAATTTGAAAATCAACTTTTCTGACTCGAAATTTTATGACGAATCGAATGCCGCAAATCAGAAAGCTCTATCTTCATTTGTATGCCTGTGGCGTAAATTTTAAGTCGCTGAGTCACAACGACTATTTTCCTGTGTAGGGGGTTTTTGGAGGGGCGTATGTTGGCTCAATTCGCGTTTTACTCAAAAAAAGAAGATAGGTAACCATTTTGTAGCAAATCCAACGTAGATTAATATTGTACATAACTAATTTCTTTAAAAAATGCGTTTTCGTTGAGTTATAAGCAAAAAACCCATGGGAGGTCAGCCCCCCTCAGGGGAGTTCGGTGCCCTTTGGGGACCAGGACCTCTTGGAAGATTGTTTGGTATAGTGTCCTGAGTTCATTAAGCCAAAAAAACCTTGGATGGGAATTATTTTCGTACTTTGCCATTTTTTTGTCGAATTGAACTGGACTAACATTTTCATTGTATAGGTCATGCAGTGAAGTAGAAAGGGAGGGGTAGAGGGAGGCCTCTGAGATCAGTAATGTTTTGTCGAATGTTCAAAAATGGTAAGTTTTTGCTTTTCAAAAGTGATTTTTTTAAAAAAATTCAGGATTTTTGCTCATGTAATTATTGCACTATCATTTTTTATACTTGTACGTGATTTGAAAAATACTCTCAAAAATGTTCATGAAATGAATTCAAAATATGTCAGTAGTAAAAATTCGAGATTTTTTGGTCAATGTGTAACCCTTCCCCTCCGCAAAAACTGATAGTTTCAAAATTGTAATTTTTTCATTTTTTTTTTTAATAGTAGGTATAAGGACCTATGTAGTTGCGTTATTACCATTAAATGGTGAAAAAATGGGGGTGAGGGGAAGGTTGTTCTCATTCTTTTTTATGTGATCAAAGAAGTATGTAGTAATGTTTGCATGTACTTTCTCATTCCGAATCAGTGAAAAGTCACTGATATACATGCAGAATTACAGCACAGGAAAAATGAGTGAAATTCACTGATTTTCAGTGATTTTTCACTGATAAACAGTCAGAATTACAGAACAGGAAAAGTGAGTGAAATTTACTGATTTTCAGTGATTTTTCACTGATCATTCAAAGAATTAGATTTTCAGTAAATTTCATAAATATCACTAAGTTTTTAGTGAATTTTCACTGAGTTTTTAATGAATTTTCACTGATTTTCACTGATTTTCTTTCACTGACTTGCTTTTAGTGAAAAAATATTTACTGATTTATATTACTGTGCTACAATTCTGACTGTTTTTCAGTGTTTTTTGATAAATTGCACTGATTCAAAAATGAGAAAGTTGATATTTCACAATTGAATAAAAAAAAATAGATTACTAAGGATTTAGTGATGTTAGGAGGTTAATTTCAACTCCAGATGGACACAGTTAATCCTGCCATACTATTTTCGTTTTTTTATGGGTTTCAAACTTTCGTTGAATACACAATCATCATTGTACGACGTAAACTCGTAATTTGACTGTTAATTTGTGAACTCCTAACAACGACATTGTACAACCCTCGAGATGTCTTCTTGGCTCTATACTGAAATAATACACACACAAAAAAAAATCAAGAAAATCTGATTTTTTCTACATTTCAAAGGAACTAGCGAGGCTCGTACGCAGAGTGAGAAACTCTGGGAGGAGTTATACCATCACAAAGAGTGGGGGAAGAAGCAGGAAATTGAAACATGTTAAATCGAAACACTCCTAGCCCTCAAAAAAATCAGAGCCGAGAGTAACGAACTTTTCAAGCAAGGAGAATAGTTTAATCATTTATTTCTTTTTCGAATGTAATCTAATGACTTTTTACAGAAATGCAAAGAGACAGTCGAAATAAAACCCACCATTCATGTATCATTTTATGACTTGCATAGAATTTCGAAGAAATTCACGTTTCACGTAAAAAAGTAGGGTACCTTACCTACCTAACGTTTTTTCCCATGATTTTTTCAACAAAACTTTTAATATTCCCTACTCCCAGAAATGAAATTTAAATGACAGATTTTGAGAAACATGGAATAAATTGTCATTACAGAATACATAATGTAAATGCCAAAATTTAGCATAAAAACTGAGGCATTTTTCCTTAGAAGTGTCGCAACTTTTCGATAAGGATTTCGAAATATGGATGCGACTTTGTACGAAATTATGAATTTTTCTCAAGTCAATGGATTTTTTCTTCCTTTTTCCATGCCCTTAGGAGGAGCATCATCCCACGCGCGTGTCGCAAATGAGCCTACAATCAACCTATCAACAAAAAAAAAAACTTGAAATATAAAAACTTTGGGATTTTTCCGGAGGGGGGGGAGATTTTTACCACGTCTTTTTGAGATTATTTCACGATAATTTTTTACGAAAATTTTTCAAAATTCAAAAATCCTAGTAGGTTTTTATCTCGATCTGTCATTTCTTACCTACTTTTCTAGTTCATTTCTCTCTTTTTCGATTTTCTCGCATCACCAAATAAAGCTGGATCTGGAGAAAGGGCAGAAAAGGAGCCCAAGAACCTTCCTTCTCGTGAGTCGGACAATTTGCCATTGTACCAGACCTAACAATCGAAAATTCTGTCTTTTGAATCGATAAAATTGAGGAAAATTGCATAAATGAGTTGCACAAATTGGAAAATTTCTATTTCAGTCAGGAAAATTTTCGATTTTTAGTATCCCCTCGTGATTATGATGCAAGTTTTTTCTCCTGCTTGTCTCCTACCACCAGTTCACTGCTGTGTTTACTTTCATATTTTATATCTTCTGTGAGAACAGTTGGATTAATGGACTCGAGCAATGCGCTGGTTCAATCTTTTATTTTATTTCTCAACAAAAATTTCAAAAATGGGTATAAGCAGAAAATTATTATTTGGGTCATCAGTATTCTAGACAAATCAATAAAATTTCTGATTTTCAAAAAAAAAATATTTCCCTCTCTTAGTCATCAAAATTTTACTTATTGATCCAAAAAAATGATTTCTATTACAAAAATAGAAAAATTCTCATTTTTTCAAGGGTAATTTTTTGCATGAATTCCAAGTACATACCTAATGCGGTTTAATTCATTCAAAACAATCTAATTTGATGATTAGTCAATATGGTTTAAAATTTTCATTATTTTGCCAAGCAAATGATTGAGTGGTTGAAGCAGATGATTCTTTTATTTCATCTTTTGCCAAACCAATTAATTTTAAATTTCTTAAATTAATTTTCGATTGAATCAAAAAAACGGATTGAGGAAATTTTGAATTAGGTATTTTCCATAGAAATCTCTCGATTAATTTTAAAATAAATTTCAATAGAATGTCAGTTGCCAAACGAAATTGACAAGTTAAGGGAACTAACCTATCCTCTGGTAAGGAAGAATTTGCCAAGGGAAGTTTCCTTCTAGCCTGACCTTGACTCTCTCCCCCCACCGTTCATTGCTCTTGCAGTATTTCAATATTAATTTGACAGTTTCATTAACCACTAAATTTTGTTTGGCTACGACATAATGCTCACTATTTTAGCATTCGTGTAATATTCTATAAGTGAATTGAGACAGTGTATTTTTCGAAAATACGATGTGGTTTTTTCCGCGGTATAAAAATTAAATAAAAAGCCTCGATTGCCAAAAAGAAAACAGAAAGAGAAAGGAAAGGAAACCCTATACGTATTCGTATATTACGCGGGTAAAAGTTAACAAGAAGAATATTTTACACAACGTGTACATAAAGAAAGGCATAGCACTAGAGGTGAAATGGAAAGAACCCTTAAATTCTCGAGCAAAGTAGTAAATTTCAAGCCGAGTATACGTCAGGGAAGATGTTTTTCTTAGGCACAGGCGATATTTACGAATAAATGACGTTTTATTTGATAAAAGCATTTTTGCATAATAAAGATAAACAAGAAAAAAAAACTTGGAAAATGAAATACTTGTTGTGAGTATTTGAATAAAAAACGAATGGGAATAGGGACGAGGTAGTCTCGTTTAAAACCGTACGCAAAACGGATTTCGGTACAGCGATGATTGAGTTATTTGTATACGCGTCTCCTTTCTGCGACATTTTTTTCGCTCCTGTTGGCTGCGGTATTCGCGCGAACTGCACGACGTGGAAGGAGAAATGGAAAGATGTAAAAATTGAAAATCTGGCATTGTTTCAGGGCGAAATGTAAACGAATGTTGTGTTGTTTTGCGTCATTAAATTTATACCGAGGGCGAGAACATTTTTTCTACTCGTTTTCGAAATCGTACACGGTTGGAAACGAGGGTGAATTTTTTTCGTATTTTATAGATTTCACGATCGTGAAGATAATTATATTCTGTGTAAGTTGATATGGCAAAAAGCATGTTTTATCAAAGTCGATCGGGGT
Organism: Pseudococcus viburni; assembly: GCA_033439095.1. Lineage (NCBI taxonomy): Eukaryota > Metazoa > Arthropoda > Insecta > Hemiptera > Pseudococcidae > Pseudococcus > Pseudococcus viburni. Next base: position 174,554 of record JAVBJF010000106.1, on the reverse strand, counting down.
CTAAAGACTGTGCCCTGGTTTATGAAGGTTGTATTATTAGTATGCGGGTCCGAAATGTCGAGTAGGTTACTCGTAGGTGTAGTTTTTCAATGTGTGTTTGTGTCGTATACATCGACGAAATAACCCCCGACGCTTAAATATTGTTTACCAAAAACAGTTGTTATATGGTGCTTTTTATCTTGTTGCTCGACTCGAATATACTATAATAAGGGTACTATAAGCACGCGGTCTCTTTTGACCTTTTCATTAAGCCGTGAATGTTGTTTGATAAAACGCTCTATAGTCGAGGGATTTTAATTACGCTTGTAAAATTTACTGTACGATGAAAAATTTTCTACGTAAAGCTTGCGTTGAACGAGGATGAAAAAAAAAATGGTAAGCCAGCTTTATACATAAGCTGATCTTTGGTTGGTGCATCAATTTAGACAAAATTTGAATAGAAAGGAGGAAAAAACGCAAATATTGTTTGTACGAAAATTCAGATGAAATTATTATTTTATACGGAAAGTATCCCAAATCGAGGTAAAATTTCTATTCGAAACAGATATAACTAGAAAATGCATAAGGGTAAAGTGCCTTAACTTCGACCGCTTCCTAATTTGACCACCGGCCGATTTCGGCCCCTATGGACGCCATCTACACGAAAAATTTTTTTTTCATGTTCCGTTTTCATCGATGAACAATTGGAGACCAAAATCACAACCCTACAGGCAAAATTAGCAGAGAAAATTGAAAAAAAAACAAAATCGCATAGGGGAAAAAATTTTTCACGTATTCTTTGATCTCAAATCTAGGGTCACGCTAGTGACACCCCCCGCCCTTAAATGTCAAAAACGTAAATGAAAACGTCGGAACCGCGTGACACTTAATATTCTCTGAGTAATTCGGGCACAGTTTCCGTGAATTTTTCGAATTTTCTAATCGTTTTTTTTCGTAAATGAATTATTAAATTTGAAAAATTTCAACGGCAATATTCTTTATTTTTCAAGTTCTTTCTTTTAAATGTAAAATAAAATTGATACATAAAATATTTGCGGAGATATGGATTTTGGTTTTTGTTCAAAGTTGGTTGTTTTGGTACTTAGTTTACCAAAAGTTGGGCAAAATTGGTCGGGTCAATATTTTTGAAATTTTGGGGATGGGTATTATTCATCCATGCGGAGATACTGACGGAGCCAAATTTTGAAAATTTTGAAAATTGACCCTTCACCCCCCCATTTGGGGTCCCAAAATTTTGAAAAACGGAAAAGTGACCCCAAAAACGTGTTCCTTGGGTGAAAATGCATAAAATGTTGTGAATTTCAGGGTATTTGAACTTTTTTCGAGCTTTTTATATGAGCTTAAAGTTTCCGAAAAATGTGAAAAGTGACCAAGTTGAAGTTCCAAATAACAAAGAACTGTTATTTTTTGAGCGTTGACAATAGCAAAAGAGGTTGAAGAATTGCAAAAACTACATCTTGTTAAAATTTTTAAACCATTTCAAGCTTTCTGAAGTTTTTTATCTCAACATAAAAGTTAATGCGTATGTAAATTGCAGTTATATGAAATAAATTAATGAAACTAGATCGAGCGTAAGGAAGTGGACGATGCGGCATTATCGATATCTTATCACTTATCAGTGCATTGTTTTAGTGACGTAAACTTCAATGTAGAAATTAATTAATTTTAATAAGTTTCCTTTCGATTTTAATAAATAAAATGTTGGGAAACATAATAATAAATGTTGCGATAATTTTCAACTCCGAATTAATTCTTCATTTGAAATACCCATGTTATTAGACACTGCGCTAATGAAAGATAATATTTATTTTACAATTGGTAACGAATTACACAAATAATGCATGAAATCTTCCGCTGAGGTATCAATCATTTACTTTCCATTTTATTTTCAATAAATTGATACAAATTATTCCGAAATTGATACACGTTATTCAAAAGAAATATCTATGTGATAAGAACACCGATGGACTTGGACGAATTTAGAATTATGTTTTTTTCATGACATGGATTGGATCAAGTTAGCTATGGTACGTATACGAGTATTGCAATTCATTATGGAACAAATTGGATGATTGAAAGTATATTTCAACTATTCAATGAAATACATACTTACAATCATTGTGTACTGGTATGCAGCTAGCTAGCTACCTCAACTTATATTTCATCAAATAGCTGAAAAATACTTACTATCAATCGCCCAATTCGTTTGATAATTAAGTAATTGCAATACTTGTACGTAGCTACCTTAACATGATATTTTTTAAATTTCAGTCGAATACATCAAATTTTCTAAAATATAAGTGGTAAATTGTATCGCTAAGGAACTTTATCCGAAGCAGCGGTCATTTTAACCGCCTTCGGATAAATTTCCTTAGCGATACAATTTACCTACCACTTATATTTTAGAAAATTTGATCTATTCGACTGAAATTTCATAAATATTAGGTCAAGGTAGCTATGTACAAGTATTGCAATTTAACATCGAACAAACTGGATGTTTGAAAGTATATTTCAGCTGTTCAATCATCCAACTTGTTCGATAATAAAGTGCAATACTCTGTACATAGCTACATTGACCCAATATTGTGAATTTTGTTGAAAAAAATTTGAAGTTCAAAAAATTTACAGGAAAAAAATCAGTTTGAGAATTTACGTTGAAAAAATGCAGAAGTTTGAAAAATTTACAGGAAAAAATTCCAAGTTTGAAAATTTACGTTAAAAAAATCATAAAAATGTAGAAGTTTGAAAAATTTTGAGCAAAAAAGTTTCGACTTGAAAAATTTGCATTGAATAAAATTTAGAATTAAAAAATTTACGTTGAAAAAATTTTGAAATTCCGAGTTTGAAGCTTTACATTGAAAAAATCATAAAAATGTAGAAGTCTAAACATTTTGAGCAAAAAGTTTCGACTTGGAAAATTTGCATTGAAAAAAATTTAGGATTAAAAAATTTACGTTGAAAAAATGTTGAAATTCTGAGTTTGAAGCTTTACATTGAAAAAATCAGAAAAATGTAGAAGTTTGTAAAATGTTGAGCAAAAAATTTTAGACTTGAAAATTTTGTGTTGAAAAAATTTTTGAAGCTTATAAAATGATTATACAGGGAAAAAGTTGGAGTTTGAAAATTTAGAGTGCAAAATCAAGCAGACTTTGAAAAAAAAAAACGCTCACCACCTACTGTAAATCTGTGAAACAGGGCCACGTGTTTTTTCTCAACGTATTTTTTTTTCAACACTCAATTTTTTCAATTTGGGAAAAAACTAGTGTTGAAAAAATTGTAGAAAATACTTCCAAGTTCAGAAAAAATTTTAGTTAGGAAAAAATTTCATTGCTGAAAAATTGTAGTTATGAAAAAAATTAGTTGAGAAAAAAATTTCAAAAATTGAATTCAAATAGTTTGCACACTCGACTACGTATAAAAACAACTGATATCCGCCAAAAAAATTCTCCAAAAAAGAAGTAGTCCCCCGCCCTGTAGGGGTAGAAATGAAAGATATTTTTTGTTACCTTATGATGGCGAGTTAGCATAACTTATCTACTAATAATACCTATCTAGTTTCAATTTTTGTTCATCATAAGTATTTTGGTAATAAAAAGTTCTGATATCATGGTGAAATCCGCCCTAAAAAAACATTCTCCCACTTCTGGGAAACAAAGTGAAATTTTTTTTTATAGTAAAATGTTACGATATCATGGCAAAATCCGCCCTGAAAAATATCCTCCCCCTCCCACATGAAAAAATTTTGATGATAAAATGTTTTTATATAATAGTATAATCTGTCCAGAGTGAAGCAACAAATTGAGCAATCCACATTCATCAGACACTGCACAAAAAAATTTCCATCAATTCCAAAAATTTTAAAAAAATTTAAAAAAATTCTGGGGCGGACAGAGCTTTTAGATTGAGGTTAGATTGCTAAGATTAAGTATGTAAGAGCTCTGTCCGCCCCAGAATTTTTTTAAATTTTTTTAAAATTTTTGGAATTGATGGAAATTTTTTTGTGCAGTGTCTGATGAATGTGGATTGCTCAATTTGTTGCTTCACTCTGGACAGATTATACTATTATATAAAAACATTTTATCATCAAAATTTTTTCATGTGGGAGGGGGAGGATATTTTTCAGGGCGGATTTTGCCATGATATCGTAACATTTTACTATAAAAAAAAATTTCACTTTGTTTCCCAGAAGTGGGAGAATGTTTTTTTAGGGCGGATTTCACCATGATATCAGAACTTTTTATTACCAAAATACTTATGATGAACAAAAATTGAAACTAGATAGGTATTATTCGTAGATAAGTTATGCTAACTCGCCATCATAAGGTAACAAAAAATATCTTTCATTTCTACCCCTACAGGGCGGGGGACTACTTCTTTTTTGGAGAATTTTTTTGGCGTTATGAATAATTTTTTAAATAAATTCCACCAAATAATTGTAAATTGTGATGGGGCATGGTGTCAGATTGCGATAAAATCATCGTTTTTGAAAACAACTGGAGGTACGCAATAAAAATTTTCTCCAAGGTTCAAATTGTTTGGGGTGCCCTAATCTCGACCAGCTATACTATCTTATGTAATCTGTTTTTTGAATGCGATTTTGGTTTTTCTGATTTTCTCCGCGAGTTTTGGCTGTAGGGTTGTCGTTTTGGTCTCATTTTGTTTATCTGTAAAAGAAGAATATGAAAAAATTCTTTTCGGGTATATTCCGCTCTATGCGGGCGAAATCAGCTGGTGGTCGAAATTAGGAACCCAAAATTTCAAAATCGATTTTTGAGTTCCCTCAGAAAAAAAATCTCAAAAATACAAAAAATGATTGTATCGGCTCAAAATTTTAGGGAGTGGTAGAGGTAGGATCAAGGAATTTTTTAAGCCATTTTCGACGTTTCTATCTTGAAAAGTCTTCGATTGGTGGAAATTTGAAAAAAAGTGGTCGAAATATGGCAACCTTACCCTTAATAAAAGAACCCCATATCCAAAACAGGTGATGAAATTCATTTCTCAAATTTTGGCAAATTATTAAAGAATTTTTTGAAAAATAAGGGTGGAGGGAAAGAGGAGGTACTCTCTCATTCCGAATCAGTGAAAAATCACTGATAAACAGTCAGAATTGCAGCAGAGGAAAAATCAGTGAAATTCACTGATTTTCAGTGATTTTTCACTGATCATTCAAAGAATTTCACAGATTTTTCAGCGAATTTCATAAATATCACTGAGTTTTTAGTGAATTTTCACTGATTTCCAGTGATTTTCTTTCACTGATTTGTTTTCAGTGAAAAAATTATCACTGATTTTCTCCTGTGCTGCAATTCTGACGGTTTCTCAGCGATTTTCGGTAATTTTCACTGATTTATAATTGAGAGAGTATGAAAAAAAATTGAAAAATCATAAAAATAGGTACCGCGAAATTCATGCTTTTCATGCTTTGTGACATATCAAAATGGTTGAAAATTTCACACTGAATTCAAAAATCATGATCATTTTCGATTTCGACCCCCCTTGGTGGAGTTCCGCCCCCAAACCAGAAATTTATAGGGGAAACCGAATAATTGTAACTGGTCATCGTTAAATAAAATGTGATCGAAATTTACGTAGATTAGACCACAGTGATGAATAAGTTTTAATTTTTAGCATGCCTTGACGCAAAAAAAATGTTTAACCCCACATCACGCCCTCTCCCCCATATCATATTAAAACATTTATTTGAAAATTCATAGGACAATAAAATGCAGTTGTGCAGGGTGTGACGGAAAAAAATTACATATTCAGTATCAAGAGAAGTCTTTCATCACAAATCCGTCGAGTTTTTTTGGGTTCCAACCATGTCCAAAAAATGATGTTTTCAAGCGTCCACCCCCCCCCCCCCTTGCACAAAGTGAAAAATTTGAAACTGCACTTTTTCAAATAGAGCGGGTGGAACCAACATTTTGACAGCTGACAGCTCATTTTTTTGGTTCCCAAGAAATTTCAGCAAAATCGATTTCTAGAGCACTTTAACATGAAACATTTTCATTGTTTGGGGGGGGGGGTATAGAAGAGGAATCTTAAAATTGCTTATATCTAAATTCTAGAAAAGTTCCTGCTGAACTATGTATTTTGACCAATATTTTTTGAAAAAGTTCTTAATATTTTTTTCTGGGCGCTCCAAAACGACTCGAAACCACTTCCAATTGATTTAGGAGTTCGAGAATGGGATATAAACCAAATTTAAGCTTTATTCCTTGATTAGATCAAATTTTCATATTTTTCAGGGCGATGAGGTAATTCAGATATTTCAAAAATTCGCCGAAATTCGAGAAATGAACTTCAGTGTTTGAAATTTTGAATATGGGGTTTTTTTATGATGTACTTACTTTCGATTTATTTTTGTTACGACCCAAAATGTTACTTCTAATTCGGATACCTCCCTTGTTAGTTTGAGTTATCAAGCTAAGAAAGGCGAAAGAGGAAACGGAGAGAGAGAGAGTTACAAAAACGATGAAAAACCCACCGGAGAAATACTCAAGTTTTTTAATTGACTCTCGAGTTCGAGATGGTAATTTGGTAATGAAAAAAGAAAAAGTCTCGCTAATTTTTACGCCAAAAGAACTTAACAAATATCAGGGGACGCCTGCAGTAAGCTTCTCAAGTTCACGACGAGTTTTATATCTGCGCGGTGTTTTGTGGAAAAAAGGTATAAGGCTTTTGGTTTTTAACCCTTTTAAAATTTGGTTCGTTTATGAGAAAATGCCGGTGGAATAAAAATTACTCGGGGTACGTTTGCAGCTCGGTACCCGGAACGTTTCAGGCGAGGTTGTTTTAACCGAGCTCGGGCCAAATAGACGAGTGATTAAGTGGTTTCTCGGCGGTAGGTTCGATTTACAAATTAAATCTCATTTAACGTGTGTAGTTTTAAAGGTGACTGGCGCTTTATTTAAATTACAAGTTGGAATTTTCAACTGAAGCACGGGCCGATGGGTCGAGATGGGCATTTGTGTACCTGGTTTTACGAGGGTCTTTTTGTGATATCGGAGATATTCGATCGTAGCTGAAGTGAAAAGGCTTTCGGAATGACCTTAGTTTACGTGTGAAGGAGATTTAGTTATGTAGTGTTTTTATGTACATTCTGATACCTACTTACCTGAAAATGTAATGAGTTGAAATTCATAAAAAAATTATTACTCGTATTTCATATTTAGGTATGTACAAATATTTTCGACTCCCTGTTCCTCTACAAATGAACTTTATCAAGTATCTTATACAGGGTGTTTCAAAGTTGACCGCGCTCCTTCCAACCAGTGAGTGGGCCACTCATCCTGAGTCGAAGTATGTATGTTTGCCTAACTTTCAAACTGCAGGGGCTGAGTTATGCTCTTTGAATTTTTTTTTTTTTGAATTTTGTTTCGCACTTTCTACTGAGCGTTACTCGACAACCAAGATAGGTAGAAAGTTGCGCTTTGCGGCAACGGATAGCCCACTTTCTCTAGAATTTTTCTATGCGGTTGATAATTTTTGCAGGTGAACTAGGGTGGCTGTACCGCATGGAATATTCGAAAAAAACGTGTAAAAAAGTTGACGATTTTTTCTATTTTTGTAAATATTTAAAAAAGTTGTTCTCTATTGAGTGAATGATTATTAATGGTTCTAGAAGAAAAACCCTCGATCTTTCCAATGGAGCAAACTCCACTCCTCTATCTTACTTAAATCAAAAGTTATAAGCGTTTAATTTCGTGAAAAATACAAGAAAAACCTCACTTTTTTGATTTTTCAAATTTCAAAAATTTCTATCTTTACGACTAAATGAGATAGGGAGGCGGGGTTTGCAAAATTAAATTAACCAAGTATTGCACTACATAAAATCAAAATAATATCTTCAAGTTCTTCATTAAAAAAAATTTTTGTCAAAAAAAATTCGAAAAATTTTTCATTAAAAATTTTTATTTGAAAAATTGAGGTATACCTATCATTCCTATGCGGTGTAGTGTTATACTTGGTTAATTCAATGCTGCAAACCCCACCTCCCTATCTCAATTAGTTTCAAAGATAAAAATGTTTGAAATTTGAAAAATCAAAAAAGTGAGGATTTTCTTGTATTTTTCACAAAATTAAACGCTTATAACTTTTGATTCGAGCAAGATAGAGTAGTGGGGTTTGCTCCATTGGAAAGATCAAAGTTTTTTCTTCTAGAAACATTAATAATCATTCACTCAATAGAGGACAACTTTTTTAAATATTTACAAAAATAGAAAAAATCGTCAACTTTTTTACACGTTTTTTTCGAATATTCCATGCGGTACACCCACCCTAGTTCACCTGCAAAAATTATCAACCGCATAGAAAAATTCTAGAGAAAGTGGGCTATCCGTTGCCGCAAAGCGCAACTTTCTACCTATCTTGGTTGTCGAGTAACGCTCGGTAGAAAGTGCGAAACAAAATTCAAAAAAAAAAAATTTCAAAGAGCATAACTCAGCCCCTGCAGTTTGAAGGTTAGGCAAACATACATACTTCGACTCAGGATGAGTGGCCCACTCACTGGTTGGAAGGAGCGCGGTCAACTTTGAAACACCCATGTATAGACACGAAGATAACAAGAGCTTCCAAAAAATTCCTAATCCAAAATTTCAAGATTCAGTATTACCTACCGACTATTCAAGTTTTGGGAAAATATTTTCCATTTGATATCTTGGTGAAATTAATTATTGTCTTTTAAAAAAAAAATTGGTTCTGAATCGTTTTGAATTTTTCGTTTTAATTGAACTTGTGGAAGGTATACCATATGCAGAGTGGATCTATTTCTCAAAAGAGCCTGGTTAACATTTATCTTGCTTGACTCAACCCATACTTTCCCCCCATTGCTCTTAAGATTGGACCATTCTCAGAAAATCTTGAAAATTTAACAAAGCAGAAATAAAAAAATTATGTTTTACAGAAAAATTCATATTAAAATTATTTTTAACGACATAATTTTTCCCATTTTTAAGGCTCGTGGCTCAAAAACCAGACGTTTCCTACTTTTCTTTAGGAACGAATCAAACCTCGCTTCATCATAAAATTTTCAACTGAAATATAATTTTTAGCAATTTTATTCTTAAAATTCCAAATTTATGTTTCCTATAAATATTCAATCGGACGTATTTTTATGTCTAAATATTAAATTTTTTCATCCGTGGGAAATCTTTGTTTAGTTTGGGCTTACCCACTTTGGAACGAAAATTTTATCATTTTTTCAACCTCAAAAAAGCACAAGTTTGTACTTCGAAGGGAAATTTTCAAAGTTATGTTGTTAAAGTGTTGGAAAAGTGAGATGAAATTTGGAAATGTTTCATTTTTGACCAAAAATAAAAATGTTTATATTGTTTATATTCTGAAGGAATATCAAAATTTGAAATTTCATTTTTAAAAATTCAATTAAAATTCTCAAAAATGAAAAACACACTTTATAACCGTAATTATTATTTCAATTTAAAAAAAAATTATCTTTCATTAATATTGAAAAATACTGATCTTGAAATTCGTTGCTTTGAAAATCAATCCCAGATGTCAACAAAACTACAATTTACTATCCAAATCAGGATTTCTCAAAAATACCGTTGACAATTTTTCAATTTTAAATTCTCCACTTTTCCAGTACATTTTCTCTCATAGATAGATGTAGACTCAGAATTATTTAAAAAACAATTCAAAAAGCTTCGAATTTTTGATTTTGAAAATTTAAAAAAAATGTCCATTCGCGTGTTTTGGAAAAACTGTCGAATTATTGAAGAAAAGTGTAAAAAAGACGAAAATTTTTAAAAATGTTTTTAAAAGCTAAAATGTTTACCAATTTTTCCAATCTTTTTGCGGTCTAACAGGATCTAGACTTCCAGACCCAAACCCTTCTTTCCTTAAACACACCACTGAATTGAACTCAAAATAGGGGTTTTTCAAAGTCGAACCTATTTATAAAACATAATACCTACCTACATTCATATTTTTAAAAATCAGAAGCTATAAAGATTTTAAATGGCATTCAATCATTTCAAAGTGATCAAGACGTTATTGTTCCGAATGTGTACTTGAGACCATTCGAAGAATCACAAACTTTGAAATTGCAGTGGAGAGTTTTAGGATGTTGAAAAATGTCATACGTTGATATTTTAGTCGAGATCAAGAATCAGGTGATTTTTTTTGCTAGAGAAATGATTGAAGTTGTATTCTTGAAAAGTAATTCTTCGTCGTGGATGGGAGGGGAGATTTTAAAGGTAATATTTAGCTAGGTATACAAATATGTACGATAAGTACATGAACTAAAGATGTCAAAAATGAAGGATAAATAAAAAATAATTAGTACTTACTCATGAAATTTTCACTTTTAAAGAGTACAGGGTGTCGAATTGAACCACAGACGTAAAAGCGAAAAAATCGCGTTCTTTCCCTCATCCCCTCACTGACATCCCATTTTCATTTGATTTTAATTGAAGCGTCCGTTTAAAAAACAACCATAGTCCAGAATCTGTATATGAGAAAAGAGACTCAGGTGTAACCTTTTTTTCGATACACCTATGTCCCCTTTCTCATAGGTATACAGATTGTGGACTATGGTTATTTTTTAAACGGACGCTTCAATTGTGTAAAAAGAAAAATTTGGTCTTCCTATCCCTAAAAAAAATCGATGGAATGGTTGAAAAAAGGCCCTGAAATAGTCTTGTTTTTCCATTATGAAATTTTTTAGACAACTTGTAAATCCATATTTCGACAAAAATTACCAAAAGAGGGATTTTTCGCTTTTTCCTCTGGAGTTCAATTCGACTCCCCGTGTAGCCTCAAAATCTTTCTCAAAATTGAGGCATTAATACAGGGTGGCTCAGTTAAGGTGTGAAATATTAAAACCACGTATTCTACTTATCATTTGGAGTAAAAAACGTTATATACATGATGGGTCATAAACGCTTCATTACTGAATTATTCGCCTTTAAAGGGGGCCCAGATTTCACCCAAAATTGGCAATTTTTGCTCTAGCAGTGAAAATTTTCGGGGGTAGGTGGTGGAAAAAGTGAAAGGAGGTCCATAGAAACGTATACCAATTTTTTTTTGGTGGAGGGGGGGGGGGGGGGTTCATAAGTAAGTGTTTTAAAGCAAAAAATGTGTTTCTGTACCAGAAAAATGGTCGAACAAGAACAAGAAATCATTTTTTTGAAATTTTATTCACTTTTAGGGGTATAAATACAGAAATTCGATGTTGTAAGTATAAATACAGGAACTTCATAAGTACAGTTTATGCTTAGGTATTTAAATTTTCAGTCATTTGTATTCAATTTTACTGATTTGGAAAATTTTTGACAAATTATTTATTAAACACGACACACTTATTATTCGTAGTAAAGTTCAGAAGTTTAAACTATATTCAAATACTATTCGTAAATATGTACTTTGTCAGGATCAGAATAAGTAAAAAAAGAAACGCTTCGTATGTGACGTACAATTTTAACCAGCTAGACGAGAGCTTGGAAAAAGCAGGGAATAAGATGTTCTTTCTCAAGTTTCTCATACGACTACGACTGCAATCCGATTACAATTTACTTTAATCTTATTAACGTGTTCGTTTTCTTCATGAAAATATACTTAGGTAGGTCGTCTACGTACTATGTATTTCGACGACGATACATATGTGTAATCGGAGTTGGAATAGATTCACCTTAAGCCATTATGTCGTACATTCGGACCATCTCTCTATCTATTCTTCTTCATCTTTTTCCATTCTGTCTGGTTAGGTACTTCATCTGTAGACCATATTTTCATCTTACCACTCGTTTCGTCGTTTTCGACCGATCTCCGATTCACATCGATGTACAATTCATATCTCCACACACGTGCAATTTCTTTTCTGCAGCAGGTCAAATTACTGCACAACGTCGCCACCGTACGAACGGAACGGAAAAAAATACTAGGTAGCCCGGGCTCTTGTAAAGGCGAAATAGTAGAAGGAAAAAAATAGCTTCAAAGACTCGGCAAGAAATATGGTGCTGATTTAGAACTTTTATCGGATGTAATTTCTCATTCAAGGCGAGATAAAAGAGAAAGGTGAGAAAGAATATACGAGAAGCGAGGTTGATTGCGTTGTCAAAGAAAAAAAGTGTTTTTTCTATAGACCGCGGATGGGAGGTGAGCAGCGTCGTCGGAGGAAACGAAGACGGGAGCGGTGCGACGCGACGGCGCGATGTGGAAATACGACCGTATAGTCGATATTCAAAGAAGCAGATTTTATTCGTCATTTGATTGCCTTCGCGGGTACGGCGCGTGAAATTTGAAAAACTTGTTAAAGCCGGAGTTTTCCATGAGGCGGATTATTCGTGTAGTTGGATGGTTTGATGGGCGAGTGAGGTGAGGAGGAATCAGAGTTGAAAGCTGAGGGGATTCCAGTGGTTTGTGAATTAGTGTTTGCAAAATATTTAAACAAATTTTTTTATGCATTCATATTTCATTAAATTTTTTGAAGATTTTTACCAGGTGTTTAATTAAGTATCTACTTAGATAATTTTCTATAAAAGCATATAAATATATTTTCATCTGGGTACCTAATTTCTATGGGTTTAAAAATTGAAAATAATGGGTGAAATTAAAATTTTTAATGGGAAATAACAGTTTTTGTACAAATAATAATCATATATATTAATTCCTGGTAAACATGATAATTTTTTGTAAAAAAATTCACACACACACACTTTTTGATAAAATAATTCACACACACACACTTTTTGATAAAATTAAGCAAGTAGTCGCACTTTGGATAAAAAAGGTGAATTTTCGGTAAAAATTATCATACTTGTTGAAATTTGTCATTTTTGTGAAAAGTTTCATCATTTTCAGTTGCTTTTAGTGAAAAGTATTGAATAATAATATTAATACCCACAAGTTGAACACTTCATCCTCCAACAATTAATCAAATTTTTAAAATATTTTTTCTCTTCATTTAAATGTTACTTACTTATTTCATTCATTTTTAGATCAATTAATTTTCTTGCTTCAACTTTTATTATTAATGATATATATTTTTTTAAATAACCTATCTTTGTACATTTCATCAATAAATATGGCTACAATCTTCATTTTTGGTAGAAAATTACCATTATTAGTAGAACATGACCACGTATTTAGTAAAAAATTACAATTTTTAGTAAAAACGTATAATTTTTTAGTAAACAATCGGAGTTTTCAGTAAAAAATTACAATTTTAACGAAAAATACCCAATTTTAGTAAAAATTACATTTTGACGGACAAACCCCATTTTTAGTGAAAAATATCATTTTTTGTAAAAAAAATACCATGTTTAGTAAGAAAATACCATTTTTAGTAAAAAAATGCCATTTTTTAGTGAAAAAATGCCATTTTTTAGTGAAAAAATGTCATTTTTAGTGAAAAATACCATTTTTAGTGAAAAATACCATTTTTAGTAAAAAATACCATTTTTAGTGAAAAATATCATGTTTAGTAAAAAAAATTACCATTTTTAGTAAAAAAGATCATTTTGGTAAAAAAATATCGTTTGTAGTCCAAAAAATACATTTTTTAGTGAAAAATGCCAGTTTTTGTGTTGAGCGTCATTTTTAGTGAAAAACATCATTTTTAGTAAAAAATGACATTTTTGGTGTTAAGCGTCATTTTTAGTAAAAAAAATATCATTTTTTGGTGAAAAATATCATTTTTAGTGGAAAAATATCGTTTTTAGTGGAAAAATATCATTTTTACTAAAAAATATCATTTTTACTAAAAAATATCATTTTTACTAAAAAATATCATTTTTACTAAAAAATATCATTTTTACTAAAAAATATCATTTTTACTAAAAAATATCATTTTTACTAAAAAATATCATTTTTACTGAAAAATATCATGTTTAGTGAAAAATGACATTTTTAAGTGAAAATACAAATTCTAGTAAAAAATAGCATTTTTATACAATTTTAACAAAAAAATCCATTTTTATTAACAAAAATTACAATTTTTAGTAAAAATTTCCGTTTACTTAAGTGCAGTGAAAAAAATCACCATTTTTTGAAAAAATTACTTACCATTTTTGTAAAAAAATTACTATTTTAGTGAAAAATTTTCATTCTTAGTGAAAAAATCGCCATTTTTAATGAAAGATTGCAATTTGTAGTAAAAAAAGCCAAAAAATTATTCTTTTTACTTGGAATAAAAATTCTCAAAATGTTTTGGTGGAGTTCGGCAATTTTTCGCTTAAGTTATCGTTGTTAGTAAAATTTACCGTTTTCCAATGAAATTTACCGTTTTCGGTAATTTTAATTATTTTTGGTAAAAACTCCTATTTATTGAAAATTTTACAGATTTTTGGTAAAATTTATCATTTGCAGTCAAATGTCTCATTCAAGTAAAGTTTATCATTCTAAGTAAAATTACTAATTTTTGATTTTTTAAAAAAAAACAATTTGTTAAAAGTTACCATTTTCAGTTTTTTCTTATGAAAATTGCTATTTTTTGTTGAAAAAATTACTTGATGTGTACTATTTTTTAATTAACAAATTTTTACCATTTTTTGATTGAAAGTTTTTAAAGTGTCCCAATGAAAAATTTTCCCCATTTTTCAATATTTTTTTTTTATTATTTCTCGATTAACATTTTTTTTTATTTTTTCAGTAAAATTGATATTTTTTGGTATAAATTACAAATTGTTGCTGAAGCTTATCATTTTCGGTTAAATTCGTCATTTTTTAATGAAGTTTTCCATTCTTGATAAAATTACAAAGCTGGGAGAAAATTTATATTTTTGTCAAAATTTACTACCTATTTTTCAGCAAAAATTTACCCTTTTGATATCACATTTAGGAATAATTGCAATTGTGATGAGATTCGCCATTTTCGATAATAAATTACAATTTCTGGTAAAGTTTTCATTTTTTCCATTTTTTTTTGAAACATAAATCATTTTTAAGATCAAGATGAAAAAAAATTTTTCTTAATATTATTTTCTCAAAAGTTTTTAGATGGTCAAGTAATTATATTGTTTTGTTTAATTGAAGGCTCTTTTGAAATTACCTCTTCGATTTTTTTTTTTTACGAACATCGTTAATTTTACGATCTCAAGATTTTCGTTTACTCCCACGATATGTTGTAGAATGATACCATAACCAGTGAACAGACGATTCTTACACGTCGTAATACCGTTTTTTCTTGCGTTTTATCGCCTCATCTTCGTAAAAAATTCACCGAACGAGCGTTTGACATTGCGCGGCGTAACGCGACCGTGTTTATATGAAAAACGTGCTCGACTTAGGCATAAAATATCGAATCTATTTCAATATCATGGCAGACAAATTACCGTAGCAGGAAGTCAACCCGGGCAGGAAATCATATAGGCGAAAAAAATTCCCCTACGAAAGGAAATCCCATTACTTGTAGGTTTCTCTTATATTTATTCACTACGAGACTGGTATGTGTATGTCGTAAAAAAATGCTCTGTGCTACTTAATGACGTCATGATACAAATAATTTCGAAAGTTTCGATTTTTGTTTTTGGTTCGGCGTAGGCGAATAAATCGTACCTATGTTGGGAAGTATTACCTCAAAATGTGCAGTCGACTTTCGATTTGCTGCTAAACATTGTGCTCGTATAAAAGTAATATTGCCTATTCGTTGCGCCGCGCCGTTTTTGATTCGTATTCGAATAATACACGAGTACGAGCCGCTTTCGCTACACTTTTATTGCAAATAGCAAATTTTCCATCGTATAATACGATAGAGTTGCGATTCAATGGAAAAATCATTCGTTTTCTTCGCGTATAAGCGGCTTATTTTATTCGTTGTAAATATAATTCATTTTCTGCATCCCCCGTTGCCTCACTTCGCCCGATGTAACTTCGCTGCCGTTATCGAGTGCTCGAAAAAGTTGCCGGCAATTTGTGCTCGCGACTTGGGATCAGTTTAAAATTAAAGTAAAGTAAAAGTCGTCTTCACATAATGAACGAGATATCGAATCAAGCTGCGGGTTTTCCACCTATCGTACGTGTGTTTTTCAATCGAAAGGGCATCCACCCTTATTTTCCTTTCGCATTCTGTGAAGTTCAAATACCCCGGAATATTTCAATGAAGCGTCAAGTAGCGTGGTTGATTTTTAGGAAAATTCCAGGAAATCTACAGCACTGGCGGACTCGCGAAGAGAATTCGTATACTCGGCAGCGTGCAAGAAAAACGACACAATCTCCCCAGATAATTACTTAACGCCACAAACGCAAATGCGGTATGAGCTTTAACACTTTAACCAACTGATGCATGAAATTAGAATGCGTCACAATCTTTCGGCGTAACACGTTGTGTAAGGTCATACCGGTGAGCGCTTTTAAAATTTCCATTGTACCCCATTTCTATATGCTCGTTGGAGGCAGTTGGGAAGAGAAGTGGGGGTGTTGCAGTTCCACCAAATTTATGGTAATTTTGATTTAACCACTTCTATGTACCTTAAATTATCGTAATAAATTCATTTCGCTGGTTATACTCGAGACTGAAATAATTATTCGTTGATTATGCTCCCTGCTTCTCTCCTTTTGTACGTGTTCCTTTTGTTAGTGCTGTAAAACTGTATCATGAATTGAGAAAGGTTCCGGAAAAGTTGCCATTGAGAAAATGAGCGTACTTGTATACAGGGTGTGTCGTAAGTGTATGCGATCCCTTGAATAATAAGTGCATCAACGTGAATTACATTCGTGTATGGTGAGTTGCCGAACCTTCAGACGATGGGGTTTGTAATTCTGTTGAATTAGGATTTGGTTTTGAATGGAATTTTTCCTTCCTGTGAGCTGGATGTTGAAATTATTCGGGCTTTAATGTCAGTGTTTTGAATTTTGATTGTCAAGAATCATTTATAGTTTTTTGACTTATTTAGAGGCTTCGGTTTTTGATTTTTACATTTTGGGTGGTTTTTAAAAATCTGTTTTGAATGTTCGATTTGAGATACTAATTTATAAAATTCTGGTTCCAAATAATTTGTTTTTTAAATTTGATTTTGGTTTTTGAATTTTGATTTTCAACCCTCAAGTTTTGGTTTTTAATTTTTGAAAATCAATTTTGAATTTAAATTGGGGTTTTTATTTTTACTTTGTAATTTTAATGCTTAAATTACTTCGATTTTAAAATGAATGTCATATTTTGATGGTTGAAATAAAATGTCTTATGGTATATTAGATTTCCGGATGTTGGTTTCACATTTTCGTCCTTCCATTCTTGAAAAAAATTGGCCGAAAATAATTTTAGAAAAAAATTTAGCATGTATGATTTGAAAAATTCTTATGAATAAAACACGCCGATCAAATTCTGATTTATGTTCAGAAATATGTTTTTATTCTTATGAAGAAAATTTTCTAGGATTGGCTTGAAATTACGAGAGGAAAACATTTTTTGTAAGGAAAATTACGTCGGAAGTTGTGCAGTTTTAGTTGCCTACAACTATATTATTGGAGCTATACTGAGAACTTGAGATTCTACAGAAAATATTAAGATGGAAAACATGGAATTGTTTATGTCAATTTACATTTCCTGAATAAAGGAATAAAATATGTGGGGGGCAACAGTGTAAGTTTGTGCCAAAATAGACCTAGTAGTCTCCCGTGTGATTTTTAAAAAATCCAAAGTTTTGCTTGAGTGACAATTTTTTGAAAGATTTAATTTGAAAAGCGAAAAACAAAATTTTTAAAAAACATTTTACGAGCCTTATTCGGCTGAGGGTGAATTCTTCTCCACCCCTATTTGGGTCTGATATCGCAATTTCTTTATGTTATTCGAAAGTTTGACAAATTATAGTGAATGCCCGTGAGATACATTTTTTTACTAATTCATATTTTCATTATGAAAAAGTTCAATTTCAAAATACTTCGAAAAAATTTGTACCTATATGAAATGAAAATGTGTTCCAACAAGAGAGGTATCCCAAGTGGAAGTAAAATTTTGAGCCTAAGGAAAAATAAATCCAAAATACATCAAAGAACCCCATATCAAAAATTTCTGGTGGTAAAGTTAATTTCTCCAATTTTTGCGAATTTTCGACATTATAAATGAGGTGCTGCATCGTCCTGAGAAATCTGAAAATTTGATCCAATCAACATAAAAATCTGAAATTTGATACATACCTTATTTTTGACCTCCCCGATCGATTGGAAGCGGTTTCGAAACGTTCCGAAGCCCCAAAGAATTTTGGAATGTTCCAAAACTGGAAAAAAGCACATTTGGGAGGTCGAAAATCGGGTACCTACCAATTTTCAGCTTTTTACCTCGATACGTTTGCTGTCAGCGAATTTTTAAATTATGGATATCAACTGGAAATTACAAATTTCGAAGAATTGTGCTAATCTATCAAATATGATAGATCACCAATATGGGTAATCTGCAATTATATAGGTGCTAAAATTCATATAGACCATTGTTATAAGATTTTCTCCAGTGCTGGAAAATTCAAAAATTTCCTAAAGGCTCCAAAATGTGTCGAAACCACTTTCAATCGATTTGGGAGGTCAAAAATACGGTATGGTATATACAAAATTTCAAGTTTTTTTTTGTTGGATGAAATTTTTATATTTTGCAGGACGATGAGGTAGGCAATTTTGAAAGGGCATGTCCGAGTAAGAATAGTAAATCGGCCCCTGTGCGATCTTGGAATGATATTTACAGGGTATAAGGTATCCTACAAATATATTATTCCCCTGAGTTTCAGACCCTCAAGTTGAGTAGTCTTGCTTCCTAAGTAATGACTCTAAACGTGGAAATGAGTTTTAATTTTTTTCTAAGAATTGACCCGAACTATTTTCTTCAAACTATGAGTATAAATACAGGTATAAGTATGTAAGGGCTTTTCACCAAAAAGATTACAGCTTCCCCTTCCACGTTTTCCTTCTTCAAAAATTTGACTCAATATTTTGAGGCCCTCCTTACCTATGAAGGAATTTGGGCAAAATTTTCAAAAAATCATTTTTAGGTATAGGTACTTCTTAATTCTAGAATAACATGTAATTTTTTCCAAAATTTTACTACAATTGACCAAAATTGTTGTATCAAATAATCAAAGGTGTTATTTTCCGAATTTTCCGAATTTTTCCAATTTGGTCAATTTTAATCATCGCATACCTGAGGTAAATTTTTTTTAAAAAATTACGTTATGTTAGGGTTAAAGGTACCTACCTGAAAATTATTTTTTGAAAATTTTGCCTCAAATCCTTCAGAGGTAAGGAAGGTCTCAAAATATTGAGTCAATTTTTATGGGGGAGGGGAGTGGAGGGGTGCTGTAAATATTTTTGTGAAGAGCCCTCATATATACCTATGTACACTTATATCAAGTTCGAAGAAAATCGCTCCAGACCATGCCCCTTCCAAAATTCGCAAAAATTCGAGAAATGAACCTCAGCACTTGAAATTGTGGATCTGTGATTTTTTAAGATGTACTTTCGAATTATTTTTGTTTTGACTCAAAATTTTACTTCCGTCGGGCTACTTCCCTTGTAAAAATAACTTCATACTTCATCCTAACGTTCAATAAGTAATTTTTCTACTCAATCTTACGATAGTTTGTACTTCGTACCATTTCCTTATTTCACACAACTACGTAGACGGTACCATACATTGGAACAAAACAAACCCCATAGAATTCTGAGCTTTGGCGCGGTAGTTAAGGAGGAAAAGATGGTAGAAAGATTACCTCCTGCCAGTTTCGTCGTAATAAATGGCGATTTGTCGACAGCCACGTATATTTATATTAATATATTTTTATTTCTGTTCGCAGGTAAGCGTTTTTTCACCCTTTTGTGCTACGTGTGCGTACCGATTTACGTATACGGAAAGATGATTTCGCATGTATGGCTCCAGGTCAAGGTAAGACAGTTTAACAAATGTGCATTTAAAACGAACAATAACCGTCGGAGCTACGAACATAACTCCCCGATGCCCCAGCAAACCTACGTACAGGGAAATAGAGAGGAAATAACGTACAAAAATATTTTTGTAAAACACGCGAAAACGACGAAAAACCTGGCTGTAAGCGAAAGTGAGAAAGACATTACGAAACGAACGCGAAACAAAAAAAAAGGTAATAGGAACCAGAGTACGAGAGAGAAAACTAAGTACATACGTTATGGGCGATTTGCTGTTATATGTGTACTGCGAATTGGAAAAAGGATATTTTTGTTCGCTAGGATCAGTTTCGCTTCCAATGAAAAATAAGATACGTGTAGAAAAGTGGAACGAAATCGTACACTGGGTATGCAAAAGTCAGTAGGTAGAGATAGGTACTCGTAGAATATTCAATTACGGTTCGGAATACGACTCGGTGTGGGTGTATAAATATAGATTCGTTAATTATTCCATCTGCGACAATAATAGGTTAGAGATTAATCCAAACTCATTTGTATTCGTAAGCATGTTGAACAAATGTTCTTTTACGAGTGAAGTGTGTACGTATAGGAAGGAAAACACCAAAGCTCGGAATAGACGCTTACGCGAAATAGGCTTCGGCAAAATTTGGTATTCGGATTGTATACGATAAAAGAGGTGTTTATAAGTTTACCGTGTTTCCGGGTATGCGGCTTTTCGCATCGGGCCCGGCCCCTCCGCGTAGAAAAACTAAACGCGAAAATACTTTTAAATTTGTTCGAGTAAATTAGTTTTAAACCATTGATTTTAACCTATTACAAGTCGCTCGGGGTCTTCGACGAGTTTCAATGCGGAGAGAGGGTAAAAGTTCTCGTGTTTCGGTCTCTTTCTGCGTATACGCAAATAATTATGCGTGATACGAATCGACTTTATTATTATAAAGTTTAATAAATGTTTCGCCGGTGGTTTCGTATTGTTTTGATGATACCGCTAGACGATGAGAGGGTGTTAGTTATGGAGTATTATGAGCACTCCTCGTACAAATGGTACGAGTTTTTATGGTTTTATTGGCGTTTATCACGATAGATAGAAAAACTCGCCCTGCAGAGGGAGATATGTTTTGGGGAAATTTTAAATATGGCCGCAGAACATAATTGACCCATGTGAAACGCATTGTCGTACCCACTCCTCGCCCACAAATTCAGCCCAAAAGTCGAGCCGAACGAAATCATTTTTTGTTGGAGAGCTTTGATGAAAATGCTATCAATATTGTAGGCTTTTACGTCAATAAGTCGATTTTTTTTCTTTTTCAATATGTAGGAGTCGAAAATACGATCGTGACTGAAAAAATTACAGAATGCAAAAAAAAAACGCACGAAAGTATACGGTATTGTTGTTATACAATTGACGCGACGAGTATTGCCTCAGTCGAGTTCGTTTAATGGCCTCCGAAAATTTCTCGAGTAGTTGATAATGTTCTGGAGTTCAGACGGGGCTGAGAATAAGCTCGCGAAATCGAAATGATCAAAGGGTTTCGCCAATTGCCAATACGTATTGTAGAGTTTCTCGTTCGGAGACCTTCTTTGATCGAAGCTTTTTATTATGGTTGTTCATTATCGACCCCGTGGGCCTTATTGTACTCGGCACTTCACGCTAGAAAGGATACGTGAAGATTTCGCCTACGCTGCCGTCGAAAGCGTTGCGAATTTTTCGCCAAATGGTGCTGGTAATTGTAGCGAATGGGCGGATATGTACATATGAATGCGATACAGGATACAGTGAGTATTTTTAGGGTTTTTTTTTGCTAGAAAAAATTGAAATTCTGTGAGATATTTCTTCCATGTACCACAAAAATGACATGTATGGTATTACCGGTACAAGCAAAAAATACAGTCTACTGTGAGATGTACAGTCTTCACTAGGTGTACGATGCATAAAATTTAAAAATTTGTACAGGGGTGGGGGTGTACATCGAAGAGTACGTAACGACGGAAATAGTACATCATACAGTACGCTGGAATTTGTGTACACCCGCATGTACTCTTTACCCTAGTTGTACAATGTGTACATGCTTGAAATTGTGTATACCCCAGCTTGTACCATTTACGCTGATTGTACAATGTGTACAAGCTAAAGTTTGTGTACACCCTAGCATGTACCATTTACACAGGTTTTACAATGTGTACAAGCTAAAATTTGTGTACACCCTAGCATGTACCATTTACGCTGATTGTACAATGTGTACAAGCAGGAATTTGTGTACACCCTAGCATGTACCATTTACACGGGTTATGCAATGTGTACAAGCTAAAATTTGTGTACACCCTAGCATGTACCATTTTTGCTAGCTGTACACTGTGTACAGGCTGTACAGCATGTACCATTTTTGCTAGCTGTACACTGTGTACAGGCTGTACAGCATGTACCATTTTTGCTAGCTGTACACTGTGTACAGGCTGTACAGCATGTACCATTTTTGCTAGCTGTACACTGTGTACAGGCTGTACAGGCTGTACAGCATGTACCATTTTTGCTAGCTGTACACTGTGTACAGGCTGTACAGCATGTACCATTTTTGCTAGCTGTACACTGTGTACAGGCTGTACAGCATGTACCATTCTTGCTAGCTGTACACTGTGTACAGGCTGTACAGCATGTACCATTTTTGCTAGCTGTACACTGTGTACAGGCTGTACAGCATGTACCATTTTTGCTGGCTGTACACTGTGTACAGGCTGTACAGGCTGTACAGCATGTACCATTTTTGCTAGCTGTACACTGTGTACAGGCTGTACAGCATGTACCATTTTTGCTAGCTGTACACTGTGTACAGGCTGTACAGCATGTACCATTTTTGCTAGCTGTACACTGTGTACAGGCTGTACAGCATGTACCATTTTTGCTAGCTGTACACTGTGTACAGGCTGTACAGCATGTACCATTTTTGCTAGCTGTACACTGTGTACAGGCTGTACAGCATGTACCATTTTTGCTAGCTGTACACTGTGTACAGGCTGTACCATTTTTGCTAGCTGTACACTGTGTACAGGCTGTACAGCATGTACCATTTTTGCTAGCTGTACACTATGTACAGGCTGTACAGCATGTACCATTTTTGCTAGCTGTACACTGTGTACAGGCTGTACAGCATGTACCATTTCTGCGAGCTGTACACTGTGTACAGGCTGTACGGCATGTACCATTTTTGCTAGCTGTACACTCTGTACAGCATGTACCATTTTTGCTAGCTGTACACTGTGTGCAGGCTGTACAGCATGTACCATTTTTGCTAGCTGTACACTGTGTACAGGCTGTACAGCATGTACCATTTTTGCTAGTACAGGCTGTACAGCATGTACCATTTTTGCTAGCTGTACACTATGTACAGGTTGTACAGCATGTACAATTTTTGCTAGCTGTACACTATGTACAGGCTGTACAGCATGTACCATTTTTGCTAGCTGTACACTGTGTACAGGCTGTACAGCATGTACCATATTTGCTAGCTGTACACTGTGTACAGCCTGTACAGCATGTACCATTTTTGCTAGCTGTACACTGTGTACAACATGTACCATTTTTGCTAGCTGTACACTGTGTACAGGCTGTACAGCATGTACCATTTTTGCTGGCTGTACACTGTGTACAGGCTGTACCATTTTTGCTAGCTGTACACTGTGTACAGGCTGTACAGCATGTACCATTTTTGCTAGCTGTACACTGTGTACAGGCTGTACAGCATGTACCATTTTTGCTAGATGTACACTGTGTACAGGCTGTACAGCATGTACCATTTTTTCTAGCTGTACACTGTGTACAGGCTGTACAGCATGTACCATTTTTGCTAGATGTACACTGTGTACAGGCTGTACAGCATGTACCATTTTTTCTAGCTGTACACTGTGTACAGGCTGTACAGCATGTACCATTTTTGCTGGCTGTACACTGTGTACAGCATGTACCATTTTTGCTAGCTGTACACTGTGTACAGGCTGTACAGGCTGTACAGCATGTACCATTTTTTCTAGCTGTACACTGTGTACAGGCTGTACAGCGTGTACCATTTTTTTCTAGCTGTACACTGTGTACAGGCTGTACAGCATGTACCATTTTTGCTAGCTGTACACTGTGTACAGGCTGTACAGCATGTACCATTTTTGCTAGCTGTACACTGTGTACAGGCTGTACAGCATGTACCATTTTTTTCCAGCTGTACACTATGTACAGGCTGTACAGCATGTACCATTTTTGCTAGCTGTACACGTACAGGCTGTAATTTGTGTACAGCATGTACCATTTTTGCTAGCGTTACACTATGTACAGGCTGTACAGCATGTACCATTTTTGGTAGCTGTACACTATGTGCAGGCTGTACAGCATGTACAATTCTACATGCTGGAATTTGTGTACACCCTAGAATTTGAAAATAAATAGAAATTCTTCAAAAATAATATAGATAAATACATATTTCTGCGGACACGTTTCATACAAAATGAGAGGAAAATTTTTCTTTTCAAATGAATGTTTAATTTGTCGTATTTTTTCACTTATTGCGTGATTCTCCCCTTCCCCTGGATTAAACATCTCCTCGGTGTTATAGTTGAATGGCTGTCAAATGCGACCCTACTTTTTCTCATTTTACATTATAATCACCATAGAAATAATATTCACCGAACACGAATCGCAACTCGATGTAAAAATTGGTAAAGTTTTTTTTCTATGAAAAAATACGTTATTATAAAAAGTTTACACGTTCATCAAGATGAATAAGCATTGAAAAGCGTCGGTAAAGGCGAACGTGGGGGGGGGATGTGAAAGCGGGAAAAAAATAAGACAGCAGAAATGCACAATATGTGGAAAATGTTCGTTACGTGCATCAAAGGTACTAATAATTTCGCTGTATTATTCAAAGAGAGAGGAGAAAATTTGCGCGAATAATTTGAATTTTTAATGAAACACCTTTCAACGACGCGACGACTACGTCGTTCCACGAAGAAATGAAGCGTAAGTTATTTCGCTCGGTTTTTTCACCCTGTTCGTCGGTTGAAGTTCAGAATATATGGGAAGTCACACGATACACATTATGACTAATTCAGCGCTGATAAGAACTTTAACCTTTTTTACTTCTATTTGATATTTTTTCTCAACAGCGCAGCGTGGTTAAGTTGAAAGTTTTAATATATCGTTAAGGCATGATTTATTCCTCCGTCGTCAGGTCTCGTTTCCTTTTCATCTGGTTTCTAGCTGGTTTAGTTTACGAATTACGACATGACTAATTTTACAAAGCGAATTCGTCTCGTTGCGAAAATCTCGACGTAGGTGAGAAATTCACTTCAGTGCAATGATACTGACATCAGTCAGTGACATGAAAATTATAACCCATAGAGCCGAAGCAGGTATCTAAGTGATACCGAAACGTGTATAAGAGGCACACAACTTCGATATAGTCTCTATATAACGTTAACGTTGTTGTCGTCAATTTTCACGATGAAAATGTTTTTATCCTACCCGAAGCCATCCATATAACTGGTAATATTCTACGATTTTGCCATTGTTCAAGCCAACCGTAATATTTCGCCAAAAGGTAATACACATTCGGGCTAATTTATACCTAAATGCATCTGTATAGCTTGGTTTTGGCCTCTGCGGCTCGGTCCTTTCGAATATTTCGACCGAATCCTGATTCTTGAAAGCTACGCGTAGGTATATAATTTCACCTGCTCTCTGGTTCGAGAGAGAAAACTCAAATGAAATTTTTATTACGGATAATTACTCTTTTACGAGACATCGAACCGTTGAGTCTTCGTGTCCTTTCATCAAAATATACGAAGAAAGTGGCCTCGTTTCGGATACAGGATTAATATTTACAAAGTTTTACCAATGGTTTTAAATAAAACAACGCTTCGAGAGTTGATAGTTGATAAATAGGGTACATTGAAATTCTATACGACTTCCACTTGAAAAAGAAAAACAACGATTCGATGAACTGTTTCTTTTTATTAAGGTTAAACTTTGTCCCGTGTATATGGATGATTCACCCTTTATAATTTTCCAAATATACTTGTCCTAATATCGATAGGTATATTTTGGTGTCAATTTTATTATTTATTTACACCTATGTTCCAGTATACCCAAACCTACCTGTCTTATCATTACAATAACCCATTCTTTAAAAACCTATATCAAGTAAATCTTTACATTATGGATTGCATGTTCAATAAAGTGAAAGAATTCCCCCACATATTAAAAACGATAGAGATGTCACCATTTGTATACCTACCGTTCGCTCTAACGTCACCCTAAAATATGAACCGTTTTCGTAAGGTGATATTAATTTGAACTATCGTATAGAATCAGTCGTTATGATAGAACTTTTTTCAGTCAAATAATAAGGTAGGTAGGTATATAAAAACGAAAAGTTTCCATTCAAATGTGTAATTTAATTTTACTACTTGTATGATTTCACATTCAATCAACAATATTGTATTTTTAATTGCGATATTTTGCAAATCATCGTTCAAGGTTATCGACCTGATAAATTCAGGAAGGACTACCCCTGACGGATGGGAAATGTCATCTTTCATTTGAGTCAAGAATGTTTCGTTTTGGGTTGAATTACTTATTTGCCAAATTGACTACCATTTTTTGAATGATAAAATTTTGAATTATGAATTGAGGGAGCTTCTGTTGAAAATTTTCACTGTTCAGCCCTTTAAATCATCATTCAGCTAAAAACATTTTTTTAATGAAAAATTTCGAAAAAATTTATTTCCAGTTAGCAAAAATTGGAAAACAATCCATCTGAGTCGGATTATCAAGTTTAACTAAATCATCATTCAACTAAAAACATTTTTTTAATGAAAAATTTCAAAAAAAAATTATTTTTAGTTAGAAAAAATTGTAAAACAATCCATCTGAGTCGGATTATCAAGTTTAACTTCTGTTTTTCTACATTTAGATTTCTTATATGAATTCATTTTTGAGATTTTATGAATTTTTACTTGCTTAGGTACCAATTTTTTTTAATACTTACGTATTATTTGCTGGAAGATGAAGATTTATTTAATAATTCATAAAAGATTGGATTGAACTGGGAGAAAAGAGCAGCTCATCTCGCCCCCTTTTCCATTTTCAGTGAAAAAATTATAAGTATTCAATTGGAAATATTTCAAATTAAGATTGAAAAACTCGTCGAAATGTGTTCAAATTAATTTCGTAAAGATATATGGATAGTTGATAGAAAATTGATTCGTTGTTTTTTCCTGAAAAAAATCAAAAACTAAAAAGTCTTAGATAAGGTGGACTTGTGATTTTTTTCTGAAAAGTTTGATTTTTTTGTTCATTTCTGAAAAAATGTGATTATTTGGTATTTTTTAAAAAAAAGTTCTTGTTTATTGGTTCCTCTCTGAAAATAGTTGATTTTTTTTAAATTTTTTACTGAAATTGTTTCAAGAGGGTAGTTCTTTGGTTTTTTTTCAGTGACTTTTTTTTTGAGTTAAAAAAATGATTCGTCAATTTTTTTGAACAAGATTTGGTTTTTTGTTTTCTTTAGCCCATTTTTTTGTATTTCGGGCCTTTTCAAGAAAGTTTCAACTTTTTGCAGGGGCATGCAGCGCGATGGGAAAACTGAGCCTTTTAAAATTTCAAGTTTACTGTCCTCTTTCAGAAATCACAATCCAACTCTAAAACTACTTACTCCCAAAGCAAAATTTTAAAAAAATGTCAGCCTCGCTGCGCTCGGCCTTATTGAATTATTTCTTCCATAATTTCAAAACAATCCAAATCCTGCAAAAATGATTTTTTTCGTATTTTTCCTCGAAATTATTCCAACTAATTTTATCAAATTATTTCTCATTAAAACTCATTTTCGATGTTTGGAAATCAAATTTTTTTAAATCTTCGGTCTCGCTGCGCTCGGCCCCGTTATATTTTTTCTCAAATAATTTTTAAGGAAAATTGGCCAATGTTTTATTCAATTTAAGTAATTAATTTAAAACATTGTTTTATTGCATTTTGAATTTAAGGTCTTCTACTCAAAATTTCCGCCCTCGCTTCGCTCGGGCCAAATTTATTTATTTCACGTTCACGTTAAACCTATTACCTTCTGAATCAATTAGGCTAAGAAATTCCATCGGTTTTTTCAACTACACGTACAATGAAATTACCGAGGGAAAAATTCAGGCATGAGCAGGATTGAGTCATTTATTTTTTCATGCAAGAAATTTTGTTGTTCATGAGCAGGAATGAGCAAGAATGGCTTTTAACAATGGAAATATATTCGAAAACCCAAGGAATAATTTCCAGGCGTGAGCAAGATTAAAAATTGACCTAATCTTGAACATGATATTACTTTTCAAGTTTTTGTTACGTTGATCTCTAAAAATTGTGTATTCCCTGTCCATGGATGTTGCTTCGCATCGAGTTTTTGAATTCTTATTCGGGAATTTTGAATTTTTCGTCGGCATTTTTGAACCTCATACCCCCCAAAAAAATTGTGTTCGAACCGCCTCTGACTTTTTGGTCCTTTTCTAAGGTGTTTAGTTTTTGTGATTTCTCCTGGAATTTGTTTGATTTTTTGAGTTAAATTTTGAAAAACTCTGGTTTTTTTGTTTTTTTCCTGAAATTTATCCAAATTTTTGATTCCTTTGAAGAAAAATTGGTTTCTTGGTTTCTTACTTCATTCCTGAAAAAACTGAAGGATTTTTGTTTCCATTTTTGAGAAGATTGTTTTTTTCGTTTTTGCATGTTGCCCATTAAAAAAAATTTTCCCCTGATAAAAGTTTAATTTTTTTCTGAAAAAGATTCGAATTTTTTCTTTTACTTTTTAGGAAGTAGATTGTCTCTTAGCTCTTTTTGGTTTTCAGCATTTTAAAAAATTTTGTTTTTTCTTCTTTTTTTTTGAAAACTCAAGGTTAGCTATTTTTTTGCGAATTGTTGTTTTTTTTTTAAATTTGATTTTTAAAATTTTTATTATTAGTTAATGGTAAAAAATGAAATGATATTATGTTTTTATACTTACATATGCAGAATAAAATTTGTTAAAATGGGAATATAAGTGTAAAATATGTGAAAAATTGTAGGTAAGTACATAGGTATCTACAATTAAAAGCTTTTCAATTTCTTTCTAGTCTCGGCCTACATTTTAGGTTCCTTTGAAAGGGCGTGAATACAAAAAATTTTCTTGAGTTTTTCAACATACTTTTCCAACAACAACAAAAAAACAATAGAAAACCACGTTTTTGAATTAAAAAAAAAAAAAAAACTTTGTAGACCAAACCAAAGAGATATGAAAATAGACACTACACATTTCAAAACATTTTCGCGCGCGATGAAATCATTTTTTTTGATTACTTGTAAATGTGGACGTATGTAACATATGTGTGACTCATGATTAAAATAAGTAGATAATAAAAATACGAGAATCATTATGAAAAATTATGAACGCAGTTCACTGATAATCTGTGTACTTTTTTCATTTTTGAATACAAACAGGTGCTTAGGTATTTATTTCGGAAACTGGTAATAATTATACTTGAACTGAAATTTTTCAATCTCTTCCTTATCTCCGTCCAAAAACCATAAAAGAATAGTATTAATCCTATCACATCTGACATTATCATCACAACTCATTCGAATCATGGTTTTAATCACGCGAAATTTATCCAATTTGTCCAACTTGTATCTTTTTACGTCATCGGTATTCTCAAAATACCAATGTAAAAATTTTTCTATGCTAGAAAGTACAAGGCTCGGATCGTGAATCTCACTTTCAGAATTTTTTCCATGATAAATTACAAATTTTTTATTGATCCACATTTTTTTGAAAATTTCATCAACTGGTAGCGATTTTTTAAACTGCATTACACTGTCTTCGTTTTGTAAACACCACAAAATCAATTGATTGAAATAATTTTCATCAAATTCGAACCAGTTGTTTCCATCTTCGAGAATATATATTCTAAAATTATGAAGAATTTTTTTTCTAAATTCAGCTAATTCATCGGTACTGAGTAACTGCATTATTGTAGTCTCCATTTTACCTCGGATACTGCAATGTGACCAGATACGATGACCATAATCGGAGAATTTTTGGATCACTCGTTTTTTCAATTTGGTTACTGATGCTGCATGATCCCTTGGCCCGGAGAACGCTTCGTCGATCAATTCAACCAGTTTGTTCCATTTATCGAGAGTGTATCTTAAATCATATTTCTCCAGTTCCCACGTTTCGAGTAGTTGAATTTTGTATAAGATTATTGGGTGTTTTTCGGTCGAATATGTTTGGAGAAAAATCGCGAAGTTTTCGAAATACCCCAAGTTTAATAATTTGTAACAATGGAGTTTTACAATGTACGATTTCATGACGGAATCTTTGAAATCTGCGATCTCATTTTCATTTTGGAAGCTTAATGTCAATATCTGTTCTACCATGGTGGGTTTGTTTTTTATTACCAAATCGTATCTGTTCTGCTGAATTATAGATTTTCTGCAATTTTCGTTGACGAACGATAAAAACACGAGTAA
The DNA here is from genome assembly GCA_033439095.1 of Pseudococcus viburni. Classification (NCBI taxonomy): domain Eukaryota; kingdom Metazoa; phylum Arthropoda; class Insecta; order Hemiptera; family Pseudococcidae; genus Pseudococcus; species Pseudococcus viburni. The sequence continues at coordinate 144,208 of JAVBJF010000106.1, read as the reverse complement.
AAATGTAGATTCGTTGTACATTTCCAGCAAATGCGAACATTTCAAATATTTATCCACAATTAAATTCGTTTTAAAATTAACGACGTATGTTTTCAACGCATCCGGGGCAGTTTCCCAGATATACTCGGTATCCGAATTAAAATCGATGCAGGATATCAATTCGGCAAACTGAGCTCCTGTAATGAGATGTTTCATACGATTCCAGACTGCATAAGCATGATGGGATTGTGGCTCGTGCCGGTAAAAATTCCTCATTATGTCCACGGGTATCTCGGAAAATAGACGTCGTTGTTGATATTCGTTCATTCTAGATAAAATTTTAAGTTGTAATTTGTCACCATCGTCTTGGATCAGTAGCTCAATGGCCTTCAAAATTTGTTCATAAACATCCATGCCATCCCAGAAATATTCGATTGCTGGCCAAATGTAATTCGAATGTAAACTGAACATCATACCGTCGAGGGAAATCGAATATTTGACTGGTATTTTATGAAGTTTATTTTTCAAATGGCAAATCCAATAATAAATGATTCGATCGGTTTTGAAATTTATTCGATGGATGAAGCTTTTTGGAAGTGAACGCAGTGAGGTTTTCAAGATTTCATCGACTAGACCATACTTACATTTTATTTGAAATTTTTCCTCCTCTGATAATTCCGGATTGGATAACATTTGCAGTGCTGTTTCCCTATAGTCGATTATATCGTTGATATGCCATCTACAATTTTTAATTAATGAGAAGGTGTTCCACGAGTTCCCAGCTGGAACTTTGGAATAGTGATAGGTTTCGAATTCTCTCAGCTTGTACCCAATAAAATCGAATTTTTTTCCTATTTTGTTCTGCAAAATTGATGGCAGCGAGAGGCTTTTTAAACGTTGAGATACTTTACCCTGCCACAAGTGCCAATCGTTGTAAACTAAATTGCATACTCGATCGAGGTCGCCCTCGTCCAAAATAATGTTGTACCACAAAGCAACCGCTATTCTGAATGCAATTATGTCCTGCAATGGTGGAACTTCTTCGTAAAACAGTACACGGTCCGATGAATCCTGCTCAACGATGTTGTGTTCTGGTTCTTCGTATACGATGGATAATGGTCTGAAGTCCATCGTCTCGAGTTCAATACGAAGATGGGCACCTGAAATACAGAATTCTGAGGTGTAATCCTTGTCGTCTTTCAATAATTTTCTATAATTTTGATGATATTTAAACTTGGATGGGAGAGGGCGATTCTTACTTTTTTTTTTTCAAATTTGGAATTAATAGTGTAGGCAAATTAGACAACCATTTCTAATCGACTCAAGAGGTCAAAAATTGGGTACATACCAAATTTCAGCATTTTTCGTTGATTAGATCAAATTTTCATATTTTGAAGGGCGATGAAGTAGGTAATTTTGATATTTCAAAAATTTGCCAAAATTCGATAAATAGTGTAGGCAAATTAGACAAAAAACAACATTTCTCGCCAGCAAAGTTTTTATTGCGGAAAACTGTCGAGAGAAGTCCCCAAAAGTTACCAACCCCAGACATCCTGCTAATTTTTTATAGGGGTTCCGCCCCTAAAAAGCAGGATTTCGCTTCTATCTCCTTTGGATTTGATTTTGGGGTAAAAATAGTTCAGTACTTTTTTGTTTTATAGTCAATTTCCAACAATTTTTGTAGGAAACATTTTTTTGTACAAGGATGAGCAGAGGAGATAGAGAGGAGAGTCCTGAAGGAAGGGGGTTATGGGGAAAATACCAGGGAATGGGTTTCAACATTTTCTAATAAAAAAATTGGTGTAATTTTTTAGTACAAAAATTGGTGAAACTTTCTAGTAAAGAAATAGGTGAAACTTCTCAGTAAAAAAATTGGTGAAATTTTTAGTAGAAAAATTTCTGGAATTTTCTACTAAGAAACAAATTTTTTAGTAAGAAAATTGATAAAATTTTTTAGTAAGTAAGAAAAATGGTGTAATTTTTTAGTGAAAAACTTTTTTGTAAAAAAAATGATAGGAAAATTGTTTAGTATAGTTTCTTACAATATATTTATTAGTGAAAATGAACCAAAAATAGAAAAAATGACCTTAAAAATTAGAAAGACAACTTGAAGAAAACGGCTCCACCAAAACTGATGATTTCCTACGTCTCGTCGCATTAATCGGCGATTGAAGTTCATGTTATCTTTCATTTATTTCCATAATAGCATAAGAAAATTATAAGGATCGACATTTGACCAATTAGGGTCATTGATCTCCAATTTGATTTTGGTTTTCATTTCATTGCAATTGGATCGTTTTTTTTCGAAGAACCAGCTAGGAAACTATTAGAGGTTCCGAAAACACTGGATACTCCTGAAAATTTTCTATAAAATTTCAAAGAGTAGGTACTCCAACCATTGTCAAAGAGCTCATAAACTTTACAATCAACAAGGGTCAGCAAAAATTTAAATATTTTTGCAAAAATAGAAAATTTAAATTTAAAAAAAAACAAAAATTTTCTATCATCAACTAAATAGAATTGAAAAGTTTTGAATAGTGAGAGAATTGGATAGCATCGAAAATTTTTGTTTGATTTTCCCAGGGGGAAAAAAGAGCTCGCCAATTTTTACACAATGCTCGCACTCACTCTTGCCACCTGTGATTCACTGGTACGAATTTGAGATGCATCCAGATTACGGAAAATATGTAGAGTATTTTCATGGCCTCTGTTAAATGAGTTGCCTACATTGACACATTCTAGGCACAAAGTCGAAAAGTAGTCGTTTTCGACCAATTCTAAATTTGCTTATAACATCACGAATAATTTGAGCAATCTGACGTCGGGTCGACAGAAAAGGAACTTTGCAGTGAAAATTTTTTTTCTATTGGGAAGTTAAAAATAGGCTGGGAATATTTTTGGTACAATTAGTGTTTCGATTCAAAATGTGGATTTTGGAAATATTTTGGGTACAAGTATTTCGATTTAAAATGAGGATTTTTTCTTCAAAATCAATAAATTTTTCAATTGTTTAAATTAATCATCTTCAATTCAGGTAATTTTCCAAAAATTCCTTCAAATTGAAGGGTGAAATTTTTTGAGGGCCAAGTAGGTGAAACAAATTTCCAAAAATGAGTATAGGTACTTACCCCGAAATCTGTCGCAAATATTTTAAAACATTTTCATCCACAGTGCTCATCCAATCAAGTGTCCAAGACATCCGTAGGTAGTGTACTATGTACCACTCCAGACCGTGACCTTCTTAACCACGATTAAAACACGTCCAACGAGTTTAAATCTTGACGTAAATCGTCTTCGAATGGACTTTCAGTTCAATACTCACGTATTTGAACATAGAAAACCGAATCAATACCAATCTTCCAACTGCCTAGAAAAAAAAAAAACAAAAAAACATTTATAGTATCAGATGTAATTATACTTGGATAAGAAAAAAAAAAGGAAACAAATCTTATTCGGGAATAATCGACTGAAGAGGATGCATGCGATGTACGCAAACAAATCGTAAACGTAAGTCGAAAGATTACTCTAATCTTTATAATTAAACATTATAATGAGCGATTTTTTGTGATGCAGACGACCGAAAAGTTGTTTGAAAAACAAATTCGTAATAAGCTATCACTGAACGGTTTTCTCGGTATTATGTATGTGCTGATAATATGTGCGGGATATAATGTTCGCAGTTAGCGAACTGTATAGTTCATTCTATGTAGTATTTGTATTTATAATTTTTTTAGTGTAATTTTTGTATCGATTTTTAATCAATTTTATGCTTAAAATGTAATTTTTTCGGAAAAAACGCTGATTTTTTTTTTATAAAATAAAATGACGTCCATAATCCAAACGATGGATTTTTTTTCACGTGTTAGGGCCATTTTTATTTGTTTATTTTTATTAAATTTCGTGCTGTGTTTTAATGGTGAGTTGATGCGAAATTTTTTCTTAATTAGAAGTACATTGCGATAGTATGTATAACTTAATATATTTTTAGAAGAATTTTTCTCAAATTCTCCGAGTTTGAATTATTGAGGAGGAGGAGAAGGAAGAAAAGGAGGGGGGCAAAGATTAAAAATTTCCGACTGAAATCAATTTTTTTCGAATTTTTTACTCAATGGGAAATTTTTTCGATCCAACACAAAAATTTTCCCAAAAAAAGGTTATTACTTTAACAAATTTTCAGACTCGAAATTACTTTTGTCCTTCAAAAAATGAAATTTTTTTTTTTAGGGAATTTTACCCCTTTTTGTCCCATTTTAAAAAAGGAAATTACCTTAAATTAAATTCCATTAAATTTTCCATTATTTTTAAAAAAAAAAAATTTTTTAAAATTTTGTTTAAAATTTGAACTTAAATTTTAAAAATTTTATTTTTAAAAAAATCAGAAAAACCTGTTTGTGAATTGGGTTTTACCCGCAAAGATTACCCCAAAAATTTTTAAAAAACTTGGAATCTTTTTACAAAAATTTTTTTTATTCTGTATTTTTAATTTTTTAAAAAAATAAATTGGTCTGGATTTGAAAAAAAAATTTTAATTTTCCCTTTTTTTTTTTTAAAAAAACGAATTTAATTCCAAAAAAAAGCAAACCCGTATGTGTTTTGATCTGCATTTAATTCTTTCATTAAAAATACACAAACTTTGGTGCACCCAGACAACGTAAACACTCTGTAAAATTCATCAAAATTGGGAATACCGCGACTCCTCCTACTCCTCCCCATGAAGACGTGTGAAGCTCGTATATGAGTCTATAGATCGGGTTTGAGGTCTATTTTTCGAATATCGTATTGAAAATTCGTTTCTGATCGATGTGTGAGGTGTATAGGGGCTAAAAACCACGATTTTCGGGTATTTTTCATGAATATTGGTAATTAGGGGTATTTTAAATTTTAAATTTGGGGCACTTATAATTATCCGATTTTGAAAGTAATGGCATATTCGTGTTCAGGGAGGTTGAAATATATGAAATTGAGTTCAAAAACGCCGACTTTGCTCGACCCCGCCACATAGGGAGGCTGGGACCTCAAAATACCACCCCCTGCACCCCCCTATGGTAGATACAAAGTGGGTCCCGTTCTCTAAAATTTTGTTTTGGTCTTATTGTTCATCATACCAACTTTCATACTTCTTTCATAAAAAGCCACGTTTCTTGAATATTTTACCGTTTGCGACTGTACTACACGGGCAGCGCGTAGGAGAGGTTGAGTAAGTGGTCGGAGTTAATTCATTATCAAAATTCAAGAGCGCGGCGATGCTATCATTATCGGTTTGTAGCCCAATGATCAAAAAGTGTAATTCTGGTTCATTTCAAATGTATTCCACAAAAATAAATTTTTTTTCAAAATACTCGTATTTGTCTTATAGGGAGAAAATATTGCAAAAAAACGTCAAAAACGTGTTTTTTTGTTGTTTTTATTTTTTTGACCATGTTGCACCCCTCCTCGGGGTCTGAAAAAAATATATGTTATACCTGAGGGTAGGACCAACTTTTTAAAAAAAATCCAGCCGGGGGTCCCCCCGATTTTTTTTCTACGAATTTTTGAAATTTTCAAACCCCTCAAAACCCCCAAATACGCGAAAAAAATTGAAAAAATTCTCACGTATACACCTACCCACTAACTATTTTCTGTGAAAATTTCGAAATTTTTAAACCATCCTCTTTGGAGATACGAATTTTTGAATTTTGGACATTTACGGCCATTTTATTCGGACTGGGGTGGGGGGATGGAGCCAAAAAATTTTTTGGGGTGAATTTACATCAATACTAACATTTTGGGTGAGTTTCAGCTCAATCGGTGAGAGTGCGGAATTCACCATCTTATGCGGAGAGTCTCTTTCTGCTTTTTTCGTTCATCAGATCAAATTTTCATATTTTTCAGGGTGCTGAGATAATTTTGAAATTTAAAAAATTCACCAAAAATCGAGAAATGAAATTCAGCACTTGAAATTGTGGATTTGTGATTCTTTTATGATGTACTCCGATTCATTTTTGTTTCAGGCCGCAATTGTACTTCAATTTCGGATACTTCTTCGTGAAATTTTTCTCACAAATTTGAGAAAAATAAATCGGTCTGGAAAATTTTCATATATCAAAACTTTAAAAATTTCCCTGCAAATCTAAGGAAGCAAGTTGGTTCTCAATTTTGTGATTCTATCTCCTATCGGGTTGTTCGATTTTTGCAGTATTCGAATCTCATTTTCCAAATTGATCATAAAATACAAATCTAAATGATATTTGAAATTGAATTAAGCAGAAATTTGAACATACCTGATACAGTTTTAAGATATCTATTTTTCCGAACAATGAAAATGAAAAAATAAACGACTGAACGTCAAAATCACAACGAAATTTCTAGGCTACGTCTGAATTGATTTCCTGATTTTATAACGTACTGTTTTTTCAACGATTGCGCCACCCATGGAAAAATAATTTAATTACTAATATTTCTGCTCTGCCATCCGTCGTACGATTCACTGGAAATACTCATGTTTCACATCCGTTATGATAAGGCGTTGATTATCATTTACACGCAATCAGATGAAACTTCAGTTATAATTCGATATTGTATGAAAAAATATTAGGATTCGTCGTTTTTTTCAAATGGCAATTTGATTCAAATTTTCGTAATTCTGGCATAAGAAATACCGAGATAAACTGAATATAAAATTTACAGGAGGAAAAAAAGAAAATTAAATAATGAATAATTAGTACTTTACTGTTATTAGGTACTATTTAGCTCTTTTTTATCGTGAAATTAAAGACTTTAACATTCATTTCCTGTTATAATCGATACAAAAACACTCGCGTGCTTGTGTTTTTTACGATATTTGCAGGTCTATATTACTTAGGTAATATAAAAATACTGCTCGTATAAATGTAATATAACTTATTTCTCGCATTATATATTACATACAGTTACCATATGTTAGCATAACTGCTATAAAAAGAATTTATTCATAAATAATAACGCGTGCGACAAACGTAACACGAAAGGTATTTAAAGATTAAACGCTTGTTAAATTAATCGTATTGCGTCGGTGTATTTTTTTGAAAACAGAGAAAAAAATTCATTTAAAGTAAATCTAATTTATAACGAGGAACGCGTTATTCTCGTTTTTGTTTTGTTTTTTCTAAACGTGTGTACGTGTATGTGCGATGTAGGCCTTCGCATATGACATGAAAATTGGATTTTTTTAGGGTATATGGCTTAAGGTGGGATTTTTATCAGATAGGTCAATTCAAATAAGAATTCGCGTGCGGCCCTATTACACGGTGTGACTGGCTTCATTACCCATTAATTTGGCTGACGACGCACTAATGGTGTAATGGAGTTAATTAATATTCTCCTTAGTCGACGGAAGGGTTTTTGTAGCCTTTGAAGAAAACCGAAAAATATGAGCGGGTTTTCTCTTTTTTTTACGTTGAAGTTGTTGAGAAATATTTTCAGGTTTTGATAACGCTGGTAATTTTTTTAGTTTATTTTCTGGCCAAATGCGGAGTTTTATGCACGTAGATTTAACAAATTGTTGTCAATTTTTCACTGAAATTCAGTTATTGTCTTTTCACTAAAAATCTGTTGAAATTTTTTACTAAAAATCTGTTCGGTAAATTTCTCAGATCTGTTCCTAAATTTTCACTAAAAATCTGTTATCAACTTCTCAAATCGATTGAAAAATTTTCACTAAAAATTTGTTTTCAGTTTTTCACTGAAATTCCGTTACCAATTTCTCACTAAAATCTAATTTTTTGTTGAAAATCTGTTGTAGATTTTTCACTTGAAATCTGTTTTTACTTTTTCACTAAAATCTGTTGAAAATTTTTCTCTAAAAATCTGTTGAAAAATTTTCACTAAAAATCCATTGTCAATTTTTCACTGAAATTCCGTTATCAATATTTCTCGCTAAAAATCAAATTTTCCACATTTCACTTAAAATATGGTGGAAATTTTTCACTAAAAATCTGTGGAAAGATTTTTACTAAAAATCTGTTTAAAAATTTCACTAAAAATGTTGTTAATTTCTCACTTAAAAATTTGTTATCTAATTTTCAGTAAAAATTTGTCGACAATTTTTCACTGAAATTCAGTTATGGCTTTTCCACTAAAAATCTGTTGAAATTTTTTACTAAAAATCTGTTCGGTAAATTTCTCAAATTGGTTGAAAAATTTTCGCTAAATATCTGTTGTCAGTTTTTCACTGAGATTCCGTTATCAATTTTTCACGAAAAATCCAATGTTTCATTGAAAATCTGTTGTGAATTTTTCACCTAAAATCTGTTTTTACTTTTTCACTAAAATCTGTTTTCACTTTTTCACTAAAATCTTTTTTTACTTTTTCACAAAAATCTGTTTTTTACTTTTTCACTGAAATCTGTTTCCACTTTTTCACTAAAATCTGTTTTCATTTTTTCACTAAAATCAATCTGATGAAATTTTTTTCACTAAGATCTGTTGAAAATTTTTCCACTAAAATCTGTTTCCACTTTTTCACCAAAATCATTTTTTACTTTTTCACTAAAATCTGTTCAAAAATTTTTCACTAAAAATCTGTTTAGTTTTTCACTGAAATTCCGTTATCAATTTCTCGCTAAAAATCCAATTTTTCATTGAAAATCTGTTGTCAATTATTCACTTTTCACTTGAATTCTGTTGAAAAATTTTCACTAAAAATTGTTCGAAAGATTTTTACTAAAAATCTGTTACTTAAAGGACTTTCACTAAAAATCGGTTCAAAGATTTTCACTAAAAATCTGTTGTAAATTTCTCACTGAAATTCAGTTATTGCTTTTGCACTAAAAATCTGTTGAAATTTTTTACTAAAAATCTGTTCGGTAAATTTCTCAAATTGGTTGAAAAATTTTCACTAAAAATCTGTTGTCAATTTTTCACTGAAATTCCATTATCAATTTTTTACTAAAAATCCGATTATTCATTGAAAATTTGTTGTAGATTTTTCACCTGAAATCTGTTTTTACTTTTTCACTAAAAGTTTGGAGTCAGTCGATAATATACCATAATTGATAGATATCACGCAGTTGGTCATTTTACTCCCAGTAATTTCTTATTAAACCTTTTTGAATTTCACTGTTTCTTTACCTCTCATTAAAAAACTGCCAAATAAAAAATTATTCACTTAACGTTTCTGATCCTGTAAATTTTCCACTCGAAGTCTGTTATTATTGTCACTCATATGATAAAATTTATGAATTTCGCTCATTTTTAGCCAAAAATAAGCAAGAAATCAAAATTTTAGTCAAATTTTTCATTTTTCACTAAAAATTTTTTGATCTCTAACTACTATAATCAATTTCATTATCCTTTCACCATTGATAAATTACTAAACTGCAGGGGCGGCGCGATGGAGGGTATGGGGGGGGGGGGGGTATAATACCCCCCAGCCGAATTCCAGTCGGTAAGTCGGCAAAATTTCGGAGATTTCAAGTAATTCGGCAAAATCTTGGAAATTTCGGCAAATTAAAAAAGTTTGGAAATTTTTTGCAGCATAAGTAATGAAAAACTGAGCCTTTTAAAATTTCAAGTTTATTGGCCTCTTTCAGAAATTACAATCCAATTCTAAAATTACTTATGTACTCCCAAAGCAAAATTTTTCAAAAATTTCGGCCTCGCTGCGCTCGGCCTTATTGAATTTTTTCTTCTATAATTTCAAAACAATCCAAATCCTACAAAAATGATTTTTTTCGTATTTTTCCTCAAAATTATTCCAACTAATTTTATCAAATTATTCCTCATTAAAACTCATGTTCGATGTTTCGAAATCAAATTTTTCAAAAGGCTCGGCTCTGTTATATTTCTTTTCAAATAATTTTTGAGGAAAGTTGGCCGATTTTTTATTCAAGTTAATTAATTTAAAACATTGTTTTATGGCGTTTTGAATTTAAGGTCTCCAAAAATTTTTGCCCTCGCTTCGCTCGGGCCAAATTTATTCATCTCATGTTCACATTGAAACTATTAATCTTCTAAATCAAATTGGCTAAGGAAATTCCATCGATTTTTTCAATTATACGTACAATGATATTACCGAAGGAAAAATTCAGGCATGAGCAGGATTGAGTTGTTTAATTTTTCATGCAAGAAATTTTGTTGTTTATGAGCAGGGATGAGCAAGAATGGCTTTTAACAATGGAAATATATTCGAAAACCCAAAGAATAATTTCTAGCTGCGAGCAAGATTAAAAATTGACCTGAACATGATGTTACTTTTCAAGTTTTAGTTACGTTGATCTCTAAAAATTGTGTTTCCCGGTCCATGATGTTGCTTCGCATTGTTTTTGCAAAAAATTCTCGAATTTTTGAATTCTTATTCGGCAATTTTGAATTTCTCAGTCGGCAATTTTGAATTTTTCAGTCGGCATTTTTGAACCTCATACCCCCAAAAATTTGTGTTCGAACCGCCTCTGCTAAACTAGAAACATCTCTTGGAAATCAATCGATATCATTCTATACTTTCCCAATTTTTCACCGAAAATCAGTAATGAGTTAACAATTTGGTCAATTTTATTTATAATAAAAATAATATTATCGAGTGCAAAGGTCACTGTAAGTGTAATCAATTCCTGAATTCCACATGCTATATTTATGTACAGTGTTTATCGGTTATAAGAACCTTGGAAGGAACTAGAGATTTCGTCACTATAACCGATATGTTGTTATAACCGATATTGTTTTTTTTGATCGATATTTTTATTATGGGGGGGGGGGGGGTATGAATTACGAAATAGTTTCATCCCAACAAACGAATTCTTGGGAGAAAAAAATGAGCTAATTGATCCCAAAATGAAGGGTCAAATGAAGAGGAGCAATTGTAGGCTTCAACCCCTGATAATTAAATACTCTGTTGTACACAAAGAGGAGAAAACGGATACAGATATCAAGGCATGTTTTCAAGGACCAAAGAGGCAAAAGTCTCTATACCTTCCAAAAAAAATCGATCACAGAGCTCACCGGCCGATCAATTCGAAGAATTGTATTGTAAAATTAACGCCTACCTAAACACCCAAGATTTACAACTAGGGACCAAAGTAAAAACGTTAATATCCGTGACAATCGGTTCCATTCTATTCTCTTTTATTTGTCCATATGTTTTTGTTTGTACATTTGTAACATCCTAGTCTTTATTGGCACGTGTTGGTTTAAAATTCACCAAAAAAAAAAAGGTTTTTAATGCCTTTAGGTTCTTATATCAGATATTTTATGCTGGACGGACCAAAAATCTGGTTCTTAAAAGCGATATGTTCTTATAAGTGATGTTCTTATAAGCGATAAAAATTAACATTATGTCTTATGGAGTTTTGCCGGGACTTTCAAATTTGGTTCTAAAAAGCGATATGTTCTTATAACCGATGTTCTTATAACCGATAAACACTGTATTTGGACAATGACCTCGCGAAAATGAAGAAATATGTGTATATAATAATACCTATGTCTATGTATGCAAATCGTACTGCTACAAATTCAATTTATTCGATATTACTTTGAATAATGCTGAAATATTTTTACAAGCTAAAGCGTCGAGAAAGTTTTCCAGACTAATCGATTAGTTTGTTATTCTCATTGGAACATACGATATACGCGATGGCCGCGACTTCAGGTCTGGTCCCAGGGATAGCAGAAGGTATTTTCAAAGGGTGGACTCCAGGTATAACATGAAGTTTATAAAAATGTATTTATTATTTATGGATGAACTAGTATACCAGTATAGCTTTACATTTTCTTCTGGGAATTGAAGTTTGTTTGTTGTTTTTTCAAACTATGTTAGCATTCTCGGTCTGCATGGTTTTGTTTCGGGACGAGAAAATTAAATCGCGGATTGTACATAGTGGTATTGTTGGAAAGATATTAATCTTGGTTGGAAAATACAGTATATTAAAAGGTACACCTCGATAAACAAAAAGAGGGAGAAACGACGCAGCTGTGCACTCCATAGCGTACCTGGGTACCTTGAAATAACACCAAAAATAAAATTGGAATAGAGAAAGAAAGTGGACAAAAAAAAATCTATTTAACGAAACTCAAGAGCAGAGTTTCACGGTCAATTGAAAAATAACTCTTCGATAAAGCAGGAAGTATCGTTGAGGGAGAATGCGTAGGTAGGACTAACGGAGCTGGAAAAAACTGCAAGTTTGCGAGCGATTTTTAGTGTGTATGAGTACGAAAATGGCGTATGAAGATGTGGACATTTATTGCCAGATCGTTTGAATGGAAACCCTTCGTAATAAGTATTTTTTAACTTTACAATGGTATGCAGTTATTCTTATAGTTGGTAATAACGTATACGAGGAATAAAAATCAAAAAGTAACAATGTCGTAGAATTTATTAGGGATACGCGGAAGTATACGTGAGATTATCGTGATATCTGATATTTAATTTATCGAGTTCGACAATTCGATAGGTACTTTCTAAGAAACGATACGAAAGCGGTGGCATGAAAATAATGCATAGAATTATCGTAACGAAAAACAAAGGGAATAGATAAGGAAGCGTGAAAATTTGCATCGAGGAGATGAACGAAGGCGCTTCGAAGCTTCCAAGTCTGGCTCGAAAAAGGGAGAAAAAAATTGAGAAAAACTCATTTCTTTATGCAATTACAATAATCGAAGAGAAAAAGTTTCTGTAGAAATTCTTTTTTAATTTCCGGTTCACCCTGGTATCAATCGACTAGGAGTAGAATGCTTATTTAAAAATGAAAAAAAACGAGCCGGATTTTTTTACTCGTTTTATTCAATACGCTGAAATATTTCTCTTGTCGGACTGAAAAGCCTCGCGAGTCTCTTAATTCTGAAAATATTCTCGAAACGGAATTCGTTAACTCTCGAGTTACTCGAGAAAAGTTACGATTCGCATTTGAGGAGCAAGGAGCGTGAAAAGTAAAGCCCCGATTATGGTTTACTGCATGAGGGCTGTGTGCGGTTTTTGGGCTACGCGAATGCCTGATATGCTGCTGTATTATAATGGCGCTGACGCCTCTAGACGAAAAATCAACTCTCTTGGTTAAGTGTCAATTACGACATTCTCTGAAACCGACGCCGTACACTCGAGTTGAATAAATTGCCGTCTGCGCGCCGTAATTTGTTTCCGACTAGGCAACCTAATTTACGTCGGGGTGAGATATACGGGCGTAAGAATGAGTATTGCAAGGAGGAACTGAAATCCGGGGTAACATGTCGATGGGAGTTGCAGTTTTGGGCTTTAAGTCTCGAAATGAAGCATTTGTAGGAGAGAATGTGACACTTGAAGGTTATACTTGGAGTATTTCGAATCCTGTATTTTTTTTCCCAACTGACATTATTATTATGGACTTTTTTTTTGGGTTGAGGAGATGAATTTGTTGTTCTCGAAGGAAAATTGTGGACTTGACTCAAGTTGAAGATCAGTAGCTCTGTAAATAAGTTTATAAAGAGTTCTGATATTTCACTTATTTCTATTCTCATGGTTGCTTACTGGCAAGAAAACCTAGAAAATAGTAAGCATTTTGATAATTTTACTGCAAAAAGCAAGAATTTTCAACATTTTCCTCTTTTCTTGAATTTTTTAATCGAAAGATAAAAAAGGGGTTATTTTTTGAGCGAATTTATAGCAATAAAAATGGCATAAAATGGCAAGAAAAACCTAGCGAGAATTTTCACTTTACCACGATTCTGATCAATTTTTTTTTACTTCTGCTTATTTTAAATTTCTGATGAATTGCAATTCACACTCCACAAACTTTCATCAGCGGCCTCTAAAATTGTTGTAATCATTAAAAATTTAAGCTCTACAACGTATAATTTGAACATCGAAAAAAAAAAGTATAATACGTTGAGTCACGTATGCGACATTGTTTATTTTAAGGGTTAATTATTTGGAATTTTATTATACCAAAAACGATACACGTAAATTACGAAACGTCCACTGAATGAAAATTACATCGCTATCCATTCAACGCTGCGTTTACTTTTCAAAAAAAAAAAAAAAAATCAACTCTGAATTATACGTAGAAACGAGGCAAAAAAAGACACTTGGAGCTAAAACACGTGTACCTACTAAAATACTCACTCGATTCAATTTTCCAAATGAAAATCTGTCGGCGGTATTTTTTTACCGACTCGAATTCGTAATTAGTAAATTTTCGCGTTGGTTTGTCTACGTCGAAGGAAAAAAATACGACTTAAATTGAAGTAATTAATTGATGCGATTCAATTTCTTCCACCGTCAATTATTCTATTCTGCGGATTCCTTTTAATTAGTAATTTAACGTAGCGAACGAATTGATAAAAAATTCCACCGAGAATCCAAATACCGTTTATTTTTTCGCATTAATTGACAGAATGGCAGTTATCAGTCTGTGTAATGAATCTTTTGATGCGCTTTTGTCGTGTAGTAGCTTTATTTCATCGTTTTAAATCATTGTCATTTTTAATTTATCGCTATTTTCATTACGGTGCTTTCGAAATCATTTAGGAGTGTTTATTCAACGTCTGTGTGGGATCTGTTGCATTGATTGCCATGTCAAGTGTAACTAGCTACCTACGTAGATTATTTATTTCTCGAGCATTTCGAAAATGGTTACTTTTTTGACATTTAAGTTCTTCCTGAATTTTTTAAATGGGTGGTGGGGTGGGAGGGCGGATGAAAAATAACTTTGCAGCTATCAATTTATTAAATTCGAGACTGCGAAAATAGAGAGTCAAATTATGAATTTTGAGAAATAATTTGAAACCAGGGGTGCGTTCAGCTTGAGTTTGAAATTATGTTTCCACAATTTCAAATCATCAACAAATTTTCAACATGTGCAAATTCGTTCATTTCATTTTATTTCTGAAAATTCAAAGTTTATTGGCTGTGATTTGAAATTCGAAGTAAAATGAAAAATTATCAAATTACTTCAAATTGTACATTTTTGTAAACGTGAAACCTGCAGAAGCCAGTTAATTTTGGTGAAGTGAGAAAATTAAAAATTAAATTTAAACGAACAAAATCTTTCAGGAATGAAAAAATTTGATTGGCTATGCTTTGTTTACACACTATTTCAATTTGTGTAAACGCGTTTCCAAGCTCAAGCTGAACGCACCCCTGAATATCCAAAAATGTAGAGAATTATAAAAAATTTCACATTTCCAATATTTTTGAAAATTGAGAAGTTTTTGAGGGCGGAGGGGCATGATTTAGAAAATAATTGGAAGTTGGAATTCGGATTTAAAAAAATATTTGAGGCAATGCCACACAATTTTCGTTCTAAAAAAAAATTGAAGAAAAAACAGACAAAATCTAAGTGCTTCCTATGCAGTATTTCTTACTACTTTGAATTTCAGTCAAAATTTCAGACCTCCTGACTTCTTTCTGGGTCTAGAGATATCAGAATAAAAGCTGAGTACTATTTTTTCTAAAATTTGGTGGTTCGAGACAAGTTTTGTATGTAGGTACCAATTCCCTGGTCAACAAGTGAGAAATGTTTTTGAGCAACTTCATGTTTATATCAAGAGCAAAGTGGTTTTAAACCGAGTGTCTTGCCGCAAATCGTTGTATTTCTTCAATGATAGTTCACATTTTTAGGTCTCAATGAACATTTTCATTTTTTGTGTACCATGGTGCATTTGTGATCCGGCCAGGGATGCGAAACCTTTATTATTATTTTTTAATTTGGGTTAATGGTTCAGGTTTTTTTTTTTTGTAAAATAAAGGTTAGGTTTTTTTCAGTTTCTCAAATTTAAAAATAAAGGTTATGAGTTATCGATTACGGTTTGCCTGGAAGATTTGGGTTTAGTGATGCCGATGCCATTTGAGACGAGACTCTCATGATGTCTCGCGTCTCTTCTCAAAAAAGTCTAGAGAAGTCTTATCTCAGTTTTGTCTCTTTGCTTTTTTATTGTGTCTCAAATTTCATAAAACAAGACAGGCAATGCAATGCTTACGTTAGAAAGACAAAAACTCGTTTAAGGGTATGACTGTGCTATCGTGCTATGATGTCAATGGTGTAAAATGTTTATTTTTTCGTAGCAGGAATATGTCGTTACCTATCATTATTTCTAAAATTTCCAATCTTTCAATATAAAATTGATAAAAATTGGAGTTTCTTGCATTATTGTTTGACTTTTAAAAATTAATTTGATAGACATTGAAGAAATTCTATGTGAACTTACCGGGTGCTCGATTAATTCTGGCTCCCCCCGATACTTTTTAGGTCAAAAATCGTAAGTTGGCTACACATTTTGTTCAATTTGTTTATTAAAAGAAGTATTGCCAACTTACGATTTTTGACATAAAAAGTATCGGGGGGGAGCCATAATTAATCGAGCACCCAGTATCATCAAAGAAATGTTAATGTAATTTTACATATAACGTATGTGTATAATACAGCTAAAACTTGTTTTGTGGTCTGGCCTTACCCTAAATTTGTTGAAAACATTTCGAGACAATTGAGACTCGTCTCGCCGGGTATTTTTTTTTTGGGGGGGGACCTTATTAAATTGCCAAAAATAAAACTCTAATTAAAAAATAGATACAAATTTCAATTTTAAATAAAAAAATATATAAATACGAGTATAACTTGACAAAAATTCATTTAAAAGACCCCCCCCCCCCATAATAAGACACCTCCCTTTAATAAGACCCCCCCCCCCCAGAATAAGTTTTTCAAACAAATTCACCCTCGCAAATTAGTGTACCTGCAATTATTTAGTTACGCTTCAGGCCTTCCCCTAAACATTTTTTTTCTCAATTTTGGATTCAATCCACAAAGTACAGTATGACATAAAAGTCTTGTCCACGAAAAACACTTCTCGATTACTCGAAACTGAAAAGAGATATAGGGGTGATTCAAGCGGCAATGTGTTCCTGGTGACAAGGGCATTGAAAATTGATAATCAAATTTTCAGCCCTACCAACAGGGTGTCCACAAATGGAGAAACCGGTTTTGGTCAAAAAATTGGGGTCTGGGTTTTTTATGGAAATAAAGTCTACACACTGAGACGATTAAAATGTGATATTTTTTTTTGGAAACCGGTTCAATAATTTGCAACCAGTTGTCAAAAATATCTCAAAAATGAAATGGGGGTCTGCGTTTTTAATGGAAATGAAGTCTACACACTGAGACGATTAAAATGTGATATTTTTTTTTGGAAACCGGTTCAATAATTTGCAACCGGTTGTCAAAAATTCTCAAAAATCGAGATTACAAAAAAATTTCAAACAAAATTTGTACAGCTTTAAAAACTCAAGATTGCCAGTCAACTCATTTTTTGAACCGGTTTATCCTCTGATACTTGCTGTCAATTTCAACAACAAGAAAAAGAGATGGAGAAAAATTTCAAATGAATTCGCAACCAGTTATCGATATCACCTAAAATTGAACCGGTTTCCAAAAAAAAATATCACATTTTAATCGTCTCAGTGTGTAGACTTCATTTCCATTAAAAACGCAGACCCCCATTTCATTTTTGAGATATTTTTGACAACTGGTTGCAAATTATTGAACCGGTTTCCAAAAAAAAATATCACATTTTAATCGTCTCAGTGTGTAGACTTTATTTCCATAAAAAACCCAGACCCCAATTTTTTGACCAAAACCGGTTTCTCCATTTGTGGACACCCTGTTGGTAGGGCTGAAAATTTGATTATCAATTTTCAATGCCCTTGTCACCAGGAACACATTGCCGCTTGAATCACCCCTATATCTCTTTTCAGTTTCGAGTAATCGAGAAGTGTTTTTCGTGGACAAGACTTTTATGTCATACTGTATACCAGCTCACGCCAACCACCTCCCCATAAAGTAGAAAATATCTTGTTAAATGCTCAATGATGAATACCCGGTATGCAAAAAAAGCAGACAAATTCTGCTCCTTTCTGCTGAGAATTTCTGCTCTTTTCTGCTCTTTTTTCTGCTCTTGTCTTCTCTTGTCTGCTCCTTTCTGTTCCTTTCTGTACCTTTCTGATCGTCTGATGCGCAACGGGGGGGGGGGGGGTGAAAAAGAGTCGTTTAACGAGCAACAGGTAGTCAAAAAAGGTCGTTCATCGCGCAACGGGGGTCCAAAAGAGCAGACAAGTGAGAATTTCTGCTCTTTTCTGCCCATTTGTCTGTTTTTTTGCACTCGAAGAGGAAAATCTTATTAATTTTGTATTTTAATAAAATAATTTTTCAATTATCATCAATTTAAAACCACGTTTAGTTTTTATCACTTCATTTTTCCTTCCACATTTACAGATTTGTCTTTCAAGGGAACACATTTTGAATTTTCCATTCGAATTCAACATTTCCTTTCAATTAATTCGCACTCTTCAACTTCGCCAACGAAATTCATCGACTAACACCCATTCAAACCTCAAAAGAAAAATGAGGAAAAAGAAATACTTACTCGAAGAATAGCGTAAAAAACACCGCTATGCTTTCAAATTTCGCTTATTATTTTTATTTGGTTTTCTCACCAAGCGTGATATCGTAAATAAACTTTATATCGTCGAAACAGCCCCATTCCGCTCCTCGATTCCAAAAAAATATATCCCGAACACTCGAAAACATACTCGAAACGAATAATTCGTACAGTTCGCCCGGTAATTCCGCTCGATTAATTTTAAAAGTATTGAAATAGTGTTTCGCGTATAGTTAATTCACGGTTCATAAAATTAATTGATACACGAAAATAACTCCGCTGTTACGGGGGTATTTAAAGTGAAAACTTTTCTCTCGTTAGAAAACTGAGTACGTATATGCGTCGGAATATAGATAATAAAAATAGCGAAAAAAAAACGAACGGGAACCCGACCTGGTCCAATGCGAATGGGAAATTCATAACTTGGATCAAGTAACTTTTCTGCATCCTTCTTCGAGATTACCCTATTTTTGAAAAAATTTTAAAATATACGAATAAAGTTCGAGATTACAAGTCTGTAAAGCTTGGTCGAGAGGTTTCAAGTTGTGTTTCGGGGTGAAGTCTAAACATACCGCATTAAAGTCGGCCGAAAAAAGTTTTTTTTTTGGAGGGCTGCTTTCAAAACAACGAAATTACTAGACAGCGAACCTTTCAAATTTTGCATTATAAATAACAGAAAATATATGTAGCGATGTAAAAGAAACCCATCCTTTGGAAGGTCGATTTAGAAAGAGAACGCCTGCGAGGGTTTTGTATCGTGAATGACTTTTGAGAAAGTAGTATCTTCAGGGTATGCTGTTTTTTTTCGATGGACGTAGTAATGCCATACAATCGCCATGTTATTGATAAGCTATAAATATTGGAGGAAAAAAGCGAATAAGAGACGAAAATAGGCGCACGAGTTTAAATCATTGGCGAAATCATACTGCAAGAAGTACGTACTACGTAGCGAGGTCAGGCAATATCTTTGGCTGGCTAAACCGAAAAAAAAGAAGAATTTTGTAATCGAGAACAAAAGACAGCATTAAATTCGCATTACGGTTTGTCGAACAGAGCTTAGATCCTTGGCGGGAAGTACGGGACACAGTATGTGTGCAAATCACGAGCTAATATTTTCTTCTTTCGCTATTGTACCGGTATAACGAGGGCGTATCCTGAATAGACGAAGAATATAGGAACGGAAATTCCAGTCGACGTTGCTCCGGCCATGTTTTAAATTTAAGTACATCATTGTACGTGGCGTTTCTTCGGTGTTTTTCTTTTTTTGTGCTTTTTCGAGGTCTACAGGGCTATTTTCTTAGCATAGATGTTCGAAAATATTATTTCTTTGTTGGCTTCGTAAGTAAAAGAGACCAAATGCCGCAAAAAAGGAGCTTTGTTGCACCGAGGAAGACATTCCGTGATACCTTAGTCAGTCAAAACACCAAGTGTTGGCTTTCGAGTCCCCTCTTGGAACACGTTGCTCGTTGGATTGCCAATTATCGAGATTATTTTCCGATTTCCATATGAATTATGACTTCAACTACCCCTTGCTTTATCTGGGAAATACTTTAGGATGGTAATTTAGATATTTTAATGACTCGCCGGATCTCCAAACCACCATCCCTTTTGCCAGTCCCTTTCTTATGCTGGCTGGAAACTGCGACAAAAGTCGTTACCGAATGGCTTGCGTGTAAAATGAAATTTAAAACGCGTATAAGCCGCGTATGAAATTCGCATCTGCGTCGGCATTCTACCAATTTCCAACGTACAAAATCGTCCAGCTGTTGCCGTCGTGATGCCCGTCCAGCGTGGCGCTTTACTTTGGCACTTTGTCTCCGCCAAGTTTTATGGACTTAATATCGTGATCTCCGAGCCTTTTCCGCATTACTCTTCCTTGTAATCTGTTTCCTAATTGTTTCTGGTTGTGTGGTGCTATGGTACCTTTTGATATCCTTGTCTTTAATTTTTTTTGGATGCATGTCGCAGATTTTAGAAGTAGGTAATAGTAGATCGTAAGGTTGGTGGTTCTTTTTCTGGGCTTAAAATCAATTTAGAAATTTGGTAATCAGTTGAACTGGTTCGAAGCAGAAATTCTTTGTTCAGTTGCGTTTTCGTTGTTATTTTTGTTACCGCATTGATGTTATAGGCGTGATTGTGATTGATTAATTATAGGTACCCCCTTCTCCACATTTAGAGTGTAGGTTTGTCATTGATCAAAGGTGTTTTCCAGAGGAAGGAGTTGAACTCTCGAAAATTGAAGAAAAATGTGGAATTGAAGGACATAATATAGAAAAAAATGTGACCCGTGTAGGGAAAAGGTACCTAAAGTCGGATTTTTCAAAAATGAGTTTTTTGGCTTAAATGATAGGGGGGACTATGCGGAACATTTTAAGACCTGGATGAGCATCCAAAGTCAATTTTTCGGTGAGATAGAGACATTTGAAAATTAGAAAAAATCATGACTTTCAAAAAAAAAATAATCGAAAAAACACGTTTAAAGCTGCGTAGAGGTCTGAACTACCTAAAAAAGCGAAAAAAAAATTTTTTTGAAAAAAATTGCCCATTTTTCTTATTTTTGTCTCTAACTCAAAATTATGTTTTCCGACTTTAGGTACCCTGTCCCTGCACGGGTCACAAATGTTTTAGGGAAATCGCGATTAAAGTTTGAGTGTAATTTTTTTAATGCGAAATTAAGGAATTCAGCTGGGGAAAAATTTTTACCTTAAAATTTCATCTTTTTTCTGCAAGAAAACAGCTCACCCATTACTTGATATCTTTTCTATAATTATTTTTCTATATTGAAAACAAAAGGTTGAGTTATTATGTCCTTTTTAATGTGACAAAATTTACTTAAATTTTGACCCTTCTACCTTTGATGACTAATAATTTTGCCGGAAATGAAAATTTAAAAAAATCTTCATACAGAAGTTGGAGAGGATGAAAAGAGAAACATTTTCGTGAAAATTTTTTAAAATTATCTCTTCATGGAGCGGATATATCGCACTTTGAAAAATGACAACTTTTTTTGTCATCATGATTTTCATGTTCTTGGTTTCAAAAAAATGCTTAATAGCCTGGGAGAGATATGTAAAAAAAGGAGATTTATTCCAACTAACTCCTATAAGAAATTTTTTTGCGGGATTCTGTAGTGAAAGGGGTCCTCATCAACATACTAAAATGTCTACCTCCAAATCACGCTTGCGTTGCGCGTGCGGGCGTGAAATATGTACCGCCGCGGCGTTTTTTGCGATTATCTCACGAAATGTTGGGTTTTTCGACAGAGTAGTTATTACAAAAAATATTCCTCATCAAATTTGCAATCGAAATGGTCATCATGATTTTTTTCATAGAACTCGTTTTTACCTTATAAAACTATGATTTTTGTGAGGTAATATTTCACGCGCCGCCACAATCGATCATTTAGGCTGCTGCAACTGTATCGTATAGTCGGGAAGCCAAATCCACCGAAAATGGACCGAAATTATTGAAAAAGCTTGGACCTCTCCCAACAGTTGGTGTATGAACCCCTATTTCGAAAACTTCCAGTCTGCTGAACCCGCAGCTGCTGCTTTTAAGCACAGCAAAAACTCGAAAGTTCACAATTTTTATGTACTTTTGGCTGAAAACATTTATGGTCGATATAGGTGTCAGATTACAGGATATTTTGCTCTGAACCCGAATATGTACATAGGTCTGTCGACTCCTAAGTGCTGCCGAAGGGTTTGCAGACTAGGTTAAAAGGAGAGAAAACTGGAAAAATTCACAGATTTTTGGCAAAATTCAAATAAAAGTCGCATACTTGGCTTGAGAGGAGTTTATAAATGGTTCTAAGCATTATTCAAGAATAGGGACGACTTTTCAACTTCGAAATTTCACAAAATGTTCGTATTTTAGGGGGAAAGACGTGGGAGAGTATCAACAAATTCATGCATATGAACATGTGATATGGGTGCATATTCAAAATATTCGTTTTCTGGGCCGTAGAACTAGATTATGACAAATGAATCAGGGATAGAATCACAAATCTTCATTTAAGAAATCAAAATTTCGCGAATTACATATTTTTATGTCAGGGGTAGACACCAATATACGATTCATCGCAAAGATAGGTACATAAGAAAAAACAACTGTTGAGAACGCTTGCAAAACACGAATAAGCTGATTTTTAGCCAAAATCACACTTCAGAAAATATGCTTCTATCCATGATTCATGAAAACAGCAACCACTCCCTCACCTCCAACAAAAAAATATTGTCATAATCTACGTAGTTCTACAGCCCAGAAAACGAATATTTTAAATATGCACCCATATCACATGTTCATATGCATGAATTTGTTGATACTCCCCCACGTCTTTCCCCCTAAAATACGAACATTTTGTGAAATTTCGAAGTTGAAAAGTCGTCCTTATTCTTGAATAATGCTTAGAACCATTTATACACTCCTCTCAAGCCAAGTATGCGACTTTTATTTGAATTTTGCCAAAAATCTGTGAATTTTTCCAGTTTTCTCTCCTTTTAACCTAGTCTGCAAACCCTTCGGCAGCACTTAGGAGTCGACAGACCTATGTACATCGGATTCAGAGCAAAATATCCTGTAATCTGACACCTATATCAACCATAAATGTTTTCAGCCAAAAGTACATAAAAATTGTGAATTTTCGAGTTTTTGCTGTGCTTAAAAGCAGCAGCTGCGGGTTCGGCAGACTGGAAGTTTTCGAAATAGGGGTTCATACACCAACTGTTGGGAGAGGTCCAAGCTTTTTCAATAATTTCGGTCCATTTTCGGTGGATTTGGCTCCCCGACTATACGATACAGTTGCAGCAGCCTAAATGATCGATTGTAGCGGCGCGTGAAATGTTACCTCACAAAAATCATAGTTTTATAAGGTAAAAACGAGTTCTATGAAAAAAATCATAATGACCATTTCGATTGCAAATTTGATGAGGAATATTTTTTGTAATAACTACTCTGTCGAAAAACCCAACATTTTGTGAGATAATCGCAAAAAACGCCGCGGCGGTACATATTTCACGCCCGCACGCGCAACGCAAGCGTGATTTGGAGGTAGACTTTTTAGTATGTTGATGAGGACCCCTTTCACTACAGAATCCCGCAAAAAAATTTCTTATAGGAGTTAGTTGGAATAAAAAACACATCCCTCCCAGGCTATAACTTACCTACCTATGTACATTTTGGACGAATTTTGTTGTTTTTTTTTTCAAATTTATGACGAAAAATTAAGTGAGACGCAGCCAGGGATACCCGACCATATGTCGGAAATTTTTTTTTCGTTTTTTTGACTTTTTAAATAGTACAGACTTGTACCTTTCGAATAGCGCAAACCACATTAAAAAAGGTTGAGAAATGAATTTTCTATGATTTTTCAAAGTTTACCAAAAAATGATTTTCAAAAATCAAAGTTTTGAGAAAAACGCAAAACAAAATTTGGAACTGTTTTCAATGAATAAAAAAAAAAGTATGTTCTGTAAACGACTTTTCTCATTGGAAATGGTTTATTTACGTCCTCTTACATCACTTTAGGTCATTGACCCCTTCCAGAAGTTGCCGGCATCGAAAATCGAAACCATACCATATGTCGGGAATCATCTTTTTTCAAGAAATAATGACATTTTTGGTACAAAATTTGTTTTCTTAATAATCGTACACCACTGTAGTTCATTAAAACGAACCTGAAATTACGTGCATTGAGAAATGAAATCATAGTGCAAGTCAAACAGCTTTACAAACCAAACGGTGAAAATCATGCTTTGAAAATTAGTGTTCAACAAATATCCGGATAATCAAAATGAGAGTTTTCAACGAGAAAAAAATTGAATTTTCGATTTCGATAATCGATTTTTCAATTTCGATTTTTCGATTTCGATAATCAATTTTTCAATTTCGATTTTTCGATTTCGATAATCGATTTTTCAATTTCGATTTTTCGATTTGGTTAATCGACCTTTAAATTTTGTGAGGGTTCGTGAAAGAATTCGAGAACTCTCGGAAAAGTTCAACCGTTTTTGGGATGTTTTCGGAGCTGTTCGGCAATTTCCGTGTGATATCCGGATAATCCAAATAGTACTTATTTGGTATTTGGATATTCGGATATTTGTTGAACACTACTACGTTTCAATAATAATGAAAGTTGTAAATTTTAACATATTTTTATAAAATTCCGACATATGGTATGGTTTCAATTTCTCAGAGGCCTTCAGCAAAATTCGTTTTTTAACCAAGAAGATGACACTTTTGGGACCTGAACGTGTTCTCATATGAAAGTAGAGGGTTCATAGTATACAAATTGATAAAAAAAATTTTTTCCATATTTTTGGTCATTTCTTCTTAATTTACGTTTTTCTCGAAATTTACTTTTCCGACATATGGTCGGGTATCCCTGGCTGCGTCTCAAGTAAAGAAACATTTTATTGATATTTTAATTTTTTACCATTTTTATTACCGTTTAAATTCATGAATTTGCAGACAGTTTGTCTCTCCCTTCTTATACATTGCGGTGTTGTCAAACATGTAGGCTAATGTACCAAAATATTGTGAACTTTGCATTTTAAAAAGGGCACAACTCTTCGAGGAAAGCATATTGGAAGGTGGGTGAGCGCTCATTGGATAGATAAAACTTTAGAGAATACGATTCGCTTTCAGCAGATTTTCACTCTAGTTTTCTTTTAAACAGTGTTGCCAGAGTTGGAGATTTATCCTTAGATTTAGGAATTTTTAATGCCAAAGAAAAAATTTGAAGATTTTTTAAGGATTTTTGCAATTTAAAGATTTTTTAAAGGATTTTTTTTTAATTTAGTGAATTTTAGAAAAACTTATAAAATGACAAGAAAAATAAGCAGAAAATTCACATTTTCAGACCAAAATTTCAGTTTTTTCAAAACTTAATCAAAAATTTTCACCCTTGCTTCGCTCGGGCTATAGAGACTTTCATATTGTACAATTTTTTTCCCCATTTTGATCCAAAAAACGAAAAAATTGTATTATAGGTACCTGAATGAAAGTCAGTAACATTCATTCGCTGTACTGCTTGTTTTATTTAAAATCTGCTGAACCTATCACATTCGCGAGTAAAATAATATGGGTATTTTGAACTGTAAAAAGTACCCCTCGAAACATGATGAGTTGGAAAATGTAGGTTCGGTAATGGAAATACTTCTCGTAGGCGTTTCAATACATAAATTGACCTTGTCGAGAGACGTAAAGAATACAATATATAACCTTCATATGAGCATGAGAACGATGCCATGTTAAGAAAAACATACGGCGAGAATGAGGTAAAAGTAAAGTTATGTTTTTTTGGTTACTGATCATCTTGGCTCGGCTGCTGTATAAGAAAGCGAAAAAGTAAACGTCAAAAAATATCTAGCCAGAAAAAAAAATACCAATAAAACGCTACTCCATCAAAATTGAATGAAACGTTGTCAGACATTATACCGTATACAATATCATCGTATATAGGTACCAACGTTCTGCTTTTTATAAAAAGTGAAGAAAAAGAGGAGAAAGAAAAATGTATAGGTAGATACGTTACAGAATCAAAGAAGTAAATTAGTATTAAAACAACGCTGTTGAAGCACAAGCTCGTAAGATCAAAATTTGGGGCGAGAGAGTGAAAAGGAGGAAATACCCGAGTAATTACCGTACTGACGTCAAAACATACGTGGGTGCTTGGTATGATTCAAAACCTATTATGTGTTTTATCTCGTTTACCTACTGTGAAGTAAAAATTTCAAATCTGGAAAACTTAATTACCTACCTACGCCGTATCGAATTTATTATGAAATTTGAAGATTTTTTTTCGATGAACAAGAAACTCGTTTTAAGTTCATCTAAAGATGCGAATACCCTGAATCTAATTGTAATTAGATAGGTAGTTAAGAAATAGTGTGACAGAAGGTTTTAGAAATTGTATTTTGGTAATGTGACGAATTTTCAATTTGAGAAAAACATGTGAAATGGGTTTAGGTAGGTACTGATGGGATTCGTGTTGATGGAAAATGTGCACGTATACCTCTTTGAACTAAGTAATTATTTATCTTCTTATAGAAGAGTTTTTTAGTAGTTTTTCAGCTGGAAAAATATCGTTTTAATGGGATTTGAAAATGCTCTCAAATGAGAGAAAATTTTGTTCAGCTGACGGAAAGAAAAATAAGTAAAAATGAGCTTATAAAGGTGAACAGTTCACTACAGTTATCAAAAAATATCATTGGGAAATTTTTAGAAGAGATAATTTAGTTATTCAGCGAAGCGTCGGTGAAAAAAAGATGGGTGCGAAGTACAAGGTGGCAAACGTGGATGATAGTCATGATAATTCTAAAGTTCCTATGCATGCAGCCATAAGAAAATTTTAATGTGTGCTTTTTCTCTGCAAAAGTTGAGTACTGAAGTCACCATAAGTTTTGATTTTTGATTTTTGTTCTTAAAAATCAGACTCTTAGTTTTGATCATTGATTTTAAAAAATCATTTTTAAAATTTTGGTCCAATTTGCAATTCTAAATGTTGAAAATAATCTTGACAGGAATTACAAAATATCAACAGTTTCGATTTTTTATGCGTTTATTTTTAATATTTCGATTATTTTTTACAAACCTCAGTTTTGATTATAAAAAATTTCTATAAAATATTTTTCGATTGTACTTAGGTACTCAAAAATTATCAAAAATTTTAGCTTAAAATGGTAGGTAATTACCATTGCTATTTCTTATTTCCGATATTTGTGAATGCATCTGAAGTTGTATCAAATCTTGTTCAATTTTTTCGATTTTCAAATTTTTATGTCAAATTGCATAAAAGCGACCGTTACAAAAAAAAAATCAGGTAAGAGTCCAGAAGGCAACTTTTATAGGATCCCTGTTTCAAGCTTTAAATCTGGGTTTAGTCCAATGAATGATTATCGGTGACTTTTGGCATTCTTGACAAAACATTATCATTTTTCACTCGAAAGCGTTGTTACTAATGTACTGATCATTAAAATTTTTTTGGAAAAATGAATGGGATGTTTCATGTTTTTCTTTCTGGTTAAAAATTAGTAGGGGTCTGTTTTATTTATAATGTGTAGATGGGTTGGTACTACCTAAAATACCCTCCAAGTGGCCCGAACAATTTCAGATTTGAAACATTTTTTTGTTTCCTCAAAATTTTATTTCAGAATAACGCCGAAGTGAATCCTTCTCAAACTTTTTTAACACCACAAGCGAATTACATCTGCTCAGAGCTAACGGAATCCATCATTTTTTTGGAGGGATTTTTTAGACACAACCTGGTTTTCTTATCACAGGTTCATATTATAATTTTGGGGTTAAAAATATACCTACCTAAATTTATGTTCTTAATTTTTCAAATTTTGATTTTTGGACTTTTAAAATATCAATTTTTTGTTTCAATTTTTCATATATGTACCTATAATCTTGTTAGTTTGATTTTTTGAATTCTTAGTTATCAGCTTTGAATTTAAATTTTTTCTTCTGAAAGTCAGAATATCGATCTTCAAATGTCAGTTTAGTTCTTTTTAATTTATAATGCATACTATATCGTTTTGGTTGTCTAAATATCAGTCAAGTAAAGATTTTTAATTTTTAAAATTTTTGTTTTTTACAATTTTTTTGTTCCCCAAATGTCAATTTAGATTTTTAATTTTAGTTTCTGGTTTGAATTTAAATTTTTCAGATTGAATTTTCGATCTTTGATTTCTTTAGGGATAAATATTTACAATATTTTAACTTTTCAGATATTTATGTAGGTTTCAAATTTTCTCTCCTATTTATGAAAAATTAATCAGCCAAAAATATTCTCGGAAAAAATTTTCATAGATAATAAAACAAATTTATCAAATATCCAATTTATTTTTAGAATTTTGCCTTCAATATTTTTAATTTTTGGCCTTTTTATGATACCTAATTTCGAACAATCTTTCATCGAACAAGAAATAATGAAAATTCTGATGGACAACCTATGTACATATGCAAAGTTGAAAGGGAAAAGTTCATACTGCTTAAAAACGGAAATGCCTACTTACACGTTTTTGGCTTGTGCAAACACGACGTACTTAAACATTTTTTATTGGAGTTTATTTTTTAACAAGGAGTTTAAATGCTGTCAAAATCGTGAAAATAATCTGAGGATTTTGTTTTATGATAAAAAACAAATCAAAGTAAGGGAGTGCTGCTGTATCACTGATTAAGTACATTATTGCCTGCATTGATTTTTTTCTCCGCAACTCGTTGATAAAACTTTGTTTACAAAATATCGGTTTTAAAATCATTACCGTATTCCAATTTGTATCCAGATCGGGTTTGTAAAACTTTCTCTGAAAGAGAAGGGAGCAAAAAATGAGAACCGTTTAGTTTAGCAAAGTAACCTCATAAAATACGCTGTAAAGCTAAATTAATTTTCCAAAATGACTTCTCAAGTCAACTTCTTAAATATAGTTTTATATTAATACGTATAAATTCGTTACATTTTATTTTTGTTTTCTCCCTCTGCCTCTCTCCCTGTTACAGTATATACGGGGAGAAAAATTAACTAGATTTTTTTCGCCAGCTAAATCGCTTTTTAAAATTTATTTCATTTCCATTCAAAAGTTTGCCACTTTAAATAGCGATTGTTTAGCGAACGCAATAAATGAGGTAAATTTTTTTAAACGTTTGAAAAATAATGAAAAAACTATCTTAAGAAAGTATTTTCCATTTTTTTCTTTCACTTTTCTTCAAGATATGAGCTATTATGACGTTACACTAAAGAGAAAGTAAAATAGGAAGAAAAACTTGAGAGAGAAAATCTCGCTTCAACTTTTTCACTCTTTTTACGAGGGCGAAAGTTTGCTCGAGAAACAAAAACCGTAATATGGGATTTTTTTATATATCTCGAGCCGTTTATTCAAAAATAAAGTTATCAAATTTTCAAAAAAAATGAATAAATTGAAAACGAGGTTAACGCGGAATTGTTTAAGAGCATCGAGGGTATAGAATTGTTTCAGATGAGAATGTTTAGATATACCTTGGATATGTGAAGGAGTTGAACATTAAATTTTTATGTTATGGTTTGCTTGCTTCCAGGTTACCTTTCGTATTCACCGAAGAATCCGGCAAATGTTCCAAACACGCTGAATTCAGGAATGTCTCTGATACCATATTTTGATCCATCGATGCCCACGAATGTTACAGCTTTGGTTGGCAAATCGGCATATTTGAGTTGTAAAGTTCGAAATTTGGGTAACAAAACGGTAAGTTTTTTGGAAATATTTTTAGTAAAATTGATATTTTTGAATTTTTCGTACGAGTAAGATGAGAGGAAGGTGGAAAGAATTTTGGAAAAGTTTCTTTGAAGTGAAACCCGTGGATGATGAATTTCGAAATAATTTAATGGTATCCCTTTTTCATTAGTTTATTCTTACATATTTTATGGCTGAGAATATTTTTACCCCGCTTTGAGCCGAGTTCTTCGTCAAATAATACGTATCAATGAAAACATTTGTAACTTTTGTATACACGAGGGAACGTTGGTTCGTGATTGAATTTATAGTAATTTTTCTCCGGCTGTTTCACAATTCATCGGCCAAATTGTTAGTTTACTTTGGAAATGAATTTCATGCGACGAAGATATTTTCGTTCGGCAACGATGAGAGGAAGAAAGCGCCCACGCGAATGAAATATGATACTTTTCATTTATTTAATCCGTTTATAATTTAGTTACGATAAGGAAAATATTCCATCTCTTTCTACGTAAGATATATCGAAACGAATTCGCCCTTAAGCGAAAGAAATTCCCGAATTTCGGTCGACGATGAAAATTCGACTTTATTTAAATAGGTTTAAAAATTACCATTTTGTACATAGGTATACCTACCTTCCTTCATATTAAGAAGGCTTATAGACATAGATATAGGTATGTTATCTATAGGTGTAATATTAATGATAAATTTTACCGCAAAGAGGTTACTGGGGGTAGGAGTAGGGAGTAGAATAACGAATGCAAAAGGTTTTGTTACAATCGTTCAAAAAAAAACAACTGCGATGAAAAACAATACCTGCTTTGATAAAAGGTAAAAAGGTTGAAACAGAAAATCCGACCCGGTAACTAAGCAACCTAAAGGAAATAATTTTTCGGCTTACGTATTTTGCAGTCGTACACAAAGTACCCGAGAGTTTGGGTAATTCAAACAATTATTGAAATGGTTCCAATAACCGTTATCGGCGCGAACAAAACGTTTCAATAATCGTTATCGCTATCGTCGTCCGTAATTCACACCGAGGAGGTATTTTAAACGAGAATAATCGCTTTTGTCGACTTAATAAACCGGTTAAATGTAACGAATTAACCGTTCTATTTAATTATGGTTATGGTACGGAATTCGTTTTCGTTTTCTGTTTGTGTGCTGCCCCTTGAATTGATACGAGTGGCCAAGAGAAACAGAAATGAAGTTTCAACTATCTTGCAGAATATTTGTATTTGTTTCTATTGACTTCAATTTTGTGTTGTAATTGGGAGAAGTTGTGCGCTCCTGTCATTATTTTACTGCGAACATGTTGTTTTCAAGGTCATTATCCCTAAAACTAGTTATATGCAGTATCCCTTCAGTTCATAGCTCATTACAGTTTGCTAGACATTAGGAAGATCGAAAAAACATCTTGGATCTTGACGAAACTTTGGGTTAGTTGAGTGGGAGGACTTCCCAAAAAAATCCCCCCCCCCGTTCAATCATAGATAGGGCTAGAGTGGGTATCTCAAAATGGAGTCCTTGTCGAAAAAAAAACTGGTTTTGGCATTTGTGTGTATTGCCTCTCATTGGAAACTTAGCCAATCTCTTAAAAAACTGTGATTTGAGTTTCTGATTTTGAAATTGGAAACCACTTTTTGCCCCTCTAAAAAAGGGTTGAAAAATTTCAGATCACGAATTCGACGATTTTTGAGTATTTAAAAAACGGGCCAAAATTTTTTGAGTCGCCTAGAATAATTCTTGATTAAAATTTATGATCATCCAGAAGAAAAAATTAACACACTGAAGCGATGAGAATTATTCCCCCCCCTGCTCCACACCAAAAGGTGAACAGGGTTTTTGACTTCAGAGCTTGGTTGTGCACTGTGACCAGGTTCTCGCGCTTGCACAGTCGAGTATCTACTTTAGGAGGTAGGCGAGAAAGAGAGTTTTGGTAAGTAGGTCTTTGGCTTGCAACTCGTTGGAGGTGCACTACTTACAACTAAAATCTTCTAGAAAGTTCTACTCATACCTGGTTTGAGAGTAGAGCTTGGTCAGTGAAATCTCTCAATCCATCACAGATCAACTTACACACCCCTGCATCTCTCGCCTAACAATATGGCTTCACCCAGTGACGTACCGATAGGGGGGGAGCTTCCCCCCTGAGGAAATTTTTTACTTGTGAGTTGGGAAAATTGAACATTTCAACACATCAGTTGGGAAAATTGGACAGTTGGGATTAATTTTTTTGATGAAAAATAATAAATAAAATAGTTATTTCAAAAGTTGGAAATCAACAAAATTTTCACTTGTTCCAACTCAAAATTGGTAATTTTCCCAACTCGAAAATGGTAAATTTCCCAACTCAAAATTGGTAATTTTCCCAATTCAAAATTGGTAATTTTCACAACTCAAAATTGGTTATTTTTCCAACTCAAAATTGGTCGTTCTCCCAAGTGATGAGTAAAAATGGCAGTTGGGACGATTAGTATTTATTTTTTTAATGAAAAATGAATAAATAAAATGGTTACCTATTTTAACAGTCGGAAATCAACAAAATTTTTACTTTCAACCTTTTCCAACTGAAAATTGATCATTTTCCCAGCGAAGAATTATTAAACTGTTGTAATAAATGCTTTTTTGGAAAAAAAATTATTAATTACCTTGCAATTTAAAAATTTTCACTCGTCAACCAAAAAAATTTTATAGTTGTACTTAAGTTACTTGTAATTTAAAAGAGATTTTTTCGCACTTTTCTTCAAAATTATTCCAATTAATTTCATTGTTCTTATTCTCCTTAAAACTTATTTTTGATAATTGAAAATCCAATTTTTCAAAAGCTTCGGCCTCGCTACGCTCGGCCATGATATATATTTCTGCTTTAATCATTTCAAAGTAGAAACAGTAGATTTTTCATTAAAGTTTATTTTTCCAAAACATTATTTTATTGCACATTCAATTTGAGATTTTCTAAAATTTTCGCCAAAGCTTCGCTCGGGCCAAATCCATCTCCCTATTCTTTACATTGAAATTACAAAATTTATTGATGTAAAATTATAATTTTTCTTCGAAACTCCACCCTTTCTTCGCTCAAGGCAAATAAACTATTTCGTATGTTTTTTCAACTACAATGACATTGCTTGTAGGTTTAAAAAAAAATTATTTGGAGCACCTAACCAATGAAAAATTTATTCAGATTTCTTATCTCAAAAAGGGTCTTATAGTAATGGGTTGTAAAAACTTCAAAAGTTCGCAAAAATGATGAAAACGAGTAAAAAAAATCAAAAAACCTCGCGACTTTGGAAAAAATCAGTACCTACATGTAAATTTTAAGAAATCAGTCGGGAAAGTTTGAAAAAAATTGGATTGGTTCGCAAATTTGGATTTTACACCCCCCCCCCCCCGGATTCTGATATTGGCTATATGTAGTTGGGAATTTTGAGAATTTGAGTTGGGATTTTCACCTTTTCTTCCCCCCCTCCCCTGGAAAATGCCTTCGGTACGTCACTGGCTTCACCTTTGTTGAGCAAGCAATTTGTTAGTTCGTACTTCACATGTTGTTGTGCAAACATCTACTTTGCGATTTATTCGTAATTAGCCTAGATTTGATATTTGGTAATTTCAATACCCAGGTTTTAATTATTCTCAGATTACTTTTGAGTACACAATGAACCAATGAATTCATTTGTGCTGGGTGGAGATATTGGAAGATAAGAGAATATTGTGTGGGTTTGATTCCCTAAACCGAAACCTCAGAAAAGTACAATATCAGCATACCTTGTGTGCCAGGCCTAGGCTAATCTGATAGGATATTCACTCTTCACCTATTCAATTGCCATCTCATCCCTCCAGTTCCCAAATGGGACTAAACTCATCTCACCAGTTCAGCTCTCTTTCCAACTGGGGAAAAATTTTAGATCATGGATATTTTCAATACCTATTCACTTTATGGATGAGGCAATGTTTCTAATTTTCTTGTAAAGAGACAAAATTTCATAACTTTTTTTAAAAATGTTAATGTACTTAAATTTTTCCCCAAATTATTCCTTGTTTTTCTAACATTTCAAAGCATCTACTTTTTTTTCTTTTTTAAACATCCCTATTGACAATTTCAAATATAAAAATGCTAAAAGCATGCTAGCACGTCATGCTAGCATCGCCTTGCATGATTTTGGACCCCTTGGTGCTAGCATTATGCTAAAGGATAGTGCTAGCATCATACAAGCATGATGCTAGCACTGTAAGCATTATGCTAGCACTGCCCTTTGGCATAATGCTAGCACCAAGGGGTTCAAAATCATGCAAGGTGATGCTAGCATGACGTGCTAGCATACTTTCATCCTGGCATGATGCTAGCACAGAACCTAGCACGATGCTAGCACTATTCTTTAGCATAATGCTAGCACCCAGGGGTCCAAAATCATGCAAGGCGATGCTAGCATGACGTGCTAGCATACTTTCATCCTGGCATGATGCTAGCACAGAACCTAGCACGATGCTAGCACTATTCTTTAGCATAATGCTAGCACCCAGGGGTCCAAAATCATGCAAGGCGATGCTAGCATGACGTGCTAGCATGCTCTCGTCCTGGCATGATGCTAGCACAGAACCTAGCACGATGCTAGCACCATTCTTTAGCATAATGCTAGCACCCAGGGGTCCAAAATCATGCAAGCCGATGCTAGCATGACGTGCTAGCATGCTTTTATCCTGGCATGATGCTAGCACAGAACCTAGCATGATGCTAGCACCATACTTGGCGTTGTGCCACTGGCATGATGTAGCATGGTGCCACCTAGCATGATGCTAGCATTTTACTTGGTAGCATGATGCTGGCATGATGTAGCATGGTGCCACCTAGCATGATGCTAGCATTATACTTGGTATCATGATGCTAGCACAATGGAAGAGCTAGCATTTAGCTGGCATGGTGTGCTAGGATTATGCTAGCACTAATTTCACTATGGTCTATCAATATATGCTTAAGTACTTACCTTTACCTTTTCTGTTGATCTTGGTTTAGAGGAGCACGCCACCATGTCAGGTGGAATATTAGATATTAAAAGTAATACTTAAATTTCATGCTGGAAATTTTTTTTCTTCAATTTTGATCGAATTGGGGAAATTTTTTGGTTTTTGGTTATACTACAGTATAATAAAATTTTAGGGCACATTTAGCGAATTTATAACTCACCCCTTGGGGGCTAAAACCTCAAAATTCACAATTTAAGAAGAAAATGGAATTGAAAATTTCATGCTGGAAATTTTTTGACATGGATATGTCTTTAGGCCTGGGGGGTAAAATTTTGAAATTGTTACGCTAGAAAATTCTTACGCTAGAAAATTCTTACGCTAGAAAATTCTTACGCTAGAAAATTCTTACGCTAGAAAATTCTTACGGTTGAAAATGGTTACGCTTGAAAATTCTTACGGTTACGGTGGATCAAGACATTATGACATTATGTTAGACTTAAAAAAACTTATAAATAAAATTAAATATTAAATTTGAACATAATAATTTGCTGATATTATGTTAGACTTGGACGGGTTACGGGTTATGTGTAATGATCACAGTGGATCAAGACATAATGACATTATGTTGTTATGGTGGATCAAGACATTATGACATTATGTTAGACTTAAAAAAACATAAATAAAATTAAATATTATATTTGAACATAATAATTTGCTGATATCATGTTAGACTATGTAATGCTGGAGGTGTAACGTAACGTAACGTAATGTAACATAATGTTTTTAGGTCCAGACATAATGACATTATGTTAGACTTGAAAAACTTGGAAAAAATCTATTTCAGATGAGGAAATGATGATATGTTATATTAAGTAGTTCGCGTAACATTTTTGTGTAACATTTTCGAATCGAGACGGTCAAAAAGTGGGTCAAAAAGTCAGTCAAAATGTCGGTCAAAAAGTCGGTTGAAAAGAAAGTTGGAAATCATAAAGATGGTTGGAAAGCTGTCGAAAAGTTGATTGAAAAGTTGTGTTGAAAAGATAGTTGGAAATCAGAAAGATAGTTGGAAATTTGTCGACAGGTTGGTTGAAAAGTCGTTCGAAAGGTCAGTCAAAAAGTCTGTCAAAAAGTTGATCAAAAAGGCAATCTGAAAGTCGGTCAAAAAATCAGAAAGATATTTGGAAATGTGATCAGAAATTCGATCGGAAATTCGATCGGAAATTCGGTCGGAAATGCAATTGGAAATTCAAATGGAAATTTGATCAGAAATTCAATTTGATCGTAAATTCGATTCGATCGGAAATTCGATTCTTCGATTCGATCGGAAATTCGATTCGATCGGAAATAGACTGATTATTAGACTGAAAGTTAGATGGAGCGTTATATGTAGTTTTAGACAGTTACATTTTTAGATTATGACATAATGACATTATGTTAGACGGAACATTAGATGGAAAGTTAGATGGAGCATTATATGGAGCGTTAGACAGTAACATTTTTAAATTAAGACATAATGACATTATGTTAGACTCAAAGAAGTTAGATGGAGCGTTAGATGGAATGTTAGGTGAAAAGTTAGACAGAATGTCAGATAGAAAGTTGGGAAAGATTGCCGGAAAATGATTGTCTGAGAGATAGTAGTTGGGAAGATATGTGATAGTTTGGTAGAGGCACAGCACTAGAAGCTGAGTATATGGTGCATCCCTCTCCTTGATGGTAATCAAAAGTGTCTTTAGACCTGTGTAATAGCGGTAACACAGTAACTAAATGAAGCTGCCATACCTTAAGGGCATTGAAAGAAGTACATCCCATGTTGAATATAAGTTGATGAAAATCCTGAAGAATTATATTAAATTTGAGAGTATGGTATATCTTACTGACATATCCATGTTCTAAGATTTTTGCTTTAAAGCAAAAAACGCGTTCATTTTTTTCTTCAATTTTGATCGAATTGGGAATTTTTTTTGGTTTTTGGCTATACTACAGTATAATAAAATTTTAGGGCACATTCAGCGAATTTATAACTCACCCCTTGGGGGCTAAAACCTCAAAATTCACAATTTAATGAACTAGCATATTTCTAGCATAATGCTAGCATATTGATACTTGGAAAAATTTTTTGCATATAGTTCGTAAAAATTATTGAACTAGCATATTTCTAGCATAATGCTAGCATATTGATACTTGGAAAAATTTTAGTGTATTGACAATAGTTTTCTTTTAGTGATGAATGGTTGGGGTGGAGAAGGGATGATAGCACATTGATATTTAGAAAAATTGAGGTACATAGCATGAACTAGCATATTTCTAGCATAATGCTAGCATATTGATACTTGGAAAAATTTTAGTGTATAGCATAAGCATAATGCTAGCATTTTCCAAGCACATTTTTCAACTCAAGCATTTGATTCGCATACAGTTCGTTAACATTATTGAACTAGCATATTTCTAGCATAATGCTAGCATATTGTAAGCATTGTTCTTTAATCTTACATTTGATTTGCAAGCAATGCGCTAGCGTCATTAAACTAGCATATTTCAAGCATGATGCTAGCATATTGATTACTAGCATTTTGCTAGCACATTTCTCAACTCAAGCATTTGATTCGCATACAGTTTGTAAACATTATTGAACTAGCATATTTCTAGCATAAAGCTAGCATATTGATACTTGGAAAAATTTTAGTGTATAGCATAAGCATAATGCTAGCATTTTGCAAATACAGTTCGTAAACATTATTGAACTAGCATATTTCTAGCATATTGATACTTGGAAAAATTTTAGTGTATAGCATAACCTTCAGCATCCTCTCTAGGAATGTGCAAGCATCTTCAAAATGGCATAATGCTAGCATTTTGTAAGCACTGTTCTTTAATCTTACATTTGATTTTAACATTTTCCAAGCACTACTTCCACTTGACAATTTTTGCAACACATTCATAGCATTTGATTTGCATATAGTGTGCTAGAACAATTATTTTAGCATATTTCCAGGATCATGCTAGCATACTGACATTGAAAAGTTTTCATTGTATAGAATAACCCTAGCATGCCTGCATGGAATACTTAAAGAAAATTATAAGTATCAATTTGCTAGCATTTTAATGGTGCTAGCAAACTGTATGCAAATCAAATGATAGGATTAAAAAACAATGCTGACAAAATTCTGGCATTAAACAATTAGAGTGGTGCCAGCACATTCCTTGTGAGAATGCTGGGTTTATGCTATAGGTTCAATATTTTTCAAGTATCATTATACCAGGCTAGTTTATTTGTGCTAGTGCACTATATGTGGATGAAATTATGCGATTGTAGATTGTACTGCAAAAATTGTCAAGTGAGATGCTAGTACATTCCTTGCCCGGATGCTAGGATTATCCTACACACTAAAACTTTTTCAAGTATCAATATGCTAGCATTATTTTTAAAATATGCTAGCTTAACAGTGCTAGCACACCGCAGGCAAATCAAATGAAAGGTAAAGAACAATGCCTACAAAATGCTAGCGCATTCCTTGAGAGGATGCTGAGGTTATGCTACACACTAAAATTTTTCCAAATAGCAGTGTGCTAGCATTATACTATAGGTAAATATGCTATATCAATAGTGAATTAGTGATAGCACACTGTATGCGAATCAAATGCTGGGGTTAAAAAAAACTGTGCTTATAAAATGCTAGAACTATGCTATAAATACCTACGCTAGTTTAGCAGTGTTAGCACAGTGTAGGCGAATCAAATGTATGATTAAAATATAAAATGCTAGCATTATGCTATAAATATGCTAGTTCAGTAGTGTTAGCACACTGTATGCGAATCAAATGAAGGGTTAAAAAACTGTGCCTATAAAATGTTAGCTTTATGCTATCTCGAATATGCTAACATATTCATTGAAATGATGCCGATGTTATGCTACACACTAAAATTTTTCCAAGTAACTGTATGCGAATCAAATGCTAGGGTTAAAAAACTGTTTAACTGTGCTTACAAAATGCTAGCATTACATTATCACGAAGATGCTAGCTTATTCATTGAAATGATGCTGAGCGTTATGCTAACTAACTAAAATTATTCCAAGTAGGAGTATGCTAGCATTATGCTATAAATATGCTAGTCAAGAGTGCTAACACACTATATGCTGATCAAATGTAAGATTAAAGAACAATTCTTACAAAATGCTAGCATTATGCTATCACGAGGAGTATGCTAGCATTATGCTATAAATATGCTAGTTCAATAGTGCTAGCACACTGTATGCGAATCAAATGCTAGGGTTAAAGAACAATTCTCACAAAATGCTAGCATTATGCTATCACGAAGATGCTAGCATATTCATTGAAATGATGCTAAGGTTATGCTAAGCACTAAAAATTTTCCAAGTAGTAGTATGCTAGCATTATGCTATAAATATGCTAGTTCAATAGTGCTAGCACACTGTATGCGAATCAAATGCTAGGGTTAAAAAACGGTGCTTACAAAATGCTAGCATTATGCTATCATGAAGATGCCAGCATATTCATTGAAATGATGCTGAGGTTATGCTAAGCACTAAAAATTTTCCAAGTTGTAGTATGCTAGCATTATGCTATAAATATGCTAGTTCAATAGTGCTAGCACACTGTTTGCGAATCAAATGCTAGGGTTAAAGAACAATTCTCACAAAATGCTAGCATTATGCTATCACGAAGATGCTAGCATATTCATTGAAATGATGCTGAGGTTATGCTAAGCACTAAAAATTTTCCAAGTAGTAGTATGCTAGCATTATGCTATAAATATGCTAGTTCAATAGTGCTAGCACACTGTATGCGAATCAAAGGCTAGGGTTAAAAACCTGTGCTTACAAAATGCTAGCATTATGCTATCATGAAGATGCTAGCACATTCATTGAAATGATGCTAAGGTTATGCTAAGCACTAAAAATTTTCCAAGTAGCAGTATGCTAGCATTATGCTATAAATATGCTA
This sequence comes from Pseudococcus viburni, assembly GCA_033439095.1. Taxonomy (NCBI): domain Eukaryota; kingdom Metazoa; phylum Arthropoda; class Insecta; order Hemiptera; family Pseudococcidae; genus Pseudococcus; species Pseudococcus viburni. The sequence continues at coordinate 104,736 of JAVBJF010000106.1, read as the reverse complement.
GTTCAATAGTGCTAGCACACTGTATGCGAATCAAATGCTAGGGTTAAAAAACCGTGTTTATAAAATGCTAGCATTATGCTATTACTGAGGTGCTAGCACATTGCCTGCTACTATAATGCTAGGTTTGTACTACTCAAAATTTATCTAAGTAAAGTCATGCTAGCATCATGCGAGCATAATGCTTTATTTATTCTCCTCTGGGTGCTACTGATGACAATATGCTCGAGAGATGCTAGTATAATGCTACCATGCTAATTATATGCCAACATATGCTAGCATAATGCTAAAAAATTGTCAATAGGGATGGGTATGTCTTTTGGATGGATGGGGGGGGGGGGGGTTAAAAATTGAAAAGTGTTTCCACGTATTCAAATATTGAATCAAGATCTGAAATGCAACTTTCTTGAAAAAAGACGATTTTCTGTGTAAAAAAAAAATCGTCATCTAGGAAGTAGGTAACGTATTAGTGATGGGAACTCTTGAAAATTACATTTCGTTTTCTGTCAATAGCGATGCGTTTTTTACGAGAAGGCTCTGTTTTTAAGCTATAAATATGCGATCAAAAATGGGGTGTGAATTTAAAAAACGATTGTTTATGAATTTTGAACAACCCTGATACCCAGCTTGACCGGTTCAGCTGAAATGTTTACCATGAAACCCCTCAACTTAAATGAAACAAAATAAAAATTAAGTATTTATAATTTTTTCACTTGAAATAATATAAAAATAATAAAATTTATTTATAACAATTTATTTAAATAAATTTATTCATTAACAATCTTAATCTATCTCAGCTCCTCTTTGAAAATTTCAGCTCAATCGGCCGAGAGGTTTTTGAGAAATTTAATTTTAAAACGCGTGCAAAGAATTTGTGATGAACAATAATTTGTAAACAATTTTTTTCCATCTTATGAAAATCGAGTTTTTTGTATTATATTTAAATGTTATTATCGAGGAGGCGAAGGTAGGGTGTTTTTTAAATGAATTTTAAGGGTTTATCAGGGTACTCAAATCTACAAAAAAAAAAACAGTTTTCATTTTTTTGACGGGCGGTCCCGTTTCTCCTGGACGGTAACTTAGCTACACTTCTTTTCTTTTTTTTTAAATGTAGAGAGAAATCACGGCAGTGCTGTCAACTGCATTTTGATTTACGTAATTTTCTTAAAATTTAGGTTGTTCATTCAATAATTCGAAAACAGAGCCAAAAAAATTTAAGCCGTTGGAATAAAATTCAATTGATTTTTTGGACATTTTTGTGGCTAAGCTATCAACTGAAATTTCATAAAAATTGTGTGAACCAAAATGAAATTGGCAGCACTGCCATCAAAAATTGGTACCGGTGACAAAAAAAAATCAACGCGAATTTGAGATGCTTGAAGAGCGAATTGGGTTTGGTGAAAATCAGAAATTCGTCGAATTAGCGATCTTCAACTTTTCAGCCCCTTTGTAAAGGCAAAAAGTGCCTTATCCAATTTTGAGGTCGCTATTCAAGGAGGCAGAAACTGGAACCGTTCCTTGGGGAGGGGGGAGGAATATGATACGTTTTTAGAACTTTTCCACTCAAAGAAAACTACTTCACGAATTTTCGTCAAAATTCAGAACATGTTTTTTTTCGATTCACTTTACTGGAAATGTTCATTTTCGTTCATACGCTAGTACGTATTTCTGATTCAAGGTCACGGCTCGCTCTATGCGCTTTCAAGTCTCCTGCTCATGTCCTCGCGAACATTTAATGGCGCAAGGTTATTTTCAACTTAGCTGAAATTCCTGAAAAATTTTTGATATGAGCTCAATTATTTTAGAAAACAGAATTACTGTTTATAGGGAATCGAATCTATAGTTCGCCTACCTATACGTAAAAGTGCCTATATTAAAAAAAAAAAGTCCTGTTAATAAAGCAGAAAGAGGAGGAGGAAAGAAATAAAATTAAGTGCCTACGTTTCTTTCGTACTGCTGTTATTTGTTAAGTTCAAGTTTAAACTAAATGAAAGCGAAAAAAAAATAGAATGATGAAAAGCGAATCATACAAGGATTTGGAAACTTTATACAATAATTTAATTACACTCGAAAAAGTATTCTCCAAGCGCTGGAGAATAAGTAGTATAGTGGCATCGCGAGGCGAAAAAGTTTTCTCATTGTTTTCCAAAAACACGTGTATCATTGCCATCGAGATATAAAGTTTTCCAGATTTTTTTCTATACTTTTTGATAGATGTTTCGTATACTATAGCGAACGAATGATTGTGCAAAAAATATAAACTTAAACTAAATGGACGCGACGTTAGAGCTGTAAAAATGTATTATAAAACCGTCCGAACACATCGACGGATATTTTTCGTATAGAATTTTGCAATTACGATTAATTAGTTTGGAAATGGGATTGGATTTTTTCCATATTGTTTTATAATTTTTTTTATTCGCTTTTGCAGCTTCGAAGTGACGCGCGATTTTTCATTTCTTTTAACGTTTGTTTTGAAGTTATTGCGTTTGAAATTGGAATCTTTTTTTTGTGATCGGATTCTCTTCCACTGCGTTGTAATGACGAGTCTGAAAATATTTGTTTTGTGCTATATTTTTTTTGTTCATTTTGGTGCTTTTTTTAATGTTTATTTGGCGCGGACAGTCGTAATATAAATGTTCGTAAAAGTCGTTTGTTTGGATTCGATATATTTTCAATGAGGGGAAACAATTACTTTTATGGTACGGTATTTAAAATTGTACCGAGTAATTGATAAAATATGTTTGGAAAGAGAAAATAGGGAAATAAATTGGATGGAAATGTTGACAGTTATTTATCAAAGTGTTGGAGAAAAGTGCTGGATAATTAATTACGCAAATAATCAATTAGGGTACAAATTTGAAATCGAGCTGTTCAATTTGTTGAGTTTTTAAAAAGTGTGAGGAATGAAAATTGATACCTCATGATATCAAAATTTTTGACTGCAAATCTTGAAAATTTCTTCAGTGATTGACTTTTCTTTACCAACAATCCCTTGAGTTTGTTTTTTGAAAAAAAAAGAAATTTTCAAGGTTGACCTGTCCTACATCTTTTTGAAAAATGATCAAATTTAGCTATCTGGCAAAATTTCAAGTCCTAATACGAGAACAAATTTCAAATTTTGAACTTGAACATTGCATATTTTCAACTCGAAATTTGTATTATTCTGCCTACTGTTGTCACTAACGGGTACCTTGGTTTCCCCGTCCCAAAAAAATATTTCTTCATCTGGAAATCTCGGCTTCCATGACTTTTCCCATTTATTCAACTATTCTTTTCTACGATTTTCTTCTGGGCTATTGACTCAAAACATCGACTGGAACTTCCGCCAGCACTCAAGTTCTTTCAAGAATCCCTCATGGGGCGTAAGCGTTCTTACTGAAAACGTTAAGAATCAGTTTTTTTCTGTTTTTCAAAGGTTATTAGGTACCACAAATTAAATAAATCTAGTGAAATAGCTTAAATAGTACAGTTTTTTAATTTTGATTTTTGACTCGATGTATAGAAAAGATATCTAGAAAAAATTCCCAACTTATTGAAATTGCTCAGAAATTTTGAAAATTGGTAAACAAAAAATATCTGATATTTAAACAAAAATTCGCCCGTTGAAAAAATTAAAAATGATATAATTATCTATAATTACGAAAACATATCCACGAATCAAAAAAAAATTGCTTTAAATATTTCTAACCTTACATAAGGGAAAATTGTATATTGGGTGCACCACTTGTCAAATCGCTGACTCTATCACTTTGAAAGGCAGCTTCATCTTCAATATGATTACAACATATTCGAGACGAAAACACGTCGGAATATGTAACCGATCAACGCTTTGATGAGACAACTTATTCGACACCATTTCTCACCAGTAATAATTACTTCAATAATTACTGAAATGTAACACGTATCGGAATCGACAGGGGCAAATCTTGAGCGAAAATCTTGAGGGTGAAAATTTAAAAAATACCATATTTTTATGGAAATAGAAATTTTCCGACTTATTTTCTTAAAAAGAGAAATTTCTTCATTTTTTTAAAACCAATTTTGATGATTTTCAGAAAGAAAATAATGTATATAGGTAATACTTACGTATGTACATACTTTTTTTGTTTTTTAAAAAAAAAAAATTTAAATTTATCGAGTTTTTTCGTGGTTTGAAAATTTCAAAAAATTCGCCAAAAAAAAACCATTAAAAGGCTCTGATGTGGTAATAGGGTAATTTAGCTTTTGGTGAGACTTCGTCAAAATTTTTATGCCATTCGATTTGTTTTTGTAGAAGATGGTAATGGAGCGCATGAGCAATCTCTCATTTCAGGGGAGGGGGACTAGGGCCTCAAAATACATGATTCCCAGCTAAAAATTCTGTCTCCGCGAGTTTTCAACCCGATTTTTTCAAACGTTGCACGTATAGGTAGATATATGTATTAGAGAGGAGTATCCTGAAATTTCCGACCACTATAATGATTTTGAATTTCACCTCGAAAATTTCAAATCACCCTGGGGGCACAATTTTGACGTGGACAGAAAAAAAATATTTTTTTTAATTTCTTAATGTATTTCACACCTCTCAGATTTTTTTCAACATTTTTCTACGTGTGGAAGTTAGTCAAATATTCCAAAAAAAAAAACGATGTATACCTATAATTTTTGTTCCTTAAAATTATTATTTTTTATAAATTTTTTATAGTTTCCCGCTGAAAATATAATTTCCACTCTTCTTGTCCCATTTCAACCTTTATTTGTTCATTTCCTATGACTAAGAGCTCTCTCATTTATAAATCAGTGAAAATGATCGAAATTCACTGAGAAACAGTCAGAATTGCAGCACAAGAGGAAATCAGTGAAAAAATTTTCAATGAAAACGAGTCATTGAGAAAAAACACTGGAAAATCAGTGAAAATTTACTGAAAAGTCAGTAAAATCCATGAAAGTAGCAGAAATGTTAGTGAAAATCTTTGAAAAATCACCGAAAATTCGCTGGAAATCAGTGAATTTTGCTACTTTTTCCTGTGCTGCAATTCTGACTATTTATCAGTGACTTTTCACTGATTCAGAATGAGGGAGTATAATGTTTTGAACGAATTTACTGAATAACCCATTGAAATAGTTATTTAAAGACTCTCTCATTCCGAATCAGTGAAAAGTCACTGATAAACAGTCAGAATTGCAGCACAGGAAAAATCAGTGGAATTCACTGATTTTTCAAAGAATTTTACAGTTTTCTCAGTGAATATCATAAATATCACTGAGTTTTCAGTGAATTTTCACTGATTTCCGGTGATTTTCTTTCACTTGACTTCCTTTCAGTGAAAAAATTTTCACTGCTTTATTACTGTGCTGCAATTCTAACTGTTTTTCAGTGATTTTTGATAAATTTCACTGGTTCAGAAATGAGAGAGTAGTGATTTCTTAGTATGATTTTAAAAAAAAACAATAATTTTAAGGAACAAAAATGATGAATCACACCGGTTTTTTGAATATTTGACCAACTCCCACACCTAGAAAAAATCTAAAAAAATTTAAGAGGTATGAAATGCATTGAAAATTTTTTTAAGCATTTTTTTCTGTCTGCACCAAAATTGTGCCCTTAGTGTGATTTGAAATTTTCAAGGTCAAATTCAAAGTCATTATAATGGTTGAAAAAATCTTTAAAAATTAAGGGTACTCCCATCCAGTACCACTCACGTGCCAATTTCGAAAAAATTGGTCAAAAACTCGCATAGATGGAATTTTTAGCTTGAAAGATCCCAGTTCTCCCAGAGGTGAAATACAAATTCGGACATGTGTTCTAAACTCGTCTTCTACTAAGTTAAATCGAATGACATAAAAATTTTAGCAAAGTTCCACTACTCTCTAAATCTGAATCAGTCAAAATTGACTGATTAAAAAGCCGGAATCATGTCACCGTAGAAATCAGTAAAAAATAGAAATTCACTGTTTGAATCAGTAATTAATTACCGATTCAATCAGCGAATTTTTATTTTTGCTGATTCAACAATGAAAATTCACTGATTGAATCAGTAAATTTTGACTGACTTCAATCGGTGAATTAATTTTTACTGATTCAATAATGAAAATTTACTGATTGAATCGGTAATTTTTCACTGATTGGCAGTAAAATGTCACTGATTAACTGGGGAATCAGTGGAATTTGACTGATAGTCAGTGACATAACCTGTACTGTTTCATCAGTCAATTTTGGCATTTTTGACTGATTCAGATTTAGAGAGTAGAGGCCAAATGACCCCCTTACCACACCACAGCCTTTCAGTAATTTTTTTCACAATTAAATGGTACTTTTCAGAAAAATCCAATTCCGGAACTGGAAAATGAATGACAACACTTCAAAATCAGCTGGCGTCACTTTGAAAAATTTTCCCTACAGGGGATTTGCCCCTTCTTCAAAAAACCGAAAGTGGATTGTTCACAATTCTTTTAAAAATGTTTTGAAAAAAGGAAAATATTTTGAAAATTAAAAAAAATTAAGGAAAGTATGTCCTTGGAAAAAAAAGTTTAAAAAATATTTGGACATATCCTGGTTTTTACCCGTAAAGAAAAAAGTGCGTTGATTTTTTGTGAATGATTTTTGTCCTGATTGGTTCAAGGGCCCATTTCGTCATATTTCCCGATAATGCTATTTGCCGAATTTTGAAAAAAACTAGAAAAAACTCACCTACTTACGACAAAATTTGTCGACTTTTTGAATAAAAAAATGAGCGGCAAGTGTCCCCCTTATCTTCCCCTCCCCACCATTTCGTTTCCAAATTGACGAAATTGTTAGTAATGTAAATCGACATCGTTGTCATGGGGCTTAGGTTATCTATAGAAATAGAAACGATACCAAAGACTCGATAAAATAACATTTATCGAATCCAAACACGAGGAAATGAAAACTTGAGACGATCCTGCGAAATGGCAACTAGGTCGCGTTGTTTTCGTTATGCAATTGGTAAACACGAATGTAGTCCTTGAAAGGTTTCAAATTTTATAATCTAAATATATATACGTATAATGTAGATGGGAAAATAAATTAATTTCAACAACAGACATCAGAGCACGTCACTTAAGATTAATGTAAAACTTTAATTTCGCCGGCGCTAAAGTAAATGAATGCGAGAACGATACCGGGTAACTTGGATCTGCACGATGTTCGCAGCCCTGGCCCGTATAGTCTGCAAAAACACCAAATAAACGCGCCGCGAATTAAAACACAGTACGTAAATTCAATTAAATACGTTTTCACGATTCGTAGCATTTTCAACGTTATCGTCGCGTATTCGATGGTTCTCGCAGGTTACCTGTACGTGAAATAAAATCGCCCGGTTTTCGCGAAGCTGGCGCGACAATATGACGCCCAAATTAGAGAAATTTTTGCGGTTTTGGGGTGTTTACGAAGTATATGGCAAATGTTGTCGCGGTATCATGTGGTTTAACCGCCGTGCCGGGAGGATAAAGGAAGGAAAAAAATGCATACGAGGAAACCGGCCGGAAGTAATTTTTATTTAATTATACGAAAGTTGCGGATAAGGTGGTCTGGCGCCGAGGACGAGTTGAAAATAACGTGTCAAAAGTTGACAAAACCGGTAGACCTTTGCGACCACGTCGACGAGAAACATAAAGCTGCGTAAATCATAGAAAACTACGCGGAGGAAAAAATACCTCGCGAAAAAGAAAAACCAACCGCAAATGAACGAGTATGTGAGTTCATAACACGTTGACGTGTTTAATGTGCGTATGGGTTGCGCCAGTGTGCGAATTTAAATTGGAGCCGATGCCGGTGGGACCTTTTAAAAGTACGAGGCGGACGAGCGCGACCGAGCGAGAACTTAAAATATAATTAAATTTCGGTTTCGCGAGTTAAAGAAAGGTTGGCTTTTAATTTATGTATTGTAAAACGTTGCACCGTGGAAGCGATTTTATTAAAATTAGTTGTTGTCCGTTGCAAACCCTGCCCATTCCGGGTATGCTGGCGAAATACACACTGTAACCGCAGCAATCTGCAAAAATAAACGCCAAAACCCCGACCGAGAGGAAGACCTAGCGCCCGACACATAATTACAACCTCGTTCGCCCCGCAGCGCTTTTAATGTAACTACACTTCGCTTAGGAAACTTTAAACGATTGAGAAACAAAACTTATTCCGCCCAGTAAATTAACGAGTGAGGTAATGCATTAACGTTTTAGTCTCATTTGACATCGCGATTAATACTCTGTTTACTTAGCTCCAACTTTAATTCATAACGAATGTAGCAGCGCAGCGCCCGTGTACCCGGGTGCGGTGCTTGCTGGATGCCTGTTTTGCGTGTAATTTTGCTGCATTATTGGCGGTGTTGTGTATATCAAAGTTACCTCGGAAATATATCGCAGCCATCGTGTATAGCTAAACGTTAAGTTTAATCAGATTTGAAATTATTGCGCGCCGAGAAAGAGCGACGTGCTTTCTCTTTTCCGACGCTGCCGTACCGAGCGAGATACCCAAGGAGCTAAATTATGAAATATAAGCCGTTTGAATGTCTACTCTAAAGTCGTAACTTATATCTAGCCGAGTTGAAAGTTGTGAGCTGGATCAATTACCGAGGAACCCTTTTTGACGTGCATTAAGGGCTGAATTACCTATCCGGCGGTGGCGAGTTTGCGAAATCTTCGAATTATTCGAATAAGCAAACAAATCATTTTTGAGGTGTTCAAATGGTCGTGTTCTTGGCGACCATATATCAAACGGTGCTATAAGATACCTTGATGTATCTTTTTAATCGACATGTGGGAAGGTTGTTGGATGTGGGTGATGTAAACGAGGGTTTATTAGAGAGAAACCCTTGGAGCTTTGATAAATCATGTTTTCTTGCGTTTGGGTGTAACGATTATTCATTAGGTTGTTGCTTGTTGGTTCAGTCTTAGGATAGTTCAAAGTAGTCGTTTATTGATAGATGATTTTTCGACCTTGTTTCTCGATTTTTGCGCAGATTTATGACATTTTTCCAATATTTCAGAATTGTTTCTTTATTTTTCACAAGAATACGAGTACTAAGTGGCGAAGAAGTGCAAAAGGTAGTACCTAGATCTACTAACCACTGGTGTACCCAGAGAACTTGAACAACTGAGTCGATTTTTTTAAGGGCAATGTGCTTATTTTGTCTCTTATTTTCTAGTCCTTTCGCAGACTCCCCCCAATTAATTTTTTTTATGTAATTATTTTGATTTCTTCTAATATCCTTCTTAAATGTGACGAGTTGGATAGAAAAGGAGAACATGGAAAAAATTTGTAAAGAGAATTTTAGCACCTCATCAAGTACATTAGAGCCTGGGAGGGATATGTTTTTTATTCCAAAATTCCTGCATAGAATTTTTTGCGGGATTCTGTTTTGAAAGGGGTCCTTATCAACATACTAAAGAGTCTACCACCAAATCACTGATAGAGTAAAATATGTCCCGCCGTGGCATTTTTGCAAAATACTGTGAATATTGGAAAAATAGGTGTTTTTCACCCTCAATTTTAGGGCAAAGAAGCGGGTGTTTTTGAAAAAAAACGAACCTGTCTGATAGGAAATTACACGTAGAACATGATTGCTCATAACTATTTTTCCATTTTGAGGCTTTTTTGAGGAGATATTCACAAAAGTTGGGGTTTGGTATATTTTTTCTCTTATTTGCCTGGACTAAAGTTGCATATCTTGAAAACTGAAGGAGTAAATGATGTTTTTTAAAAAATCACGTAAAATTTTTTTTCAACCATGGGAATGGATAGTACTTTGAAAACTGAATAAATTTTCACTCTATGACTTTTTGCATAACTTGAAAATTGAAGGGGCTTAAAAAGATTTCGTTCAAAAAAAGTTCTAAAAAATTAAACCGATCAAAGGAATGGATAGTATCTTGAAAAATGAACAAATTTTGTTCTACAGACTTCTTGCCTAACATCAAAAATGAAGGAGCTACGGGTCATTCAAAATAAGTGGGCTTCGAAATTTTTTTAAATAGTCTCAATTTTGGATGACTCGTAGCCTCTTCATTTTTGATGTTAGGCAAGAAGTCTGCAGAACAAAATTTGTTCATTTTTCAACATACTATTCATTCCCTTGATCAGTTCATTTTTTTAGAACTTTTTTGAACAAAATTTTTTGTAGCCCCTTCAATTTTTAAGTTATGCAAAAAGTCATGTAATGAAAATTTATTCATTTTTCAAAGTTCTATCCATTCCCATGAATTACCATGGCTTTTTTTTAGGGTGAGGTTACATTTAAAGGTTGTTAGGTTTGGTTTGCGGGACCATTTCGTTCGGTAAGGTTTGAGGGACCTCCAAAAAAAACCTTGGTGAGGTGAGTTTATTTTAGGTTCGACGTATTTTGTGAAAGGAGGTTAGGTTTGACGGATTTCGTGAGGGGAGGTTTTAGGAAGCTCGTGAGGTGGTTAGATTTGACGGATTTCGTGAGGGGCGGTTTTAGGTAGCTCGTGAAGTTATGTTAGGTTTGACGAATTTCGTGAGGGAAGGTTTGAAGGAGCTGATGGAGGTTTGAGGGAGCTCTTGAGGTGAGTTGAGGATAGGTTTGACGGATTTCGTGAGGCGAGGTTTGAGGGAGCTGGTGAGGTTATGTTAGGTTTAACGAATTTCGCGAGTAGAGGTTTGAGGGAGCTCATGAGGGCAGTTGTGAGGGAACTCGTGAGGTTATGTTAGGTTTGACGAATTTCTTGAGGTGAGGTTACTAGGTTTGACGGATTTCGTGAGGGGAGGTTTGAGGGAGCTGGTGAGGTTATGTTAGGTTTGGTGAATTTCTTGAGGGAAGGTTTGAGGGAGCTGGTGAGGTGGGGTTAGGTTTGAGGAAGTTCGTTGAGTTATGTTAGGTTTGAGGAAACTCATGAAGGAAGTTTTGAGGGAACTCGTGAGGTATGAGGGACCTCGTGAAGTGAGGTTAGGTTTGACGGATTTCGTGAGTGGAGGTTTTATGGAGCTCATGAGGTTATGTTAGGTTTGACGAATTTCGTGAGGAGAGGTTTGAGGGAGCTGGTGAGGTTATGTTAGGTTTGATGAATTTCGTGAGGAGAGGTTTGAGGGAGCTGATGAGGTGAGGTTAGGTTTGCGGAAGTTCGTTAAATTATGTTAGATTTGAGGAAACTCATGAGGGGAGTTTTGAGGGAACTCGTGAGGTTTGAGGGACCTCGTGATGTTACGTTAGGGTTGACGAATTTCGTGAGATGAGGTTTGAGGGAGCTCGGGAGGTTATGTTAGGTTTGACGAATTTCGTGAGGGGAAGTTTTATGAAGCTCGTGAGGTTATGTTAGGTTTGACAAATTTCGCGAGGGGAGGTTTGAGGGAGGTTTGAGGGAGCTGGCGAGGTTATGTTAGGTTTGACGAATTTCGTGAGGGGAGGTTTTAGGGAGCTCGCGAGGTTATGTTAGGTTTGACGAATTTTGTGAGAGGAGGTATCAGGGAGCTGGTGACATGAGGTTAGGTTTGAGGAAGTTCGTTAACTTATGTTAGGTTTGAGGAAACTCATGAGGGGAGTTTTGAGGGAGCTCGTGAGGTTTATGTTAGGTATGACAAATTTTGTGAGGGAAGGTTTGAGGGAGCTCGTGAGGTGAGGTAAGGTTTGACGGATTTCGTGAGGGGAGGTTTTAGGGACCTCGTGAGGTTGTGTTTGGTTTGAGGAACTCATGAAGGGAGTTTTGAGGGAACTCGTGAGGTTTGAGGGAACTCGTGAGGTTTGAGAGCCTTGTGAGGTTATGTTAGGTTTGACGAATTTCGTGAGGGAGGTTTCAGGGAGCTGGTGAGATGAGGTTAGGTTTGAGGAAGTTTGTAAACTTATGTTAGGTTTGAGGAAACTAATGAGGGGAGTTTTGAGGGAGCTGATGGAGGTTTGAGGGAGCTCATGTGCTGAGGTTAGGTTTGACGGATTTCGTGAGGGAAGGTTTGAGGGAGCTGATGAGGTGAGGTTAGGTTTGCGGAAGTTCGTTAAATTATGTTAGATTTGAGGAAACTCATGAGGGGAGTTTTGAGGGAACTCGTGAGGTTTGAGGGACCTCGTGATGTTACGTTAGGGTTGACGAATTTCGTGAGATGAGGTTTGGGGGAGCTCGTGAGGTTATGTTAGGTTTGACGAATTTCGTGAGGGGAGGTTTGAGGGAGGTTTGAGGGAGCTGGCGAGGTTATGTTGGGTTTGACGAATTTCGTGAGGGGAGGTTTTAGGGAGCTCGTGAGGTTATGTTAGGTTTGACGAATTTTGTGAAAGAGGGTTTGAGGGAGCTGATGGAGGTTTGAGGGAGCTCGTGAGGTGAGGTTAGGTTTGACGGATTTCGTGAGGGGAGGTTTTAGGGAGCTCGTGAGGTTATGTTTGGTTTGAGGAACTCATGAGGGGAGTTTTGAGGGAACTCGTGAGGTTTGAGAGCCTTGTGAGGTTATGTTAGGTTTGACGAATTTCGTGAGGGGAGGTTTCAGGGAGCTGGTGAGATGAGGTTAGGTTTGAGGAAGTTCGTAAACTTATGTTAGGTTTGAAGAAACTCATGAGGGGAGTTTTGAGGGAGCTGATGGAGGTTTGAGGGAGCTCATGTGCTGAGGTTAGGTTCGACGGATTTCGTGAGGTAAGGTTTGAGGGAGCTGGTGAGGTGAGGTTAGTTGAGGAAACTCATGAAGGGAGTTTTGAGGAAACTCATGATGGGAGTTTTGAGGGAACTCGTGAGGTTTGAGGGACCTCGTGAGGTTATGTTAGGTTTGTTTTCTGAAATTAGTAATGGATATGGAACTAATCAGCATTTCGTTTAAATTGCCTTCGAAGGAAAAATCTTGCCACCAGAACGACCAATCTCAGGAGATTGCGGTTTCGGTTGAGAATTTATGTTGAAATATGGTAATCTTGAAAATTTATTCCGGAGGTCGTCGATACATTTTTATGCCTCCGCCGATAATTTTGAAAAATTGCCAGTTTTGAGCCTTTCACACCTACTCCTTCTGTTTTTTGCTTCAGTGAAGTAAAATCGAAAGCGGACTTGCATAGATCAAAATAAAGGATTTATTTCCTTTGATACATTGTCGAATAATTTTTATTTTGCCACTTCCCTTCCATCTTGGATATCTCAGGAGTATACACTTTGATACCTCACTCAACAATTTTTAAATTTCGGAGTTTTGATCTACTTTCATTCAACAACTGGTCACATCGTATTTCAACGCTAAAGGTAATTTATTTCTAATAATGAACCATTGATCTATTGCGAATGGGCTGATATACCATGTAGTCTGAACCCGGAGGAGAGGAATAATCTTTCGTTCTGGGGTCTCTTTGGATTCTTTTGGAAAAAGACCATGGAAGTAGAATGAGAACTTTGATACCTTACTTGTGGGCTGATGGACCATGTAGTCCGAACCCAAATAAATTTGAAAAAAAATTCAATCATCTGCTTCCTGGGACCCTATTTCAACAATACATATATCTAGAAGTTTCAAATATCTCCAGGAACCCAATTTCCCAATTTTTCTCCTGAAAGTATCTAAATGAAAATTTCTATTCGTGGACATAATTTCTTTGTTGTTGTAAAATTATCCGAATTTTAGTGTGATTTCTTTTTGATTTTAAAATTGTTTCACTGATTTTTATTTTACCCAAATTTCTTTTCGAAAATATACGAGCAGATATTTTAAGGTAAAAAACTTTGAATCTCTGAATCTGTTGGAATTGAAACTATCACTTTCTGAAATTTTCAGTTGACTATCTGTAGTTTTGAATAAATTCTGTCCGCGATTTTTGGATTTCTTATGGAAATGCATTTATTCATCGCATGAAAGTTATTCATTAAAAACTCGCTTATATCTTTTTTCATCTAATCTGAGGTGTAATTTGGCTAACTCGATTCTCCAGTGAGCCGAAAGAATTGCCTACTCGTATCACTTTAGATGTCTCTGTTACCTATCGTAATCTCAATTAGGCAACTTATCAAGTACACGTAATATAGTTGCACGTTGTATTATTTTTTCACTGAATTATCGTCGCTTACGTAGGCAGAAATAAACAATTCATCGTACACGTATGTCTATTTAGTTGCATATGTTTCGTTTCGCAGGCGATAACATGTTTTAAATGGAATTATTCCTCGAAAGTAATGCGATTAGGCAACTTCATCGACAAATAGATACTATGTTTTCTGAACACATAATTTTCAAGGCAAAATTGGTTCTTTTTTATTACATAAAATAACATGTCATCAAGGTTGAAGAGAAACAAATTACAGAAAATTTAGTTTCGGGTCAGTAGGCATCGTTTTGCGAAAAATCATCGTCGATGAACTTTTTTGGCTGATAAAATGGGCTATGGGTACTCTATAAACTGAATTCGATTCAATATTAAACGACAGCGTTTCGATTAAAACGAAAGGCAATTTTTTTTTAATCGAAGATATAATCGTAAAAGAAAAAAACGATGCAAAACTGGGCAGTAGAGGAGGAAAGAAGGTACCTACGTCCGAGATGAAAATTTACGTATTCGCTGTTGGTATAAAAGATAGAGAAAAAACCTTCGCCAGCCGGTAAAGTCGATTTTTCGGCAGGACAGCCCAACACGCAGACAAAAAAGAGTCAGAAAAAATGTAGAAGAAAGGAAAACCTCGTTATCGCATTTCAAAGAGAATCCTTTATCGATTTGTGATGCGTTAATTCGAGAGAGACGCGTGACGACATTGCAGGCAATCGACAGCATCTTCGAAACTGTTAAACTCGTTCGATCAAGACGAGAGAAAGTTGCGTTTTGCGTTTGCCAGGCACAGTGAGCGGATCTGACCGCGAAGAAAAATTGCGACGAATTGGCAAAAGCCCCTTAGGTACGTGTGGGTGCGGAGACGAACAAAAGCGGAGTGCTTTAGCATATGCGGTTATTTATCAATGTGTAAAGTTGGAAGAGGCCGAGGGGGGTTCGCCGCCGGTTTTCGAGAATGCTGAGGGAGGTTTTCCGCATAATTTTGCCGGCGTTCTATCGAGGCGTCTAAATTACGAAGACAAGGGCGCCAAAAAGATTTCTCGATGGGATGGCCAACTAAGTGAAAACTTTTTTTCGGCGGTGTTTCTCTATTTTACGCTACGGTGTCGCGATGCTTTGAAGAGTGGCAAGGTTCGCGGCGTGGATTAATTTGCGATTAATGTTGGAATGTTTTTTCAAAATCGATTTATTCGTTTCGTTCTTTTTTTCCTCGGTCTTCCTTTTTTTTGCCTTTTATTCGAGACGCAGACGTGTTCGAGGTCTTGTTTGGTATGATTTATTGGGTAAATGTCTCGAGGAAATATTTTCCTCGATAGGTCAGGTTGTGAAAGTAAATTATAGAAAGAAAGGGAGATTTATTCTTGGGATTTTCATTATTCGCAACGTCTTATTATATTTGACCTTTTATTAAGATTGGATCGAACCGTGAAAAGAGGCTGATATTAAATTTTGACCTGGAAAATTTGATTCGAATTGGAAAATTTGCAATACTAATAGTTCCTAAATTTTCCCTCCGCTTGTCCTCTGTACAATGTTTGCTTCTCCATTCTTCGTCGTAATCCTAATTAGGACGAGGAGGTCATTGAAATCGGATAAAATATTCGAAATTATCTTCACGATTTCGAAAGAGGGAAAACTATTTTCAAGAACCAGCGAATTGTATGAAGTTAAATTGCAAATTCACTCCTCGTAAAACTGAAATTAGCAAATGAGACCTAAAAAACCGTCGGGGGTGTCTCGACGACACATATGTTTAAATTCGTTCAGCTGAGGAGTGGGAGAATTCAGAAGGAAGTGGAGATGAAAAGAGAAATACAAGGGAAGACCGTATACGAAGGAAGAGAAATAATTAAAGTTCTTTCGAAGCGGGTCTGAAGCTGCGGAATGCGAATCTACGTTTATTACCAGAGGTTTATACACAGTTTTGGAAGTTTGTTACTATTAATAAATGTTATCGAGAAGTTATTATCTTGCGAAAACTATTTCTGGTCATAATAGTATCAATTTTAGCAACAATCTTTTGTTATTTACGATTTGGCGCGCTCAGAAGGCGGCTATCTCGGGCGAGCTATTTTTCTCGATAGCCGTTTCTTTCTGCGAGTGTTTTAGTTTGCTGTTGAAGTTTCGTGTAAGGGGTTTCAACGAAGAGGTGATGATTTGACTGATCAAGGAATCTAAATTCGATTCTGATTGGTTCGTAATGGAGAGATGTGATTTTTTGGGCTTCATCTCTGGATTTCACCTGAATGCAATAAAAAATTGACTATTTTTTGTGGAATGGGAAAACTGACTCCGATTTTCTTCATGGCCTTCAATTTTAAACTTGGTAATTTCGAATCGAATCTCCAATTACAGAAAATAATCGCGAATAATCTGAAAGTCAATTTTTTTGAAAAGTAATACCTTGAGAAACATACTAAAAATTACACATCACAACTGCTTCCTCTTCCAATAGTAGTTGAAATATTTTCATTTTTTAAACTTTTCTGAAATGGAAAATCTGAAAACAGTCCATGATTTTCCTATGATTTTTCTACAAAAAAAGTTCGATTCATTTTTCTAAAAATTGCAGAGTGGTGAAAATATGCACGATTATTTATAAAAAATTTAAGAGAAGGAAGAAGAAATAAAAAAAGAACATGAAAACAGAAGAGATTTTATTTTTACAAATTTTTGATCAATTTTTCTGATTTTGACCGTTTTGTAATGAAGAAGAGGAGCGAAGAAGTTGATTAATATTACATTTTAGGTTAATTTTCATTAATTTTTCCAATTCATTACGACAATTTCCTAGAAGACGGCCAAGGGAAGTAAAAGATTCACAAAAAAGGGACCCAATTTTACAAAATTTTGAACAATTTACATAAATTTTTAAAATTTTCGACTTTTTTTCATACTTGCATTTCATTTTTGGTTTTTTTCTTATCAACTTTTTTTGGAGGGGGGGGGGGGGTGATCAAGGTAATCTTATAGAAAATTCAGACCAAAAAAAATTTCATTTCTCAACCCAGGGCTGATAAGCCAATCAATAAAACTGAAACTTAAGCTTAAAACTTAGAATGAATTTTTAAAAATAAAACTTAAACTTAGGTACGCTTAAACCTTAAAGCCAAATTCTTTAAATCTTGAACCTAAACTTAAAACTGAACGGCCAAAAATCATTGGCTTACAGCTTAAGGCTTAAAGCTTAAATCGATTTTTTATATATTTTTTTTGGGGGGGGGGGGGTTACGGTGAAGGAAGTTTGAAACGAGATCGATTTTTCACTTTTTTTTGTGATCAGAAAATTGATTGTATTTAAATTAAAAATGAAGAAAAAAAAATTCAAGTTTTTTTCTCTAAATTTTTTTAAGCTGCTAAATATTTTCTTCTTCCCAAAAATATTTTTAAACCCAAAATTTGCTTCTGAATTCTGAAAATTTTTCAAACTCGATTTCTTATCTTGAAATTTTTTCAACTCCGATATTTTCTCAAAATTTTTTCAAACCAAAACTTCAAAGTTTTAAACTTTTTTTCAACATTTTTCCAACTCAATTTTTGTATCCAACCCTAATATTTTTTCATACTCTGAATTCTGGAATTCAAAAGTATCATGTAAAATAATGTCTCCTGTTGAACACCTACCCTAGTCACATCATGAAATTTTTTCTCATTTATTGAAATTTTTTTGGAAAATGAAAAAATAATCAAATTGTAAACTGGAAAAAATTTTGAATCGAAAAGCGATTGGAAAACAAGTTGATGAAATATCTAAGGAAATTTCAGATTTAAAAAATTTCAAGGCTGAAAATAATTTGAGTTTGAAAAAAATTGTATTTCAAAGTCAGAAAAAAATGGGGAAAAATTCTAAAATTTGAAATAATTTTAAGTTGGAAAGAAATTGAGAAAATTTTTTAAAGAATAATTGATGAATAATTTCAAATTGAAAAAATTTCTTAAATTTCAAGGATAGAAAGAAATGAAAAAAGTTAATACTTGGTTCAAAAAAATTGAAAAAATTTAATGAAAATGGAAAGACGGAGCAAAAAATTTTAAGTTTTAAGCTCAAAAAAATAAAACCTAAACTTAAACTAAAAACTTAAAATTTTAAAAATTAAGCTTACGTTAGTCTTATTTATGAAGAAATCATCGGCTTCAGTGGCTTCGGAAGGTGGGGTTCAGTGGGTGCACTGCACTCCCCCAAAATTCTAGCTGGGGTGCAAAGTATCATTTGTACCCCCCCCCCCCCCAAATTGCATCAAGTTGGGATTTTTGAAGCATTAAAACATGAAAATAGGCCTTTTTAGGGCATTAAACGGTCAATTTTTTCAAAGCTTCGCCCTCGCTTCGCTCAGGCATGAACAAAATCACAATTATATATATTATTTGAGTCAACAGTGCGAGAAAGGTTCCTTTTTGCCCCCTCCCCCGAAAATCCTTCTGTTATTCCTAGTTTTTGTACTCACTTTGCACCCTCCCAAAAAAAAAGCTTCGGACGCCACTGATCGGCTTAACGGCTTAAAAATTAAAGCTTAAGGCTGACCTGGCTGACTTACCAGCCATGCCTCAACCTTTCCTCTTAGATTGGAGAAAAATATGAAAAACTAGACTGGGGGGGGGGGTTGCTTATATCAACGATACATGTACAAAGAGCTCCTAGGAAAAAGCAAGGGGAAGTAAAATATTTACAAAAAAGGAATCCAATTTTGCAAAATTTTGATCAATTTATATCAGTTTTTAAAATTTCTGACCGTTTTTTTCATACTTGCATTTTATTTCTGTTTTTTTCTTGGTAATTTTTTTGGCCGGGGGGGGGGGGGTCTGAACGAGGTGATCCTACAGAAAAATTAGCCCAGAAAATTTTTCATTCCTCTACTTTTCCTCTTAGATTTGAGAAAAATATGAAAAACTAGATCTGTGGGGGAGGGGGGGGGGCTTTTAAAAGACTGTGCTATTTTTGCTTATATCAAAAAGACACAAACAGCAATAAAATAAAAAGTGGAAATTTCAGTGTTTACTTACTCGTACCTAATAATTTGTTTCCACGTGCATTTCCTTTATTGCATTAAAGCGCCAGCGAAAAAAAAAAACATATTTAATAACGCGTTTGCAGCGCAGTGTATTGTATTTTTCAGCAAAACGTTTTGTCGCCGCGCCTCGTTGAAAGTCGTAAATTTATGTACGAAGTACAAACTCGCTGTACGTTACATAGGGCGATAAATTTCACAGCTCCGTATGCATTCGTGACCAAGATATTGCAATATTTTTTCCTAGCTGTCTTTCCAAATGGTGAGAAAACTTATCGAATGTGGACACGTAAAGGTGTCTCGGAGGGATTAGCTGGGTGGATGTTTTGGTATGTATTCGGCACCGTGAACGGTGCTTGTCATTGAATGGTGCACCAACGAAGATGAGTGGAATGAAGAAACAAAAGTAAATGAAATTCGTTTTGCAGATAAGGTTTTTTTTGCTGGTATATTGTGTATAGAGACGAGTTGTTAAAAAGTGCAATAAAAGCATTCGGACGGATCAACGTTGGTGGCGGAAATTCGAGTTGTCGAGTTGTAAGTCCGAAAAGACTATCGGTGTCGTAGCGGTGGCGTTTTTTTCCTATTTCTTTATCGTGTTTTTTTTTCTACGAGCATTATTCCAATCGGTAGTTTTCTTTTGAATAAATGCAAAAGAACAGATTTTTCAAATATTTTGTTGACCGATGGCGCAGAATGGTTGTATAAGTCATTAGGATACACCGTAGCATATTTTCAATCGGTTTCGCGTAATGTTGGATGAACAGCGACGTTACCTCAGTGAAGAATTTAATTCTGGTTCGAATGTAACCACGATTCGAATTTTTTCACCCGTAAATAAACTGTACAAGTTGAGTGGGACTCGAATTGAGTATTTTTTTTTGCAACCATTGAATTTTAATGCGATGGTAATGTGTATTTTTTCCGCCAGTACTGTCGCGGTATAGTATGGATTCTGGGGTTACTTTTTTTTGTTGAATTCCGATTGGAAAATTTGAATTTACTATAATTTAACCGAGCGTTGGTACTTCATTTTTTTCCGGTGAGAATTTAATTTAAAGTGAGATTGTAAAGGTGTTTACAAAAGGTGTAGAATGAATATCTATTTCTATCGAGGTCACGAGCGGTATGAAATATTGAAGGTGTTTGTGAATTTATTTTGGAAGTTTTGTAAAATTGTGGCTGTTTTCAGTGGCACAAGTCTTTATACGCTATCTTGATTATACTTTTTGAAAAAAGTTCAAGCCATATGTATTCATTACTCAAGTTTGAAAAAACAATAAAAAATTATTTCTTTCCTTTATTTTTAAAATGCTTAAATAACCGGAACTTTTTATCTCATCAAACTGCGTGGAAGAGGTGAACTCTACAGTACTTAAAAGTGTAAACTTTTTTCGTTTAAAGAAACCAATAATAGTAAACTTCGGGTAATGAAAAAATTAGGCGAAAATGGAATAAGTTGTGTACTCGTTTAGGTCATTTTCCCCCATATTCGGTTAGAAAAAAATGAAAAATCCTTAAGATGAAACTTTTTCAACCCCTATGCTCCAATATCAACAAATTTTCGACTTTTGAAAGTTGTATGATCAAAAAATACTCAGAAAATCACAAAGTTTCAAAAAATTTCGAATCAGATCTAATTCAATGAGTTTCTCCAAAATGTTATGTTTAACATGTATTCTTTTTCAAACTAATTTGAAATTTTCCTATCGTCCTGGAGCATTCTGCGAAAAATTCATTTACTCCATCGGTTTGTTCGAATATTCTCAGAACTCACCGAATTAACTCAGGCAGCTAAGCACAGTACCTACCTACTCAAAATTAGTGAACTTGAAAAAAAATTCTCATCGTTGGCTACAAATTGACTAAAATAAGGAATGTGTGTGGTGGAAGAAGTCGATATGAAAAGGAAATAAAATATTTAGCATTTTGGTTTGAAAATCATGTACATATTTTTTTTAAATTTTGTATTATCCATTTCTTGCCTTACAGCAAAGGTATGAAAAATTGTGAAAAATTTATCAAAAATCAAAAAATCAAATTTGGACAGTTGAAAATTTGATTTTTTAAAGCTTTTTCCAAAGATTGAAGTTTCGTGGAAATACGAGTTGGTAGGGTTTAAGAGATTTGATCAGTTTTTATTGAAATAAGTACTCATAGCATATAAAATTTTGAAAAAAATTTAATGATAATTCATTTCTTCATGTTGAAGTAGGTATCATATTTTGAAGAAAAAATAAGAATAACTGATTTTTCAAAGGCTATCATAAAATAATTTAAATTGTAAAAATCGATTGAAAATTTTTCTACCGAGAAAAATTTATCACGATTTGGTATTTCAATAAAAAAATAAATCAAGCATTTTCAGTCATCTAATTTTCTAAAGAATACCTATAAACAAGGATTGATTTTTCACCAATTCAAATTTAGTGATTCCATTTTTGTCCAATTTTTTAGTTTATATTTCATTTTTTGCATATTTATTTATTTGTTCGCTGAAAAGTTTACAATTTTCACGAAACTTAATTTTGAATTTTGAATATTTATTCATTTTCCCATTTCGAAAACAACCATTAGAACCTATCGTAAATTACTGAGATTTATCAATAATTTATGAGAATGAAAAAATAATAACGATAATGTACAATGATTTAATAGTAATTAGCTAATTACCGGTAATTAAGGATGATGAAATACGTATAACACAGGGCGACACGAATTTTGTTTTTGGGTTCTCATTGCCAAATTTGGGTTGCTTTTATGTAACTAATAAAGGAAAAAATATTTTTTTGAACAAAGTTTGCTTTGGGGGGTGGGGGGGCCAAAAAACTGATTTTTCGAGGTCAATAAGCCTGAGCATTACAAAAAAAATTGAAAAAAAATTTTTTTGGACTAATCTTGTAGGAAATTTCACGGCGAATCCAATGCCGCAAACCGCAGACCTCCGTCTTTTTTTTAAAAAAAGTTACAGCTCATTCTTTCCAAAATTTTGTGAAAAAATCGCATTTTTTTGTTTTTTTTTTCGCAAAGAAGTGAAATTTGAGAGAAAAGTTAGGATTTTAAGGCCATAATGACCATGGTGAGAGTTGTAGGAAATTTCACGGCGAATCGAATGCCGCAAACCGCGGACCTTTATCTCTTATTGAAAAAAAGTTACAGCTCATTCTTAAAACCCTTAGTTTTCTCTCAAATTTCACTTTTTCGCGAAAAAGGCACAAAAAATGTGATTTTTTCCACAGAATTTTGTAAAGAATGAGCTGTAACTTTTTTTCAATAAGAGATAGAGGTCCGCGGTTTGCGGCATTCGATTCGCCGTAAAATTTACTACAACTCTCACCATGGTCATTATGGCCTTAAAACCCTTACTTTTCTCTCAAATTTCACTTCTTTGCGAAAAAAAAACAAAAAAATGCGATTTTTTCACAAAATTTTGGAAAGAATGAGCTGTAACTTTTTTTAAAAAAAAGACGGGGGTCTACGGTTTGCGGCATTGGATTCGCCGTGAAATTTCCTACAACAGTAGTCCAAAAAAAATTTTTTTCAATTTTTTTTGTAATGCTCAGGCTTATTGACCTCGAAAAATCAGTTTTTTGGCCCCCCACCCCCTCAAAGCAAACTTTAGAAGCCAGGATTGAGCAAGGTGATGTATTTTGATGTCTAGAAACAGAATTTCGGCATGAGAACCCAGAAACAGAGCAAAAATTTTTTTTTGTCGCCCTGTGTAATTATTGGTAATTCACAGTAGTTATGGGTAATTAATGGCAATCACTGAAAATTTATAGTAATAAAGTGAACTGTAATCTCGTGTAGTTCCCTACGAAAAAAGTAATTACTGGTAATTTACCATAATAACTGATAATTTACCATAATTACTGGTAATTTACCAACCATAATTACTGGTAATTTTCCAACTATAATTACTGGTAATTTTCCAACCATATTTACTAGTAATTTTCCAACTATAATTACTGGCAATTTTCCAACCACAATTACTGATAATTTACTATAATTACTGGTAATTTACCATAATTACTGGTAATTTACCATAATTACTGGTAATTTACCATAATTACTCGTAATTTACCAACCATAATTACTGGTAATTTTCCAACTATAATTACTGGTAATTTTCCAACCATATTTACTAGTAATTTTCCAACTATAATTACTGGTAATTTTCCAACCACAATTACTGATAATTTACTATAGTTACTGGTAATTCACCATAATTACTGATAATTTACCATAATTACTGGTAATTTACCATAATTACTGGTAATTTACCATAATTACTGGTATTTTACCATAATTACTGGTAATTTACCATAATTACTGGTCTTTATCATAATTACTGGTAATTTAAGCTGTTTATTGGTAATTCATCGTAATAGGTAACTGATAGGTAATTTATGGTAATCAGTGGTTATTTTACGGTGATTGACGGTAATTACTGGTTATTTTACGGTAATTTGAGCTAATTTGTGATAATTTTTGACAATTACTGGGAATTTTACTGTAATCTGCGGTGATTTTTGCTGATTGGATGTTATTCATGATAATAATGGTAATTTACGGTAACTACTGGTTATTTTACAGTAATTTACGGTAATTATTGGGTATTTTACAGTAATTTACGGTAATTACTGGGTATTTTACAGTAATTTACGGTAATTACTGGTTATTTTACAGTAAATGGTAATTACTGGTTATTTTACAGTAATTTACGGTAATTCGAGCTATGATTTGTGGCAATTGCCGGTAATTTTACAGTAATTTGTGGTAATTTATAGTTTTTGGAATTCGCACTCTGTTTTTGAGACCAGTGAAAAAATGACCAAATTATTTGCATGATTTCACACGATTTTTGTGGCAAAGAGAGTTGTTCGGTTACTATTCTGAACGATAACGAAATTTGTGATCGGTGACCCAGGATCAGTCAAAACCTCTCTTTTATGAATTTTTTGAAATTTAACTAAAATTTAGGCAAAAAAAAGAACGCGAAATACCTCGAAATTTAAATTCTCAATAATAAATAGTTATATCTCTTTCATTAACGTTTACATACGTATATGAAAAGTCAGGTTACAAATTGTCGACTGAAATCTGAAACTCCTAGCTCAAAAGCAAATCCATGTTAAAATCCCACTTTTTATAATTTTTGGACGCTGATTCGCATAGTTTGTTCAGTTTTTATCGGGTAGAGTATATTTTTCAGATTGAAGCTAATTTTGATTTTTATTGCAAATCTATAATCACCAAAAATTACTCAGGTTTTCATTGATTTTTTAGATCTTTACAATCTGTATTTATGTTGCGTAGTTATTGGATAAAAGGCTTCACTTGTACTTTGAAACGCCCTGTATATTTATCATACATCATATTGAAAACTCTTCGCAGACGCACATAATACGTATAAAATAAAAGCGGAAATTTCATTCCGAGCATTTTATTATACATTATTTTATATACGAACGATTCAACGCACCATATACCACGAAGCACGATCTACTCAGCTCAAAATATATACGCGTAAACCTGGCGTAGGGAATTTTTCATAATATCAAAATAACCATTTAGCCTGGGAGGGATATGTTTTTTATTCCAACTAACTCCTATAAGAAATTTTTTTGCGGGATTCTGTAGTGAAAGAGGTCCTTATCAACATACTGAAAAGTCTACCTCCAAATCACGCTTGCGTTGCGCGTGCGGGCGTGAAATATGTACCGCTGAGGCGTTTTTTGCTATTATCTCACGAAATTTTGTGTTTTTCGACAAAGTAGTTATTACAAAAAATATTCCTCATCAAATTTGCAATCGAAATGGTCATTATGATTTTTTTCATAAAACTCGTTTTTACCCCATAAAACTATGATTTTTGTGAGGTAATATTTCACGCGCCGCCACAATCGATCATTTAGGCTGCTGCAACTGTATCGTATAGTCGGGGAGCCAAATCTACCGAAAATGGACCGAAATAATTGAAAAGGCTGAGACCTCTCCCAACAGTTGTTGTATGAACCCCTATTTCAAAAACTACCAGTCTGCCGATCCGCAGCTGCTGCTTTTAAGCACAGCAAAAACTCGAAAGTTCACATTTTTTATGTACTTTTGGCTGAAAACATTTATGATCGAAATAGGTGTCAAATTACAGGATATTTTGCTCTGAATCCGAATATGTAGGTCTGCCGACTCCTAAGTGCTGCCGAAGGGTTGGTAGACTGGGTTAAAAGGGGAGAAAACTATACTTGTCTTGAAAGGGTTTATAAATGGTTCTAAGCATTACTCAAAAATAGGGATGACTTATCAACTTCAAACATTCTTCTCGGATCAAAACTCAGACTGCTACCAAGGGGTCGAAAAGTTGTAGTAATGAAATCAAACTTAACTTTGAATATAACAATTCCCAATTGGCTACACTAATTGAGGAAATTTTGAAAATTTTTTCAAAAATTTTATTCCAAAAAAAAGTGAAATTATCCTGCGCAAAATAAAGAATTCAAAGCCAGCAAAAATTTCGCAATATTGAAATTTCGCGATCTACAACTTTTCGACCCTCTGGTAGCAGTCTTGAGTTTTGATCCGAGAAGGATGGCAATGGTTCAGGGAGATGTAGAAACTCAAATCGCACCTTTTCAGTGCTGTTCCATAATTCTCAAGCCACTTTAAGTAGCTAAAAAACACAAAAACCAAGTTTTTTTCAAAAGGAGGTGCCCTTTGGGAACCACCAGCTCCCCTCCACCACCACCTAGGGGCTCAAATTTTTTTGGGTACTCTCCGATGGTGATCCAACAACCCTACCGAGTTTGGTCAAAATCTGAGATATGTTTTTTTTTTCGCACTCCACCCTAATGAACATGTGATATGGATGCATCATTAAAATATACGTTTTATGGGTTGTAGAACTCGATTCTGACAAATAAATCAGGGATAGGAATCACAAATCCTCATTTAAGAAATCAAAATTTCGCGAAAAATATTGTCATAATCGAGTTCTACGCCCAGAAAGCGTATATTTTGATGATGCACCCATATCACATGTTTATATGCATGAGTTTGTTGATACTCCTCTACGCCTCGCCCCTCTAAAATACAATTTTTTTTTGAAATTTTGAAGTTGAAAAGTCATCTTTATTTTTGAGTAATGCTTAGAACAATTTATAAACCCTTTTCAAACCAAGTATACGACTTTTATTCCAATTTTACCAAAAATCGGTGAATTTTTCCAGTTTTCTCCCCTTTTAACTCAGTCTGCCAACCCTTCGGTAGCACTTAGGAGTCGGCAGACCTACATATTCGGATTCAGAGCAAAATATCCTGTAATTTGACACCTATTTCGATCATAAATGTTTTCAGCCAAAAGTACATAAAAAATGTGAACTTTCGAGTTTTTGCTGTGCTTAAAAGCAGCAGCTGCGGATCGGCAGACTGGTAGTTTTTGAAATAGGGGTTCATACAACAACTGTTGGGAGAGGTCTCAGCCTTTTCAATTATTTCGGTCCATTTTCGGTAGATTTGGCTCCCCGACTATACGATACAGTTGCAGCAGCCTAAATGATCGATTGTGGCGGCGCGTGAAATATTACCTCACAAAAATCATAGTTTTATGGGGTAAAAACGAGTTTTATGAAAAAAATCATAATGACCATTTCGATTGCAAATTTGATGAGGAATATTTTTTGTAATAACTACTTTGTCGAAAAACACAAAATTTCGTGAGATAATAGCAAAAAACGCCTCAGCGGTACATATTTCACGCCCGCACGCGCAACGCAAGCGTGATTTGGAGGTAGACTTTTCAGTATGTTGATAAGGACCTCTTTCACTACAGAATCCCGCAAAAAAATTTCTTATAGAAGTTAGTTGGAATAAACCACCTTTTTTTACATATCCCTCCCAGACTAATTTATGCATCAGTGTGCGAGGATACAATCTTCTATACCAGTTACCTACCCGTACATACAATACACAACTTTACGTTCGTTGCTCATCCTGTGTAGAATCTAATATCGTCGATTAGCATGCACGAGCGTTTACTTCAATTTACGCACACGCTGACACTATAGTACCAACGAATGAAACGATGGAGTGAAAGAGACTACCCATTCAAACGGTATTCTGGGAACACCGGTACAGAGCGAGAGTGTCGTATACGTCGCAAACACTTTTCCGAACCTTGTGTTTAAGTACAAAATAAAAAAGAAAAAATTACCGATGGGATTTACGGCTGATGAATTAGAAACAATTTTTTGTCGTTGCGAGTCGGGGACCGGGTCGCACACCAGCACAATTTTATGGCGAACAAAATTACTTTGCAAGCTTTCAGCGATATAATACGACGATGGTTTACAGCTCTTTTCTCGCATTCCCCATAGGAATATACACGCTGAGCGGCGAGTGAGCGCCAGAGTATATGGCGAATACGACGAATACGTATTTGTCGTATATATTTATATATAAAAGCTGCTTACATAAAAACTGATTAGTGACCTACGCGTTGTCTATCTCGCTCTATGACGATGTTACGCTTTTTCCGTATTGTATACTCTTTATTCGTTACGAAATTAAACGTTGATGTGTTGCTTTGTTTTTAAGGTTTTGTTTTTATTGCTTAATAATTGATTGGAGTGAGTCGATGGGTTTTTGAATGAAGAATCACAAAAATATGAGGTAGTGAAGTCGTTCACGCTAAACGATTCTTTATGCTTACGTTTTTCAACTCTACACTCTTATTTTTGATGTTTCAAGTGTTTTTTTAAATTCCTTAAGATCAAAATACTGATACATTTTAACTTTTTAAAACCTTTATTCTGGTTCCAAAATTGCGGACTTTATTTTTGAAAAAATGAAAAAAATAAAAATGTCTGAATAACTTTGGAGCTTTTTTCTAGGTAGGTAAAAAAAACGAAAAATAGAAAAGATCAAATATTCTGCTTATTTCTAGGATTCTAAGTTGAAAAAAAAAATGAAGAAAAAATAGAAATTCAGCTAATTTTTAGGGGGAGGGGGCGAAAAAAATGACATTGTCATCTTCATAGACCATTTATTGGTTGAAGAAACTCTCAAAATTTTTCCATCTTTGATTTAAAAAAAAAATTTCAACTTCGTATTTTTTTAAATTTCTTTCTACTGTAAATAGTCAGGTCTCAATCGTACATCTGCGCGCTATTCCTGTTAAAATTGATTTTATGATTGATTCTTGTTCTGGACCCTAAAACAAGGAAATTAAGCCCGTATGCCCTTTATGTCCCCTCCCCCTTTCCCCAGGACCCACCCCAACATTTCAAACGCGTGTATCGCCATATCTATGGGTCTTAATGAAAAAAACTTCAAACAAAAGTTGTTCCTAGCACTTAATGTACATTTTAATTTCTCAACAAAATCCATTTTGGGGCAACTCCTGTCCCAAAATTTGGAAACAAAACATGTTTTTGAGAAAACCTCAAAATCACGTTTTCTTCATTTTAAACGAATAGTTTCGGAGATACGACAAAATTTGTAATCACAAAAAGTATTCTGAATTGAATTTTCCTCCCAATGAGCTCTATCACGACCATTTTCACCAACTTTCCCCGACAGAGTGAACCTCTCCCCCTTCCTCGTTTTCACAAAAGTTGGACCCACGAACAAAATTTGCTTCAAAACGAATTCCGATAATAAATTTAATTATGCATTAGGTATCGAAGAATAAAAATCGTTCAATTTTTTTTCGTGGGTCCAACTTTTGAGATAAGGGGAAGGGGGTGATTCACCCTGTCGGAAAAATTAGTGAAAATGGCCGTGATAAAACTCATTGCAAAGGAAATTCCATTCTGAATATTTTTTGTGGTTACAAATTTTGCCGTATCCCTGAAACTTTTCGTTTAAAATGAAGAAAAAATGATTTTGAAGTTTTCTGAAACTGTTTTATTTTCAGATTTGGGGGCAGGAGTTGATCCAAAATGGATTTTGATGAGAATGAACATTAGGTGCTGAGGAACAACTTTTGTTTGAATTTTTTTTCATTACGACCCATAGATAAGGTAATACACGCGTTTGAAATGTTGGGAGTTGGACCCTGGGGAAAGGGGGAGGGGAAAAAGAGCATACGGGCTTAATTTCTTTGTTTTAGTGTACAGAACAAGAATCAATCATAAAATCGATTTTAACGCGAATTTCGCGCGGAAACCTTTTTTTATACGATTGAGATCTGACTAAAATGTTTTTCCAATAATTTCACAATTTTGCCTCAAATTTTTAAAATTTTTGTCAACCTAATGTTTTTCAATTTTTTTTCAACTAAATAATTAGGAACTTTTTTTCAGTTCAATAATAGGAACAATTTTTTTAAATATGAAATTGAAAAATTTTTCTGTTGGAGAAATTTTAATGCAATTGAAGAAAAAATTGAAAGATTTGGAGTTGAAAAAATTTGATCTAGGAAATTGGAATATCAATAAATTTGAAATTTAAATATAAAAATTACTAGTGGTAAAATTTTAAAATTAGACGCAACTTTGAAAAAAAAAATTAGAATTGAAGAAATTGAAAATATTTAAAGGGTTGAAAAACTTTGAACTTGAAATAAACAGGATCAATTTTGTTATAAATAAAGATGAAGATGTAAAAAAAATCTCAAGATATAAACAGGGAAACAGAATCGTCCAGTGCGAACGACTTCGCTACCGCATTTGTTTGTGATTTTGAGCTTCTCCTAAGTAAATGACAATTTGCTTTCCATGTGTTTACATTTTTCTTTTCTTTTCTTTTTTTGTTGGAAATTTTGGTTTCTCTTCAAAATAATGATGCTGTTCCAATTTGGCCGAGTCGTTGCCATTCTCACCATCCAACCCGATTGGTCAATTAAAATTATGTAATAAATAGAAATACTTTTATGATGAACCCTCGCAAGTCAACAGCACGTCTTGTTTCTCTGTTTTCACGTAAATTTCACACATTCGCACTCGTGGAAATGTAATATGTAATGGAAAAAAGTACATCGTGTTTCCCAGACGACCATTATGTTAACTTTTACAACTCACGTTCTCGGTATTTACTGCATATTATCAAAAATTCTTCTGAGCGTGAATATTTTAAAAGTAGATTATAGCATAACCGTCTGGCATTATACCAGTAAATATAAATGGTGAAAAATAAAAACATAAACATACACTTAAAACGATAAAAAAAACTTCACGATGAAAAATCCAGGCAAGTGAGGTGGAGGTACACCGAGATCCTTTTATTTTATAGTCTCGACTCGAGAGAAACCCTGATTTTCAAACGTAACGATGTGTAGAACGAGCAAAGGGTGTATACGGAAACGTAAAGGACTATGGTTCGTGTTGTACGCATTCTTTGGCAGTATTTTGTTTTGCATATTATCAAACTAACTCGTTTAAAAAACATTGGTGTGAAAATTATAAGGTGAAAAATTATAAATTTTGATCGAAAAATATGACACAGAAGATAATTAGGATTAATACGGATTTGAGATTTGAGCTGTTTGTTCTGGAATCATAATTCTTATGAAATGAAATTTGGATCGTGGTCGCGAAATTAAGATTTTTTTGTCGAAATATCTCGACTTTGAAAAATCTCTACTCCTGGCGCAGAAGTGATTGAATCGAAAATATGGATCATAATCAATGAAATGAGTCCAAAATCAGTGTAAATTTAGTTCAGCATCTCTAAGTATGAAAAGCAACTTCACGACACATCGAAACACTTGAAATTTTCAGTCAACTCTGAAAATTGCTCACTCCTGGCGCAGAAGTGATTGAATCAAAAATATGGATCATAGACTACTAGATGAGGCCAAAACCAGTGTAAATTCAGTTCAGCATCTCTAAGTATAAAAAGCAACTTCACGAAGCGTCAAAACACTTGGAATTTTCAGTCAACTCTGAAAATTTCTCACTCCTGGCGCAGAACCCGCCCTAATGTTTTATCGTTTTTTTCGGTCTGATTTGTGGATACTAATGTCGTTGAGTGTTATTTTTCACTGTCTCGGAGTTCTAATGTGATTTCTTGGCACTAATCATCCTACTATATCAATTTAAAAAAGTACCCAACAATAAATAGTACCTATTCTCTCTCCCATGCAATGATGACACGACACGATACACGCCAAGTTTATTACATTCTCAGGAATTCTTAACATCCAGCCACCGGAATCCAAAAAGGACCCTCTACTCCGCTCCTCTGCCTTAATCTTGCCGACATTCATTATGTACATTCGCAAAACAATAATTTCACCTTCAATTCAAGCGAAAGAGCGGAGTGAATTCATTTCACATATACGTCGCCTCGTCGTCTACCGCGTTATAGGTGAACTACAGCAGGAATGTAACCGCGTATTATTGCTTTTCATTAAACCAGAATAACTGATAGAGAACATTCGCTCCAATTAATTGTATAAATTCCACCACATTTCGTATAATCAATTCGGCATTTAATTAATCAAATCAAGTCTTTCATTTTGTCCATCGAACCGACGATTCCGTCTCCGTGCACCGTTTCGGGGGAGATATCCGAGACCATACATAACATCCTGTAATCACGTACACGTACGTACACGTACGTACACCTTTTTCACCTACAATGTGAAGGTAAATATATCTGCTGTTTCGGACATGATGCCAGTGATGACCGGCGAATTTCCATAATATGGGTTCAAATGAGTGGTAAAAAAACCACTCGAAGGGATATTTTTTTTCATTAGGTGAAATGGAAGGCCTTTTATCAGAGTAAATGAATTTTACTTTTTTTTTCTTCGGGAGATATTCAGTCATAATGAGGAACGAAGTGTCTAATAAAAATGCTCTCTAGGTAATAAAAATTAGTATATCGATTACTTTTTAATTTTTGACCGTAAATTTTAATTTATTTTAGTCCAAAAATTACTGTATTCTATAGTTGATTCGTAAACCTTGAACTTTTCTTATCAAGTACAGATGCGTATTAAAGTAGATCTGAAAAAAATATGTGACAAGGTTTGAAGAAACCAACGTAGTATGCAAAATAGACATTTTTTGAAAAAAATGCGTTTGAAAAAAGGATTTGTTTTTGATTTTCTGATGACTTATTTCTACAACAGCAAATCCGAAAAAATTGGTCTGAAGGCCGTACAGCACTCTCAATACGACTCCGAATAAAAAATTAAATTTATATGGAAAAACTGTTTTAATTTTTTTAGATATTTCTATGGAAAATTCAATCAAGAATCAAAAAATACTAATTCTAAGCTCATAACACGCCTTTAAATGCTTCTAAAAAAAGTTCACAGCGAAATGAATGGAATTTCGATGAAATATTTGATAATTCGTTTTTTGTTTTCTTGTTGTCTTTCATAAGAAATTGAATGAGGAATTTGAAAAAAATTATTTTAAAAGCTGCATTGTTTTCCTCAGTGCCCTAAAAAAGACTTCAAACAAAACATTAAATTTTCAAACTTTGGGAGCGAGATGAGGTCTTCAAACCAACTTTTTCATAGGTCCATTTCTAACGTCCCGTCGATCATTCTCAGGGGAGGGGGTGAGCACAAATTAGAATATTGTTAGCACAAAAGAGCACAACCCGAGCACAATCGATTGACCCCACTCTCACTTCCCTATCTTTAGTGGAAGGGGTACCATTTCTGAGGCCCAGTTCATATAAGGAAGGGGAACACAAACGAAAATAATCTCACAATTAATTGACCCCACTCCTACCCCTCCACCTAGAATAGGCAGGGCACCATTTCTGATTCCCCACCCATCATTTTTAGGAAAAGGGATGAACGCAATCGAAAATATTGCCAGCACAAAAGAGCATGAACCGAGAACGATCGACTGACCTCCACTTCCACCGCTTCCCTTGATTGGGCGAGGTGTGGCGTATGAAATAACCCTCTTTTTCAGATTCCTCGTGAAATTTTTTATGAAAATCGGGAAAAAACAAGAATTTATTTTTTGCACACTATACGTTGGTTTTTTAATAAACCATGTTTCATGTCTTGAATTTGAACAAAAATTGGTGAAGTGGTTTAATTAGAGTGAGACCCCCCCCCCTCACAAAAAATTTAAACTCTTCTTGCCCAAATGAGGTGGAGCTGGGAGTTCTCAGAGTGGTGTGTTTTTGCCTCTTCTAGGTAATACCAGGGGTGTTGGTCCGAATCCATGTTTCGGGTTGAGGGTTTGCGGTTCGAGGATCATAATAATCGGGTTCGGGTTCCGGGTTTAGAGTTTCAGGTTCCGAGTTCTTTTCCAAATGAGGTTCGGGCCAGGAATCGGGATTTTCTGGGTTCGGGTTCGGTTCGGTTCGGGTTCATTTTTTTATAATTTGAAATTAAAAAAATTGATTTTTGAACCAAAATTTCTGATTTTTACCCGAAAAAAAATTATTACTTTGTTCTCTTTTTTTATTTTTATTTTATTTTTGTTTTTTCGCTAGTTTTAAGGTTTTGAATTTTAAAATTCGAAGTAAATTTAGAAAGATAGGAATTTCAAATTCATTTTCTTTTTTGTTTATGTTTTTCAGTTTTTCAGGTTCGGGTTCGGGTTCGGGGTTGAGTTTGGTTCGGGTTTTACCAAAATTATCGGATTCTTTCGGTTCCGGGTTCTGGATTCGATTCGGGCCACCACCCTTGGGTAATACAAATCTACTAGGAACATCGGGCATTCTCTGAAAAATTAAAATTCTAGTTTTACATTTCTTCAAAACCATTATCATCGAAATTGCATAACTAGCCCTCTCCCAAGGGTTGAAAAATTAAAGATCACGAATTTGAGGAATTTTCGATTTTTATTAAATTCCAATTGCTCACTCTAGCATTACAGAATTGGGCCAAAAAAGCTTGTTCGTTCATCTATAATTTTTTATATTTTTCAAAAATTTTCATCCCAGTGCTGCCAATTGCATTTTAATTTTTGTAATTTTCATAAAATTCAAGTTCTGTTCATTCAGTGAGTGAAGAAGTATGCCAGTATTTTTCCAGTCATTAAAACGAATTTCAATTACTTTTTGGAAAGTTTTTTGTAGCAATGCTGTCAACTGAAATGTTTTAGAAATTGCGTACCTATATCAAAATGCAATTTTTAACTTTGCAATAAACATTTTCAAAAACGAAAAAATTCATCAAAAATTATTTCAAGTGACCTAAAAAATGTTGGCTAGATTTTGAGAATGCAATCTACAACTTTTTACCCCCCTGGATGAGGGAAAAAGTGGTATCTACTCTCATTCTGAATCAGTTAAAAGTCACTAATAAATAATCAGAATTGCAGGACAAGAAAAATCAGCCAGGAAATAAGAGTAGCCAAAAAGTTGACTCCCAACTCCAGGTTGTGTCCCGAAGTCAAGGAAGAAAGCTGACTTCTGACTCCATTTTGACTCCGGAGTCAAACTCACGCCCTGACTCCTGCTTGACTCCAGAGTCAATCTATGACTTTGACTCCTGACTCCGGCTTTACTCCGGAGTCGAGCCGGAGTCGGAGTCAATTTGGAGTCAGTTTGTCTCCGATCTTGAAGCAGGGAATAGAAATCAGCCATAAAGTTGACTTCTGACTCCACCTAACTCAGAGTCAAGGGAGAAAGTTGACTCCTGCCTCCACCTTGACTCTGGAGTCACTTTCAGACCTCGACTCCTGACTCCACCTTAACTCTAGAGTCAAACTCACACCCTGACTTCTGACTCCACCATATCTCCGGAGTCAATCTTTGACCTTGACTCCCTGACTCCGGAGCCGACTCCTATTCCTTGAAATCAGCGAAATTCACTCATTTTCAGCGAATTTCATAAATTTCACTGGATTTTCAGTGAATTTTCACTGATTTGATTTCAGTAAAAAGTTGTAGATGATCAAATTGCAACTCTTTAGGTGTAACCGAGCTTCTCAGCAGATGAGGGTAAAAACCTCGTTTTTTTCGAAAATAATCCTGATTGAGGCTTCCTGGCGCCAGACCCCTTTCAGTTATGTTGTCCAAAATTCAAAATGAACAACGTTATCAATTTTCGTCAAAATTCAAGATATTTTTTTTGCTCCACCACAATGCTTAATATTTTCTAAAAATGATGTACAAATATTTGATTCTTCGATGAAACCCGCAGAACGATATTAGAAGTGAATGTACGATTTTAAAGTATCTCGATGCTGATTACACCTTGTGAAGTAATTGTTATATCTATAAGAAGGATTATTACGCCTTTTGTGTAAAATATGCGCCTAGAATTTTAAAACCTGAAAAAATCAACGAACAACACTCTCGATAAATGAATTGGTAATACCCACTCCTTCGGGTATTTTTCGAACGCGGAATTTGAAATTTAGGTCTATATAAGTGTTGGTAATTGTAGATTGCGTAGATAGGTACACAAAACAGCGTACGTTCGAGTGGATAACATTTGAAAAAGATTTTTCTCTAATTTGAAGCATCGAGGGTGGAAAAATAGGGCAGGGGTGAGACAGGACGTAGGATTTTCTTTTCTTCTGCCGAGTCGGTAAAGGAGATTCTTGGGTATACTTAAAAATCACTCATTAAAAATTGCTACGCTCTGTTCGAGTGTAAAAATAGGTCTTTGTCAGCACGAACATATGTAGAATATAAGCGGCGGCGCGGTGCCAGCACTAGAAACTCGACAGCACTTTCATACGTGTACGTATATCCGGAAGCAAGATTCGAGGCGCGAGAATCACGTATACACAGAGAATGGGGAAGTAAAAGACGACGACAATGACGTTTCGAGTGAAAAGCCCAGCCCAGGTATAGAACAATAATGGTACGAGTGGTTAAGACAACTTGGCAATTGCGATTAACTATTTAAAGGCGAATTTCACGCTTTATATTTGTTTTATAGAGTACACATACACACATAATATAGGTAAAATAGCACATACGTAACGTGACACAATTATACAGCGTGAATGTTCGCGTTAAAAGACCTCGCACGAATGACAAGAAAGGCGGCCGGAGAAGGAAGAGGGATCGTCGACGTTAGAACGTAGCAGGAAAACGAGCTTGGCCGATTTTCCCAGGGAAAATAAGAGACTCGGTCAAGTGTGTGTTGGTATAAGTATAAACGAGTTGAATGAGAGAGCATTTTTATTTAAACGCCGTCGGCTCGGGAACATTAAAAAGGGAATCGGTATGAAATGAAAATTGAAACTAGAAACTATCTTACACAATATATATTGTATAAAAATGAATCAATATGGTACGAGGATAGGTAGATAGACCACCCTCGGACGAGCTCGTCAATCTATACTCGGACGCACGGTGGACGGAATTTCAGTTTATTTATCTATTTCACGTAGCAGTTTTTATTTCCCAACGGGACGTCGCATCTTGCTGCCGAAAGGAGAAAGCTCATCTTTGTCGAAGTACGTATAGGTACTTTTCTTCAATAATTCCATTTTCACCGTTGTAGTTCCTCTTACTTTTCCCCCTCCCGGGCCCTCGTCCGTCTCCCGATCTGCTATTTTTATTAAATGAATTATTCCCGTCTATCGAGTCTGCTCCGGGAGAAAATTTCTATTTACCAGGGCTAAATTGTTCTATATCGAAGGAAAATCGAACTTAATCGAGCGTCTCGCAGATTATTATTTTTTCGTCCGAAAGGAAAAAATAGCATGAAAAATGAGATCACGATATGCGAAAATTTTCCTCCGAATTTATCGCGTAGCGTATTTCCGGTCGAAAATTTTTTCCCCTCTGAAAGGTTTCTTTATTTTGTAATTTATTATGTATTTCTGTGTACGTATGTAGTATTGGAATTATACATCGTTAACCTTATCAATCATTGGGTATGTACATATTTGGATATATAAACAAAGGGGTAATTTACTAGCGTGTTTCGATTAAATTCATGAATATTTATGTAAAATACACCGCTCTCGGTGCTTCGCCGGTTTCTAATTAAATAGGTTTGAAATTTTAACGAGCAGGTGTAGAATGTAATTCGGGATAATTTCCGCCAAAGGATGGAAAAAAATTAAAAAGAAATGACGTAATAAAAATAAGGTACAGTCGGTACTTACGGTTTTTTTTCATCATTGTAAAGAACAGCGGACGGTTTTATAAATTGTCAACTCGACTGACAAGATCGTTGATGTAATTAAACAAGTTAGTAGGGAAAAAATCATCGAGACTCGTGCAGCCGCCATGGCCGTCAAATATAAAATTAGAAGGGAAAAAAACGCCCGCGAAACGTTTTTATTTTTAATTATTTTTTCTCTTTTTAAATTCACCGTCGACTTTCTTTAAATTACTTTTTATTTGATTCGCCAAGTGTCAAAAATATACCTACGGTTGAGAACAGAGTTAACTCGATATTGGAGGTCGCCAGTGTCCGAAATTAAATCGTGAAAAGTAGGTCGTCGATGCCAGATAGGATGCCATTGAATTTCCAAATGTGTTTGATTCGAAGATCATTGATTAGGGGAGAAAGAATGTAACTGTGGTGTCGAAAAGTCGTTTTTTTGATGTACCAGCGTTTGATACGAGAGTTCATCTAAATCGAAAGGAAATGATGCGATGTTACCGATAAAAAATTTAGGTAGGTTATTTTTAAGCTTGTCCGTGTGTCAAGTTGTCTATTGGTAGAATAATTGACAAGGGTCAGGGACGAATTGGGTATGTTATAGTTTAGACAAGTGTGATAAATAGGTTGCATAAGTGTATGTAGAAGGAACATGGCAAATGAAAGAATGAAGGAGGCAATTTTTCAAATAGGTACACGAATATTTATTAGAGCGGATCAAAAAAATCATATCTGAATTTCACAAAAATTGGCGAGATAGTTAATTTTGAATGGGAGACATCCCAAAAAAATTTTGAGTCACCTTGCCCAATAGGGACAGAGCCAGAGAACCTCAGAGTGAATCATTTTGGGGAAAAAAAGATTGACTACTTTTGGGTTATGTCAGCTACTTACTGGGAGCCTTAGTCACTCCCTTAAAAAGATCCGCCTAGAATTTCTACACTTCTATGGACAACTAACTTCGGAACTGGATACTATTTTTTGTCTTCTGCAAGGAAATCGAAAAGTTTTGAATTGCGAATTAAAATTTTTTTATTTTTATCAAATTCAAATTGCTCTTTTGAACGTCTCAGATTCGAGTTAAAAAAAAACTTTTTTGGTCAACTAGAATAACTTTTGATATTTTACCAAAAAAAATCGTGGCAGTGATGCCAACTGCATTTTGATTCTCGCAAATTTCGCGAAGTTCAAATTATTGCTTGTTCAGTGGCTTGAAATGAAAGCTAAATTTTTTTGGTCGTTGAAATAAATTTTGATTTTTTGAATTTTTTTGTAACAGTGGTGCCTGGTACCTTATGAAATTTTATGAAAATTGCGTAAATCAAAACGCGGTTGGAAGCACTGTCATGCAAATTTTTTTTCATTTTATCAAAAATTATTCTTGACAATTGGAAAAAAATTATCTCGATCTCGAGGTGCTTGAAAAAGCAATTTAAATTTGGTAAAAATAAATAAAAAAAAAACTTTAAAATTGCGATTTGCAACTTTTTAACTGAATCGGTCACTTCGAAAACCCCACAAATCCGGAGTTATGAGGTTTTTCATTTTTTAAAATGATTCGGATGCTATGAGCTACGCTCCATCTGATGACGATGGAACCATAAAAATAGGTAGCTCGGAAGTCGCTTATTTATGACTTCAAATATTTGAGTCATTTTGAAAACCCCACAACTGTTGTTATGGGGTTTTCAAAAAAGTATTTTCACCCAAAATCCCAAAAATGTAGTTAAGGCTTATTTTAGAGGGATATTTTTTTTAAAAATCACTTTTTCCCGCTTTCTAAAATTTCAATGAAAATTGAAAACAGTAATTTTAAAGAAAATTTTACAATTGATTTTTTGCAGCATTAGGTAAATCATTTTGGGATTTCAGAATGCATTAATTTACATCTGTACGATTTTTTGGGGGGATCAAACAAAGTTATTTCGAAAACCCCATAACACCACCAACTTTGCCATAGAATAAAATGACTGTTTATGGCATTGAATTTTTGGAAATTGTCAAGGCGTGTTTAGCAGGATATACTCTACAAGTTGACTGAAAAATTTGACATTTTACTCTAAGTATAAAATGTACAGACAGTTTTTTTCGTTTTCTGAGAAATTAGGTGTCATGGAATTGTGGGGTTTTCGAAATGACCGATTCTTCTATCCTTTGTAGAGAAAAAATTGGCATTCAATTTTGAGGTCGATGATTGAGGAAAATATAGAAACTGAAATCGTACCTATTTTGGGGTGAAGGGGAGAGATGGTGACCAAGGTTCCCATCAGATAGCACTACTCATAAATGAAAAAACCACATTTTTCGAAAAGTACTTACTCTTTTTTGAGGTGTTTTGATTCTATTCCAGTTTGGGCTTCGGGGCTCAAAATTTTTTGCGAAGTATTATTCTCATGAAAAATGAACCACCACTTCAATTTTCGTCAGAATTCAGAATTTCTTATCCACCTTAAAAAGTATATTCAATATTGAACCTACAAGAACAGTATCTTAAGAGACATTTTGGACTGAAACAAAAATATATCGAAAACATAATCCAAAAAGAACTCCTAATTAAAATTTTAAGTGCTAAAATTTATTTCTGGAATTTTCGCAAATTTTTAAAAATTTGAAATTACTCCTAACCATGAAAATTTGATCTGATTTCGTCTTCACGAATCGAATGGGAGTAATTTCGAGCAGATCTAGATCAGCCAAAATATTTTTAACTTTCTCAACCTTTGGAAAAAATATACCTACCTGGATTAACTGCCAGCTGTGAATTTTAGAAAATTGTGCTTTAAGCTGTAATCGTCAAAGAGGCCATCGATATGAGTATAATACAACTTCGTATAGACCATTTTTATTTGTTTCCTTCAACGCAGAAAAATTCCAAAATTTTCTGGAACCTGCAGGATGTCTGAAAACCATTCACAATGGATTTGAGGGGTCGAAAATAAGGTTTAAATCAAATTTCTGTTCTTTACGTGGATTAGACCGAATTTTAATTTTTTGCATTTTCCCAGGCAGTAGAGTAATTTTGAAATTTCAAAAATTTGCAAAATAAACCTTAATATCTAAAATTTTGGATAGGAGGTGTATTTATGATGTTCTTTATTTATTTTGTACCAAGGATTTATTTTTGTTTCGGTTCAGAATTTTCTTGACGGTTGAAACACGCTTTTTGTTAGCAAATCGACTTGTTATTGATTGGATTTGCAATATTTCAAAAGTTGTAATTAGCTGTTTGATTTGTTTTTGAGAATGAGAGAAAATATGCGTTATATTTTATACCAGGTAACTCAAAAAAGAAGAAAATTAGAACAAGGAAAAGTATGGGAAACAAAGTAGGAAAAAGTCATTACGTTTTTGGACTTTGAACCGGTGCTTTTGAGCTTTGCGATAGTACGAATATACGTAGAAACGACGATAACGAAATTGATTTTATACGTATAGTCAACCTTTTGAGATGGGCTAATCGTGTTCGATTTAATTATCCGAAATATTCGTAGCATCGGAATGGCTTCATCTGGGCAAGTACCCGTTTGATGTCATTCGGAAGAGTTAGCTTTTATATGCTTATTCGTCGATAAGAAATTGCTTTGCTTGTATAGAAGGATGTCGGGTTAACGGCGGTAGTATTTTCTAAGAGACGAAACTGTTTCTCTTAATATAATACAGCTTTTATCAAATTTATTCCCTTTCTGCCTCTCTTGCTCTTATCATGTTTATAATAGGTTTTGTTAATTCAATAAGCTAACAAAGCCGTTCAAATTAAATTCCGCCAAGTTAAACGGATTCCATTCGAGAGATTATAATTTCTCTATTATACCGGAGAGCTCGACGATGCGATGAGAGAAAAAAACCACCGCGAATGTAGAAATGGAAATACGATTGATCGAAAATTCAACTATTCGAGGTTTCTGGATGGGGCACGTTGCGTTCAGCTGAGAGAAAATTTTATTGTTTAGGAAAGGAATAATATACAGCGATATAAATCTGGATTTTTGTGTTATTAAGAGACAATTAATGTATGAATATTCTGATTTTGTTTTTTAGACAAAAATTAAGTTCGGATATTAAAAATTTTTCCAGCGTATATTTATATTCTTTGTTTTGTCACCAATTCTTTTGATGGCTGGAGAACCAAAAACCAACATTTTATAGTTTTAATCGATTTGAATCGAAATATTAATGAAACCGAAACCAAGTACAAAAAATCGAAAACCAAAAACGAAAACAGTGATCGAAATGACAATAACCAAAAACCAGACCAGCACTAAAATAAAAATAATTAAATTTTTAGATTTTTAGTTTTCATTCTCAATTTTGTCGGTGTAAAATGTAAAATTTCAGGGTGTCTAACGAACGAAGAAGAAATTTAAAGTATCAAAATAATTCGGAAAACGGTTTTTAAAGAAGTGAAAAATTAGCATGAGGTCGAGAAATTATAGGAACCAAAAATATGAAAATTATAAACTTGAGTTAAAAAATGAAAAATCTTGCATTTTTTTCAATTTGAAATATAAAAAAATATGATTAAATTTATTTTCAAGGATCAGATTGTCATAATGAAAAAATAATCCTAGCTCCTGTGAAAAAAATATATATTAGAAAAAAAAACTGAAATTGATACTGTATGATAAAAATGAAGAATGTAATTTGAAACTAAAATTTTTAAAACAAAAAATCCAAATCTGAAACCCCCAAATAATATTGATTTTTGAAACCAGAAGGCAAAGCAATTTCAGTTTTTTACTTTTGCCAATTCGTTTTTAAACTGAAAAAATTGTTCTGAAGTAATGTTTCATTATTTGCTCCGATGAAAGGAATAAAATGTATTGATTAGGTTCGTTCGAGCGCTCCGAAATCATGTAAAAAAATCGTGAAATTCATAATTTTTTTGTTTACATTAACCTAAGGTGCGTTCTCACCAAATGCCAATGGTGTAAAATGCTCATTTTTTCGTAGTAAAAATAAGTGGTTACCTATTATTCTTTTCTAAAACTTTACATCTTTTAGTGTAAAATTGATAAAAATTGAAAGGTGTCGTTTCGTGTATTACGTTTAAACACTAATTTCATCGATATTTAACAAATTCTGCAAGAACTTATTATCGAAAAAATGGTCCCTATTGACAATTTTGCTAACGTAATACTAGCATTACTAGCATAGCGCTAGCGTAAGTAACCAAATACTCGCGTTACGCTAGCATAAGATTTACTAGCGAAACATTTGCTAGCAAAATGCTAACTTTTCACTAGCACAATTTTTCATGGAAAAAGTACCGTAGCCAAAGACTAGCATAACTCTAGCGTAAGTTAGACTAGCTTTATTTTTGCTAGCAGAATGCTAGCTTTTCACTAGCGAAGTTTTTAAACGAAAAGTTAGACTAATCAAATACTAGCATTGCACTAGCATTAATTAAGCTAGCATCGCATTTGCTAGCGAGACGCTAACGTTCGACTCCTAGCGAAATTCTAGCGTTTGGTCACTAACAAAATGCTAGATTTTCGCTAGCATCGCACTACTGTACATTAAGCTAGCATCCCATTCGCTAGCGATACGCTAACGTTCGACTACTAGCGAAATTCTAGCGTTTGGTCACTAACAAAATGCTAGATTTTCGCTAGCATCGCACTACCGTACATTAAGCTAGCATCCCATTCGCTAGCGATACGCTAACGTTCGACTACTAGCGAAATTCTAGCGTTGGTCACTAACAAAATGCTAGATTTTCGCTAGCATCGCACTACCGTACATTAAGCTAGCATCCCATTCGCTAGCGATACGCTAACGTTCGACTACTAGCGAAATTCTAGCGTTGGTCACTAACAAAATGCTAGATGTTCGCTAGCATCGCACTACTGTACATTAAGCTAGCATGCCATTCGCTAACGATACGCTAACGTTCAACTACTAGCGAAATTCTAGCGTTGGTCACTAACAAAATGCTAGATTTTCGCTAGCATCGCACTACTGTACATTAAGCTAGCATGTCATTCGCTAGCGATACGCTAACGTTCAACTACTAGCGAAATTCTAGCGTTGGTCACTAACAAAATGCTAGATTTTCGCTGGCACCGCACTAGCGTGTATTAGGCTAGCATCGCATTCGCTAGCGATACACTAACGTTCAACTACTAGCGAAATTCTAGCGTTGGTCACTAACAAAATGCTAGATTTTCGCTAGCATCGCACTACTGTACATTAAGCTAGCATGCCATTCGCTAGCGATACGCTAACGTTCAACTACTAGCGAAATTCTAGCGTTGGTCACTAACAAAATGCTAGATTTTCGCTGGCACCGCACTAGCGTGTATTAGGCTAGCATCGCATTCGCTAGCGATACACTAACGTTCGACTACTAGCGAAATTCTAGCCTTTGACCTCCAACAAAATACTAGCTTTTCGCTAGTGCATTATAATTTTTTTTTACAAAATTTACAGTTTTCTAGTACGTACTACCTAGCACTACACTAGCATAAATTAGACTAGCTTCGCATTCACTCTCTGGTGGCCCAGTTGAATTCTAGAACTTTGCCGGTGGTGAAACGCTAGCATTTTGCTAGCAGATGTGAAGCTAGTTCAATTTATGTTAGTGTAGGGATAGTATTTGGCTACTGTAAATAATTGTTAGTAAATTGCGCTAGCAATAAGCTAGCACTATGCTAGCAGACATAATGCTAGTCTAACTTAAGCTAGTGCGATGCTAGTATTTGGCTACTGTAACTTTTTGAGAGAAAATTGTGCTAGCGAAACGCTAGCATTTTGCTAGCGAATCTGTAGCTAGCCTGACTTATGCTAGAGTGATGCGAGTGTTTTGTTAGCTATGTTAGGAATGTGTTAGGAATGCTAGTATTTTGCTAGCAAAATTTTCAATAGGGCTAAATCACTAAAGAATATTGTCAAACATTATATAATTTCTAAGTCTTACCCTTAGAACCCCTCACTAACCAAACAGAAAAATATTGCCAAATTTGTAATCTTTATCCTCTTGAAAACATTCATTTTGATAAAAGTTACAAAAATTACGATTATTCCAGGTCTTATCCCACCACTCTCTACATAAGAAACAAATAACGCTATATTCCTCACGGAAATATCGCAATATTAAAATTTTTCCAACAGTCACCTCCTCAACCCAATGCTTCATTTCTTTGAGACGTTTGAGGAAGAATATTGTCAAATTTGTACTCCACATCCTCGAGAACCTAGGTTTTGGTACATCACAAGAACTCCCATCCCCACCTTTCTTCTCTAAGAAAAAAAATAATTCTGGATTCTTATTCTACGTCCTCAAAAATTTAGATTTTGATATATCACTCAAAAAAATTTAAATATTCAAATGTTTATAAGTCTTACCCCCTCTCCACCCCCACGTGGTGCTTCATCCTTACGAGAAAAACATTTCCAGATTCATATCCTTCACTCACAAAAGTATAGATTCCGATATATCACCAGAGAAAAGTGTGAAATTCAAATTTTTCCAGGCATCCCCCCTCCCCTTCGCCCTCATCACACCCTTAACCTTCATCCCTAAGAGAAAAATATATTCGTTTTCTACGCGCTCGAAAACATGGATTTTGATATATCAGAAAAAACTGCAAATTTAAATTTTTCCTGGCCTCCCCCCTCCACCTCCTCCCTTATCCTTGGTCCGTAAGAGAAAAATATTATCGAATTCGTTTTCTACGCCCTCGAAAACGTAGATTTTGATACATCACATAAAAAAATTGTTAAATTCAGATTTTTCCAGGCACCACCCCCTCCCCCCCCGC
This sequence comes from Pseudococcus viburni, assembly GCA_033439095.1. Taxonomy (NCBI): domain Eukaryota; kingdom Metazoa; phylum Arthropoda; class Insecta; order Hemiptera; family Pseudococcidae; genus Pseudococcus; species Pseudococcus viburni. The sequence continues at coordinate 60,020 of JAVBJF010000106.1, read as the reverse complement.
TCATCATACCCTAAACCTTCATCCCTCAGAGAAAAATATTGATTTTGTACTCTACGCCCTCGAAAACATGGATTTTGATTAATCACACAAAAAAACTGCAAATTCAAATTTTTCCCGGCCTCCCCTCCCCCCCACCTCCTCCCTTATCCTTGGTCCGTAAGAGAAAAATATTATCGAATTAGTTTTCTACGCCCTCGAAAACATAGATTTTGATATATAACATAAAAAAATTGTTAAATTCAAATTTTTCCAGGCACCACCCCCCGCCCCTGCATCCAACCCTAAGCTTTCGTCTCTAAGAGAAAAATATTGTCGAATTTGTATTCTACGCTCTCGAAAACATGTATTTTGATGTATCACATAAAACAATTTCAAAATTCAAATTTGTTCAGTCATTATTACACCCCCCCCCCCTCCCTTATCCTTGGTCCGTAAGAGAAAAATATTATCGAATTCGTTTTCTACGCCCTCGAAAACGTAGATTTTGATATATCACATAAAACTAGACACACTGTGTCAAAAGAGCGGACTTCCTATTATATACAAACTAGAATTGAACTTGTGAAGCTCAACTTTCAATGCACGTATCAACTTCGAAATTTAATCATCTCTTCCTCTATACACATTCTAATTACTACGGAAATTTCAAGTTGATCGATCAACTCTGACTTGAGTTATGGTGTCACAAGAACTTTAAAACTTCAAAGCTCAGCTTTCCTTGCTCAAAATTTAACCTAAAAAATTAGGTCTTCTCCTGCACTATCTACTTGTACCGTAAAAATTTCGAAACGATCAGTTCAGTTAAACGAGATAAATCAAGTCGGAAAAATTGACCAATTACAAGCCTTTGAACTTTGAGCTCATTTTTCTCGAAAACGTGAGATTTTAAGAAAAATTCATGAGAAATAGAGCTTGAAATTCCTAACCATTTTTTTGACCTCCATTTTTCTCTACAATGCACCGTTTCCGAGATATTTTTGAATAACTGAATAAATTTGAGCTTCAAAAGCTCATCTTTCTATGCACAGATCGCCTTCTAAATTCAATCAAATTTTCTCCTAAACACATTCTTAACACCATAAAAATTTCAAATCGATCGGTCGATTTTATTTATCTTGTCAGAGGGAGGTTTCAGAAAAATGAGCTTTGGAGTTTCAAAACTCAGCTTTCTATGCACAGAGTTACACTAAAACATAATCAGTTTTTCTCCTGTACGATGTAAACTTACTGTAAAAATTTCAAAACGATTGGTTCAGTTGAACGAGAGAAATTGAGTCAGAAATATTGACCAATCACAACCCTTCCAACTTTCTCGAAAATGGTGAGCTTTTAAGAAAAATTCATGAGAATCAAAGTTGTAGAGCTTAAAATTACTAACCATGGTCACCGTTTTTCTCTACGATGCACCATTTTCAAGAATATTTTCGAAAACTAAATAAACTTTGAGCTTTAAAAGCTCGACTTTCACTGCACGGATTGACTTCAAAATTTATGAGCTCTTCTTCTGTACACGTTCTAACCACTGTAAAAATTTCAAGTCGATTGGTCAACTCTAACTCAAATTATAGGATCACAAAAATGAACTTGAAAGCTCCAAGCTCAGCTTTCTATGCACTGAATTGAACCAAAAAATGATTATTTTCTCTCCTACACGATCTACACCTACTATAGAAATTTCGGAACGATTGGTTCAGTTAAACGAGAGAAATTGAGGTGGAAAAATTGACCAATCACAGGCCTTCCAACTTTGAGCTCAATTTTCTCAAAAACGGTGAGCTTTTAAGAAAAGTTCATAAAATTTAGATCACGTAGGGTAATAAAACTGTCAAAAATTGAAAAGACCTTCATAAAAAAAAATTTATGTCAAGTAGGACAATAAAATTAACAAAGGTTGAATAAATAAATGTAACAATGCGGATCCGAATACAAAGCCAACCGTCTGCCTTGTAAGGAATTTTTGATAAAGATTTCATCTGCCGACCACCACTGCTTCAGTCAAAGGGGCCATAAAATCAGTCTTTGTGTTGGTCTAAAAATGCCGACCCAGCAGGTGGTATTGGAAGGGTTCAAAGAAAATATTTTATCTGCCGACTCCTTGTTGAGAAATATAATTAAATCGCATCAAAAAAGTTGACCAATCACAAGCCTCCAAACTTTGAGCTCAATTTTCTCGAAAACGGCGAGCTTTTAAGAAAAATTCATAAGAACGAAAGTTGTAGAGCTTGAAATTCCTGACTATCCTTTTGGCCTCCGTTTTTCTCTACGACGCACCATTTTCGAGATATTTCAGAAAAACTGAATAAACTTTGAGCTTCAAAAGCTCGACTTTCAATGCACAGATCGACTTCAAAATTTAATCAGCTCTTCTCCTGTACACGTTCTAACCACTGTAAAAATTTCAAGTCGATTGGTCAACTCTAACGTGAGTTATCGCGTCAGAAAAAAAGTCTCAAAAATGAGCTTTAATGTTAAAAAGCTCAGCTTTCTGTGCACAGAATTGCACCAAAATCTAATCAGCTCTTCTCCAGCATGAACTACACCTACTGTAAAAATTTCAGCCCGATCTGTTCAGTTTAGCGAGAGAAATCGCGTCAGAAAAAAAAGGCTTCAACAAACAAACAAACAAACAAACAAATAAATAAATAAAAAAACCCTTATGAACGCAATAGCGGATTCCCGCTAGAGCGGGAAGTCCGCTAAAAATTGTTAAATTCAGATTTTTCTAGGGACCACCCCCTCCCCCCCGCTCATCACACCCTAAACCTTCATCCCTCAGAGAAAAATATTGAATTTGTAATCTACGCCCTCGAAAACATGGATTTTGATTAATCACACAAAAAAACTGCAAATTCAAATTTTTCCTGGCCTCCCCCCCCCCCCTCCTCCCTTATCCTTGGTCCGTAAGAGAAAAATATTATCGAATTAGTTTTCTACGCCCTCGAAAACATAGATTTTGATATATAACATAAAAAAATTGTTAAATTCAAATTTTTCCAGGCACCACCCCCCGCCCCTGCATCCAACCCTAAGCTTTCGTCCCTAAGAGAAAAATATTGTCGAATTTGTATTCTACGCTCTCGAAAACATGTATTTTGATGTATCACATAAAACAATTTCAAAAGTCAAATTTGTTCAGTCATTATTACACCCCCCCCCCCTCCCTTATCCTTGGTCCGTAAGAGAAAAATATTATCGAATTAGTTTTCTACGCTCTCGAAAACATAGATTTTGATATATCACATAAAAAAATTGTTAAATTCAAATTTTTCCAGGCACCCCCCTCCCCCCGCATCTAACCCTAAACTTTCATCCCTAAAAAAAAATTGTCGAATTTGTATTCTACCCCTCGAAGACATGTATTTTGATGTATCACACAAAACAATTTCAAAATTCAAATTTTTCAGTCATTATTGCAGGGGGTCCAGCCCCCAAGGGGAGGGATAAAAATTTGTTAAATATGTCTTAGAAATTTTGTTTTATTGCAATATTTCAAAAAATCAAAAAAAATTCCGAATTTGGTCAAAATGGAGGAAAAAAAATTTTCTGGCTTCAAGTTTAAATATTACTTTTAGTACCCAACATATAACCTGACATGGTGGTGTACTCCTCTAACCCAAGACGCAGAGCAAAGGTAAGTACATATACTAGCACAATGCTAGCATGTCATGATAGCAAAGGCTAGCAAAGTGCTAGCATTTTGTTAGCATTTTTTTCTTTTCTTTGTCAATAGGGAGCGAGCAATTTACTAGAAAAATTGCTAGTAATAAGCTAGGAGATGCTAACAAAATGCTAGTAATACGCTAGGAGATGCTAACAAAATGCTAGCACACCTCACTAGCGTTTAGTCGCCTGTTTTTGGACATCGCTTCGCTAGAATTACGCTAGCATTTTCACGCGAGCAATTTACTAGAAAAATTGCTAGTAATACGCTAGGAGATGCAATGCTAACAAAATGCTAGCACACCTCGCTAGCGTTTAGTCGCCTGTTTTTGGACATCGCTTCGCTAGAATTACGCTAGCATTTTCACGCGAGCATTTTACTAGAAAAATTGCTAGCAATATGCTAGCAAATGAAGAGCTAGCACAGTGCTAGCAATATTGCTAGTAAAATGCTCGCGTAAAAATGCTAGCGTAATTCTAGCGAAGCGATGTCCAAAAACAGGCGACTAAACGCTAGCGAGGTGTGCTAGCATTTTGCTAGCATTTTTTTCATTTTTTTTGTCAATAGGGGTAATGAAATTTTACATGTATAAAAGTCAATGGTAATGGATGACCCTTGTTACCTTGTTAGTGGAAAGGCACCCTGAGACTTTCTAAAAATTATGAATTTCACGATTTTTTTTACATGATTTCGGAGCGCTCGAACGAACCTATTATTCAGGTAGCATTCAATCGAAACATTGAAATGACTTCTGCGCCAGGAGCCAAAACCTTGAAACGTCCGCTTTCTGAAACTCCTTAAACTGCAATGTTATTTCAGAACAGAAATGGACTCATGGTGGTTTTCTCAAAAACGTTCACCTTCATTTCACTCTCGACAAAATGATTGTTTTTCGAAATTTCGTAAACTCTTTTCTTATTATTTGCAGAACCCGAACACTCTCTTATTGATATTTTATTTAATGGGGTAAGCCAAAAAATTTACAGAAACTTGCGTGAAATTCATCGCTTTGCAAGTCGTATTTTTTTTGAAAGGGAAGCAATGAATTTTGAAAGAATTTTAAAATTTTCAGTCGAGGAAAAGTCTAAATTTTTATTCCTGTGATTTTTTAGCAAACCGATAAACTCTAGGATAGGCTGTATTTTTTGTTTTTTTTTGGAAAATTGAAGGTGAGAATTGAAAAAAATTGTAAAATTACCTCAAAAGAACGCTATAAAAATTCTAGATCTCTCACTTGTAACCCCTGTCACCTGATTGGGGTTCAAAATTTTCAAATTTTCAAGAAATTCTGAAAAATTAATTTTTTTTTTTTGTTGGAGGATGATTGTATTATTATTAAAGAAGAAAAAATTCTCAATTTCTTTCGTTTTTTTTTTAGAGGAGAAGGGGTGTTTACTTTATTTTTGTGTATGGTCAAAAAGGTCAATTTAGAAGATATTTTGAAAATGAACATAAAAATGTTAAAAATCGTTTAATTGGTATTTGATGTTAAATTTTCACTCTAGAAGCATATTAGAGTCCCTGACTCGTTTTTTCCCAGGGGTTCTCAAATTGTCTTGAAATGAAAATGATATTTTTACGAGAGCTTCGGTACACAACTTCAAGTTGTGATTTCGGGTTCTTTCCCTTTTTTCGCGTTCGTTTTCGGTCGTGTTCGTATTTCGTACATATGGTTTTTTATTATTGTTCATTTCGTAATTCATAAATCACATAAGATACCTACTTGGATAATTTTATAACCAAAAAGTCAAAATTCGACCTTTTCATATCTGAAAGCGAAATTTTCACATTTTATGACTGAAAAGTCCTGAATTATTGTCATTTTGCGATCACAATTCCTTAATTAACCTTACATTTTTCATAAAAAAGTCAAAAATTGACGTTTCATTATTAAAATTGACCTTTTTTGATCAAAACTGACGCTTTTTCATAAAAAAAAAGAAAGTAAAAAGTCAATTTTTTGGCAAAATGAATTGAAAATTAGTGTATTGAGATCAAAATGGAAAATTATGATACCTACTTTGATAATTGTCAAAAAGGTTAAAGAACGATATTTCAAGATCAAAATTTATTTTAAAAAATCATATCAAGTACATAAATAATATTTTTTTCGATAAAAGCGTGAGGATTGAGTATTGTGTTGATATCAAAATAAAGTAATGTTTCAGTTTGCTATAATCACAAAAGTTAAAAATAATTTGAAATTTTGTGATTAAAATGTGAGAAATTGACATTTCTCTAATGATAACAAAAAATGAAACTTCTTAATGAAAACAAAATAAAAAAATAAATTTCAGTCAAATATTAACGACCTCGAGCCTAACCGAAGCCTTAAATAATCATTTTACTTTGCAAATGCTTATCACAACACAACAAGTGGTCTGAGAAAAAAATTAGGTGGCCAAAAATAGTTGAAATCAAATATGAATTTTGAAAATTGCTGTACGGCAGTTTTTTGGGGCGCTGAATTCATTTTTCATTTTGGTTTTGCCGAAAATCCAAAATTGAGTCCTGTGAGGGGTTGGGGGTTGGGGCAAACCCAAAATTTCTAAAAAAAATCATGTGGGGTATTAAAATGTATGTTTTCAACCCTCTAGAACACTTTTTTGTAGTCTATTTGATTGATAACTCGAAATTGGGCCCAGGAGGTATAAGTAAACCTGCCTGTTTTTCAGACCACCCGCAAATGTACAAAACTGAGTAAATATTTTTTGTGATAATGTGTTTCTAGTGTATTTTATCTGCTGAATTCGAATATGCATTTGTTTTTTCGTTTTAAAATAGCGCAATCTGAACAATTCAGATTTTAAGTAAGCACTTTTTTCTCAAACATTGAAGCAAATTCAGATTTGAAATATTTTTAGCCATGCTTACCTATAATTAATAAATCACATTACATTTTCATCGAAGTTTATAGATAAAAATCACAAATTCAACATGCCCATTTTATTTCATAATTTTCAGGAATTTTTGATTAGTCAGTAGGTATTTATTTGAAATAGTTTTTGTGAATATTCTCCTTTTTATGAACCTGATTGGCAATTTGACTTGGCTCCCCCCGCCCCCTCCGAAATAAAAATATTGAAAAACACACACCTGACTCAGAAAACTCTAAGGAATTGAATATATCAAAATAATGTTTTTGGCCGTTTACAAAAGTCTGCTACACCCCTTCCACTCCACACCTTTCGTGAGAATTTTTTGGTAACATTTCCTCTCAATCATTACAGATTATTTAAAAAAGAGTATAGCCGGTTAAGTATAGGGTTTTGGCCTTGGAAACCGATTTTGACCGTTCCTAGCCTAAAATGTTCCCCTAATTTGGCAATTAAGTTTGACACCATTTTTGGACCCCTAGCTCAAGTATTTTGGGGAGGGAGGGGTTAAAATGTGTGTTTTTATTCATAATTTTTTCATTTTTCGCCAAATGCAAATAAAAATTTTGCGTTTTCTTAAATAGCTTCTAGAAGGTTAAGAGAACCCAAAAAAAAAAATTTCGAAAATTTTGGGCACTATCCCCCCAAGTTATGCCCTTTTCAAAATTTTGAACCCTCCTTTTGGGATGAAGGGTCAAAGGGGCAATGGAATCTTTTTCCTCAAAAGAAATGTTGTTTACCCATAAGTATACCATAAAAATTTTGAAAATTTTGAACATGTGGAACATTGTCAAAAAAAATAAAAACTAACCCTCCGCGTGGTGAAATACTCAAAATTCACGTAAATAAATACCTCCAGCACAAGTAATTGGGGAACTAGTTACCAATGTCGATCATCACGAAAATATTTCATTTTGAGGACCACAGAACATTGTGAAAAAGGGCCCACACCATTGGCCTTCCTTACCCCTCCCCTTCCCCCGCCCCTGTAGTTGTTGGTGTAAATAAAGTAATAACCGATATTGGTGTCGTTTTCATATGAATCAGACCTTCTGAAAACGATTTTGAAGTCCAATTCCCATTTGAACCACCACCACAACCCCTCCCCCCTTTAATCGTCAAATTGGTATACCCAAGTATACATTACATAAGTTTGAAGAGATACCTATCAATCGACATGCTTTTTAATTATACTGGTACATATTTATTTTTCGTTCATTTTTCGCCAAATAGTATTGAATGACAATTTGACGATTAGGGGGGGGGGGGGGGGGGGGGGGGGTTGTGGTGGTGGTTCAAATGGGAATTGGACTTCAAAATCGTTTTCAGAAGGTAGGAAGGGGAGGGGTAAAGGAGGCCAATGGTGTGGGCCCTTTTTCACAATGTTCTGTGGTTCTCAAAATGAAATATTTTCGTGATGATCGACTTTGGTAACTAGTTTCCCAATTAGGTACTTACTTGTGCTGGAAGTATTTATGTACGTGAATTTTGAGTATTTCACCACGCGGGGGGTTAGTTTTTTTTTTGACAATATTCCACATGTTCAAAATTTTCAAAATTTTTATGGTATACTTATGGATAAACAACACTCCTTTTGAGGAAAAAAATTCCATTGCCCCTTTGACCCTTCATCCCAAAAGGAGGGTACAAAATTTTGAAAAGGGCATAACTTGGGAGGATAGTGCCCAAAATTTTCGAAAAAAAATTTTTTTGGGTTCTCTTAACCTTCTAGAAGCTATCTAAAAAAGCGCAAAATTTTTATTTGCATTTGGCGAAAAATGAAAAAATTATGAATAAAAACACACATTTTAGCCCCTCCCCCCCAAATACTTGAGCTAGGGGTCCAAAAATGGTGTCAAACTTAATTGCCAGATTAGGGGAACATTTTAGGGTAGGAACGGTCAAAATCGGTTTCCAAGGCCAAAACCCTATACTTAACCGACTATACTCTTTCGAAGTATAATGTTTTAATTATTTGCTCGAAAGAAAAAAATAATACCGGAGGTTAAGAACTTCAAAGAGTTGTAGAAGTAGGCAACTACTCAATTATCTCGTCCGGAAAATTTTTTTTTTTACTCTTCAATAGCAGTGATAAAACCATCTCTATCAACAAAAAAGCAAAAAAAAATGAAAAAAATGTTTCTATTTTTTGAAAGTTACAAAATTTTGAACTGAAATTTTTACCACGTTCTTTTCAGGCGATTTCATACTTTTTTTCAATCCTCACGTTCGATTTTCCCTCCCCCAAAGTGAAAAAAAAGTCCACCGCAATGAACACCTTGATTACACCCTACATTTCACTTTGATCAAATCGCCAAAACACCAATACTCTCGACAAAATCCTAAAACATCTGTCATTTAAAAACACGACGATACTTTCTCAACTCTCATAGGTTTTTTTCCTGCTGCAGGAAAGAGAAAGCAAAAACGTTGAAAAATTCGACAATAGCAACAAACGCTGTACGCAGCTGACTGGAAATATTATATGTGCGTCGCATTGTATCGAAAAATCGGAAACATATGGTACATTAATTACCTCAACGGCGAACAACGTTACGCGATCCTTTTCTATCATCGTGTCGACCTTGAGGTCGTCTATTATTCGATATTGGCATTTTGACAAGCGCGAAAAACGGAAACTCTTGGTAATATGACCAATACGAAGCGAGGCGTTCGATTTTGATATTCCATAAGTGTATTGTGCTAGGATTGTGTACGCGCTGCCGCGTTAATTTAAAAACCCTATCAAGGTGATTTAAAGGCGCGAATCGAGGTTTTGTGAAGGAGCAGAGGACCAGCGAGGTAAGTTGGGAGGAGTATTTACGAACCGGTGAGATAGGGTTATGTATAAACGAGGTGGCTTTTTTCCTGCGGAGTCGTAGTGTATGGGCCTATTCTGGTAAAAGCTTTTCGTGATATTTGATCGCGAAGAAATTAATTATCGTATTGAAATATAGTTGAAAAGTCTGCTAGGTTTGACGCAGGTTGCCATCCAGCTGTCATAATACGGATCAATTTATCATCCGATTGACCGCAATATAGTCAATAAGGTGATTCCATCAATACCTTTTTTATTGATACCTACGTTTTCATTCAAAAGCACCGCGTATAAAAAAAATCCAAACAAACAAAAGCGCAACTCGATGTAAAAACAAATGAACCTTTTCGCCGAGTAACTCATTAAAAAAAAGGGGGAAAAATCGTCCTTATTAGTTGTAATTTTTCGACGTTAACGATTTAGCGGGCTCGGAAAGTTTTTAAATTAACTCGCGAGCGTCTGTCGCCATCGCGAGCACGGATTGAAAACGTTGCTGAAAAATTCTCGGTAATTAGAGAGCAAAAGCAGTAAGAGAGAGAGACCAGAAAGAAGAAATTATGTCGGCGCTTATGGGTATCATTATTCACGAGTGTCTGCCACGCGGCGCAATGGCCTTCGGGAGTATAGAGCCGAGCTTCGAGCAACGTACGCAGATATAGCCGGTTCCTCGACAGAGACGGGCAAAAGGACCCGAGAGTTTCTTATGGTAATAAATTACTTTTTTGATTGGCTTTCGCGGTTAATTTATGCGCATTTAGTATTTGGCGGTGGTCGTTTTGTAAAGCAGCTCCAGCTACCAAGTTTTTTAAGAAACATCGTTGTGCAACATAAGTTTTAAAACGAGAGATAATACTGGAAGTGAAGGATAGCCGGGGAGGAGGGTCGAGAAGGGGGGCAACGACGAAGCATGTTTCATTGTTAGCGCAGAGATTAATCTTTTTTAACGGTACAACATATTTAAATATAATTAATAGCTGTAGGCGTCTGACGTTTCTGGGGAAAAAATTTTCTTCGGAGTTGTTTTTGGTATATAAATTGCGAAAATTTCCTCAACAATGAGACTTTCGTACAAGGGTGATTTTTCGCGTTCAACTGGTATTTTTGTTGGGGTGGAGAGTATGAAGGAATGGTGAACTTAAGTTCAAGGTGAGAGCAATAGAATGGAAAAAATCAAGACCAGGAGGGAGAGAATATTGCAGTATAAAAATAAAATGTCCGAAAGCCAGCGTAAAAATGCGGAAATTAAAAAACATTAAACTGGTCGATACCTCGTGAACATACAAATCCCCCCAATAAAGTTATATCATCATATGGGTTGACTATAAAAATCTACCTTGGTGTGAAGTTTCCTCGTTTGGAACTTTTTACTCTTTTTTTTAGCTTTCCAAATTGGTAAATGGTATTTTCAAACTATGTCAAATCAGCTATTACATTTGTGAGTTGTAAGTAAAATTCAAACATAATACCTTTTGGGCCATTCCATATAAATTTAACCAATTTTTATCCCGGGTCTTCTGATTTTACTAAAAATTCGCACAAAGGTTTTTAAATCCTCAAGGTTGAAAACCCACAGATTTTTTGGCTCCAAACTCCCCCCCCCCCCCTGAAGTTAGAAGAGGGGCATTGTTGTTTTTTTGTCTTTGATTTTTTTTTAAACTATTCAACTTCGATGTCTTATATCTTAAAACTGGCTATACTTCAAGAAGTTTGCCTTATGTAGTTGGTAGGTAGCCATAAAATGTTTTCCAAATTCAAAGAAAATGCTCAATTTTTAATGATACACTGGCATTTAAAGATTTCATTGAAAAATCTACAAAAAATTCTGTGAATAATTTTTTGAAATGCAAAATTCAAAAATGGTGGTGAGCGTAGCTCAATTACTAAAAAAATGACAGACAGAAAAAATCTTCAAAAAAATGTACGTCGTTGAATTATACCTTAAAGTATGTAACTTCAGTTATTTTTGTCTACTTTTGCATTTTTTTGAACATTTTCGAAAAACTATCACCCGAAGGAGAGGATGAAAAAGCAATTTTTTTAACAACAATCAAAGAAATGCTGCGAATATCAAACTGTTATGTTTTAAGAGATATTGATACTCGAGGCAGACTATTAACAAAAATTATCACTCAGTTTGACTGGAATTAACAATTGAAAGTTCTTTACTGTACGTCATAAACATAACCATAATTTGACGTACCGGAAAAGTTTTTTTTTTCTTTTTTCTAGACTGAGTGAGTTGAAGAAATTGATGAAAATCCGGAATTTCTACTCGAGAATTCGATGTACTCGATGTTCTAGGATGCAGTTCAAAATGACAGAAATCAACATTTGAAAATTGAAATGAATGAAATTCATTTGAAAATAAACCTTTTGATATTCTACTAATTTATCTCTATATTATCAACATTTTTTAAAATAATAATTTGCAAAAAAAATACTATGTAATGGTAGGGATAGGTGGATTGTACGATTTTTTCCAATTTTTATTGCCTAGTAGATTGCTTTCATCTTGACCAATGTTTGTCAAAATTTCCTTAAAAATGTAAGTATGTAGCAAAAGAAAAATAAAAATTCCAGGGCCACCTTTTGAGATTTTAATTTAGACGATCTGCATCTTTGATATGATAATCGTTTGTCCCTCAACATCAAAACCAGGCCTCCAAATCAAGAATACGTATATTTTGATACCCATATCACTTTTCTTTCAAAATTTTGGGTCTTGACTAGAATTGGAAAGGGAAGTTAAGTTTTGATATCAAGGTTAAATAGCTATCAGAATGAAAATCAGCCCCTCTCAAAACGCATAATTTTAACACCCAATCCGAATTTTCAGAATTTTAGGTCCTACCCTGACCCTCTCCTCCTGTTTCCCTTTTAGAGCTTTGTTTTGGTTTCGGAGACAAACAATTAACATAACATGAATCAGCACCTTTGAAAACATATCATTTCGATACTCTCATTATTTTTTTAGCAGTTTGAAATATTTGTAATTTTTCATTTTCAGCCCCTCAACTACAGGACAGTTTCGTAACCTGTCAAAAAAAAGGTCAACTTGAACAAAAAAATTGAAGTATTCCTCGGCCCACCTTTTTTCTTCTTGGAATTTTTTTAGTTTAATCAGACCACAACCTCCAAATTTTGCATTTGACACAAAAATTGGGGAAAAATCGAAAAAATCAAAAATTGCATAATATGATATTTTTTAATTCTGTTTTTTGAGGCTCTGAGCTCGAATCTCAAGTTGGTTTTTGGACACCCCCCCCCCCTGCACAAGAATCCGAATTTTGTCCAAAAAATAAAGAAATAAAAACTCTGGTGGTTTTCGATGACTCAGCTCAAAAATTAATCATTTTTTGGTTCAGACTCCCTATTACTTCTTTGCACCCCCCTATCAAATTTTAATTATTTGTTCATAAAAATATTAGATCGCATGTCGTTTGTCATGCAAGTTCGAATAAAAATTAATTTTTTTGATACGATCGACCCTGAAAAAAAAACAAGCAATTATGAGGGAGGACGGGTCCAGATGTGGTTGTACCAAAAAAATGAATCTGTATTCAAAGAGCCTAAACGTTCTCAAAAATATAGTGAACTACATACCATATGATATTCTCATAAGCAAATCATTCAGATGTGGTAGGAGGGCGGGGAGAGGGAGCGCAAAAAATTCGATTTTAGAGCTCTGCACCTTCATCAAAATTACGGGGGTTTTATTTTTCATTTTTTCAGCCTAATTAGAATCCTCCTGAAAGGGATTTTGGGATTCGAATTCAAAAACCAAGCCACTATTTAAACTCAGCGCTTCAAAAAACCTACTAAATGATATACCACATATAATTTTGAATTTTTTCTCAAAATTTTGGAGTGTTGGTTCCGTAGAGGTTTGAGAGCTCATCGCGAAAATTACCATGTTCGAATACCAAGTATAAAAATCAGTTTACAGGATTTTTGTAAATTTTTAAATTATGTATTTGAACTGCGGTGCATCGCTGAAAGCTTTTCATTAAGAAGCTTAACTTTAAACTTTGAAAATTTCTTATAAACGATTCTGAGACTCCTTTCAATCCTCTTTCCAGCTGCGTAAACTAAATTGCTTCAAGTGTCATCAGTTTTGAGATACAAACCATCAAATTTATTTATTTTTATGGAAAAATCGCAGAGACATAAAGCCAGCAAAGCGGAAGCTAGAATCAAAACAATCGTGATTTCTTAACCTTTGGGGTGGGAGAACTTTGTAAAAAAGAAAGCAGAATCTGCAGATCCAAGGTCAAACGTGGTTAATTGGCATAGAATGAGCCTTTTTTTTCTCATCATAAGGAAGATTTTTCCATGAAAAATTTATTCCATTCGATAAACCGCTACAATGACCTTGATAACCTCTATAATTTTACCGCCATTGACCAACATTTTAAAAAAATTCAAGTAAAATTTGTATTCTGCTAACGACAAATTAAACCCAACTTGGTGAAATTTTTCAGCCGCATTTAAGCCGTAGTCATTAACGCCGAATTACGCCTTCGAAACTTCGCAACGTAACGCATCTGGGCAGCGAGTTGAAACACACGCGAGTATAAATTACTGCATAACCTTGGAAAATTACTAGAGCTAAAATTCCACTCGAGTAAAAATTTCTCCTACGGAATGACGTTTAGACAACTTGACATACACGTGTATCAGACAAGTTGCATAATGGCCAGTGGCAGGAGTTCTTTCAATGCAAATCCTCCGTTACCTTGTATCGCCAACAAAGCAAGCTATCGTACATAAGCGCTTGAAATGTTGCATAATTGAGTCTTTTCACCGCACAGTGTTATTTTTAACGCTGCTGTTGGACAAGGGTTGCGAAGGCGAACGCCATTTAGCCGTTATGAAAGTTAGAAATTACGTTTAAAATTTCGATAAATTCTGATAAAGGTATACTCGGACAAGAATAACGTATTAGTGAAATTGTTTCGGTTTTTTGGGGTATCTAATTGCGAGTTTTTTCAAGGGCGGATTTCACGAATGCCCGTTGGTGATTTTTCTTTGCTTCGTTTTATCGAAACGTATCGCGAATTCGATTCCGAAACGGTTAAACGAATAAAGAATGGGGACTCCTGGCCAATGAAAGTTTTCACATTTAAAGAGAAGAACTCGTGTAAAGCATATTATTAATGGGAACAGACTCATTTCGATAAAAATTGATCGCTTCGACGTCGCTTCTACACGCGTTACTTATGACTATTCCAAGTTCGCCGAAAAGTTTTAACCTTGTTTGTCGTTAATCCAAAGTGCGAAGCGAGGAAAGACATAAAAACGAAAAAAAACCTCATGTTTTTTGGCGGCTGAGACGGCAACGACGACGCAGAATTTCACACAGATCACCCGGGTATACTCTCAAAGCACTTAAAATAGTAAGAGGCTGTGTTAAGATATAATTCTTGTTGACAACGTGTCCTGGATACTTTTAACGACGCGTAAATTTAATTAAATTTAGCATTGACCGGCGACTAAGAAAGGAGAGCGACTCGTGAATGAAATGTATTATGAGCGAATTGACGAGAAGTTAGTCTGGTTCGAGTTGTAGCCCGAGTAACGAATTAAATAATAGTAGTGGAACGAATTGGAATTGCGTTGAAAGGAAAATGGTGAATGAAATTGTGAAAAAATTCAAAATCTTGTTATGAAAACAAATTATGATTTTATTTTTCAACTAAGCGTGGATATAAGATTCCCCCCCCCCAAAAAAAGAGAAAAGGCTGACTCTAAAAATGAGCTAGATGGGTAAATGTGTTTTTAAAATTGGAGGTGCCAAAGGCCAGCATCTTTCAAAAAAATTGAATCAGATAAATCGTATCATTTTTAATCATGGTGTAGGTAATACCAGGAAAATTGGATTAATCTCCCCTCAACTCAATTTTTCGATCTGATCCCATCTTGCACTTCAGTCGATCCCCCTCACATAATTTCGAAAAAAATGGACAGTATGGGACTTTGATCGTAAAGTAAGTCGATATTGGAACTTGGTGACCTCAAATTAGTGAGAATTGAAGTGCTACAAGCTATTTTTATTTATTTTTTTTCACGTGTTTCTTCAAAACTGTGGGTCTAAGGGAACACTGAAGAGTGAAATTCAAAAAATAAGCAAATAGTCGAACTCAGTGCCCTCAAAAACCTAACAGACGATACGTCACACGTAATTTTTAATTTTTTTGCATTTTGACCTTATTAAGGGGCTAATTGAGAAGTTCAGAGGGGTCAAATGAAAAAACTGAGTACATATTCGAACTCAGCGCCTTCGAATTAGTAGGAATCGATGTGTTATTTTACTTTTTATAGTTTTTTGAATTTTGGTCAAAATTGAGGACCCCTGTGCTTCCCAGGGTTGTTGAAATCACATTTTGAAAATTTTTTGATTGGAAAAAGGGTAAGAAGAGCTTTTCATTGTAATTTTTCACATTTTTAAATGGTAGCCTTCATTTTTTGCATTTATAATAAAAGTTGAGCTTTTACCACAAAAGTTCAACTTCGGGCTTTTCGAAATGTGATCATCGTTTTTGTTTCTCTTATCAATTCTCTTCGAAACCGTGCCAACAGTTTTCCCCAAGTACAACCGACCTTGAGATGTAAGCCTTCAAAGTTTGTTAGTTCGTCGAAAAATCGAAATCTCACCCCCTCCTCCCTCCAGTTCCTTCGAGCGTTAGGATGGAAATAATGGCAGTTAGTTCATTAAACCATCAAGAGAAACTCTTGAAAAAAAATTTAAACGAAATCAGAAGACTCGACTTCATTTTTGGTTCGAGTTGATGTGAAACGAACCCGAAGAAAAAGTAAAGTTAATAGAATTGCCTAACCGATTCGCCGTAAATATACAACTCATGCGTATTTACGGCGAATTCGATAGGCAACTTTAATAACGCGATAAGGAAGCAATGTTGCCAAGAACTGAAATATTCTCCAGACGTACGAACCCGAATGTCACCAATCACAGGAGGAAATATCTCCGATTGGTCAATCGGTGGTTTAATAATAACCTCCTGAAAACCTTCGACAATTTGATAGTTTTTTGAGTAAAATTTGCTGACGAAGCTACCGATTTATTTTCAAACTACCGATTGTTTTCAATTTTTTGAGAAAAAATATGAAAAATGAGCAAAAAATATATTTCTTTAGGTCAAAATCCCTATTTCTTCTAAAATTTCTTCAAAATTTTCAGTGTCCTATTTTTTTGAATTTTTGTCCAATTTAGGCCCAAAAAACGGAAAAATCCTTTGAAATTTTCTAAAATTCAAGTGATTTCCCCTCCATCCCAAATGACACTCCAAATCTCCGCCTAATTTCTTCATAAAAATTTCTAAAAAACATAATAAAAATGGGACACGGAATGAAATTTGAAGTAAAAGTAGTTAAATTTTGACATTTTATTTTTTTCAGAATTAGGTGACAGGTAACGTTATAAGTGACGTCTTTTTAAAAACACATAAAAAAATTACTGATTGTTCTAGAAACTATCGATTGATCAATCGGCAGTTTCTAGACAGGAGGAAAAACCTCCGATTAATGAAATTCAATCATGCATTTCCTCCTAGGAGGAACAAAATCAGGTAGTTTAACATCTCTAAATTTTCCGGGCATTCCGGAGCCTCCAGCAAGGTATTAATTTTCCTTCATTATTTTTGAATTTTTCCATAAGATATGGAAATCAATTTGGACAGCTCAAATTCGGTTTATTTCCTCCTTATGAGTTGTTTATTGAGATAATCTTCATTTGCTGCAATTTTCAGACAATCACTTCAAATGTATTTTATTGATCATCTTTCAATTGGACCATTGGCCATTTCAAAGCTGGTTACATGAAGATCAAGAATTTGATTATTATTTACCCACAGAAAATCCTTTCAAAAAAAATATCGCGCTAGGGCTCCAGAATAACTGGAAATGGTAAAATTTGAAAATGTTGAGTCTATATAACGTTAAGACTTAATTTTATCAATTTTTACGAGAAAAATACTTTTAAAAAAATTGTTGGGGTTTTTTCTAAAAAAAATTATTTAAAGTCTGCTGGGACCACTGAAATTTTGATTGTGGGAATCTTAGAACACCTAAAAATCTCCTTCTCGTTTAGACTTCTTTACCAAAAAACAAATTGGCATTCATTTTTCAAAGGCAGATATTCAGAAAATTACTTTTTTCACACATTTCTCAAATTTTTAGTAGAAACTAGGAAAAAAAATTTAGAGAATTTTTAAAAAATATGATCTTTATATGAATATTTTCCCCCAAAAAGGTCATCAGCCGAGATATTCCGCAGTTACCCTCGCTCCTTCCTTCAGCATTTTTTCAAAATTATTGAGAAAAAATCATCGATGCGGCCGATTCAGATTTTTTGGGTACAACTATCCATTTTATTGCCATTTCCCCAAAGAATTTTCACTTTTACCTACTAAAACTCGAAACACATAGGGAAAATATTTTTTCGAGATTTTTCTGAAAAATTGATGCCACAGGTATTTTGGTTTGAAAAATTTAAACAAAGACAATTTTTCTGTAAAAAAAATTCAGAAAATTGTTTCATATCATATAAATTTTTTTGAACAAGAATGGTCTGGACAGCGATTTTATGTTCTTTCCTACCTCCAAACAACTGTCGCTGTCGATTAATCGAAAATTAATTTTCAGTTCATTGATTTTGATATAATCTAATTCTCAATTCAATAGATACCTGATAAGAAACTCCTGTGCAGCATGAATAATATTTAAAAACACACCTGTTTTATTTAAAGAGTAATTTTACTTTCAAGGCCTTCAACTGTAAAACGTGTCTGACGTCAATGAAAAATTAGCCTGAATTTATCAGTTCGAAATGAAAAACTTGTTATTAAAAAGAACTGCCCACATGAAGAAAGGAGTCCGGGCTGTTGAAGTTGTCAAAGACACACCAACGAGGGAGCAAAAGAGGACTTTAATTTTAAGTTACCAAATTAGAAAACTGGAAAATTGGCGAGTTTATTGCCTTTTGACGAAATATTCACCCTGAAATTTTTCAGCCGAACATTAATTATTCCACATTAAATAAACACTTGGAAACTTTTAATTTAAAAAAATTTTCTCATAATAAAAAAATAATAATAATAATTGTATTCGAAAGGGGGAAAAATATACGAACAAAATTTTAAATTCAAATCAACTCGTAACGAGTCGAGAAACCCTTCGAGTCTAGACAAAAGGCATCTGTTGAAAAACGCTGAAAAACTATATTCGATGGCGAGAAGGGAATGAGTAATAAGATGATAAATATCGCTATTTTACGATTTCGAAATCGTGACATGACGATGACATGGAAAGTAGTGAAATTTCGTCGATTACGTCGCGTCGACGACGTCGACACTTGGAGAGCGTGCAAAATGGTCGTCGAGTTCGGAAACGTTTCATTTACGAGTGCAATTCTGCACGTGTGTTTGTGTGTGCAGGACGTGAAATAGTGTACGGTGGAGGGACGGGGTAATCTATTATGGGAAAAGTTTTCTGTTTACATCATCGGCGATATATTCTCGGTAAAGAATTTATTTGCCAGAAGTCTCGGAATTTAATATAAAAATTACGCCGTTCTTGTCAAAGGTCCGGCCTATTTATCGAAGAACGCCTTGATTTTTATGATTTATCGTTTCGATTGGCGCGTTAGTTCAGGCGCAATCGACGACTGCTCGGGTTGCAGAAAAGAGAAAAAACTTTTTTGATTTATGATTACGTAGCGGCGCGTCGATGACAGTGATGGGTTCGCGGAGCGGGGAATAGAATTTGGCGAAAGTAAAAAAATATTTGAGATTCACCCTCGAATGGAGAATTTCGCGCATGACCTATAAATTAAAATTATTACGAACGTTGGGGCGAAGACGAAGAACGCGAAAAAAATTAATAAATAATACGTGTATACGCGAAGAGGTAAATGTATTCACAATACGAAAAGAAGCCCTCGAAAAGAAATCGAATAAGATAAATAATACGCCCGAAACGAATTGAAAATTTTCCTCCTCCGGGTTCTACGCCGATTGTAATTTTTTACTTGGCTGGAAAGATAACGTCTTGAGGGATCGCGAAAATAGGCCGGGATGAGCGAGGATCGGGATACCTCAAGAATACAAACCTCGTGAGATGTATTACGATTTAATATTTTCCAGTACAGGTATTATTCGAGAGAACGAACGCGATACAGATAAGATTTATGAAAATATTTTCTTTCGATAAACTACGTACATTCGGTTCAGTTCGATTGGAAATTTTCCAAGGTAATTGAATGACTGTGGAATTTTTTCTGCTTGGTGTTGCAGGTATCGTGGATCAGGCATCGTGATATACACATTTTGACGGTGGGCAGCTACACGTACACGAGTGATCAGCGTTTCCAAGCAATACATCGTAAAAATAGCGACGAATGGACGCTGCAAATTAAATGGTCTCAGAAAAGAGACGGTGGAATGTACGAATGTCAAATTAGTACTCAACCAGTGAAAAGCTTTTTCGTAAATTTAAGCGTAGTCGGTAAGTAAAATATTTACTAGATGTTAGAATATTCAGCCACGTAGATATTAATAGCCCAGTAGAATGCTATCGAAATTTCAAGCTTTCGCATTTTCAAGTTATAAAATATGTACCGTCAGTGCAACTGCAAACTGTCCATTTTTCAAAAAATTGGATTTTAATGAAAGAAGCATGAAAGTCAGTGCTATGATGAGTGGCTTGAATACGGGGGAGGGGGGGATTCCCTTACCAGAAACCCTTAAAAAATGAATTTTTTATTCGATAAGTATTTATGAAGTCAAAATTGACCATTCGAATTTAGAAAGTACAAACTAAGTTTAAAACCACATTTTTTTAGACAGCAATAACATTTATATGTTGCAATACAAATTGTCTAGCTTCGCTCGCACTTAGTTTAACGCTTTCCTTATTTTTTGAAATTCGACACATCAAAAATCAAAATCAACTCAATTTACCTACTTTTGAAAAGTTTTTTACATCTATTTTTCTGCTTCGACGTGAGTAATTTTCTGCTCTCGAGAATTTTTTTGAAAATTTTTCTCTCTGGCTTCGCTCGAGTCCAAATATTTTTACACTTCATTAAAAATTGAGAATATTTCTTGAAATATAAGTCTCATTTTACCCAAAAATCAAAGCTTTTCTTACAAGAATTCTTCCGCTCTGATGACTCAATTTTTCCAATAATTTTTGGTTCATGAGTTTTTTTGAAAAATTTTATGGTTTCTATCCCCCACCCCTGAAGAAATGTATGTATAGTTATGCCATTGACCTTGACCATGATGAACAACAAGATCTAAATAAAATTTCAGAGCAGGGAAGCCACTCAAAATTTGCCATATGAGGTGCAGAAGGAGAATTTTTGAGGCTCTAGGACATAGAACCTCTATTTGGTAAGGTTCAGCCAAATCAGCGCACCTACTTGAGGTCGATTTTATATGTATATTTCACCCTCCCTTAACACGAATGTGTCATTACTTTCGAAATTCTATCTCTAAAAGTGCCCCCAGTTTCAAATCAAAAATCCTCCTATGACCAATATTTATGAAAAATACCGAAAAATCTAGGATTTTCACTCCTACACCTCACACAATGGTCAGGAATGGATTTTCAATACGATATTCGGATAGCAGAGCTCAAATCCGATCTGTGTATAGACCCATCCATATAAATGAGCTTCACACGTATTCGTGAGCTCAGAATGGGCATGATTTGAATCATTTTTGTTTTTTTGATTCGAAGATCTTGATTCGAATAATCTTTTGAGGTGTGATTGTGAATCGTATTCGAATCATTTTCGCTCATTGTGATTCATCATTTATTATTTGAATCGCTTTGCACATGATTCGAAGTGTTTCGAATCAAATAAAAGATTGTATACTAAAAGCTAAAAAATTTTGCAAAAATTTCGTGTTTTCTTTTTTCATTTAGAAGAGAATATGAGGTTTGCAAAGTCGTTCAATGAACGATTCTTTATTCTTACTTTTTTCAATTTTCCACTCTATTTTCGATGGTAATTTTTTTTCAATATTGTAAAATTAGAATACTCGATACATTTTTAGATTTTTAAACATTTATTTGGGTTGAAATGGTGAAAAAAAGAAAAGAAAAGAAAAAGAAAAATTGAAAATGACTTCTCATTAAATGTGTGCTCTACCTTGTTATCAGTGAAAAATTTAGGATCAGGATACGTATCTTAAGCATTATTGAATAAAATGGTTTGAAAATTTCATGTGTGCTTCGGAACAACATTATTTTTGAGGACATTTGAAATATTTTCAAAATTTTTCTTAAATTAAAAAAAAAAAATTAAAAATATTTTGGATAAAAAATGTTATTGCTGTTTCTCCAATTTTTTCCGAACATTTCTTTTTTTCAAAAATAGAAAAGAAAGGGTATAGCCGGATAAGGGTTGGTTTTGGCCCCAGCCCCGATTTTTGATCTAATTCCCCCAGATTGTGTACCTTGATGAAAAGAAATTCTGGAAAAAATTTCGGCCCCCCAACTCCTTCCCTTTCGGAGCTATGGCCATTTTATTGCATTATTATCAAGAAATTTTAATTTTACATCTCGTAGAGGTTTATTAACGATTAATTTTTTCATTAATTTTGGTGCACCCTTCATGAGGTTTTGGCCATTTGAAATTTTCAACTGTAAAAGAGACCTTAACAGCGAAGTTCGACTAATTTTTGAAAATATCCTAAAAACGTGTTTTTGACGTAAATTCACGTCACGTATTCAGTTTTGGCGATTGAGGTGGCGCCAGGGTCAAAAATTGCAAAAAACCGAAAAAAGTTGTTATTTTGGCAGATTTTTTAAAATTTTGAACATTTTATACGGAAAGAAATGAGCAAATTAAAAAACCAATCCAGTATTCGTGTTCAGCAGGTCAAAATACTCCGATAAACACTCTTTTCGCGATCATTTCACGTTAAATCTAAAAATTCAGTTTTATTGTCTTGAAAAATCAGTGAAAAAAGTGAATTTCGACATTTAAAGTAAAATGATTGCGAAAAGGGTGTTTTATCGGGGTATTTTGACCCGCTTAACACGAATCTGACGTTAGTTTCTTCTTTTGGCCATTTCTTTCCGTATAAAATGCTCAAGATTTGAAAAATCAGTCAAAATAATAACATTTCTGTAAAGGTTTTTGTAATTTTCGGTCTTTCTTCCAAAGAAACGACCAAAACCCCTTCTACAAAATGTAACATGGTGCCAAAGAACAGAAAATTTCATTCACTTCCATTGGAATTAAAAATTCTTGAAAATGATGCAATAAAATGGCCATAGCTCCGAAAGGGAGGGGGTTGGGGGGCGAATTTTTTTCCAGAATTTTTTTTCATCAAGGTACACAATCTGGGGGCATTAGATCAAAAATCGGGGCTGGGGCCAAAACCACCCCTTATCCGGCTATACCCTTATGAAAATATCTCAGGAGTCCTCATAAGATAATGTTGTTCCGAAGCACAATACATATTAAATTTTCAGAACATTTTATTCAATAATGCTTTAGATATCCCGATCCTAAATTTTTCCACTGATAAAAAGCTAGAGCATACCTTTAAAAAATAAAAATGGCCCTCTGTGTCTAAATAATGTTAGTCTGAATATAGAAACCGCCCTTAGGTGTCAAAAATTGGTTTTTGAGTTGACAATGATTTTGGTCCTTTCAGAAGGAGTAGACTCAGGGGGATACCTTAACACAAAAATCAATTTTTGACGCCTGAGGGTGGTTTCAATGTCCAGGTTTGCATGTCATAAATATGAAAATACAAGTACAAATTTTACAGACAAAAAAGTTTCTCTTTTTTTATTTCTGGTATAATTTTCTAGACGTTGTATTAGAGAGTGTTGTTGAAAAAAAAAAATCACAGCGGGCACGCTTCAGTATTAAAGAGTTTGCCCATTCCCGATTGGAGGAATTAGGAGGTGCCTGATATTCCCAATTTTTATGATTTTTATTTTTTTTATTTTTATTTTTTCATTGAATATTTTGGGCTCTGTAAAAATTGTAAAAGTTTTTGAATTATTTAAATTTACAAATAAGACAATTTAACATCTCGACAAATAAACCTAGGTATTTTTGAGCGCACCCGGAGAGGGCCACATTTTCATCGATTGGTGGGTCAACTACTTCGCATACCTAATATACTCTTATTGCTGACGTATCAAAGATCACGCTAGTGATCCCCCCGCCCCCTACATGCCTGCCTATTCTGAAATTTATACCCTATTTGGAACCTCCCTAAATGGATAAACCGCGATCATAGTATAACAGAAGTTGTTCATATCGACCATTTTTATGGAGTTTTCTCCAGTACTAGAAAATTCCAAAATGTTTTAGAGGCTCCGAAACGTCTTAAAATCGCTTTCAATCGACTTGAGAGGTCAAAAATAGAGTATCTAGCAACTTTCAATTTTTTTCCTCGATGCTTTTCCCGGAAATTTTTTTGCTAAAAAATATGGATTTGAACTCGAAAATTACGAATTTTATAAAATTTTGCTTCAATCGATCAAATATAGGTTTCCAATACGGATAATCCGCGATTATAGGTTCTAAAGTTCATGTAGACCATTTTATGAACTTTTCTCTGGTGCAGGAAAATTGTCAAATCTGGAGGTTCCGAAACGTCTTGAAACCTCTTTTATTTGATTTGGGAGATCCAAAATAGGTTATACCAAATTTTAGCTTTTTTCGCTGTTTAGATCAAATTTTCATATTTTGTTGGGCAATGAGGTACCTAATTTTGAAATTTCAAAAATTCGCCTAAATTCGAGATATGAACTTCAGCATCTGAAATTTTGGATATGGGGTTCTTTTATGTATGATGTACTTTCGATTTGTTTTTGTTTCGGTTCAAAATTTTACTTCGAGTTGGGATACTTCCTTTATTAGTTATTTACATACCTAATCCGTTGCAAATTACTGAAAATCTGCGAATTAGCGCAGATTACCTACTGCCATTTTATTCGCGAATTCGTCGTGTAACCGTGTGAATATTCATGAAAATATTTAACAAACCCGCAAAAGTAAACCGCGTTAGTGTTTTACTTTGGCATCGTTAAATCTAATGAAAAGCAGTTTGATTCTTTTGGATTTATATTCGAATAGTATTACGTAGTCTAATTACAGACTGAGCAAATAGTAAAGTCCGAAGGATTGATTTTCGCCCGAATAAACACGGAGAATCGAATAGGAATAAATTGTTCAAAATATACCTACGAGTAATAACATTCTTTTTGATACATCAGTGGTACAAAATTGAGGGAGAAAGAGGTAGATTCCTATGAGTTGCGTTGGAGAATTAAAAAAATATATTCAAAAAGGGCAATTAATGTTTAACCAGTATAACTAATCCGATTGCAAGCGCATCTGCGTTGGTTGTTGCCAGCTTTGGTGTTTTAGGAGTACATACATCGGTTTTATAATATATTGGCATAATCACCCAAAATAGAAGGGTACAAAGGGAGCTGGAATGAAAACAGAGAGGTTTGCTTTAACGTTAACATGGCACTGGGATATTATCTTATACTACGTGTCACAATTACATGGCCATGGTAGCAAAGCATCATCCAGGAGGAAGAGAGACGCTAGATACAATATAACCCACCTATTCGGTATAGTCGAGTTCGAGGTATAAAATCAGTAACACATCGTTAAGCATTTGTCGCGGCCGCATTTACAACCACCATAAATCGTTCCCTTCGGCGCTCCGCTCTCACGCCGGCAGTTGTATTAATTCCGCGTTTATAGTTTAGCGAGATAAGCACGTTACTCGGTGTCGACGTGTACCCTTTTTTTCGAGATGGGAAAGGAGAAAAGTACATGAAAAGATTTTTCGCCTATTGCGCGATACCACGGTGGCCACCTTTGGAGATGGTCTAACGCCGACGAAATCTCTAGGCACTTACGCGTTTAATGGATCGAAAATATACTTCCGACGAGGGTAATTTTTACGCGTAAATGAAACGTCACCATTTAGCGAGGGAAATTGTTGGCTCGAGAGTTGATAATTCATTTGTCGAAGTCGCCCAAGCAGATCATCGTCGAAGGTGCGAGAATGAAGAAATTCAGTTTAGGTGGGTATTGGTGGTAGTTTTGTAATTTTGTTTCAAAAATAAAATGAAAGGAGTACAAAAGTTGTGTTTGGGTCTAAAAACGGCGCGAAGTGGTGAAAATTTCACCCCCTGACTTCACATTTTTTACTCTTCCCCCTTACTTTAAAGCAAAACCTTTTACATCTGGGATATGTTTTAATGAAAACTTTTTATTAAAATACCGTTAGGTTTTGGATTTTGTCAGGCTAAAAAAATTCATAATTTTCAAGAAATACGAATCCGAAAAATGTTTAAAGGTACAAAAAAATGTTGATAATTATAAAATTCAAATGTCTGACAAAATATAAAAAAGTAAAGAAAATGTCAATAATTGATCTTCAAGATTTGATGTACGAAATTTGATCTCACCTTTCATGACTGGACCACCAGTACTATAACATATCCACCATGTTGGAATGATCAATTTTGTAATTGATAAACTGCATTTGAAACACTACCAAATTTCTTGAAATATTATTTAGTATTTCCAAGAAATCAATTTAAAACACTGTTTTTGGTTTTGGATAAAGACTTTAGATCGTGGATTTTTTTGATCTAGGCATCCCAGTAGGTTACTTTTTTACTTTTTTCAAGGAAAGTCACTATTAGTTACTTTTTGTTCTCAAAAGTTACTTACTTTTTTCAAAAATTTGAGCAAAAAATCAATTTTTTGGTTTTTGCTTTTAAAAAAAATTGCTGAAAAAAAACAAAAATTGCTTAAAAAATGATTTGAAAAAGTATACCATTGCGTTACCTGAAATGTATCTGACTATATAGTTTGTGATTTTGTTGAAATACAAGTAAAAATTCGAATGTTTTTTTTACATTTTCTAGGTGAAATCATTAATTCAAATTTTTTAAAAAAGGTTACTTTTTGGACTTTGGATACTTTTCCGACTGTCAGAGGTTTCTAAAATTACTTTTTTTTTAAAATTTTGGCTGGGATGTCTGTGATTACCATCATTCACAACCTTGAAAAAATGTTATCAACATTTATTCAAATAATGTCAATGCACCGAATAATTTTAATAGGCACTTTAATTAATTTTTTAAAAAAGATACTTATAGCTTAATTTTTTTTTTTGATATATTTTTTTACCTTTTTTTCAAAATTTTCAATACGTTTTTCAATTGTTTCTTATTTTTTAAAATATGTTTCAGTTTTTTTTTTCCAAAACATTTTCAGTCATTATCCAAACTTTTTCCAAATGTTTTCAAGTCAACAAAATGTCATTATACCAGTGGCTTTCATCATAAAAGACCTTTAAAATGCTACATTACCCAAAAACATTGCACTTTTCAAAACTTAACTCCCAGGCCTGAGACTTATTTAATAAATTATCTTTTTTTAAAAATAAAATACAGCTGAAAATTTTTTTTCAACATTTTGTAATACTTTTTCCAATTTTTCTTCTTATTTTAAAACGTATGTACCTTTTTAAAAAAATAACGTACATAGGTATCAGCCATTTTTACACGTTACAATTTAAAGAGATTGAATGTCATTATGCATAAGTGCACAAGAAGGGAGGATCAGGGGACTCAAGCTCCTCCTTAAGCTCAGAAAGGAAATTTTATTATAAAAATGTGAAAAAAGTGCATTTTTTGCTCTTCAAACATGATTTTTAAAAAATTAATGATTTTTTTTCATTGAAAGATCCTCTTCCCTAATTTTTCTCGAATTCTCAGCCCCTCCATTAAATAATGTCTGGGTGCGCTTATGTCATTATGTCAGCAATATTCAATTTTTTCAAGTATAATAAAATGTCATTATGTCATTGATCGGTAAAATTTGGCTTTGAATGACCTTGAAAACGTTACATTACAAAAAATCGTTAACTATTCAAAATTTAACTCCCAAGCCAGGGGTGGTGGCCTGAATCGAACCCAGAAGCCGGAACCCGAAAGAACGCGATACTTTTGGTAAAACCCAAACCAAACCCGAACCCGAAAAACTGGAAAACATGAACAAAAAAAATGAAATTCCAATCTTTCTAAATTTAATTCGAATTTGAAAATTCAAAACCTTAAAACTAGTCAAAAAAACGAAAAAAACTGAAAAAAAACTGAAAAAAGGAGAACAAAGTAATAATTATTTTTTGGTTAAAAATCAGAAATTTTGGTTCAAAACTCATTTTCTTCATTTCAAATTATAAAAGATGAACCCGAACCCAAACCCCAAAGGTTTTAATAAGTAAAATGATGCATCCTACGACCATTCTCAGGAAAGTTCGCTCAGGAATAATTTTTTTTATATTTTGAGCTGAATTCATAGGCGGAGATGGACCGTAACTTTTGGGGGAGCTTGGGCCCCTGTTGAAAAATAAAAATAATAAAATTGTTCATTTTCAACCCTCCAAAAAATTTAGTACCCTTACTATTACGAGATTTTTACTCGACTTTTTTTCAACGTGCAGAATCGATAGAAAAAAATATAGGTATGAATTTTTGATGAAAAAGAAATCCAAAAGGTAAATTTCTTCATTTTTTTAAATCAAATTTTATTGTCGAAATGGAGGCGAAATCCTCACCCCTTAATTCTTAATAAATATAGGCACTTATTCCGATTTTCATATGCCCGAGCGAAATTTTCAGAAAGAAAATTAATTTGTTTTCTAATAATTCATTGTTTGAAAAAATTCCATTTCTTTGGTGTAGAAATTTCGTGATTTCAGAAGTTTTGTTTACGAAATTCATTTTTGCTAAGTAGATATATGGTAAAAATTTGTGCTTTTTTGTGCAAGTTTGCAGAAAATTTTTTCAAAAAGTTGCCAAATTTCGTTGTAAATTGGCTCAGTTTTGAAAATTGGCCTATACAAAATGTACAATTTTAGGCGACTTACACGATTTACAGACGAGTAGTTGTAAAATGTACAATTTTAGGCGACTTACACGATTTACAGACGTTTTGAACAAAATTCTTGTAAAATCAGCAAATTTGCCCATTTACAATAAAATTTTCTCATTTTTGAAAAAATTTTTTGACACATTAACAAAATACCCCATCGTGTCTTACGCTCTACATACTTTATCCACGAATAACTCTCCTGGATTGTTTTCCAAAATTTGAGAGAGTAAATTTTTCCAAATTTGTTTGCCCTGGACCTACATTCAGGATCTCCAAATCACTAAAATCATTGCTTTTCATTGATGGTGTCTAACTCGTATTAGAAAACTTAGATGTTTGATATCATTCGGTGTCAGCGTCTCACCACTTCACCAGTCATCTAACGTGGATATAAATTTAATAACTTGAAAAAAAAACAGGAAATTCGTCAAATATTGATAATTTATTCCTTGAAAATTAGGTGTTTGCGAATTTTCTTTGAGTGAAACATATGCACGAAAATGATTTGGGGGGCTCAAGCCCCTCATGTCCCCCTATCTCCGCCTATGGCTAAATTGCAAATCTTTTGAAAAAATACAGTTTTTCAATCGCCCTCCCCCCTCTGACAAAAAGGAAATGGTAGTCAAAAATCATGAACAACGATATTTTTGGGATTGGCCAGATTTTTTTTCAACTTAAATTTTTTTTGAATATGGACAGATTTAAGTTCCGATGGGGAGGGGTAAATATAGAGTCAGGAGTGAAATTTCTATGACGTCGTTTCGAGGTTTACAGGCAACTTTTGTGTGCTCTCCTCCTCCTCGAAAAGAGTTGCAAAACGATCACCCCTATGGGTATGGGGAAGGGGGAGTAGATCGCGTGCTCCGCAAATTAACGAATTATTTCACGGAAAGTCTTTTAATTCGTAATAACCGGCCGGACTCGATCGAATAAATTATCTAATGATAAGAAAGGCAAACAATACATTTTAACTCGTTTACCGGTCTTTGTTCTGTTCACCCCCTCCTACCCTACTGCGGTCTAACACGCAATGCTTTATGCTTTTCGCTTTAGGCTTGGAAATAGGAGTAAGAGAAACGAGCCTCGTGACACGAATGTCTTGATCGGGCCATTATTTCAATGGTAGTCGGCGGTAGAACGATGAAAGCTACGCTATTTCATTACACGTAGTAAAAAATTTTCGTAATTTTGTGTTGTTTGTTTAGTACCAACGGCCACCATATTGGGAGGACCAGATTTACACGTTGATAAAGGAAGCACTATCAATCTTACTTGTAGTATCAAATACAGCCCGGAACCGCCGGCCTATATATTTTGGTATCATCAAGACGAAGTGAGTATACATTTTAATTAAACAACCCGGCCATTGTTTGCTCGACGTCTGGTCCATTTTATAGCGAATTTCCTCCACCTAGAGTTTATTTTTATAGTCTCGAGATACAAGGAATGGAGGGGGGGATCGAAATCGAGTATATGAAAATTTCTCAAGCTTGGTGAAGTAAATTTTTCAACCCCCTGTGTATGTAAGGCAACAGGTGTAATCTTTTACCACAAAGTAATACATGTGTGAAATATATCTACGCGATATAATTCGAAAGAATTATTCGCATTGTTAACGCTATTTTACGCTGGTAAACCTACAAGGCAACGTAACGTACCAGTCTTGTAAATTTAACAACCCTATAAAAGATATTCCCGCACCATTTGCGTCTCCTCGCCTCCTCTGTAGAAATATGCCCACATATGTGTGCGTTTAAGGTTTTGCAGACTCGTGAGTGGATTAAAGTATCGCGTAGGTTTTGTGCTATAGTATTCACAAGGCGTAGATGGTATTAAAAGATCTCGCTGTGTGTATTTGAATGAAGATAATTCGCGGTATTTTTTCAAACTTGTGCCCGCATTTGGAATAATAATGGTTTGGCGCGAGATTTCAGATACACGCATATTAAAAATGGTATTTTTATCGCTGATACCGATTTTAAATGTTCTATAGGTATAATTAAGTTCAAAGATTGGAGTGGTTTATTTCCTTTTTAATGAAGAAGTGTTCAAAAAAATAAAAATAATGCAGCTTTGTTCCTAATAACGGAGGTATCCCAACTCGAATTAAAATTTTCAGCCTAAACATTAATAAAACGAAAATACATTATAAAAGAACCCATATCTAAAACTTCATGTTCTGGAGTTTATTTCTCGAATTTTGGTGAATTTTTGAAATTTCAAAATTATGTAAAATAATGCACCCTGTAAAATATAAAAATTTGATCTAATCAACGAAAAAAACTGAAAGGGTATGGACGGATAAGGGGTGAATTTGGCCCCCGGCGCTTTTGGGCTCCTAAACACCTCAAGTCGTGTATATTGACTGGAAATAATTTTTCACAAAATTTTGGACCATTACCCCCCTCTCTTTCAGAGCTATGGCCATTTTATTGCATCATTTTCAAGAATTTTTAATTTCAACGGAAGTGAAGGAAATTTTCTGTTCTTTGGCACAAAGTTACATCTGGTAGAGGTGTATTCATGGTAATTTTTTCAACAATTTTGGTGCACTCCTCCACGTTTTTTCGGTCATTTGAAGTTTTCAATCGTAAAAAATACCATATAAGCGAAGAGCGACCACCCTGGAAAAATTTCTAAAAAATACGTTTTTTTATGTAGAATTTTACTATGTATTTGGTTTTGGCGATTTCTTTGAACTAAGGGCCAAAAATCGCGAAAAACCGTATAGAAATGTTGTAATTTTAGCAGATTTTTCAAATTTTGAGCGCTTTATACAGAAAGAAATAACCAAATGAGGAAACCAATTTCAAATTCGTGTTCAGCAGGTCAAAATACCCCGGTAAACACCCTTTTCGTAATAGTTTTGATTAAAATTTCAAAATTCACCTTTCTCACTGATTTTTAAGGAAAAAAAAAGTGAATTTCGAGACTTCGAGTAAAACGATCGCGAAAAACGTATTTTTTGGGGTATTTTGACCTGCTGAACACGAATATGGATTTGGTTTTTTCATTTCGTCATTTTCCCCTAAAACGTCCTCATTTCCAAGTTTAAAGCGGGTCTCTCGAGCAAGAAAACTATTATACACAATAATTAATGTCATATTCGTGTTCTAGGACCCAAAATTAGTCGGAAACCAAAATTTTTCCATTTCAAATTTTTTGAGTCACATTTCAAGAACAGAAACCGTCCAAGAGGAGTGATGGTGAATTTATTTTCCACGTATCCTCCATGTCTTTGACACTGAATCGTGCCAATGAGTTACAATATTGCGCGCTCAGATCTCGAACAATAATTTTTTGAAATTTTTCCACAAGAATCAACACAGCAATTCGAGATTGAAAAAAGTTTCACGAAAACAGGAGCGGGGCATCGAAGATGCTTGATTTTTTTCAAATATTCCTAATTGTCATTTTGGCAGGAAAAGGGTGAGAATGAGGGCTTGGGGATGAAGCAAGAGGTAGTACACATGAGAAAATGACGAAATGAAAAAACCAAATCCATATTCGTGTTCAGCAGGTCAAAATACCCCAAAAAATACGTTTTTCGCGATCGTTTTACTCGAAGTCTCGAAATTCACTTTTTTTTCCTTAAAAATCAGTGAGAAAGGTGAATTTTGAAATTTTAATCAAAACTATTACGAAAAGGGTGTTTACCGGGGTATTTTGACCTGCTGAACACGAATTTGAAATTGGTTTCCTCATTTGGTTATTTCTTTCTGTATAAAGCGCTCAAAATTTGAAAAATCTGCTAAAATTACAACATTTCTATACGGTATTTCCCGCGATTTGTTTCGCCCTCTGTAAAAATGCCAAACCAAATATGTGTGCAAGTTCGACTATAAAAACGGTATTTTTGCTAGAATTCCAAAGGGTGGTTTAGTCTCGCTTTTTTAAATGGTATTCTTTTTTTACGATTGAAAACTTTCACGAATTCGACCGTATTAAAAACTGGTATTAGTGCACCGAAAATGTTGAAAAAGTTAACATGGAGTACCTCTAAGAAGAACTTTGTGCAAAAAAATAAAATATGCACTTTGTTCCTTCGTTAAATTAAAATTTTGAAAATGATAATAAAAATACCATAAGCCTAGAAAGAGGGGGTTTATGTCCGAATTTTGGTGAAAATTTTTGAAATTAAAACTTATGTAACCAAAAGCGACCTGTAAAATTCAACCCCTTTATCTAATCCAAAACACTTTGATGTACAACCTATTTTTGTCCTCCTGAATATATTTTTCAGGTTTTCTAGGCCAGAATGATCTTTGGGATGGATTTTCATCTCAAAAATATCACCTCACGAATTTTCCGAGCATTTATTGGGTTGCGATTAATTTGGGATGAATTTTAATCGCAGTTTAATCGCACATATTATTCGTTTTTTTTTTAGGGTTGAATGATCTTTGGGATGGATTTTTGTCTCAAAAATATCATCTCACGAATTTTCCGTGCATTTTTGGGCTGCGAATAATTTGGGAAGAATTTTAATCGCAGTTCAATCGCACATGTTTTTTTTGGTTTTTGAGGTCCGAAATGATCATTGGAACGGATTTTCATCCCAAAAAATTCATCCCACGATTCTTCCGAGCAATTTGAGGCAGTGATTAATTAGAGGTGAATTTTATTCGCAGATTAATCGCACTTTTTTTTTGCTTTTTGAGGCCGAAAATAATCATTGAGATGGATTTTCATCCCAAAAAATTCATCCCACGACTTTTCCGAGAAATTTTGGGCTGCGATTAATTTGGGATAAATTTTAATCGCAGCCGAATCGCACATATTTTTCGGGTTTTCTAGGCCAGAATGATGTTTGGGATGGAAATTTGATGTACAACCTATTTTTGTCCTCCTGAATCGATTGGAAGTGGTTTTGAGATGTTTTTTAGCCTCTAGAAAATTTTGGAATATTTCAGCACCGAAGAAAAAAAATCTGTACTTGAATCCGAAGTTAAGAATTTCGGAAAATTGTGCTTTAATCGATCAAATAGGCCAATGTTAGGGGTAATTCGCGTTTATGGTTGTAAAAGTTCATATGGACCATTTTTATGAGCTTTTCTCCAGTAGTGTTGAAAAATGCCAATATTTTCTGGAGACTTCGAAGCGTTTCGAAACCACTTCCAGTCGATTCGGGAGGTACAGAATAGAGTATTTATACCAAATTATATATTTTTTCGTTAATTAAATTAAATTTTCATATTTTCCAGAGTGAGGTCATTTTTTAAATTTCAAAAATTTGTACAAATTTGAGAATAGAATTTCAGCATTTGAAATTTTGGATATGAGGTTCTTCTTTCATGATGTACTTTCGATTTGCTAAACTCGAATGGCCTAAAACTCGCTCATACTGGCTGTATTTTCAGCATCGAACGTGAATCCTACCCCCTCCCCTTCCCCTCCAGAGCCTTGCCGAACAATGAGAATTACCCGTTCCCATTAACATTGCCAGAATTGCATTTTCAGTTGTTGAAATTAGGTTCAAATCGAAAATTTTACAAAACTGATGATATTTTTGAAGAGAATGGGACTTTCATAGGTGTGAGTCAAAAAAAATGAGAGAAATTTAATTTTGAGTCGCAAAAACTGGAGAAAAGAAAATTAAATATTCACTGGTTTTCAATTTTTTCTTCTAAGTGCCAACTTAGGTAGATGGGGGTTTCCATAATATTTGTCAGGACGTTGAATTTTAATTTGGAAGTATGTGGTGGTGGAGACAATGAGAAGCAGCTTCATAAAAATTAAGTCGATGTTCCAGAAACCTAAGAAAAGCACCCATCGTCGGACGATTTTTTCAATTTTTTTCAAAATTTGTGGGGTATGGAACAAGATGGGAGTGAAATTCCAAAGAAGTGAGCTAACATCCAAAATCAGTGACATCAAAAGTAAAACAGACTTCACGTTACACCATCCAAAAATTTCTTCGAAATCTGACCAAAATTAGGAACTCCTGTGAAAAGAGTATGATTTCTGTTCTCTTCTCAACCTATATGTGGAAAGAGGTGTGAAAATTTTTGAAATTTAAGTGTTGTTTTTTTTTAGTGATATGCGGTAAGTTTGTTTTCTAATGCTGAATTCAGTATTTTTTCTGCGATATGTAAATTAATTTCAATGGATTTTTAAAATGATAAAGTGAGGCAATTTTTCAGACGGTAAAAATTTAAGAACCCCTGTGGAAAGTTTTAAAGCACGTTTTGTCAATTTGCAAGCTTAAATAACAAAAAAGTTCGACTATTTTAGTAGCTGAATGAACATAATAATTTGAAATGATTTGAAATGAGATTTTCAATCAAATTTTGTATCGATGTGGATATAGGTATGAATATGTTTTTTGAAGTTGATTTAAAGATTTTCAATTTTGAAATCTGTCCCGAGTAGCCAATAAAAAATTTGAACACTAAACAGTTTTGAAATTGTCTGAAATTACTTTCATAAAAAATTCGTAATGCTTTTTTCGTCGTATTTTATCGAGTTTTCATTAAATCATCATTAAGATATTTTAATGAAGTTTTTTAAAAGGAACTAAATAAATTCCCATGCTTAGAAATCTTCAAAAATTACAAATAAAAATCGTTTAAAAATATTTCAGAATTTTCCCCAAACGCCAAAAATTCTCGAAATTAGCAGCTCTGAATATCGATGGGAGAGCATGTGTAGTAAGAGAGTTTGAACAACGCACGAAAAAAATTTGGTTCGTATTTTCACATTATATATGTACTCGTACTTAAAGGCAAATCTAATCCTGAGTTCTGAGAATACTTTGAGTTTTGTTTAATTGAATATTTAGGATACCATTTTTTATATTTCAAACGTAATTTTCCAAGAAAAATCGCCCTCGTACTACTCATACACAAATCGCTTCTTTTTTTATGTTTGTATTTTGAAAATCTTATCGAAAGCTCGTTCCATTTTTTGATTTTTCTCAATTTAAATGACGTTCTTGTTTGGAAAGGAAAAGAAAGCGGAGGGAAGGGGAAGGGGAAGGGTAATCTATAATCCTTTAAGTGTATATCTATTTATCGTTCCTGTTTTCTGTACCCCCTCTCCTGGTCATCTACTGCATTAAGTATTCAATGACGAATTTTACGAATTTTTGAGCAATACACAACGAAAATTCATTCCGTCAGTGGTGACTTTGAATCTAACCTTTACGATGCAATAAAAAAAACTAGTAGACATTTTTTTAGATAATTTTAAAATTCAAAATTTTAAATTTTTCTGGAAAATCATCAATTTTGACAGAACGGAACCCCCTTTTATCGCAAAATGGAGAAAGGACGTACTGAAGTCAAATTATTGGAAGGTAAAACATGAAAAAATTCTGTCTACGGTAGAATTTTTCCTAGTTTTCCAGGGTTTTTTCGACTCAAAATCGCGCCAGGTGCTTTTCGCTTTAATTTTTAAAAAATCCATTATTTCTATGAAAAT
The DNA here is from genome assembly GCA_033439095.1 of Pseudococcus viburni. Taxonomy (NCBI): domain Eukaryota; kingdom Metazoa; phylum Arthropoda; class Insecta; order Hemiptera; family Pseudococcidae; genus Pseudococcus; species Pseudococcus viburni. The sequence goes on along the minus strand of JAVBJF010000106.1, from coordinate 24,279 downwards.
TTAACGAATGGATGTTTTATTTTTTTTTCTAAGTTTCAAAATTCAAAGTTAAGAATTTTAATGAAAAGTAAGGTGACTTTTTTTTCAAAAATCGTTCTGTTTTCCTTTAAAATTTTAAGAGATGTGCAGTTCAAAAAAAATTATTTTTATCTTGAGAATAATGCGAAAGTATCTAAAGAATTAAAAAAAAATCTTCACAAAAATTAGTCGTTTTTATCTTTGAAAATTCCTGTTTGATGACTCATGCCGAAAAAAATGATTAGATTAGAATTATCGATTGCAAAAATTTTTCCTCTGTGATCTTTTTCTGTTTTTTAAGCGTAATGTTGATTGTCATTCGCATTGGAAAATTGTTTCAAAAATCTTTTTATCCATTTTTTATTGCACATACCTTGTTTTTTTTCATTTCCTGATATCGGCATTTTTACCACCTACTCATATTTTTGTCCTCGCCTTGAAAAAATCCAGAAAATATTGGCGTCATTTTCTAGGTTCTGGCTTTGTGGAACCTTTTTTGAAGAAATTAAAACCTCAAATCTCACACTAAGACCCCATCATTATAAAATGTTACTGAAATTTAGACATTTTGGAGTTTAAAATTTTAGTGCGATTCTGAGTTTTTCGACAGGGTGTACCCAAAATTAATACAGAAATTTCTACTGGAATCCTCGAAAAAAGGTCAAATCTGCCCATGATCCGCAATAAATTTCCATTGTTTGAAAGCTACAATCCTTCAAATTTTTTCTTGACCCAGATTTATTTTCCAAAGTAGGAAATTTCTCTCAATAATGAAATTTTCTCATCTCCTGTCGTGGTAGGTAGCTACATTACGGATATCTGCAGCAGAGATACTGTTGCTAGGATATGTGAAACAATCAGGGGGTAATTTGTTCGCGCTATAAATTGTCTCGCCCACAGTTCTAAATTCCGGATTATCCTACCTCCTATGGTCATCGCATTCGTTCGTATCTGCCTTTCTCTTCACCCTGTGTCGTTTCAAATAAGAGAGCTCCTGTCCATTAAATAATACACTTCGATTCGGTCGAACACGGTGTTACAGCGATAAATAAAATTCTTCAGTTGGCTACAAGGCTACAATTTTCAGGTATTGAGAGAGGCGAATGACGATAAAATAAATGCACTTTGGGCAACGACGACATCGTCGAATTACAACGACGTCTTGGATGATAAAACTGACAAATTTCCTCGTTCTGATATTAGTATTGTATGTGCGGAGACCGGCGCTTAGTAAAGGTACACCTACACGGCCACTTGAACACAAAATGACATTTTCTTCTCATTTTTTTCTTCTCCTTGAGACGAAGTAAATTATAAGTTTCGTATTTCAGGACGTAAAGATAGAAGGACGCGACGGAGACGGCGAGGTAGCGAAAAAATAACCAATACGAGGAACATTTTAGATGCGTAGATAACCTTTTAAAAATACTCCGGGTTTTCAATTTTTTTTCCCGCGGCCTTGGGTCTTTTTTAGTGTCTTTTTGTGTCGCTGTCGCACGATCGAGGGTGAACTTCAAACGAAATACGTAAGCCGTTTTCATTGTTTTAGACTGCAAGTTTTGTCGAGTTCTTTTTGAAGTTATTATGTACCGTGTAGTGTGTTGGCGAATGTACCTACGGAAGAAATGTGAAAAAGAGAGACGATCCAGAAGAGAGAAAGAAAAAAACAGGTCAAACAAGCAATGACCGTTACGAAAAGAAAAATCGACTGGAACGTACTGAAAATGAAATAGTCTTTAGATGTAGTAATAGCCTATATTTTAAACGGCTTGGTAGGTAACTTTTTCCTTATATGAGATTTTTTTCATCTCTTTATTCTTTGCCGAGTCTTTTATTGCGGCGGATATATAAGCGATTAAAATTTAATAAAGGGTTCGACCAGCTAATTTTGTGAGCGAGATGTAGGAAAAAACGAGCGGAGTGTGAAGATAGTGTAGTAGGTTGACCAGGTAAGGTTTGATGTAATGTAATTGGTCACTGGTCTGGTCAACCCCCGGGACGAATCGATCGTAAGAGTCACCAGGACGGCTGTGGTTGGTGTGAGGCATGCTTTGGCAAACAAGATTTGTAAATTTTCTTTTTCTTTGTAAAATTTCGAAATAAGTTGGAAAAATGTAAAAAAGCTCAGAAGTCGTGAATTTATCCAGATTGTGTTTGATTTAATAAAATTAAAATCCCCTACCTACATCGTTCAATTACTTACTGATTTGGATGATTCGTCAGTCTAGGAAATTAAACCCTACCGATTAAAAGGATACCTCTCTCGCTCCTAAATCATTTTGACACAAATGAGATTTCAATAATCTAAGTTCAAAATGCTAAGATTAAATTTTTCAAACTCTTGAGTTATTTTAATTTCTTTGAGTAATTCTAATTTTTTCTCAAAGCTGCATCTAACTTTGAAATTTTTTCACCTATAGAATTTTTTAATTTAAATTTTTTCCAAAATTATCCAACTTTGATTTTTTTCAATTTCATATTTTCATTACTTTTAAAAATATTCTGTAATTTTATTGCTTATTGAATTGGAAGAAATTTTAATAAATTTCCAATTGAAAAAATTTCACTATGTAGTAGACTAAAATTTTTTCAATTTAAAAATTTTTTCCCCACTGTAAAATATTTTTAAATCCAAATATTCTCAAAAGTTTTCCAACTTTGATTTAAAATTTTTTTTAACCTCTTTATTTTTTTAAATTTCTCCCAATTGAAACGTTTTATCCAATAATTTCAAAATTTTTCCTTAATTTTTTTCAACTTTGAATTTTAAAAAATCCTACTTCATGTTTTTCAAAATTTCTTCAACTCGATAATTAATTGGAGAAAATTTTCAAAAATATGAATATGAAATTGAAAAATTTTTAAGTTAAAATTGAAGTTTAAACTGTCGAGAAAATGTTAATATTGGATACAATTTCTCAACGAATTCAGAACTAAAGAAAGTGAAAAAAATTAGAGTTGAAAAAATTAGAGCTTATTTGTAGAATAAATTGGGATTTGGATCGTCGAATTTCCATTGGCGTCAAAATGATTTAGGAGCTAGAGGATACGTTCGGTCCAGAAACATTATGTGTCCAGCAACCCCCGTAAAAATGTGAAAACAACTCTCAAAACCAGTTTTTGCGTTTTCCACCGAAACAAAAGGTTTAATCTAAAAATGTCAAGAGTCAACGTTTTCTCTACGTTAAATATCCTATAGATATGCTTGAAAGTTTTTAGAAAATTTTTTATTTTGCGCCATTTTGAAGGAGTTGAAAATAACGATTTTTCGAAATTCACAATTTCTTTCATTCTACGAGATTATTTGGTCTTTTAGAATGAAAATCAAAAGCAAAAAAATTATTTTCACATCAAATTCAGATTTTTTCGGGAAAATAGAGTGAAAAAAATGCTTGGAAAAGGTCTAATTTTTTATATGTACTTATGAAGTGTTCTGTATAATACCTAGAAAGTGTGGTAAAAATACATCCCCTTAATCCCAATGGTTTCCGCTGGAGAAGCACTCCCATCTTAATTTTCATGAGGAGGTGAAAATTTTTAATAGTAAGTATTTTAGGAAGTATTAGCTCAACCTCCTGATGTCAACGGGGGCTTAAACTTTCTTATGGAAGGATTCAAACTCTGAAGTAATCTCGATCCTGATTTTGAGCGAAATCACAACAAATGATTTTCATCTCCACAAGAAAATGTGGATGGGAATGCCCCTCCAGCGGAAACCACCGTGGTTGAGGTGATGTATTTTTAACACACTTTCTAAGTATCTTACATTAGGTACAAAAATTAGCCCCTTTTTGACAATTTTTCTGAAAAAAAATCCGGAACAACCATTTTTCAAAATGCCACCACTCCACGTCCACGCCTATTTAGGTTACAAAAATGGCTGATAACTTTGCCTGTGAAGTAGGTATTTTTTCATAAAATTGCAAAGAAAATGAAATAGAAGCCAAAAACTGATTTTGAGGGCTTTAATCTGCCGGGGAGAAATTAGAAATGGGGATGGATGGTGTGGGGGTGGGGGGGGGGGGGTCAAAATTCAATGAAAAAAATGAAGTAACCTGTTATTTCAATGGGGCTGGAGTTGTTGAGGTATTTTCAATAGGAAAATAATATATACTTACCTGCAGATACAGGGTGAGGCATTAACAACGCAACCGTGTTCTCACAAAATTCAAACCATGAATGAAAATTGATATTTTTTTTCAAAAAATGTTAGAATATAGGTTAAAAAGTAAAAAAAAAGTATCTATGAGCATTAATACAATAATCATGTCATAAAAAACGAAAAACCTATCTTGAAGTTATTACACTAATATTGTCAATTTTTTCCGATATTCTATAGCACGTAATTCATCCAAATTTTGTGGAGCAGTTCAGGAAACTTTATCTTTTAGCCAGCCCATCGAAAAAAAGTGCAAAGGAGTCAGAATAAGTGTTTAAAATTGAAATTCTTTGCTTTTTTGATGGATTTGATATGTTTATGTTCAAATGTAAAACATGTTCTCTTCCTACTATTTTCATTCTCATGACAAAAGTTCACTTCAGATTTCCATGGCAATGGTTTTATGTTTTTGAAAAGACCAAAGTTACCATTTTCGGTGGAATCAAATGTTTTGGGTCATTTGGGTTGCATTGGTGGGGATTTAAACTTTCGGTTGCGTTGTTATTGCCCCACCCTGTATGAGCGAAAAAAATTGCTAAATGACGAGATTTAATGATTTTTTAAAGTCAAAATTACTGATTTTTTCTGATAAATGGGACATTGACTGAAAAATTAGTGAAAAATCACTAATTTTCAATGAAAATTATTTTAATAAATAAAAAAGACAGAATTTTTGCAAATTCGCCTTCTTCAAATATAAATAGTGGTATGTTTTTAACGAATAGTTACTAAAATACTGCCTGAGCGAAGCGAAGGCCAAAATTTAAAAAAAAAACCTACTCTTCTTTAACATTTTTATGATAAAAAAATCTCCGTGCTGAGCTGGGGGGAGGGAGGCTCGAGCCTCCTGAGCCCCTCCTGGGTGCGTTCCTGACTGGGATATATCCATGTTATTTATATTTTTCCAAGGAAAAACTTGAGTACAGCTCGAATTGCTCGATTTTTCCTTAAAAACCGTCAATCTTATCTTTTTACGTTACACAACAGATGAAAAAGTTGCCTAATCTAGTTCCTTATATCAAACTGAGGGTTAAATGAACACGTTAATAAAGTTGCCTATTTGTTTCGCCGTAAATATTTCAAACGAAATCGAATGAACATTTGAACGAGAACAACGGTGTTAATAAAATTGTCTACCCAGTTCGCCGTAAAAAATTACGTAACATTTTTTCGAAAGAATTAAATTGAAATAATTGGGATATCTTATAAGATATAGCGTTCTCTTATGAAGTTATGAACGACGACGAATGACTTTAGGTAAATACTTTGACGAATTTTTGTCTCATTTACTGTATCTGTTGTACCGTTTACCCTTTTGTTTTCTTCGTTTGAGCTTTGTTCAACTTGCTCAATTAATTTCACTGCTTCGAATCGTGTTCGGTATTTCATTTTATTAATGTAATAATGAAATTTTTTGAATTTAATAGATATCGAATTACGAGAAGAGATGGGAAAACATTCTTGGTGAAATTGAAATATATTTGAGAAATTTGCTAAATCTCTCTACTATACTTTTAATAAATTATTTCGGTTATTTATCGAGTCGAGTCCACGTGTAAAGTTGTAATTTTTTCTTTTATGGATGAAAATTATAGGCAATTGATGTCAACTCATGTACGAAATGAGAAATTTTAATAGAATAGTCTGTTTGCATTATCAAATTATCCAGAACACGTGTACCGAAGACTTTTCAAAAAGCTTAAGACTGAAATTCGTAATTTTTTACTCTCGAGGGCTTCGTTTCTATGTAAATTGGGCTGTTTGCATCAAAAATTGAAATGTTCGAATTCGAAATGGATTTTGATCTGGGTTGTATAATTCAATTGGTAGTTTTTATTGCTGTAAAATGGACCAAATGAGACTTAATGAGCCTTTTCCTTTTCAATTGTATTAAATTTATTTGGTATTTTCAGACAATCAGTTACGACTCGAATAGAGGCGGTGTAAGTTTAATAACGGTCAAAGGCGACACAACCACCAGTTGTTTAATAATCCAAAAAGCTAAGCTTACCGATTCTGGCAAATACTCGTGTAGTCCATCGAACGCAGACGTTGCCAGTGTACACGTTCACGTGTTAAATGGTATGTAAAAAATTAATTTGTAAAAAAAAGACCAGAATCTGAATTTAAAGTTGCTAACTTATTTGTGAAATTTCCACAGGTGAAAGTCCGGCAGCCATGCAAACTGGTTCGGCAGGATTATCAAACAGTTCAGTAAATATATTGATCTTAATGTCGTTATGCTGGCTGTACTCGCATTTCATGATGAATTTAAGATTACGTGCTCGAATATGAAGTAAATGAAAAATTACGTCATCACGATAAAATTCACAGACTGATTTTTTTTTTCGCGGCCTATAGCCGATTGGTTTTTCGGATTACGAAGAGCTCACCTATCAATTTTTTCCTTTAATATAATATTTTTTTTGTTTAGCTAAGATCTCCTCCCCATTTCTCATGTATAGAATGTAAATTTTTTGTACGAACGCGTTTAACGTGTATCGTTTGTGTAAATGAAGTATTATTAAAAAAATATTTTACCCTGTGATGCGTTAATATTAAGATATATGTTATTTAATTTACCTAAGTCGCTTTTAAATTCACCTTTAATACGGTTTTGTGTCTGTTCGCCGAGAGGTTTTCATTCGCCGTGTATAAAATTCGATAGCCTGATGAAGGCTTTTTTAGAATGCCTCTTGTTGAGTAAATTTGTTTAAAGATATAAAAATGTAAAAAAAATGGAATTTTAAAGAGTCAATTATAAAAAAATGCTGTGATTCTTTCAAATTTAATCGCAAGATTGTCGAGTTACCGAAAGTAGTGACGAATTGGCGTAAACTTGGATTGTGGAAATTATTACAGCCTTTTTCAAATTTTTGTGGGAATGGGGGTGAAAAGATGAAAAAAATCAAGTACAAAAATACATCAAAATTACCCTTAATTCAATCTCTCGCTAAAATGCACCGAACTTGCAAAAATTACCAAATTTCCAACCAAATAACCACGATTACAAATCTACCAAACGAATTATTCAAAAAAATTAAGGAATTTTGGTTAACTGGTAATTTGAATTTATTGATCGATTTTAAACCACGAAACAAAAATATCGTGGAGTAAAAAAAATTACAAATTTACTTACCAAAAAAAAAATAATTGAGAAGTATAGTTGGACCAAGACCCAATTAACGAATCTCAAATTCGTGTTTTTTTTTTAATTAGTTACCGTCGATTTAAAATGCATTTCGCTTCATCAGTGTTGCCCGCATACACTAATACCAATCATTTTTTCTGAAATTGTAAAAACACATTGTATACATGTAATATACGTATATTTAAGGATGTTTTTGTTTAGAATATTTTTTATATCTTGTATTTTTGTAATTTTTGTACAATACGTGCACAAATTGGATAAAAATTATCACTGAGTCGAACTTCCTGATCCGAAATCCTGGGTGGATTAATTTTTTCAAGTGATAGAACCTCCTCGTGTAACAATCATGCTGGTAATTTTTAAAATGTAAAGGATTCGCGTATACCATGTATTATAATACCTATTTCATAATACGACGCAAGTTCGATAATTTAGTAAAATTTGGTTTCTTTTTGTATTTTCTCCTCATATTTCGTGTACAATTCATTTTACGTTTTATGTACATCTAGGAAAAAAAAAAGGAAATTTGAAAACGTTATATATCTATTATAATAAGTGAATTTTTACAAAATGTATTATACGATAAGGCTTTGACAAAGAATAATGTTTTTTGTGTGGAACTTGAAATGTTATTACTATTTTGAAGAAGAAAAAAAAGCGATAATTACGACATACTTACGAATATTAAGGTGATCATTTATCATAGAATCATCGAAACATGTATTTTTTTGTTTAGTTACTCGTTGTTATACAATTTACTAGTTATGTAAATTGAACATTTTTTTCTGTTTATTTTGAAAAATAAATTTTATTTTACTAGTAATTTGATATTATAATTGCGATGGGTTTTGAATTTTGAATTAACTCACCTTAGATGATCGTTCAGGAGAAATTTAAATTCGCCACAATTCATCCTACCGAAGAGTACAGTAGAAATCCGGACACTTGATGGTGGAATATTCCATTTTTTGAACTTTGGGTGATATGGACCAAAATTCAATTGTGATTATTTGGGTTAATCCGTCTCGACGAGATCCAGTGGTGCCAAAGTTTTTGAATTTTGGTCAATTTTTGCCCCGGTTACAAACGTTTTTCCGTAGCAATCCAGGCACTTGATGGTGGAATACTCCTTTTTTTGAACTTTTAGAATAAAAATTCATTGCAGTAGTGGATTGGTATTTTAGCAACTTTGTAAAATTTTGACCAAAATTCGTTATGGGCGATTTTCAATAAAAATTGACATTATACGTATCTTTTAGTTCACGTTTTTAGCATCTTTGCGAAATATGGACCAAAACTCAAAAACCAACACATATTCAGATCCGTCTCGACGTGAGGATTTCAAAAATAAGCTAGTTTTGGCATTTGGGCAATTTTTGGCCGAGTTACAAGCGAAAAGAATCAAAAATTTTGAGATCGAGAACAAGAATGAGAATGGTATGAAAAGAACGAAAACAATAACGATAATTTCCTCGTTCTTTTTGGTTCTTCATTTCAAAAATGTTTATTTTGAAATAACGTTGGGAACTTTGAACTTTCTTTCAAAGTAGAGGTAACAAAAATTAAAAATATCTTTCAGTAAAACAGTCAAGCGAATAATTACGTGATTCACTTTCGACCGTTGTACAGTAATATACTATTCACGATGTATCCGAGTATTTTTGGGCAACGAATAATTTGGGATGAATTTTCATCGCAGAATTGATAGCACGTATTTCTCTAGTTATTGAGGCTGGCATGATTATTGGATTGGATTCTCATTCCGAATAAATCAATCTACGATTTTTCCGAGCATATTATACAAAAATATTCGTCTCGACGTCCAGATTTAAAACATGACCTAGTTTTTGCAATTTGGACAATTATTGGCAGAGTAAAATTGAAAAATGCTTGAATTGAGAGCTGAGGCGGGCCCTGCAAAGTAATTTTTAGGCGTTTTTTTAACTATGCACCATAATTCATTTGTGATTATACTAAATTTTCGAATATTTTCATATAATCACAATTGCATTTTGGTTCATATTTCCTAAATTCCATTCAGAACGAGGGATAAAAGATGGGGCTTTCGTCACTGATTTTCGAAAATCGCCAATCACTCAGTCAAAGATCGTCCAAAATGAAACAATTAGATATACCTATATGGAAATTTTAATAAAATGAACGAGGAATTCCAATCACCGAAATGTTAATTTTTACCAACGTTTGAATTTCAAAAAAAAAAATGTCTCGATGGGAATTTATGGGAAAATTTCATGATTAGGTAATCACGTCAATTTTAAAGAATTTATATTTTAAGAAAAGAACACGTCTCTTGAATATGAAGTCAAAAATTTTGAAAAAATACAACAAGGATTCCCATACCACTGTCTGATAATACTTTTATCGGATTAGTCGAAATATTAAATCGTTTTTAAATACATATTGTAGATATCGACAGTTATGAAATTTGTTTATCATTCTTCAGACGTTGATTGGTAATATTATCGTATCGTTAGTGGAAGTAAAATTATATTCGTGTTCGTGCCTAGATTCGTCGTTACAATTTTTTTCAAGGAATTTTTTTACAAAGGAAGTCGCCAAATTTTTCATCGGAATTCCAAGAAGATCTTTGTGCTTACACCAATTCTCAGAAAAACAATTGAGTTTTTACATTTTAAACGCGCATCTAGTCTAAAGTAATGTATATCTCAACAACATGTATACATTTACTCGTTAACGAGTAATGTACTGTTGAGCGAGTGATGCGTGTTTTAAAAAATGTCAAAAAAACTCAATTGTTTTTCTGGAAACCACTTTAAGTAATTCTTGCTCTGCTGAGACAGAGTAGGCTTTTGAGGTTTAGAATGATTATGTAACAGTAGACGAAAATTGAAATCAATTTTTTATCATGGGGCTCTTCATCTGAAAATTACGTAACTTCAATACTTCTTAGGAATGATTTACATTGGAGATAGGTATAAGCTGCAATACAAAGCATTGAGCTGTGAATTTGAATCTATAGTCAGTACTATGTCGAGATAAACAGATACCATGGGAGAGAAAGTGAAGTGTGGTCGATACTTCTAGTCATAATCGATGCGAACCGTGGTTTAAATACACTCAGATCCGTGTACTCGAGCGCCTTTTTCGTTTGAACGTCCAGTTCAGTGAAATATGAATCCAGTTTATTGAATAATTTTTTATGCATTCGTTCTTCTTCAGACATTTCGTCTTCGTTCTTCGTTGATGGCTTAGTTATTACGTAATTATACCAACGCTTAGTTGAAGTAATATCAGCTTTATCATTCTCTCTCCAGTCTTGTTTCTTTACTGAAGATGGACAAACATCACGATTGTGTACGATATCTTTTATACGATCATCCACGGGATAAGATTTTGTTTCGTCAAAGGGAAATTTTTTTACATGAGAATTAAAGAAGCCAGCCAGATTGATTTTCATTCCGGACATCGCACAAGAAAGATCTATTTGTGGCTGTAATACACAATTCTCAGGAAAAACAATTGAGTTTTTTTTGACATTTTTTTAAAACAGCGCATCTACTCGTCTCAACAGTACATGTACTCGTCTCAACAGTACATGTATACATGTACTGTTGAGACGAGTACATGTACTGTTGAGACGAGTAGATGCGCTGTTTTAAAAAAATGTCAAAAAAACTCAATTGTTTTTCCTGAGAAACCACTTTAAGTAATTCTTGCTCCTGCTGAGACAGAGTAGGCTTTTGAGGTTCAGAATGATTAATCGGTAACAGTAGGACGAAAATTTCGAAAATCAAGATTATTTTTATCATGGCGGGCTCGTTCATCTGAAACATTTACGATAACTTTCAATACTTCTTAGGAGATGAAATTTACATTGGAGATAGGATGATAAGCTGCCAATACCAAAAAGCATTTGAGCTGTAGAATTTGAATCTATAGTCAAGTACCTATGTCGAAGATAAACCAGATACCAATGGAGGTGAAGGATGAAAGTGACAGTGTTGGTTTTTACCTAGTTTAGTTCAGTAAAATCAGTTATAAAAAAAACCTTACGCAGTCGCGTAAAGTAACCGACTTTTCATCTTCCTTTAAAAATTTTGTTTCAATTAAGTAAATTCTGAATCAGTGGCCATTTGTGAACTTTTTTCATGTCCCTAGGGACGTCTGCGGGATTCTAATAAGAAAATAAAGTTCAAATTCTGAATCAGCGACCCAAATATCTCAAATTATGTCGTTTTACCAACATTTTGATGCCAGAATGCAAATTTTCAATCTTGGACCCCCATTATGACATTTAGGGGACTTTTTCATGTCCCTGAGGACTTCTAAGGGGTTCAAACAAAAAAAAAATCGATAAAAAGTGGATAAAAAATCTGAATTAGCGGCCCAAAATACTCGGATTGTGTCGTTTTACCAACTAAACGTTTTAATGCCGAAAATGCAAATTCTGAAAATTTTGAACCCCTTTTTTGACCTTTAGGGATCATTTTCTGAGCAAAGGAAACACCCTCGGAAAAATCCTTCGTAGGGATTTGTAGAGAATTAAATTTGCTTTCGTCTATGTGTCATTAGATTTTTTCAAGGAAGCTTAGTTTTCAAGTTATTCAAGCTCAAAGTTCAGATAGGAAACTCAAAAAGAACCGTTCGCAAATTTTCAGCTCTCCGTATGACGACATACCTCAACCGATTGGGCTGAAATTTTCACCGTAGGTTCTCATAACCTTCCTCTGTTACTTCTGAAAATTTCAGCTCATTTGGTTCAGGGGTTTTCAAGAAATCGACGTTTGAAGTGTTCCGCAGTTTTCACCCATTTTACCCTTTTCATCAGAATTTTGGTCAAGTCTCACCCCCCCCCCACCCCCATAAAAAACACTAAAACTTAAATAACTCGAGAACGGCTGAACCGATTTTAAAAAACTTTGAAAATCTCAAAACTACATGTTCAGGTACATTTTGTGATAATTACGTCCTACCAAAAGTTCACAGCTTTCGAGTTTAATCAAAGACAAATTTGTGCATAAACATATATATATATATAAGGAAACCTCGGACCGGGACACCGTTTCCATCGGTTTCAGAAGGTCCGAAAACGTGAAGAAAAATTGTTCCCGACGCCCACTTTGATTATGATGAAGAATTTAGTACTCGACTTTTTGGCGCTAGAGTAAAAACGAGGTGTATTGGCATTTTGACGCTCACAGATCTATCCCGACTGACAAAATCCCTAACGATTCGTTAGCGAGATTTTCGAAAATGCAGCGAGCTGTCGATTTCGTGCCGATTCTTAAAAAAAAGTTGACAAATCGCTAACGAAAACTTCGCGTACAAACCCAAGATGTTTTCTCCACAAATTTAATTCTTAGTTTATATCTGCAAAATCGGTGGCAATTTCAGCGAATAAGCTTGTAAGCTGAGCTTACAGTTTCAATTTCAAAAAAAAATATTTCATGCACTACATTCTTTGTCAATGATCAAAACTCCAGTTAAAACGTGCCTGTTTCTTCGCTACGCTATCAACCAATCGCGTTCATATTGGTAAGCGTTGGTAAGATTATTAAAGTGATCGGAAAAATATGAAAAAATTTCAGGGTACTGCCCAGAGGCGTCGTCAAGGGGGGGCCCGGGGGTGGCCAGGCCCCCCCGGAAAAAGTTCTGGCCCCCGCTTGGCCCCCCAATTCATGTTGTGTTTATAAATTTACGTTACAGTTACATCAAATAGGGATTTTCAAAGCATTAAAACATGAAAAAACGTCTTTTTAAGGCATTTAAAATCCAATTTTTTCAAAACTTCGCCCTCGCTTCGCTCGGGCACTAACAAAATAACACTTTTTTAATTTAATTGAGACGAAAGTGCGGAAGAATGCGTCCTTTTTACCACCTCCCCATTTTTAGCAGGTGAAAAAAGTCAGTCCCCCTTTTGCACTTCGAAAAAGCAGAAAAATTGTCCAACACATGGCCCCTTTTGTGCCCCCCCAATTATCCATTCTGTCGACGCCACTGGTACTGCCCTCTAGTACCTCTACCTCTGTGCCAAGTTTGAAGGAAATCGTTACAATTTTTCATAAAATTACGTCTCTTTCCCTGGCAAAACCACTTTCTTTTTTTGCTTAGTTCGATACTTGAATGACGAACGAAATACGATCAAGGGGGTGAGGGTGGAGGCGGTAACGACTTAAACTTCAAAACGAAATAAGAAACAAGAGTAAATTTGCCAGTTAACGTATTTTTTTTTTTTTAAAAAAAAGGAAATTAGTTAAAAACAAAAAATTTAAGCTACTTTTCTGAGTTATAAAAAAATTCCCCTAATAAATAAAAAACCACATTTTTTTCACTTGAAAATATTCAATAAAAGGAAAAAAGCTCATATCTTCTAAATAAATGTTGTAAATTCACCGAACGAGCGAGCGCAAGCGAAGTGAGGCCAGCGTAAAAATCTCCGAAGAAAACGGCCTTTAAATGCAGAAATTTCTTCATTTTTTAAAGAAATACCTATGTTAATATAAAGGCAAGCGAAATCTCTAACTTCTATCTCTAATAAATATAGATTTCATGATTCCCAAGCAAGCGAGGGCTAAGATTTTCAAAATTGATGAGTTTCAGAAAGAAAAAAATATATATTTAACTCGTTTTTTTGTTGTCTGAAAAAATTCAAATAGGTAGTGCACGTTTGCATCAAAATTTTCATACTTAATCAGAAAATTCTCCAAAAGTCGGCAAATTTTGTAGTTAATGGGAATATTTTTAAAATTTACTAACCTTATGAGAAATTGAAAATTTGACTGGGTGATTATCATTTTTTTTTTTCGAAAAAAGTATAGAATACAGCGGGCAAACCTTCCTAACTGATACGTTTCACTCATCTCCAACTAACGCGTGAAAAATTTTCCGTTTACCAACTTCTGAAATGACTATTTTGTTTATTTAATTTTTATTAAAAAATCAATGAAAACTGCAGAATTTTCCCAACTCACAAGTGAAAAATTCCTTCAGGGAGAATCTTTTCCGTCCTCGTCCCCCGTCGGTATGTTGTATGTTCCCACATGAAAAAAAGCACAGAAGAATCCCGAGTGGGCAGTGAACACCAAAAAAGAATCGCGATTTCAAAGTTACGATTCCTTAATGAAATAAACGAATCGAAAATTCGATTCCAAATCCAAATCGAAATTAATAATACGTCGCGATTCTAAATCGCCATATCTCTGCTCAACGAATCGATTAAAATTATTCCGATTCAAAGTAAACTATCTAATTAATTCCCTTGAAAAATAGGATTTTTTAAATTCACCCTAATGCATGTTCCTTGCATCTGAAGAAGCGAATAGCATTTTATGATCATTTTTATGACCTTTTTTTCCCCGCAAAAATAAATAATTTGAAAAACATAACCGCATCAAGGTAGGCATGATATTACTAACGCAGTGCCGGCAACTTAGGATTTTGTGATGTGTTGCCCATCTTGAAACTACTTGGGGTCTTTGGAGAGGGGGCATCCAGAAATGATGCAAGGGAGAGGCTAGAAATTTGAGAAAAAATCAATGAAAAATTTGAAAATCTAGTATTTCAAAGGTGCTGGCTAAGTCAGTGATATTTTCAGTCGTTGGATAATGGATAATACCGATTTGAGCATAGAAAAATTGAAAAATCGCGAGGTTTTTAAAACAAAAAATTGAAACACTTCTGAATCTGGATTAGTAAAATTATTAAAACTCAATTTTTTTTTATGAAAATCAGTGATTTTCCACTGATTTTTCAGATAAAGTACCTATTTTTTTCCGACTAATTGGGAATTGACTGAAATCCAAGATTTTTTGCTGAGAGATCAGTAGAAAATCATTCGTTTTTGATGAAAATTATTTCATCGATATAAAATGGTGTGTTTACAAATGCTCATGTAAGAAGAGTAGTAATGAAAATACAGCCCGAGCGAGGCGGGGGCTAAATTTCTTCAAAAAAATCATGTTTAAAGAGTAATGAAATGTGCTAAAAATTGGCATTTTTGTGATCAAAAAAAAGAAGCACGAGCCCCCTAAGTTCCTTCCTTGGGTGCGCCTATGTTTTTCATAAATTTGATAATTTTCTCATGTGGTTTATTTTTATTTCATGTGGTGCTTGAGCACGCGAGCAACACACAAGTTGCCGGCCATGTACTAACCATTAACCAAAATCACGCTATGCTGGTTCAAATTGATTAATTTTCCAACTTTGTTCATTTTTTTAGTACATTTCAAAAGCCAGTTTAAAAAAAAAATCGTAATGTTGCCCAAAACTTTGATGAAAATCTGTAAAAATTCATCTCAACAGTAAATGCCATAAAGTTGTAAACAACCTTTGCTCTGAGAATTTATGAATCGTTGTCCTGGATTACTAAAAATGTTGATGTTTTTGAAATGCGAATTTTCGTAAGCTTGCTGGAATGCGAGAAATTCATTACAATTAAATAATCTGAAATAAAATTTTCAAAACTTCCGATTCTGAATAGAAATTGATTCGGGTCGAAATTTTGAGTGTATGGAATAGGATTACTAAATGAAAGATGATATACAGACGGTTTTTCCATATTTTGACTTTTTCACAAAACCGGAATTCAGAAATGGTTCTTGGCGAATTTTTCTGAAGAAAGAGGGCAAATAATTGTCTCTCCAATTTACCTTCTTTTTAAGCATCAATTTTTTATATGTAGCATTTCACCCTTCTCATAGTTCATATAGTTAGAGTGATGCGAGGTGCCAATAGACTAAAAAGAAGTAGGTACCTAAGGTAAACTGGTAAACTCACATAAATTGTTCAGATTCGCCGAAATAGTTTAGGCTTTTAAACGTCGTATAGCTACGTGTCAATTTTCACTCGCGAACAAAAAAACATAATGAAGTAAGACACATAACGAACTCGAAAATTAAACACGAAAATGAATAAACGGCTTTCGCCAAACTTGCCCTGTAATGTCTAAACCCGAATGAGCGAACGAGGAGAGATAGCAAGTACCTATTTTTATAATTGATCATTTCATCATTTATACTGCGAATTAGTCGAGATCATTCGATGCCGATAAAAATTATCATCCCGTTAAATATTTTTCTCGAGCATAAATTAATCGATTTACAGCTGCTCTATTTAGTTTTCTTTAAATTATTTTTTTCGTCATTTAATAAAAACGAAATTTCATTAAAATTTGATTCGATCATTTTGAGGGAACGTGCAGATATTCATCACTATCGCTCATAACTTCATAATTATTAATTTCATAAGTAAATGATTTATAACTGAGTTCAAGTCAAAAAATGGGAACCTTTTACAATGATGAATTTCGAAATTTTTTTATGACTTTTAGCTATCAAATAAATACAGCAAAAGGATTCTGAGCGTACAGCCAAAAGAAGGAAGTGTGCAAAGAGGCGAATCTCGTGAAAGTGTTGTTTATAGATTGGCAGAAGATATGTTACAAAAATTAGTGGGCATTATGCGACATGCTGGACAAAAAAAATCAAACGTAATGTTTTCTCGGGACCATTCCGCGTCTAATGAGTCAAAGTTTGTGGAATGGTCCCGAGTTACGTTTGATTTTTTTTGGTCCAGCATGTCGCATGATGCCCACAGCGGCATTATTACGCCAAAAATGGCAGAATTTTGAAAAAATGACACTTTGGGGGCCCAGCACCCCTTTTTAAGGGGAGTTTTCAGGCCCCAGCTCCCTATTGTGCCGGGGTAAAAATCCAAAATTCGGTTTTTTGGTACTACGGGGCCCATACCTATAGTAACTCAACTGATTTTTTTGTCCAGCGAAAATGCACGCTCAATGAACACTTATTGCCCTTTGGATTGTAGACTATTGTGGTATACTTATTTGAAAATACAAAAATCACGGAGAAAAAATGAAATGAAGGGAATATCCGACAAGTGGAGTACAAAGTACGTATTTTAGAATGTAATTACAGGAAAAAAATTTTCAGCCGGAAATAACAATTTTATGAGTGAAAGACGTGGCGGAAAAACGGGTTTTCGTCATTTTGAACAAGTTCCGCAACTTCAAAAAAATCTGAAAAAATTCTGAAAGGGGGCAAAACTGGGCGAAACTGGGCGAAACTGGGCGAAACTGGGCGAAACTGGGTGACTGTTATGATTCCCAAAACCACTGGTATGTATTTCAAAATCACTGGTATGAATTTCCAATCAACTGGTATGGTTCCGAAAACCACTGGAATGATTTTCAAAACCACTGGTATGAATTTCAAAACCACTGGTTATGCTCTCAATTGCACTGGTATGATTTTCAAAACCACTTGTATGATTTTCAAAACCACTGTGTATTATTTTCAAAACCAATGGTATGATTCCCAAAAACACTGGTATGAATTTCAAAACCACTGGTAGGATTCCCAAAACCGCTGGTGTGATTTTCAGAACCACTGGTATGAATTTCAAAACCACTGATATGAATTTCCAATCCATTGGTATGGTTCCGAAAACCACTGGTATGATTTTCAGAACCACTGGTATGAATTTCCAATCCACTGGTATGGTTCCAAAAACCACTGGTATGATTCCCAAAAACACTGGTATGAATTTCAAAACCACTGGAATGATTTTCTAAACCACTGTTACGGTTCCCAAAACCACCGGTATGAATTTCAAAACCACTGGTAGGATTCCCAAAACCGCTGGTGGGATTTTCAGAACCACTGGTATGAATTTCAAAACCACTGATATGAATTTCCAATCCATTGGTATGGTTCCGAAAACCACTGGTATGATTTTCAAAACCACTGGTATGAATTTCAAAACCACTGGAATGATTTTCTAAACCACTGTTAGGGTTCCCAAAACCACCGGTATGAATTTCCAATCCACTGGTATGGTTCCAAAAACCACTGGTATGAATTTCAAAACCACTGGTATGATTCCCAAAACCACTGGTATGTATTTCAAAACCACTGGTATGATTCCTAAAACCACTGGTATGAATTTCAATACCACTGGTAATGCTCTCAATTTCACTGGTATGAATTTCAAAACCACTGGTATGGTTCCCAAAACCACTGGTAGGTATTTCAAAACCACTGGTATGGTTCCTAAAACCACTGGTATGATTTTCAAAACCACTGGTATGAATTTTGAAACCACTGGTTGTGCTCTCAATTGCACTGGTATGATTTTCAAAACCACTGGTATGATTTTCAAAACCAGTGGTATGGATTGCACAACCAGTGGTAAGGATTGCACAACCACTGGTATGATTCCCAAAACCACTGGTATGGTTCCCAAAACCACTGGTATGATTGCCAAAACCACTGGTATGGATTGCAAAACCACTGGTATGGTTCCCAAAAACACTTGTATGAATTTCAAAATCACTAGTATGATTTTCAAAACCACTGGTATGAATTTCAAAACCACTGGTATGATTCCCAAAAACACTGGTATGATTTTGAAAACCACTGGTATGAATTTCAAAACCACTATTACAGTTCCCAAAACCACCGGTATGAATTTCAAAACCACTGTTATTGGTGGAACTGCGGCGGAACTGGGCGAAACCGGGCGGAACCAATTGTGTGGAATTAATTAATTGTCTTTAATTCTGGAATTAATTATTTGTCTGGAAATAATTAATTGTCTGGAATTAATTAATTTTCTGGAATTAATTAATTGTCTGGAATTAATTATTTGTCTGGAAATAATTAATTGTCTGGAATTAATTAATTGTCTGGAATTAATTAATTGTCTGGAATTAAATAGGGTTCTGGAATAAATTAATTGTCTGGGATTAATTAATTGTCTGGAATTAATTAATTGTCTGGAATTAAATAGTTGTCTGAAATTAATTAATTGTGTGGAATTATTTAATTGTCTGGAATTAAATAGTTGTCTAGAATTAATTAATTGTGTGGAATTAATTAATTGTGTGGAATTAATTAAATGTCTTTAATTGTGGAATTATATATTTGTCTGGAATTAATTAATTGTCTGGAATTAATTAATTATCTGGGATTAATTAAATGTCTGGAATTAATAAATTGTCTGCAATTATTAATTGTCTGGAATTAATTATGTGTTTGGAAACTGGGCAAAACTGGGCAAAACCGGGCAAAACCGGGCAAAACCGGGCAAAACCGGGCAAAACCGGGCGAAACCGAGCGAACCCGGGCGAAATCGGGCAAAATCGGGCAAAACTGGGCGAAACTGGGCAAAATCTGGGTGAAACCGGGCGAAACCGGGCAAAACCGGGCGAAACCGGGCAAAATCGGGCAAAACCGGGCAAAACTGGGCGACTGTTATGATTCCCAAAACCACTGGTATGTATTTCAAAATCACTGGTATGATTATTTTCAAAACCACTGGTATGATTCCCAAAACCTCTGGTATGAATTTCAAAACCACTGGTATGGTTGCCAAAAACACTGATATGAATTTCAAAACCACTGGTATGATTCCCAAAACCACTGGTATGATTTTCAAAACCACTGGTATGATTCCCAAAACCACTGTTACAGTTCCCAAAACCACCGGTATGAATTTCAAAACCACTGGTAGGATTCCCAAAACCGCTGGTGTGATTTTCAGAACCACTGGTATGAATTTCAAAACCACTGATATTGGTGGAACTGGGGCGGAACTGGGCGAAACCGGGCGGAACCAATTGTGTGGAATTAATTAATTGTCTTTAATTCTGGAATTTATTATTTGTCTGGAAATTCTTAATTTTCTGACATTAATTAATTTTCTGGAATTAATTAATTGTCTAGAATTATTTAATTATCTGAAATTCATTATTTGTCTGGAATTAATTAATTGTCTGGAATTAATTAATTGTCTAGAATTAATTAATTGTCATGAATAAATTAATTGTCTGGAATTAATTAATAGTGTGGAATTGATTAATTGTCTGGAAATAATTAATAGTGTGGAATTAAATAATTGTCCAGATTTAATTATTTGTCTGGAATTAATTAATTATCTGAAATTAATTAATTGTCTGGAAATAATTAATTGTCTGGAATTAAATAGTTCTCTGGATTTAATTAATTGTGTGAAATTAAATAATTGTGTGGAATTAATTAATTGTGTGGAATTAATTAATTGTGTATAATTAATTAATTGTCTTTAAAAGTGGAATTGATTATTTGTCTGGAATTAATTAATTGTCTGGAAATAAACGATTGTCTTGAATTAATTAATTGTCTGGAATTAAATAATTATCCGAATTTAATTAATTGCCTGGACTTAAATAATTGTCCGGAATTAATTATTTGTTTGGAATTAATCAATTGTCTGGAAGTAATTAATTGTCTGAAAGTAATTAATTTTCTCGGGACTGGGCGAAACTGGGTGAAACTGGTCGAAACTGGGCGACTGTTATGAATCCCAAAACCACTGGTATGTATTTCAAAACCACTGGTGTGATTCCTAAAACCACTGGTATGAATTTCAATACCACTGGTAATGCGCTCAATTTCACTGGTATGAATTTCAAAACCACTGGTATGAATTTCAAACCCACTAGTATGAATTTCAAAACCACTGGTCTGATTCTAAAAACCACTGGTATGTATTTCTAAACCACTGGTATGGTTCCTAAAACCACTGGTAATGATCTCAATTTCACTGGTATGAATATCAAAACCACTGGTATGATTCCCAAAACCACTGGTATGGATTGCACAACCACTGGTATGATTTTAGAAACCACTGGTATGAATTTCAATACCACTGGTAATGCTCTAAATTTCAGTGGTATGAATTTTGAAACCACTGGTATGAATTTTGAAACCACTGGTATGATTCTTGAAACCACTGGTATGAATTTTGAAACCACTGGTATGAATTTCAAAGCCACTGGTATGATATTCAAAACCACTGGTATGATTCTCAAAACCGCTGGTGTAATTTTCAGAACCACTGGGATGAATTTCAAAACCACTGATATTGGTGGAACTGGGGCGGAACTGGGCGAAACCGGGCGGAACCAATTGTGTGGAATTAATTAATTGTGTGGTATAAATTAATTGTCTGGAATTAATTAATTGTTTGGAATTAATTAATTGTCTGGGATTAATTAATTGTCTGGAATTAATTAATTTTTGGAAATAATTAATTGTGTGGAATTAATTAATTGTATTTAATTCTGAAATTAAAAATTTTTCTGTATTTGATTAATTGTCTGGAATCAATTATATATCTGGAATTAATTAATTGTCTGGAATTAATTAATTGTCTAGAATTAATTAATTGTCTGGAACTAATTAATAGTGTGGAATAAATTAATTGTTTGGAATCAATTAATTTTCTGGGAATAATTAATTGTCTGGAATTAATTAATTGTCTAGAATTAATTAATTATCTGGAATTAATTAATTGTCTGGAATTATTCAATTGTCTGGAATTAATTCATGGTCTGGAATTAATTCATTGTCTGGAATTAATTCATTGTCTGGAATTAATTAATTAATTAATAGTGTGGTATAAAATAATTGTCTGGAAATAATAATTGTCAGGAATTAATTAATTCTCTGGAATTAATTAATTGTCTAGAATTAAATAATTGTCTAGAATTGAATAATTGTCAGGAATTAAATAATTGTCCGTAATTAATTAATTTTCTGTAATTAATTAATTTCCTGGAATTAATTAGTTGCCTGGAACTAATTAATTGTCTGGAATTAATTAATTGTGTGGAATAAATTAATTGTTTGGAATAAATTAATTGTCTGGATTTAATTAATTGTCTAGAATTAATAAATTGTCATGAATATAAATAATTGTCTGGAATTAATTAATAGTGTGGAATTAATTAATTGTCTGGAATTAAATAGTTCTCTGGAATTAATTAATTGTATGAAATTAAATAATTGTGAGGAATTAATTAATTGTGTGGAATTAATCAATTGTCTGGAAGTAATTAATTGTCTGAAATAATTAATTAATTGGAACTGGGTGGAATTGTGTGGAATTGTGCCGATTCGATGGAATGGGACTTTTGGGGAATGTGTGTTTTTTTTTGGGGGGGAAAGGGGGGAAAGGGGCCCGGGGGGTCGGGGCCCCCCCCCCCCCCCTTGACGTCAAAAATTTACGTAAAAAAATTTCCCCTTTTTGGAGTTTTTAAAAATCTAATTTTCTCAAAGCTTCTCCTCGTTTCCCGGTGCATGAAAGAAAATGCTTTTAAAAATTTAAACCTATGAAATATAGTCAGAATTTACGAAAAAAAAGGGCCTTTTTAAAAGCATTAAAAAAAAAAATTTTCCCCAAAAATTTCACCCTCGTTTCGCTCGGGCTTTGGAAAAAAAATTGCTAATTTATAAAAACCGTTTGAATTCAACTATGAAAAAATATTTCCCTTTTTGATTTTCCAAAATCTCCAAAACCCATTTTTTCCCCCCTTCCCAAAAAAGTTTTTTTGACCCCAAATTTCCCGGGGATTTATTAGGTATTTGTATTGGTTTTAAAAAAAGGGCCAAAAAAATTTAGAAACCTATGAAATTGTTTGTTCCAAGATTACTTTCCCTTTTTCATTTTTTTTCCCTTTAAAAAATTTGCTTGCAAATGGGAAATGAAAATTTAATAAAGTTTAAATTTTTTGTGTTTTATAAAAAAAAGGGAAAATTTGAGGGGGGGGGGAAGGGTAAAATTTTTACAATTTCTCAAAAATCTAAAATTTTGGGACCCCCTCCTTGAGAAATTTCTGGCTACGCCACTGACCGAAGTCTTTTTCCAAGGGGGGGGGGGGGGGGAAGGTGAAAACCCCAACCAATTTTCTCAAAATTCCCCAAACTACATATGCCGATATCAAAATTTCCGACGGGGGGGGGGGTAATTAAAATTTTGCAAACCAAATCCAATTTTTAAAATTTTTCCCCGGCTGTTTCTTAAAATTTAAACATGTAGGACTGTTTTTTTTTTCCCAAAGTCGTGGGTTTTTTTTGATTTTTTTTACTCTTTTTCCCCCATCTTTTTTTTTGCGAACTTTTAAGTTTTTACAACCCTTACTATAAGACCCTTTTTTAGATAAGAAATCTGAATAAATTTTTTTTTGGTGTGCTCCAAATTTTTTTCATTTTAACCTAACAAGCAATGTCATTTTAGTTAAATAGCTTTTTTTGCCTTTTACGAAGAAACGGTAGAAGTTTTGAAAAAAATTAAATAGAATGGGAGATCAAAGGCTCTATGCAATAAGGGGGGCTTTGGGCCCCAAGTGGAACTTTTTAAAAATTTTTTTTGCCATTCGATTTGGATTGTTTGAAGATGTTTTAGAGCGCATGAGCGAATTTTTATCTCACCCCTGGGGGGCTGGGGGCTCAAAATACGTGTTTTAAAGCTAAAAACTTCTAAAAATTCTCTCTCCCCGAGTTTCAAAACCCATTTTTTCAACTTGGTACAAGGTAGAGGTCTAGAGGGGAGTGCCCGAAATTTTTTCAGATTTTTTCACCCACTTTATGACTTGAAATTTTACTTTTAAAATTTCAAATCGCCCTGGGGGGCACGCTTTGGACGTCTCAAAAAATTTTTTCAAATTAAAATTTCCCAAAGTATTTTACAACTCTTTAAATTTTTTTTTAGATTTTTTTTTTACGGGTGGAAAGTGGTCAAACATAAAAAAACGGTGTAATTCATCATTTTTTTTGCTTAAAAACGTGTTTTCACAAATTTTTCATTTTTTATGTTTCTTGCTAAAAATATTATTTTCACTCACCCTGTCCCATTTCGACCTTTTTTATTATTTTTTACGACTATGAGTTTTTTAGGGGAAATTTTAAAGCACACCATTTCAGTACCGATGTAGCCCTGCGGTTACCAGGCATATGCATTTTTGAACCCGGGTTTTTAAAAAGTGTTTTTTCTATTAGTATGTGACCCACAGGAAAAAATTTTTTAAAAAGTAAAGTCATTAAACTTTCCTTTTGGGGTGAGCGTGGGGGAGTTTTTTGGGGGGGGGGTTAACCCCCATTTTCCAAAAAAAAAGGGGGGGTAAGTTTGATGT